>CM021107.1:76464172-76791672 GCA_007115665.2 Sequoiadendron giganteum | reverse complement strand
GGGAGAAAGATAGAGTGTGAGGGAGAGAGGGGGAGAATGGGAGAAAGAGAGAGTGGGAGAGAAAGAGGGAGAGAGGGGGAGAATGGGAGAAAGAGAGAGTGGGAGAGAAAGAGGGAGAGAGAGGGAGAGATAGATTAAGAGAGAGATAAAGGGTAGAGGGTTAAGAGTTAAGGGTTTAAGGGTTAAGGGTTTAAATGGGTAAGAGATAGCGGGTTGATGGAGATAGTGGGAGAGATGGATACCCCTATACCCTCTTAATCCCTCAACCCTTAAACCCGAATCCCTCAACCCCTATAGCCTCTTAATCCCTCAACTGTCAATCATCAACCCTTAAACCCTAATACCTCAACCCCTATACCCTCTTAATCCCTAAATCCTCAACCCTCAAACATTAAACCATAATCCCTCAATCCCTATACCCTCTTAATCCCTCAACCCTTAAACCCTAATCCATCAATCCCTATACCCTCTTAATCCCTCAACCCTTAACCGTCAATCGTCAACCCTTAAACCCTAATCCCTCAACCCCTCAACCCTCTTAATCCCTCAACCCTCAACCCTCAACCCTTAAACCCTAATCCCTCAACCCTTATATCCTCTTAATCCCTCAACCCTCAATCCTCAACCCTTAAACTCTAATCCCTCAACCCCTATACCCTCTTAATCCCTCAACCCTCAACCTTTAAACCCTAATCCCTCAGCCCCTATACCCTCTTAATCCCTCAGCCCTCAACCTTTAAACCCTAATCCCTCAACCCTTATACCCTCTTAATTCCTCAACTCTCAACCCTCAAACCTTAAACTTTAATCCCTCAACCCCTATACCCTCTACCCTATAACCTCTTAATCCCTCATTCCTAAACCCTAAACCCTTAAACCCTAACCCTCTACCCTCTACCCTCTACCATCAGTCCTCTACCCTCTACCCTCTACCCTCTACCCTCTACCCTCAACCCTCAACCCTCAACCCTCAACCCTCAACCCTAATCCCCCAACCCTTAAACCCACTTAGTAAACTCTCTATCCTAATCCCTCAACCCTCTTGACCTTTAAACCCTCAACCCTTAAACACTCAACCCTAAACCCTCGACCCTCAACACTCAACCCTTAAACCCTAAATTCTTAAACCCTCTACCCTCAACCCAATACTCTCTACCCTAAACCCTAATCCCTTAGCCCTAATCCCTCAACCCTTACACCGTTAAATCCAAGAAAAATATCTACCCTAATCAATAAACCCTAATCCCTTAATCTCTCAACCCCTATAACCTCTATCCTATATATTGGACCCTCAACCCTAATCCCTCGAACCTATACCCTCAACCCTCAACCCTCAACCTTAAACCCTCAATCTTCAACCCTCAACCCTTAAACCATCTACCCTCTACCCTCTACCCTATACATTAAACCATCAACCCTCAAACCTTAATCCCTCAACCCTCAATCCTTAAACCCTAAACCCTCTACCCCTCTACCCTCTACCCCTTACATTGGACCTTAAAAATAATCCTTCAACCATATACCCTCAAACCTATACCCTATACCCTCTACCCTCAACCAAGTAAACCCTTAACCCTAAACCCTTAAACCTTCTACCCTATACCCTCAACCAAATACCCTCTACCATTGACCCTATTCCTTCAACCCTCAAACCTTAAACCCTAATACCCTATACCCTCAACCCCTATCACTTTCTCTCTATCTAAAAATATCACCTCTCCCTCCCTCTCTCCCTCCTACCCTCTCTAATTATCTCTATCTACCGTGTCCCTCTTTATACGTACCTCTCATTCAATCAATCCCTACCACCCTCTCTCGCTCCCTTTATCCATATCTCTCTATGTCCATCCCACTCTATGCCACTCTCTCCCACTCCTTCCCACTCCTTCTCTCTCCCTCTCTCTCATATCTCTCCCTCCCACCCCCTCTCTCTCTGAGGTCTCTCCCTTTGGCAACCTACCTAGGTAACTCTCTCTTTGTCTCTCTCCCCTCTCTCTATCTATCCCTCCCACCCTACCTAGATAAGTCCCTTTCACTCCACCCCCTCTTTCTCTACCTCTATTAGGCCACTCCCTCCCACACCATCTCCCTCTCTCAGGTCTCTCACTCACGTTCCCTCTCTCCCACTCCCTCTCTCTCCCACTCCCTCTCACTACCTATCTCTCAAGTCTCTCCCTCTCATCCCCCTCACACTCTCAAGTCTCTCCCTTTGGCACCCTACCTACATAACTCTCTCTTTCTCTCCATCTCTCTCTCCCCCCTCTCTCTATCCATCCCACCCTACCTAGCTAAGTCCCTCTCACTCCAACCCCTTCTCTCCCACTCACTCTCTTAAAATATCACTTCCACCCCCTCTCCATCTCTCTAGACTCTCTCTCTCTCTCTCTAAATTTTCCCTCCCTCTAAAGACATATGTAAATACATACATACAAGCATAATACATATGTACATATAATCCTACATCCGTATAAGCATACATACATACATGTGTAGATACAATCTTACATACATATAGGCATACATGCAATATATATGCATTGATACATACATGCATACATACATACATACAAGCATGCATACATGACATACAAGCATACATGTACATACAAACATACAAACATACAAATATATCAGCATACATTCAATATATTGGAATTTGACATAAAGGAGGACATAACGCGTGCACGTTATAACGCGCTCGCATTATGTCTTAGTTGACATGTTTCCCGCAGAAGCAAAAACCATGTCAAAACTGAGATATAACTTGAGCACGTTATAACGCACTCACGTTATATCTAGCTTTGGTAATTCTCAAGCCTTAGGATTGGTATTTGCCTTGGAATACCAACCCAAAGGCTTGGAGGGCATTCCCAACGACCAGAGACATGTTTTTAAAAAATCTACCATATTTCACATAATCGAGTTCGTACTCACCGTCAGGATTGCATGTGGTTCAATATTGAAAAAATCGAACACATGGGTAATGTTGGGTTCTCTCTAAGCTATCCAACGATGTAATTTTTTTCACTTTTTGAAAATGTTAAGCCTTTCATCCATAATTTCTTTTATTTGTATGTCTTTTTTTTCCAAAAAGTAGTGTTTGGTATTTTTTTTGTTATAAATTAACCGTTCATCAAATTTTCAAATAAATTACATTTTTAGAAACTAGACTCCATTCTACAAATTTAAAAATAAAATAAAAAATTGAATTAGTTTCCAAAATTTGTAGGGGTAGCACGACCAAAATTCTATTTTTTCAGGAAGTGTCCACTTCGAAAATTAGTAAAAAATCAAATATTCGTTAAAAAATTATCAAAAAAATCGTGCATCAACTACATACTATTAGCTAACTTCTGACAATTGCGATTTTAAAAATACTAATTGTTTTTTCACCATACGAGGGTCGTACAAGAGTTGCTATGTTATGTTTTTCTAACAAAAAAAACACCAATTTGTGTACGTCCCTCTTTTGAACCCATTAATCTCAACCATTTTAAAAATAAATTAGTAGTTTGGAAAGTAGATTCAAAGCACTTCAATCTTTGTTTTTGTTCCATCTCAAAATTTTGAGTGTAACTATCCTCAATTTCACATGCAAGGTCAGCATTTTCTTATTTCAGAAAAAAAGTTGTCCACTTAAGTCCCCTTTTTGGGAACCATCTTGGTGCACTTACCCAAATAATAATTTTGAAATAGTTGTATAATGAAATATATTAAATAAATTAGAAAACAAGATAAATAAAATAAAATAATCCTTAAATATTTCTAAAGTAAAATCAAATAACTCTATAAGTACATAAAATAATTCAATTTAGATACCTCTAAGTGTTTTTTAAATAGATGTATTTAAGATATCTATATTATTAGTATATGCATTTTAAATTTACTCTAGATTAATAAAATGGCATATCTACAATTTAGTATAATTAATAATTAAAAATTGTGTTTAATTTTGCGGATTAATGAATTTTGGTATTAAATGTTAAAATATGAGTAATTATAATCAATAGGGATATTTAATTTTATTATTTAAAAATGAATGCAATTTGATAAAGATAAACTTAGTCTAAATAAATCAAAAAATATATTTATAGTTTAGTGTAATTTAGTACAAACTAATAATTAAGGGTTGTGTGTAATTTTGTTGATTATTGTATTTTCATTTAGCTTGCATTAGTGAAAGTGCATCCTAGGGTTTCAAATATTACATTAGTGAAAATTGCATGTAGGTTGCATTTTTGCACTTAAATCATTACAAACTATCTGAAAGTCTGCATTTTCTTCTTAGATCTGCATTGTGCAACACAAAAATCACCTCTACCAACCCAAAACTCCTCAAAATTCTTAAAAAAATTACCAGGAGGACTAGGTCACCATCCTGTGTGACCTAGTCCTTTTAAGGTTCTGAAACTGCCCTTTATAGAGCTAAAAACTCAGTTTCTAAGCCTTTGTTTTGTGCCATTACCCATCTATATCAATTGGTTGAGTTTCTGTAGCATGCATTTCATTAAGTCTAATCTAAATTATCCCATTTCATGCACTGCTTAGTTTTAATTTTGCATATACTACATTTATTTTTTAGATTTTACATAGTGTAATCAAGAAATTACCTTGTTTTCCATCTGAAAATTTGCATTTCAAAATTTTAGTTTAAATAATTGCATTGCACTTTCTTCCCTCTCTTCTCTTACAATGTTTTCTTTCAAAAGATATGGATTTGATTTGGTTTTAAATGGATTGTATAAATGTAATATTCCTTCTTATGAGTTCGATGTAGATTATAATGATGAATTCATTAGAGAACATGTTCATAACCAAAACATAGACACTATTCTTAACATTGCATTACCACTTAATGAGGACATTTGTGTTGATAATCATAACAATCATCCTTGTGCTTCTCCCTATACCTCTCCTTTTAGTGATGAAGGTATTTTGGTGATAGAAGCTACAAGCGTTGAGGGTCTTGATTGTCCCCCTCCTCATCCCCCTTTTCCCAACGTTAAACAACAAACGTTTCTTGACCTCACCTTACATAGTCTCTCTAACCATACCCATGACCCTCCAACTTTCTCATCCCCTAACATCCCTCCTCGATGCAAGGAGGATAGTTTGGTGTTAGAAGATACCTTGCCTAAGCACATGAGACTATTGACCCCCCCTTCCCTAATGCTCCTAGCCATTGGGACAATCTATTTGACAATCATTGTGGATCTTCTCTTGATGCCTCCATCCCTTGTGATGAAGCATGTGATGAACCTCTTCCATGCTCTCCTACTAGGGTAGATGGTATGGAACAAGAGAATGAGACCTTTGACAATCAAATAGACTCCCCTCTTACCCATCCCCCTCTTCCCTCTCCCATCATTGATCATTCCCCTACTAGTGATAAATTTCTTTTAGAAGAACCAATCCTTGAATGTCAAGAATATTAGGGTTTTAGTTCTTCTAAACTCTTTCCTCCTAGGGAGAATATCATGATGCAAACCAAGGATAACATTGACTCTCCTTCCCAAGGGGGTTTTAATATTATTCAACCTCAACTTATCCTTTCTCCGCCTTCTAAACCTGAATTCATTCTCTCCCCACCTCAACCTAATGGGTTGCAACAATTGAGTCAAGATACCATTGCTCATACACATTACACATGAAATAGCACACATTCCCAACCATCAACCTCAACACCCTTACTTTCATCCCCTCTTATTCTTCCCGCTGCCCCTCACTTCAATTCCTTCCTTAGGGAGTATGACCTTGTTGACCAACGAAGGAGTACTCGCACAAAAATAGCTTTATGGGACCTTATCCAAACCTCCCCTCACTATCACACCCTGATGCAGGATGCCTTACAACAAATTCCTGTCCCTTCAAATGCACAGACCATTGACATTGCAGCTATGATCCAAGGCTTGAACGCTGACATTGTTTTCCACTAGAGTGAGCTCCCTCCTTTGGAAGTGCAAAACAAAGTTGAATCCTTGATGATCATATATCAATACAAAAGCATAGGGATCAAGCAAACCCTTGTTGATAATGGCTCCGTTGTCAATGTGTGTAGTGTCAATCTTTTGGATAGGCTCCATATTGATAGATCGACCATCCAACCTTCCTCCATGTCCCTCACTGGATTTGAAAGCATTAGAAAAAAACCAATTGGTGTGATCGATTTACCTCTTACCATTGGAGTGGCCACATTAGACATATCGAGTAATGTTATGCCAAATGACATTTCAGCTAACCTTAATTTCAGCAGGCCATGGATTCATGCAATTAACAATGTGCCTTCCACACTTCATCGAAAGATGAAGTATGCCTACAACAATAAAGTGTACACAATTGACATTGATCCTGAACCTTATAGTGTCTTACACCTTGAGCAATCCAAATCCAAACCTTTCACAACTACACCCACCAAGCTAGTGGAACCCGTACAACCAAATTCCTTATATGATGTTTTGGGTTCCTTAGACTTATCCCCTCCTTTACTGGAAAAAACCAAGACCAACACCATAGAATCTCCAAAGGGACACACAATATTGTTAACACAAGACTTGGTTGATCCTTATATAGCATCCACCTCAACTCCTATAGCCACCAATGCACACAATGACCCCTCACCCGATCCAAAAAAGTTGAAAAAGCTTTACGAAAAAGGTTATGAGATCATGAATCAACTTGACTATAACGGAAAAGGTTGTGGTGCTAATGAACAAGGTATCCACAACCCTATTGAGTCTCATACGTAAACATCCAAGCATGGTCTTGGATTTTGTCCTTTTATCCAAATCATCAAACCTTCTTCCAACATCAACACTATCCCAACCTCCCCTTCTCACCTTACCTTCCAAAGTAATCCTTTGAACCCAACAAAGAACTCTTTGCTTCCAGCCAATGTCATCTCACAACCTCCTCTTGATTCAGATTTTACACACTCCTCTAAAGGAGTATACAAAATCTCACAATCTATAGAGCCTTGCGTAGGTAAGAAATTCCATACTAAGCGAGACCCTTCATTGTCCCAAAACAAAGGATCCCCTTCTCCCCTCAATCAAGAGGGTATCTTGTTGAGACTCGTCCAAGATAGCTTGATCTCCCTCCCTCCTAGAACTCAATTTTTTTTTCCTAACAAACATTTCTTTTGTGCCTTCCACCAAGTTCATGGTCATCACACTAACGAGTGTAAGGCCTTAAGGAACACATTCTGACATCTTAAGGAGCTTGGCACTCTACCTCATGAGGGGGCACCTCACTCCTCTAATTGATACAAATTCACCCTCCCTTTCATCCCCTCAATCCCTTTCGGCTCACTCTTATCCTGCACTAAGTGGGGGCAAGAGGTTAGTTATCCTTTCTCCCCTCGTATGTCACTTGTCGTTGTCTCTTTCGACTCCTCATTAACCTTTGATGAACATTTTAGAGAAAGCTTGGGATGTGGACGACATGTCTTAAGTTGACTCGTGTGTGACATACACCCCTTCTCTCATGATGTAGCTTTTCAAAAAAATATGACTCAACATAGGGCTTTCCGAACAAGCTCTCATGTCCTCTCCCTTTCATCTTCTACTTTAAAGTAATTGTTCACAGTACGGTGATTCATAATTCCTTTAAAGTGGGGGCATACATCACCACTCACAAGTAATTTTGTGATCTTCCTTTTTCTTGAGATTCCTTCTCTTGAAAATATTACACACAATGTTGTTGAGGATTGAGGCATCTGCATTTTTCCTCTTTTGCATACAAGATGAGTACATTTTCACTTCGCCTCTCTTGGTGACATTATGTATAATTTTCCCTAGGTTGATACATCACACGAACAAAGAAAATCCCTTTGAACACCATCATTACAAACATCACTTTCTTTTGTGGCGCCTTATCTAATTTATCACGATGTATAACTTTGGTATGGTTAAGCGGGAAGGCCAACAAGCGACACGACTTTCCCCATAGCTACCTTTGTGAGTACATACCAATCGTGTGTGTTTTTCTCATCTTTTGGGACGTCTCACCCTACGGACAACCTGATGTTCTGTGGCCCTAGAGTGAGCACATCTTTTCCACCCTTTCTCTTCTTACTCAACCTTGTTGTTGTATGATCATGTATCTCGTCTTGTTTTAATGCAGTCACCCTTGAATGTATTTTGCATTGATGTCAAGTTGACTTAGAATCTCAAATCCTTGGGGGCTTGACCACCTCCTTCTTATTTCCCATTCTTCTTCCTTGTCATTCTTCGCCATCTCTATCGGGCTAATTTAGTGCGAGTTTGAAGCAAGTTAATCCCCTCACTAAAATGGGGGCTAAATGTGTCACCAAAAAGTGAGGACTTTGTCACTCTTCACTCATTTGGACCTTTTCCTATGGATTTTGGCCCCTTTTCAGCCTATTTTCTCTCATTTTCAGCCCCTTTTTACACCTTTCCAAGCCTTGTGATGAAGTGTTATAAGGTGTTGCAAAGCATTTTCACACTCTCCTAGGTTTGTCATCACTAAATTAATACATTATTATGCCAAAATGACCCCTTAATCCTCATATATGTCTTATCTTAGAGTGTTTTATGAAGACAATCCTGAAAAACACAAATAATAACATTTTAATTACCAAAAAACACTTAAAAATGCCCAGGTGGACTAGGTCACCACCTTGGGTGACCTAGTCCCATGTGGCTTAAAATTTGAATTAAACTTAATTTCTATAAGGATTTTGGTCTCTAAAACCCTAAGGTCGGTCAGTATGATGTTATTTTGGGAAAATTAAGGCATAACTTGTATAAATAACCTTTGAAACCCTAATTTCTCATTAGGAACCACTCGTTTTCACTTTTCCTCTCAATCTCTCTTCTTTCCTTCTTCTCAAGCAAACTAGGGTTTCATCTTCTAAGTCAACAAGACACCATTTATGAAGCATTCAAGGGCTAATTGCTACAACTACACAAGATCAATCAGCAAAGGCAAGGTAAAATCCATTGTTTCATGCTTCCTTTCATTCTTTACTTCATTTTATATTTCATTTTGTTTGATTACTCAAAAGGGGTTTGACTAAGGCAAACCCCTAATCTCTAACCCTAACCCTTGTCTTTTCTTTACATGTGTGATTTGCAGGTTTTTGTATGCAGGTTTGTGAAGAAGAAAGGTGTTAGGAAGGTGCCATCAACTCATCACAAGAATTCAAGTCAACCAAACCCTAGTTCAAGCTTTGAGGTCTCTATCTTCCCATTTTCAATAGAATCTGAACAAGATATTTGTTGGAATCCAGAGTGTATATCAAGGACTCTTGTAGACACGTAAAATATACATGCACCTAATCCTGATCCTAATAACATCATTTCGTCTTTAATCATACTCTCAACTTATCAACACCTTTCATCCCTTAATTAAATAAATCATTATTTATTTAATTAGGTCTTTCTCCCTTGTTGATTAAATTAATCAGTTTAATTTAATTGATCCTCTGTCTTTGGTCATTTCAATAATTTATTTTATTTAAATTAAATCTCTAAAGTCCTCTTATTAAATTGAATAAATTAAACATTATTTGATTTAATCTAACATTTCCCCCTTAGTTAAATAAATTAAATCATTTATTTAATTAAACCCTTCCTCTCAATTTGATTTAAATCAATTCATAAATTTAAGTCTAAATTGTCACATCTCCTAAATTCCTCATTAAATTAATTAAACTTTGATTAAGTTAATCTTAATCTATGTCACATTCTCTAGAGAATGCAAATTGCACATTAAATCAATTACTTTGATTTATTAATTCATCTATTTTCCCTCACATGGCATAAAAAAGGAAATTCCCTGAAATTTGAATTCAAATTCAAATGGACTTAGTCCTTCCAACAAGGCATTTAAGACCTCTTACACGTCCTTTTCATTGAGCCAAGTGACATTAACTCCATTTCTTTCATCCCCCCTAAACATGTCGCTTCATCAAATTCAAAATTCAAACTTGCACATTGATCAAAATGTGTTCAACCTTCAACCATTCACATCTTGACAAGTGGCACTTGGCCATTGGATGTTGAATTATCCCACATTGCTTATTTTCACTCTCTCTTCCATTTTGGAAATCTATAAATGAGAGAATCTTCCTCTCATTTTATCATCCACAATTTGAGTAAACTTATTATACTCAAATCCATCTTCAAGCATAGCCATTTTCATCTTTCTACATCAAGTTCTTAGCTAGGTTATGCAGGAATTCAACCAAAGTGGATCAATCATCATAAAAGCTTAAAAAGGAGTTGGAAAAGGGTTGATTTTGACATACCAATCAGCACCAACTCCCCCATGGGATTGATAGTTGTTCATTAAAATAGGATTTATTTGCTTTCATTTGCATTGTTCTTCATTTTTTCTTCCTATATTAATGTTTCAATCTAATTTCATGGGGAATCCTTCTTTTAACCTTGCATATGATCTAATATTGTGATTGTTTGCTTTTTTTATGCAGGTATCAAAATAGGGTTCACAACTCCAATATCCTCTTTCAGGTTCCCAAAAACCTAGAAGAGGACTAGGTCACCCATAATGGTGACCTAGTACCTCTGAGCTTTTGTTTTGGGGATTTTTACATTTTTGAGTACCCATTGGTAGAAACCCACTTCGACAAAGTTTGCTGACAAGAGGACTAGGTCACGCAGCTTGGCGAGAATGTCCCTGTGAAGATTTCAGATATTTTCCAAAGGATTATGGGGACTTCCATCTACAACATCTCATACCCAAGTGCACAAGCTCTTTTACTTCCAATTTCCTTTCTGTATGCAAGCATTTAGGTTCATTTAGATTAGCTTGTAATAGTTTATTTTCATTTCATTTACATTCTTAGTTTATATTTCACTACTTTCCATCACTTGGACACATTTCTCACACACAACCCACAATATCAAACCCCTTCCTCTTTGAATGAAACCTAAGGTGAAGAAGGTGTGAAAGAGAGACATTCTCCATAGTTAGCTTCTAGGGTGAAAAACCCTAGAGGCTCGTTGGGTAATCATCTTTCCCCTTACTTCATTTTTGGTGGTTCACTTCTCAATTAATGTTGCATGATCTAAAGGCATCTTATCCTTTAAGCTTGTTGAAGCAGGTGTTGGTTCCTTGGCACAATCATCTTCTGATAAAAATATATTTCTAGTACCTACTCCATTCCTCTTAATATTTAGATATGATGTGAAGATGTCATCATAGATGCTATGTTCCAAACCACAAGTCAGAATGCAATCCTATAGAGGAATGCAGAGGGTTTCCCAAAATCGATCCTGCTCTAGTACAATGAAGTTGGACTAGTGATCCTCTGATGGTGATATATTCCCGATATATGACCAATTTTCCTTGAGCTCTAGATATGATGTGTGAGCATTATTGTAGATACTAAGTTCCAAACCACAATTCGGGAGGGTGTGATAAAATGCAGTAGGATTCTCGAATTCCACTCTGCAACCATCTTTCAAGAAAAAAGGACATGACAAATCCACCCTTCCCAAAATTGCTTGTCCTCAAGAAATTCAAATTTGGATTCTCTAGAATTTCATGCTCTTCCTAGGTAGTATCTGCAATTGGAAAATTCCTCCAACGAACAAGATACTCAATTATATTCTGGCTCCTTAGATTTTTGACCCTAGTATCAATGACAACTTCTAGAATAAGGATGAGTTTCCCTTCATCATCTAGTGGGGGTAACTCAATAATGAGAGTTATATGCAATACCAAAGCCTTCTTTAGAAATAAAACATGGAACACATTACAAATTTTCCTATCTACCAGGAGTTCCACTTCATACGAAACTTCCCCAACCTTTCAGATTATCTTGTATGGCCTATAGAACTTAGGCTTGTGTTTTTCTGCCCCTCCTTTCTTGACAAAAGATTGTCTATAGGGTTTAAACCTTATGAAAACCATATCTCCTTAGCTCGAATTATATTTTTTTGTGCTTCCTATCTACATACATCTCTTTCTGATTTTGGGCCATTTGTAGATGACCCTTGAGAGTTCTCAAAATATCTTGACTTTGATTTACCAAAATTACTTGCTATAAAAAATCTACTATCTCTGAGGACTAATTTTGCAAAGGTTAGTGCATCATATCCATAGAGTTCCTTTAATGGAGACATGTCGATGGAAATGTGATGATTTGTGTTGTAACAATACTCTCCCAAACGTACCCATTTGATCCAAGGTGCCTGTTGACTGGTGGTATAATTTCGTGAGTATCCTTCCAACTACTTGTTAACAACTTTAGTTTTCCCATCGGTTTGTAGATGATAGCTTGTGCTAGGAGTGAGTGGTGTGCCCATTAGGTGAAATAAATCCTTCCATAATGTACTAAGGAACTAGTTTTTTTGTTTTTAACAATGTTATTGCATAGCCCATGTAATAAAAAAACTTCCTTGAAGAATAAATATGTGACTTGCAGAGCTTTATATTCACTGTAAATGGAAAATAAATGAGCATATTTAGTCAATCTATCAACTACAAAATTAATTCAGTCATTTCCTTGCACTATGGATAATATGATAATGAAATCCATGGAAATAATTTCCCATTTGTGTTCCAAAATGGGAAGAGGGTGTAGCAATCTGGTTGAAAACTCTTGCTCTCCTTTGTTTTGCTATCATGTGACACATTCCCTGATGTGTGAGAAAATCCTCCTTGATGCCCCTCCAAGAGAACCTTTCTTTGATAGGTCATTAAGTTTTGTAGAACCCGAGATGCCTTGGCATAGGTGCATTATGATAGGATTTTAGTATCTTCTCTTTCACCTTGGATCTAGAAACCAGGAACACACTATTCTTGAATAGAATCAGACCTTCCAACACCACATACTGGTTATCCTTTTTTGCACCTTCAAAAATTCTTTTAGCAAAAGTATCCTTGGCAAATTCCTTGATGATTTCCTCCTTCCAGTCTATTGATGTGATATGATTTGACCACTAAGTATTGCCGAAATTTCTCAAAGGCATGCATTATGGCTAGCATCTCTTTTTTATATATGGAATATCATATTTCATTGGCTCTCAACTTCCTACTTTCAAATGCTATGGAGTGTCCCTTCCAAGAAATAACAACTCCAATTCCTTCACCAAAAACATCACATTCTACAATAAATGGAAGTGAGAAATCAAGAATTGAAAGAATCAGACAAGAACTCATCACCTCCTTCACCTTCTCAAATTTTTTGTTTGATTTATTTGTCCATTCAAAGGATCCTACTTTAGTTAGATTGGTGAGCAGTTCTGCAAATTGATAAAATCCTTCAAGAAACCTCCAGTAATAGCTACCCAGTGCAAAGAAACCTCTTAGTTGAGATAAGTTTGTAGGAGGTGGCCAGTCTAGAATGGCTTGGATCTTCTACTAATCAATTTGAACTCCATTAAGACTTATGACATGTCCCAAATACAATATCTACATTGATCCAAACTCACATTTGGACATCTTCGTGGAGATAGATTGTTGTTCTAGAATTCCCAAGACTATATCCAACTGCTTCAAATGTTATCCCATGTTTTTCTATAGATCAAAATATCATCAAAGAAAACCAGTACAAAATTCCTCAAGTGCTTTCCAAAAACGTGATTCATGCATGATTGGAAAGTTTCCAGAGCATTAGTGAGACCAAAGGGCATAACCAAAAACTCAAAATGTCCATAGTGACATTGAAAAGCAGTCTTCTGCACATCTTCTTCCCTCATGCGGATCTAGTGGCATCTGGAACTCAAATAAATATTTGAGAAGTACACCAAACCATGTAGCTCATCAATCAACTCATCTATCTATGGTATGGGGTACTAGTTCTTAATGGTCTTCTTGTTCAATTCTTGGTATTCTATACACATCCACAAAGTTCCATCCTTCTTCTTTACTAGCACCACATAAGATGCATAAGGGCTAGAGCTTGGTTTGATGTAGCCCGTATCTAATAGATCCTTTATTTCTTTCTCCATCTCCTCTTTATACATTAAATTTCTATGATATGGTGGAAACCTTTATCCAGTGGAAATTCAGGAGGCATGTCCCTAAAAACCAAGCTATTCTTACCCAAAATATTTTGTATATCAATATGAACTTGGCCGTTCTTACAATTAGAAGAGTCTTTTGAAATCACTAAACAACTAGCAATCGAAGCAACTTGGTTCTTCCGGAAAATCCTCTCCATTCTCTTGGATGCTACTGCTTGAAAACCTCAATTAGCCATTCCCTTTAGAACCATATCCTTCCCCTTGGCTTTGAACTTGAGTTCCATCATTTGGTAGTTTGTAATATACTCACCTAATGAATTTAGCCACTATACACCCAAAATTACATCAATTTCACCCAAGCCAATAACATAGAAGTCATCACAAACCTTATGATCTCCAAATGTTATGTACAAATTTTGAACTTTCTCCTTGCAGGATAAGTTATACCCATCCGCCATAGTGATAGTGAAGCCTTCAAAGTCTTGTGTGTTTTGTCTTTTCCTCTTCACAATTCCTTCATCAATTAAGTTGTGGGTAGCTCCACCATAAATTAGAAAAATCACCCTTTGTTTCAGAAAGGACTCAAACTTTGAAAGAATGGTACCTATGTGCGCTAGATAGAGATGCTAGAGTACCACTATTTTCTTTGTCCTTATCTTCTTCCTCCAAAGGGGTTTCTTCTGGATCATGAAATTCATCAAACTCATTTGATTCTAACTCTTTATCAAAAATGAATTTTGTATAGTGAACTTGCCTCTTTCCAAGATATCTGTGTCCGAGAGCCCATGGCTCTATACAAGAGAAACAAAGTTTCTTCCTTTTGAGCTCATTCTTGGTTCCATCATCAATCCTGTTAGGTGCGACAAGGAGGGTAGGTTTTTGAGCAATCCAAGGCTTCTTTTGGAAATTTCCTTTTTACTTATTCCATATTGAGGATTTTGATTTCTTTTGGGGAACATAATTCTCTAGATCAAAATCTTTTCAGATAGTCTCCTAATGTGTTTGGGGTGGAATGCCTTCACCAAGCCTTTGAGTTGTTTTTCCAAGCCTTCGATGAATAGGACAATGAGTCTCTTCTTTGAGATGTTGGTTACCTTGACCGATAGCCTTTTGAACTCTGCAACATATTCTTCCACACTTCCCTTTTGTTTGAGGTGAGTCAATTCCCTAAAATGTTCTTCTTAATCTCTCCTATCAAAACCCTCAACTAGTCTATTACAAAACTCATCATAAATTTGATCAATTTATGGCCTTAAGTGACCAAACCATGGTACCACCAATCATGAGAAATTCCTTCCAAATTTAGGGTGGAAAATTTGATGGAATCTTCTTCAGACATAGGTTTGAGTGCCAAGTATGTATCAAGTTTCTATAACCATGCCCTATCAATGCTCTTCTCAGATCCATCAAAGGATGAAATAAATAGCTTCCCTAATGAGTTCTCCAAATCTTTTGGCTTAGGTGGTGAATGGTAAGTTCCTATCTTATTCTTTGTCATTGCCATGAAATCTCTCAAAGATAAAATCTCCTTGATATGAGGGTTCAAAGTTCTATATTCTTCATAAGCTCTGTCGAGGGTAGTTAATCTCCCTCGATACTTCTACTCTCTGAATGAATTTAGGCTTAAGAGGCCTATTATTGAAGTCACTTCCAGAGCTTTGTGTAGCAACCATCTTCTCCTTCCCCTTTCCACCACTGGTTTCAATGGTAGCACTAACTCCATCAATACTATCATTCTCCTTCCTAGAATTATTTTTCATCCATTGAAACATCTGGCCAAACATGTCGACAAGACGATTTTCCCTTGTATCATTTCCTCAAAATTTTCTTTGGCTTCTTTTGCTTCATCATCCATGGTTTCTTCTTGACCTAGTTTCTTCAATTCTCTCCTCTAGAGCCTAATCTCCCTTTCACTTGACAACATCAATCATTAGAAAATCCTACAGGTTGGTAGAATCATGCTCTGATACCACTGTGATGCCCCTAATATAAAAATTTTAACAAAAGGCTGATTTGCAGATTGTATTCCATACACATCAACATATGAACACAAAGATAATATTCCAAAATATTAATTGTTGCAAAATCCTTTATTTGAAGCCTTATATTATGAATTTTTCCATAAGCCTTATGATATAGAATTCAAAAATAAAGTATTTATGATGGTTGTTGGTGAATAAAAGGAAAAGAAATGTCAAAGGGAGAAGAAAAGTGATGGTAAAAAGATAAAAAAAATTAAGGCAGGATATAAAAAGTAATAATACTAGACCAAGTCCTTTTGAGCACCAAGAGGAAGATTGCTTTCAATTAACTTTACCCATGCAAGATGGAGAAATATTAGGGTATTTTTGGCTATGTTGTTGTTTCATAGTTTTGCAAGGTAATGTGGAAGCTTGAAGGGGGTTTATGGCACGTTGCAGAGGTTTGGGGAAATATTGCAGGGCACGTTGACATCAAAGAGAAGAGTAATCTCAAGAAATAAAGATAGATTACTACCCACGTATTGAGAGATTTCAAGAGGTATTTTTCAACATCGCATCATTAATAGGTCTGTTATTACTCCCCATATAATCCTTGCTTTGTTTTGAACAAGTTTCAAGTATTCCACATGTAACATGATGACTATGCAATGAATATATAGAATAAATCAAAATAGGATAAATATAGTGGTCACAATTATGGGTCTGAGATGGGCATTTAAAACCCTTGTTTTTTTAAAAGAAGTCAATAGTTAAAGACTGAGTTATTGAAAAATGTTCAAAACAAGTGATAAGATAGTGTTGTCGATGCTTCATTGTTGTCAAAAGTTCAAAGTTATTCAACATTTTTATAGGTCTTCATTTCGTATTTTCCAAAGGTTAGATGTTGAATACATAGTACAAATTTAGTCTATAGCAGTCTTCAATAAGCACACAATAGCTTAGTCGACAAATGGAAATGCACAACCCTAAGGGGCTATGACAAGCATATGATAGTGTTGAAGGTTTCAAATCATGAACAAAAGGCCTAGTGGATAGTGCATGATGAAAACAAGGCAGTATATATGCAATGACAAGGAGATCATCATGATGACAGTTGGTCATGGTTGTTCTTTAAGACCTTTCATTGTTATTATATGTGTTAGTGTTAGTTTCTCTACATTAATAATGGGTGTTTAATCTAACTAATCAACAACAGTTAGTTTCCATGAATTTATATATGTTAATAGTGGATGATGAGTGACATGCATGTTTCCACCAATTTCTCTCAGTCAACAGGTGATGATTGACATGCATCACCGTAATATATTCTCCTACGGTGGTTCAAACAACAGTTTCTCTTCCTCTTATCACTGCAATTTATCACCACCACGGTGGTTATATATTTGTAAACCTTTACATTTGATTTTGTTTGAATAACAATACAAAAATCAATTTATGCAAGTTTTGTTTTTATGTGCTTGATAATTTATCTCCATCGATCTGGAAAATTCTACATGGTGTCAGAGCAAGAGGAGGTAATTTCAAGCCAATAGATGAATTTATTTTTTGTATTTGACTAGTATTGTTGTTATTTAACAGTGCTTGCACCACCACACAACCCATACTCTACCCCCTGTTCTTGTGTTTGTTGTTTGCATCTATGTAGAGTGAATGCCATGTTAAGCAATCCAAACATGAAGGAAAACAACATACTTGTTCGACGCTATCGCCAGGCGTGAAGAGCAAAAATAGACCCCTACGCATGGTGATATTGCTATTTTGTGAGCTTTTTTATTACAAGCGATTTGAAAGGTGGGGCAATTTTGCAAGTTTGAAACGGCTCATACTGAAATCACTGGGGTCATGCAAGCCTTTGGCAAGCCACATAAGGCACTTTGAGACCTTGAAGGGAGATTTTTCTCTTATATGAAGCTACAAGAGAAACTACTTCTCACACATGCAAGGAGAGAAGATCACGTTGCCAATCTAGTCCACATTGATCACATAGTCATTGGTGGTTGATCTGAGAGTTGTGGTAGAATACATTGGGTTCTCTGCCGTTATTACCAAAAAAAACTTTGTGATTTTGACTGCCCTGTTGTGGGAATTTGAAAGCCTTGTCTATGTTTGCAAAATTTGCAATGCCTATCTTTGGATTTTAGTGTGATTTTCTTTGGCACTGTGGTTTTCTATGGGCCAACCCATAAAGGGAGCATAAACAAATCTTTTGCATGTCACTATGTGCGAAAGATAAGTCTCTTTTTATGCTTTTTATTTTCATTATTGAGGGATTATACATGCTTTGTAATCACAAACTGAGTTAAACTTCCATTTATATGGGGGTTAACAATGTCTTTTAAACATAATTTTTATTAGTCCATTGTCAGGCTAACTTTAGAGAACCTTTTGTCTTGGAAACAAGGGATAAAGAATTGCTTCCTTGAGCAGGATCTACTACCCTATCTCCTCGGACTCATTCCTGAGCCAAGTGACTATGATGAAAAGAATGCACGGTTTAATAATAATGACATAGTCTATGGACTAATATTTCTTACTATTTCTGAGGATACTCTACATCACATAGAGCACACTAAGTGCCCTTTCACTGCTTGGATCATCATCCGACAATTGCATGGAGACATTGAATCTTCATGTATGAAAGTGATGTTTCTTTGGAGAACCAAGCTATTGATGGTATTGAGACTTATGTCGCCTCATCTAATGTGGACACATCTTGTATGGATGATCAGTTCATTGATTCCTCATCAACAACACCTGTTGCAAATTTAGATTCTAGAGATGCTTCTTCGAGAGCCTCTAGTGATTCTTTGCAATGGGATCATTTATGTCTTTTGGATTTAGTTCATTGGGATCAAATTCTATGAGACATTTAGTTTTTGTTTTTAGAATCCCTCATTTCAAGTCTAGATGACACTATTGAGGACATATGTCTTCTATTTGAGGACCACTCTTTTGTCCTAGCATCTGTTGTTGCATCTGAGCTCTGTGTTTCTTCTTTGAAAGCTTCCAATGAGCTCTTTTTTGCTTCTTCAAAAGCTTCCAATGGCTTCTTGCAGCAGGGCATCCATGTAGTCTTCATGATTCAACTTTCTAGGATGATCTCTTGACAGGAGTTTCACACTTGTTTATGGAGACTCACATTTCAGATTTGGAGGACACATTTGAGGGGTTATCTCTCTTCTTTGTTGATAGCCACATCAACGTTGTTGGCCCACCATCTTCATCACCTTTGCAGCTTGCTCAATATTAGTCTTCACATGATCTTGGATCACCATCATCGCTTTCCAAAAAGTGGACATGCGAGAAATTTTTAGAGGTACACACCATTTGGATTTGGACTCCAGTATCACTCATCTTTTTGGATTGGATTCTCCAATCACTAGTGGATCCTTTTCTTCCCAAGGTATGAAATTTTGTTTGCAGGCAATAGATCATTTTTTTTTTTCAGGCGTTCATCATTGGCACAAGAGCTCTTCCATTTTGAAGGGGATTCATATCTTCTTTTTCTCTCTCCTCTTTCTTATTTTATGTCTCCGTAGTTAGACTTAAGTTTGAATAACAATACAAAAATTAGTTTATGCAGGTTTTGTTTTTATGTGCTCGACAATTTATCTCCATAGATCTGGAAAATTCTACATGGTATCAGAGCAGGAGGAGGTAATTTCAAGCCAATAGATTAATGTATTTGTTGTATTTGACTAGTATTGTTGCTATTTAACAGTGCTCGCAGCACCACACAACCCATACATCGATTTATGCAAGTTTTGTTTTTATGTGCTTGATAATTTATCTCCGTAGATTTGGAAAATTCTTCAATATGCAAAGAAAGTGGGAAGTGTGAAGACCCTTGTAATGATCATGTCAAAGGTCTATCTTATAAAGAGCTTTCACATCTTATAGATTTATAAAGGTTTGTATGTGGATTGATGTTGCAAGAATAGAGGGTGTGAAACAAGATTCTTTAGAAGTCTGTGCAAAACTTGGGATATAAACAAAATATAAAATGCATGAGAAAAGGTACTCAAGGAACAAAGGTTGCAGGTCTGTCATAAGAAGCATAAAATATGATAGAGGTATGAATTGATAGGGTTTCAAAATGGGTAGCATATAGAGGATAAAGGCAGTTAGAAAGGACAATCCAAATACATTTTTAAGGAGTTTCATGTTAGTTAGCATCGGATTGAAAGAGAAGTCCATTAAAAGGGAGTCAAGGCATCATTGAAAAGCTTATGCCAAGGTAACCTAAAAAATCACAGTCTTATTAATGAAGGCATGCTCACGGTTCTCACTTCATTCTCACCAAATGTGTTCAAAGGAATCTTGACCATGGTTTTTCTTTGGATTATCATGATGTTGGTTGCAAGATATTTTAAATTGAGAGATGAACTCCCAAGGGCAATGATGTAATTCCATGCTCGCACAGCATCAAGATCAACATTATATGCAATCATTCTATAAAAAAGGGTAGTGGCTAAGTGACAAATAGCAGCAACACAAGCATATAATGCTTAAGTTTCATCCTATCATATGGTTTCCTTAAGGTTATTTCATGCAATGGTGATAGTATTGAGGCCATTGAAGGAAAAAATGGTGTCAAAGGAGGCAAGGAGTGTGCAAGGGAAGTGTTGTCAAGACTTGTAAATGATGGTAAGAATAAGCATGCCACAATCATAAGGGACAATCTTCAATAATGACAATTAAGAATGCAACAAGCACTAGTAGAATTTGGCAAATAAATGACTAGGTGACTAAAAAATTTAGTCACAACAACTAAAAATGACTAAGTTCTACTAATTTTTTGCAACACAACTATAAATGAGTAAATAAATGACTAATTTGGTTGCTAGGTAAAAAATTATTTAGTCACACAAATAAAAATGACTAAACAGTTAGTCATGAGAATACAAATGAGACAAAATTTTAAAAAATATTTGGGAAAATGAATGGGGGGAATGTATTGGCACGAAATGGATATGGAATTTTGCAATTATTTCGTACGCCTTAAGATCATTAAAATATGAGTTTTTAATAAATTAATTTAATTTGATCTATATAGAAATATATTAATTATTAATTATAATAATTTCATACTTATATTTAATATCTTGTATTATATTATTTAATATTTATTTTTTTGATAGGTTAATAGCTGGCCAACACCATTTATATTATTGAACCAAAAAATATTACATACTTTCCTATCGGCACTATAAAGTCTTTCAAGCTTCAGATTTAAAAATAGCCTACACAGTTCTTCCCTACTAGCCTAGTTTATATTTATCTATTACAGAGATATTATTTCCTACTGGTCATACTTATGTCCTCTTAACCCTTCTACCTTTCGACTTCCATGACCCACACAATATTATTTAATATTATAATAGTAGTAACTAATATTATTTAATTTGATCTATATAGAAATATATGCTATTTTGATTCTATTGTATTCTTATATATTATAATATATTATAATAGTAGTGGTATAACCTATATATACTATAATATATATTTTTGTATTTAAACATATCTATAGTAGTAAATAAATAATAACCTATATATTTTTATATTTAAATATAATAGTAATAATAGTAGTAAATATAATCATACTTATATTTAATATAATAGTAAATAATAGTAATAAATAATAGTAATAATAATAGTAAATATAATAGTAATAATAATAGTAAATATAAAAACATATCTTAATAAAATCTAAATCTAAAATAAAAAAATGTCTACTCCGAAAACTCCCGAATCTACTCTGACTCCTGGCATGCCCTGCTTCGCGAAAAACCATGGTGATGGGGCCCTTAGGGGGGCGAAGGTGGTGAATGTGTTCGCCGTTTTTGGCTCTCCCTCGATTTTGTCTATTTCCCAAGCTATGCGCGACCAGGTATGTGGTGGGGATGACATTCCTGTGCAAAGTGCTAGGTCTCCATTGGCTGATGTTGTGGGTCGGGAAGATGGTTGTGTTGGTCACGATAAAGTTGTGTTGGAGGGCTCTTTGGGTTCGTGCCTTGATGGCGTTGGTTGCAGACGGATAAGCTTCGTCGATGCCCTTACTGCTCGACCCTCCTCTCCGCGTATGGGTTTTCATGGGTCGGATTCTGTTGGTCTACCCCCCATCAAGGAAAAATCCAGGCTCCTTTTGTGTCATGGCGGTGCCTCTTTGCATCCTCCATTTGCCGTCTGTCAATCCTCTACCCCTAAGATCAGTCTCGATGGCCTTGTCTGTGACAGAGAAGACTATTTCTAGGATCATGCCCTGGTTTGTAGATTTACTAAGGTATGGCCTAAATTGTGTGACCTCCACTCTTGGATTGATGCAAACTGGAAGGATTACCTAGAAGATGAAATCAACATTTACCCATGTGCAAAAGGGTTCTTTATCCTAGAATTTGAATCCATTGAAGACAAAGAAATGGTGTTGAAAACTGGTCCTTGGTTCTTCCATGGGGACTTTCTGTGCATGAAACCTTGATCCCCCACATTTGATCCATGCACTGAGTCATTCTCATCTGCATTTTTATGGGTTCGTCTACCTTACCTCCCATTATAGTTTTGGGAAATTGACTGTCTAAAAGCAATTGGCAATGGCTTGGGGAAATACTTCTGCATCTCCAATGAAACAATCAACTACGAAAATTCAACTTTTGCTCGCCTATGTGTAGAAATGGATGTTTCAAAAGGTCTCCCTGCAGAAATCTTTCTCAATGTTGGAAAAAGACGGTGGCGTCAACAAATAGATTATGAAAAGATAGCATTCAGATGTAGGATCTGCTTTGCTACATAACACATTATTGCACAGTGTGGTAAACGTTAGTTTGGGGAGAATGCTAGTGCTGCCCCAAACAACAATCCCTCTTGGTGGGCTAGGGCCGAGTCCAATCATTACATTGTTTCTCCTTCTGTAAAGAATGTTAGTACCTTCACTCCATCACTTCAGAGAATTGCTCCTTCTCTAGCCCCCTCCCTCTCGGCAGTGAAAGACGACCAAGATCTTGTGGCTGCGCCAGTTCCGTTGATAGATGATGCTTGCTTTTCATCTCCTTCATCCCTGGAGGTCTCCAATTATGCTCCCTCTTCCCTGTCGGTAGCTACTAATGCTAATTGTAATGCTGGTTCATCCTTGCCGATGGATTTGTGCTCACGTCAGCTTTCTTCCTCGGATGTTGAACCAGCCTGGATTGAGGTGAAGAAAAAGAAACTCCATCGTCAAAACAAAGACATCCAAATGGCCCTAAGATCCACTAAGAAAGTTGGCACTTTGGAGGTATAATTTTTGGGCACAACCATTTGTGGGTTGTTGTGTGTTCTGTTAGGTTAGGAGGGTTGGTTTTGGAGAATATAACTCTGTTTGTTTGTGGTGTTGCATCCCTGGTGGCAAGGGCATGCATTCATTCTTTGTTCTTTTGGAACGTTATTCTATGGGAGATGTCCCCTTGACATCACTTATCTATAAAAAAATAAAAAATAAATAATAGTAAATATAATAGTAATAATAATAGTAAATATAATAGTAAATAAAATAGTAAATATAATAGTATTTATATTTAGAAATATATATAATAATATATATAGGTTGTATTATTATTATTTACTAATATTATATATAATAACAAAATCAAATATAACAAGAGCTGCAAAGCAATGAAGTTCTTACCAAAAAGTGCAAGAATAGTCTTGTTTTTATTTGTTGTGTTTGTTATGTTTTAGCAATAGTGCATTTGTAAATCATAAATAGTATCATTGAATTATATTATTAGGGTTATGGTTATTGTTAGGTTTGGGATTAGGGTTAGGGTTAGAAAGAGTTAGGATTAGGGTTAGGGTTAGGTTTGGAAAGAGTTAGGATTATGGTTATAGTTAGGGTTAGGGTTAAAGATAGGAATATGGCTAAGGGTAGGGTTATGGCTAGGAATAGGGTTACAATAGCTCATTTAAATATAAATATAACATTGATTAGTAAGTTTTAATTGTGATAGTTGAGTATATTAATTGACTTAAATGTAGTATAAAATATTTTAAATTTACTTATCAATATAACCTAATTTAGATGTGAATTTTTTTAGAAACGCCATGAATTAGTGTGAATGTTTGTTTTAATGTTTTTTTTATATATTTCATTGCTATGTTTTGGTATATTAACTTGTCATTACAATGTAAGTTAGACAATAGAGATTGTAAGGAAAGTTGTTGAATGAATGAAAATGTTTGTGCGTAAATTTCATGTTAACATTCTTTTTCAAATTTAAAATATTTAAAAAAAAAGTCTTCAAATTAATTAATTTTTTTCTATGATTTAATTTTAAAATAAAATCATTTGAAATGTACAAATAGCATAAATTAATGGAATTTGCAAAGGTGCGAGAAGATAAATACTTGTATAAAAGGTTGTGTTTAAATAATTTGAAACACTATGAAATTTGCAATAATTAGTATTGGTATATTAAATCTTAGAGACAAGAATAATTGATACTATTCATATAAAATTTTAACTTGTAAAATATTTAATAAATTATGTATGGTTGTACTTGTATATGTTTATGAATAAGAAAAATAATTTTAATTTTTTTAGAAAGTAAAACATAACAATAAATAACAAAAGAGAGGATATATAAAACTCATTTAACATTTTATTTATGAAAAATAAATTATGTATGTTTGTAGCTATAAAATAATAACTTGTAAAAAATTTAATAAATCATGTATTTTTTCATTAAAACATCAAAGAAAACAACTTAGTTCATAATTGATTGTAGTGTGAATGTATTTTTACCAAAATATTTGTGTGATTGTAGTGTGAATAATAACGTTGGATACTCCTATTTTACTCCTTACAAAAAAATAGTAAATAGACATTTAGAGATGGTTTAAATTTTCTTCCTAATGAAATATTTCTTAGATAATATTTAAATTTAAAATATTCATTGAGGGTCTATAAAGAAAACAGTAGTTATTGTAAATATGACTAAAACATTCTACATTTTTAATACATTTGTTTCTTAAAAAATCATATAGTAATTGAGCAGAGCAATTAGAACTAAAATTATTTGTTAGGACTAAAATTACTTGTTTTAATATCTTTTTATCTTTAGGTAAAAAGAGAAATTTTAAATAAATAGCAATGAAAAAAAAAATCACTATATAACAAGATTAATTTAATATATTAAATGTTAATTTGATATAATATATTATAAAAATATTTAATAATATAATATATTAAAAGTATATTCAATTATTTAAAAGATGATATATTACATAATTTAAAATTAAAATATAAAATTATAATTTTTATTTTTATTTTTATGATAATTTTATTCATTTTAAAAATTAATATATTATTGGAATAGTCATAATTTATGGCAAAAAATAGTGAGGTGGCGAAAATCATTGAGGTGGTGTAGAGCGAAGATTGTGAAGCGGTGAAAGGCAAGGAGCAGAAACATGAAGGATCGAAGGTGTTGAAAGGAAATAAGCAGAGACATGATATGCCAGAGGTGGGTAGCAAACAACAGTGGAAACTGGCACCAAAAGCGGATACAAGAAGTAAGGAAAAATGGAGTGAGGAGTTGGAGCAAATGGTTCCTTTCAAAGAATTCAGGGAGAGAATCAACAAGGGATGGATGACATACAAAAACTCGTAATGGAACCTAGGATAAAAAATGCATAGGCCCTGATGGGTGATGGAGAACGGTATTTGGGTGGATAAGTGTCACCCTTACTATCAAACTAGGTACCATCCAGAAGTCAAATATAAGCGAAGGAGAAATCGGGCTAGGTAGGGACAAGGGCCTCCATGAGTGAGACCTAACTGCTTTGTCAAGGTGAATGAAAGTTGGGGAGGAAATAAGGGTTTCAACAAAGGTGATAGGTGAAACTTCAAAAAAAAAAATGGGTGGTTTGGGAAAAAGCCAATGGTGGAAAGAGACTTGACCAAAAACTGGCGCCAAAAGGATCACAAAAAGGCTCCAACAACCAAGTCAAACATGGATACTGGATAAAAAAATTAGGGTGAAGCGAATGATGGTAAGTCCACACCAACTCCTATACCTTATTTTTGTGTAAATAATGAAACTTTCAAGAGAACCCGTGAATCACTACAAGAGAATGGAATGTTTGTCAAATGGGGGGGTGAAGGTCACAAAAGCCGATTTTTTTTGGAAGAATGGAGTAATAAATCCTGGGGTGAGGTTCTAGTAGTGAAAGCCTTGGAGAATAATTGGTTCCTGATTAAATTCTCGGACCAAAAGAGGAGGAATAAGGCTCTAGAAACAGGGCCTTATTTCCTGGATGGTGCCCAATTGCACTCTATAGAATGGCGTCTAAATTTTGATCCAAGAAAAACATGGATTGAGGAAAGTGTGGTGTGGATGAGACTATACAATCTACCCTCGGAGTACTGGATGGAAGAAACCCCAAAGGAGATAGGTAGGTAGATAGGAAAACTACAAAGTGTAGATAATATTCAAGAGGATGTGGAAAAAGGATCCTACTTTCGAATTTGTGTATCAAAAGCTTAAGGTATAGAATTATCGAAGGTGGTAGATCTCATCTCCGAGGTGGGCTCTTGGTGACAAGAAGTGAGTAGGGAAGATAGCCTAATTTTTTTTTGCTAAATGTAAACCATTGGAGCATGGTATGAAGAAGTGTATAGAAAAGGGGGAGGCCAACAATACCACCACAGACATATGGGAGAAAGAGCCTGAGAAGGTGAAGGAATTTAGATTTGAGACAAGGCCACAAATCAAATATGGGGAAAAGGAAATGATAGTCAATAAGACCTCCAAAATGAGGAACTGAGGAGGTAGAGTTGGAGGCAAGAAACTCAATGGTTTCACAAGAAGAGGAGAATCAAATAAATTACTAGCCAGTTCAATATGAACAATCAATCTTCCCAAGTTTGGATCCTCAATGTGAAGAAGGTTTTCCCCATCTCACAGACATTAGGATTGAGAATCAGTCATTGAAAATCACATAAAGGAGCGAGACTAATCAGAAGCCAGAGGCCCTAAAGGCATCACCAATGATGGTACTCACCAGTTACAAGGATCTAGAAGAAGGGGTGGAGGAGGGTCAGGATTAGGGTAGCATGGATTTAGATTCGGACTGTGATGAAAAATTTGAGGAATATCAAGAGGGCATAATGGCCGAGAGAGGAATTGAACAAATCCCATTGGCAAGGAAAACACCAAAGATCAAGTTCGCTAGTCAAAGAGGATGCAAACCCAACGAAGAAAAACTAAAAGTGGTAGGTTCAGCTAAAGGCCAAACAAAATTGGGCCAAATGATTCTTAGAAACAAGAAGGGACTTCCCCTTCCTAGGGAACTGTGAGAATCATAAGCTGGAATGCTAGGGGCTTGAACGCCCCTAGCAAGTGGCGCCACTTCAAGCGTCAAATAGTTAGTAGTATGCTAGATATTATACTTATCCAAGAGACAAAATGGAGTATGGAGGAGTAGGAAAAGCATTTGAAGTTTTGGAAAGGGTGGGAAGGGATTTTTAAAGAGTCAATAGGGGATTTTGAGGGATTGGGGATAGTGTGGAACCCAACCACGGTATGTTGTAACCTCATAGAAGAGAATCAGAATGGGTTGACAGTCTTAATAAGGATTTATTAGGGTAACACATAATTCAATTTAATCAATGTATATGGCCCTATAGAGCCAATGGACAAGAGGAATCTTTGGGTAGCAATCTCAACCTCCCTAGGATAACTAAAAGATGAAAAAATCATAATCGGTGGGGATTTCAATGCCACTTTGAAAAACTTGGAGAAGCAGGGTGGGATGCGAAGCCTAATAAGATCTTAAATGGACTTCCAGGACTTCATAGATAAGAATATGCTAAGGGAGATACCTACAAAAAATGGAGTATACACTTGGACAAAAAAATAATGGGGCACATTGGAATAGCATAAAAACTAGATAGATTCCTGGTGGTAGGGGAATGGAACCAGGGGGAGAACTTGATGGAAGCCTCTATTTTTCCCTGGAGTGGTTTAGATCATTTTCTGATTCAACTTGTAATTCAACCAGATATTTTCAATGGAGGTTCACCCTTTAGATTTGAAAAGATGTGGATGAGAGACCGAAATCTATTAGAACAGATCTCGGTTTGGTGGAAAGAAGTCTGGATTGGTAACCACTCACACCTATTCTCCTTCCAGAAGAAACTTTCCCATATCAAAGCTAAACTACTAGTGTGGAATAAAGAACACTTAAATTTATTTTTTTAAGAAAGTGACAAGATAGAGAGTGAAATCAGAACCTTAAATGAGAAAATTATCGAAAAAGGTATGGGGCAAGAAGAATAACTCAAGGAAAAGGAATTGTTAGGTGCTCAATCTGAGACTCTGGAAAGAATGGAATGTTACTAGAAGAAGAAATCTAGGGAACCGTGGCTCCAAGAAGGCAACATAAATACTAAATTCTTTCATAACTCAACTATGGTCAAAATAAATTCAAGTAGGATTACAGAGTTGGTCAAAGAAGATGGGTCACTCGCCAGATCTGAGCAAGAAATCAATCAGGAGGCCATCAAGTACTTTGAGTCTTTGTTCAAGAAGGAAGTCCATGTGGATGGACGACCCAGGGAGGATTTCATCAGAGGTATTCCAAACTCGATCTCAGATGTAGAGAACAAAGAACTCACTAAACCCTTTAGTATAGAAGAAGTCAAGAAAGCAACATTCCAAATTGGAGCAGTTAAGTCCCCAGGGCCAGATGGCTTCTCGACCTTCTTTTACCAGACATATTGGGAAATAATCAAGGAAGACCTAGTCAAAGCAGTTGAAGAATCAAGAAGAAAAACCACAATGTTAGGGGCAATCAATCACACCTTCATTGTGGTCATTCCTAAAAAGAAAGAGGAAAATTGCATGGGGGACTTTAGGCCAATCTCCCTTTGTAATACAATCTATAAAATAATAACGAAGGTTATCGCCAATAGGCTTAAGTTGGTAATTGAAAAAATCATATTAGAAGAGAAAAGCAAATTTATTCTAGGCAGGTCAATTATAGAAGGCATAATAGTGGTGCACAAGACAATCCACACGACAAGAAAGTTAAGACTGCCAAGTATGATCCTCAAATTAGACATTCTAAAGGCTTATGATCGGGTGGAAAAACATTTTTTGTTAGATGACTTAATTGGATTTGGATTTGATAGGAAGCTAGTGGATTGGATTAAAAGTTGCATAATTGCTCCAAGATTCTCAATTCTAATAAATGGAGTAGCCCAAGGTTTCATCAACTCCTCTCGAGGGCTAAGGCAAGGGGATCCATTATTGCCATTTCTATTTAACATAATGGTAGAAGCCCTAGGAAGGACAATTGGACAATCTAGGCGGGAGGGATCATGGAAGGGTATTGAGGCTGCCCTAGGGGTGGGAGCAAGTACTCATCAATAATTCATGGATGATACCATCCTTTTTGGCCTAGCCTCAAGAGTGGAAGCAAGGAAGATTAAGGAGGTATTGAGCGATTATCGTAGGGCATCTGGACAGGCCATCAATTGGAGAAAATTGGAAATCTTCTTCCTCAATACCCAACCTAGCCTACAATGAGACCTTGCAAGGATATTGGGTATAAGACCAACCTGCCTCCCTGGGCAATTCCTAGGGATGCCTCTTTTCACTGGGGCCAATCGTATTGGCTTATGGGATAGACTAGTAGGGAACTGTAAAAAGAAGATGAAATTATGGAAAGGTAAATGGTTAACCTCAGCAGGCAGGCTACTCTTGGTGAAAACTATTATGGCGGCCATCCTAGTATATTCAATGTCATCCCTAAAAATTCCTGAGGGTATCGTGGACCAACTCAATCAAATAATGAGGAAATTCTCTTAGAATGGACCGGAGGATACAAACATAGTTCCCTTACTGGCATGGAACAAGATATGTAAACCACAGGCTTCGGGTGGGGTAGGAATCAGACAGCTGAAGGAGATGAATCAGGCAATGGGTGCTAAACTAGTATGGAAAATGTACTCCAACAATAAAAAATGGGTCAGAATCTTGAGAAAGAAATACCTCGACTCAAATGATCCAGTGAGCATAGTCAGGTTACACAATCCACCAAGAGGCTTGATAATCTAGAACTTCATATGTGAATGCAGGGATATAATTTGTAAGTATGTCACATGGGAAGTCCACAATGGTAGGAATGCATCATTCTGGGAAGATTCATGGGATGGACACTCTAAGCTAGGCAATATTTGGGCCTGGCAGCAATCAAGGCAAAAAAAATCAAGGTTTGGGGCTTGAAAGTGAGTGACTACGGGGACAGTGTTTGGAATAACAGAATTCAACAGTGGAGGTGGAAAAATTTAGATGCGCTCAAAGCCCTTGAGGTGCAAAAGAAGGCCCTAAAGATGATCCTGAAGGCCAGGACTTTTCCCATTGGTGAAGGGGAAGATTTTTTGAGATGGAATGCCTCAACAAATGGTGAGTATAAATTAAATATCAGATATAAGCTCAAGGAAAGGTGGGAGGGAGGAAAAATCTGGCCAAATACACTCCTATGGGGAAAAATGTCCTACTGAAACTTGGGGTTTTTACATGGCTAGCCACTGACAGAAAGATATTAACACAGGATAGGCAAATAAATCTAGGCTTCAGGGATCCTATTAGATGTATAATGTGCAACCAACATGCGGAAACAACGTCACACCTTTTGCTCACATGTCCCTACGTCGATTACTGCTGGAAATTCATACTCGGGCTTCTAAGCTACCCGACCTCGCTATCGAAAAACCTATGGGACTGGCTCTCTGTGTGGCCAAGGAAGCTTCACAATGGAGTCTTCAACAACATTTGGAAAATAGTACCATCCACAGTATGTTGGGAAATCTGGAAGGAAAGGAATAGGCATATCTTCCAAGAGCAATCAATGGGTAGAGAAATGTTAGTAAGACACCTGGTCAAGGTTGCGGTGGATTTGGAAAACATTGCAGCAAAAAAGATAGCCTTTCCAAAAAATGTGTTCTCTAACAAAGATATCGAGCTTAATAATAAATTCATTGGACTGTACATTCCCCCCATTGTAGGTGCTTTGGAAGCGACTCAAAGGATGAAATCAAAAGAAGAACAATATGGAAAGAATTGCTACCTAGTTGGATTAAAGTAAATTTTGACGGCGCCTCTACTGGTAATCCTGGAGTGGTTGACATAGGGTGTGTTGCAAGAGACTCCAAAGGAAGGGAGCTTGCACAAAAGGCAGAGTGCATCGGTTAGGCAACAAACAACATGGCAGAAATCAGGGCGACCCTGAGCGGATTGAAATTGGGAGAACGTATTGAGGCATTGAAATTGCACTTAAAAGGGGACTCATTAATCATAGTGAATGCTATCAAAAGTAACTTCACCTCGAACTGGTTATTGTGGCGTTGGTTGCGACCGATTTGGACCCTTATTTAATCCTTTGAGGAATTCCAAGTCAGCCACATGTACCATGAAGGAAATACAATGCGAGATAGCTTAGCAAAAGGTGTGGTGACGAAGGCAGAGTATAGATTGGGTAGAGACAGCTAAGATGGAGCCGAGCGAAGGGTCGCATCAGCATGAAGGTATGGAAAGTGGCAGCGTAAAATCTAGGATGTGGAGGAACTAGCTGGCCTCACGTATCCATCTAAACCTGCAGTCAATAAGGAAGGTATGCCTCAGAATTTGAGTTGCGTCACATTTGGCAGGTAACCACCTTTTCAAGATTTAGTTGATTGATTCAAGGAAAATTGAAGTCACTTCAGTCTGGTGACCTCTAGAATGTTGGAATAGTATTAAGGAGTCACTTGTGTGAAAGGACAACGCAATTAATTTGGATCAGAAAAGATAACATTTGGCTATAAGTATGGGTGGCGTCACTGAAAAAGCTACAATTGGAAGTGTAGCGGAGAAGCATCTGGTGAAGTATAGGTGGGAGAATATAGAAGATGGATACACCTGTGTGTCTAGAGACAACTACAACCATGGTGCCATTTCAGGGAGAAGTGACGAACGTTAGGTTGCGCGGAGTCCTCTCGGTGAAGGACAAGCTAGTCATTCACGCAGTTCGGGAGGTGTTGGGCCGAGAATTCATTTGCTCATACCATAAGCACCGGCTCAACATAGAAATCCTTGAGATGTTCTTAGCCCTCTCATTCTACAGGGGCATGGTGAAGCCAAGGATAAAGAACCTCTGCCAACATTTGTTCAAACACATGTACCTGGGGGAAATATATGAATTATTGGACAATATTGATGAGTATGGATGAATTCCTATGCCACAACATTACTACCTGCTCAAGAGACGGGGAGGGAGACCAATTCCAAAATTTATGATTCTGTCAACAGTAGAGCTCAAGGAATTGGAGGAACGGTGCAGGGACATTGACACATCGAGCCTCCTTCTGCCTATGACAAAGGAGGAATTAGGAAACTATATGGCTCAAGAAGGGTTTGAAGTGGAAAGCGACGACGAGAATCGCAACACTCCAGTGACCTCGGTACTACTGGATTCAGGCGAAGACTAGATAGAAGATGATGGACGAAACATGGAGGTGATTGCAAACAATCTAACACACAGGAGATGCAAATTGGAATGACTAGTTAAGTCTCATGCTGCCCACACAAAATAGATATGAAAGGAAGAAATGGCACGAGGTTCGAGACGAGAGGACTCAAGCCCCATCTTCACTGCTTTGCATGGCCCCTGGAAGCCAAAAAGAAGGAAGGCAAGGAAATCTTGAAGCTGGTTAGTAGAAAAGTATAAGTTTCTTTTGTTTAAGTTTTATCGGGTAGGGTAGATACAAATAGGTTGGAAGGCTTTCTTTTTTATTAAGATAAGTAGTAAATTTGTTTGATATTGGGCCAGTATGGCATTTTGAAGGTTGAACATGGGTCGAAAGGCAATCAAAACTGTATTATATTTTTTGATCGATAATATATGGTGTTGGCCATACCATCTATTAACTTACCAAAAAAATAAAAAATTATAATATTGTTATTTAATATACTATATTATATATTAGATGTTATATACATTACATATTATATTGTATATATTATAATACGATGTTAAAATTATATATTATGCATTATATGTGTTACATATAGTATATATATTAGAATATGATAAAAAAAATTTAAATTAATAATATAATATATTAAAAATACATTATTTATTTGAACTTGTTACTAGATTATTTTATATATTTGAATTATATTTTATTTAAGATATGATAGTTAAATAATTGAATAGAATGGAAAATATAACAAGAATTAATTTTTGAAGAGTTCAATGATATGACATCTTCGTTCGCCCATCGATTAGACATTCCTAAAATTTTCGTAAGCCTTTTCAACAAATCCAATTTGCATGATTTTCTTCTCAAAGATGAACCCGAACAAAAGAAGCTCTTTTGGGAAGGGGTTTAGGTCTTGCTCGAACACTCAAAATTCGTTTAGAAATTGGACTAGCGGATTAGCCAACCATGATTCATCTGGAGCATTCCAACCAAGCAGAAGGACATATCCCTCATTTGGAAGAGGTGTGGTAAAAAGAAGATTTAGTTGGGCTGAAGAAGAGAAATCAAGACCGTCACATCAAGAACGCCCTTTTTGTCATCCAAGAAATCTAAGAGATAATGGTTTTTTGGAAACCCCAAATCTAGGGTTTGGACAAAATAACTAGTTTGGAAGAGATAAAAGTTCTCTGGAAACCTCAGTTCAAGATTTTGAACAAAATAATCATGCTTTTTAGGGGCATCTGAGGGAAAATAACCCACATAGGTCTTCACACACCAAAACTCCACAATATGAGACACCAGGGGTTTTCTAGAGTAATAAGGTTGTTCTTGTCCCATGAACCAAAAATTGGATGCTTGAAAGAAACCCAAAACAGAAGCCTATGGACCGTCGTTACCAAGGCAAAGAGGAATCGTGGGCCTGACATAAAATCCGTAAGAAATATCAAAGCAAACATAGACAGGGGGAGACAAACAAGGATAAAAGAATAGGGAAAAACATTGAAATCCCTTTGCGTGGCGACGATGGTCCTGACGGCTCTGAGGAAAAGGACGGAAGAAGGGAATGGCAACCGGTTCCAACCATCCTAGTAGTATATGTTGAGAGCCAACATGTAGATTATGCACAAAATGGATTTTTTGTATAACTCTGGGGCGAAGATCGTCCACTCTCTGAATTACGTACTTGGATCAAAGCCCACTGGTATGAAATATTTGATCTTATAGTTATTTTTGCTTCCTCCTTATTTATACTTTTTAAGGACCATACAATTAAGAGAAAGGTAATGAATAAAGGATACCATTGGTGTGGCAATACATTTTGGGGGATTCTTGATTGGAAGGAGAACATGTCTCTAGAAGAACTCAAAATGAGCCCCCTCCCTGTTTGTTTTTCTTTACCATATGTTCCGGTTGAATATTTTGAGTCCTCATCAATTAGAAAAATTGATGATCATTTTGGAGAATTTCTAAAATGCGAATTTATGATCACATGTGGAAAAACCATTATTAAGGTTTGGGATTTAATCAATAAACCCTCATCTCTTCCCCACAAGATAAAATTGGTAACAAACAAATGAGAATGGATCCAATAGATTAAATGTGAAAAATCAATCTAGAAAGAAGCAAACATAATAATGGATTCTGACATCTTTTCGAGAGCTGACCAAAGGGAGGTTTCAACCTTGTCGAAAATGCTTGCTCCTAACAAACCATATCCTAAGGGCCATCCTGATTCCGCTACCCCTCCTTCTTCAAATATGTCTAAATTTTTTATATTTCAGACTAAAAAAAATTATGTTGGGAAAAATAATTTGACTGGGAAACAGACTATCTCCCTCCCCATTCTTAAAACTCCTTTCATTACCTCTGATTCGACTCCTCTTAAAAAATTCGACCTTTCTAGTCAGGTCCCCAACCAAAGTGTTGATTCTATCCCTTCTCAATTTGATATTAAACATTTTGAAAATATTCTTAATGGCTTTGAGGATGATTTGATGAATATCGTAAATGAGGAAATGACCAAAGTTGTTGAAGAACTAATAGAATAAATTGTAGATGAAGTTCCTGGTGAACAAGAGCAAACACCAAACTCGCCTGCTCTTCCCATCTCTCAATCTGCTTCCAAAATAAAATTAGATTTCTCGAATGAGACCCCCTCTCTTTCCTCCACCCCTGCTCTTTTAACCCACAACATTCGTTCATCCCCCTATTTCTCAAACCAATTCTGATATCAAAGTTGTTACATCTCCAACGCTCAAAAGGGGGCGAAAATCGAATAAGGAGAAGAAAAAATTGGAGATTTTTGCAGGTCTTCAATCCACACTTGAAATGAATCTTCGTTCCTCGAACAAGAAATCTGGGGTACTAAACTCCCCCCCCCACTATTGGCAGTGTGATTCCCCTGCGAGGACCAAACCCTCGGAAAGAATTGAAAGGAAGAGGAGAGATGAATACTCTCCTCGAGGCCAATGAGGGTCTTATCATGGAATGTTAGGGGCTTAAATGCCCCTAACAAAAAATGCTTGATAAAGCGTCATCTTCTTGAAACAATGTTAGATATCATTTTGCTCCAAGAAACAAAATTTTCTACTCAATTAGAAAAGGAAATTTTTAGTTCCTGGCCTAATTAGGATTTAGTTACCTCATAGGCTCTTGAGGCATCTAGAGGTTTAATTACTATTTGGAATAAAGCTTATATTAGAATTGATCATGCAGAGGTTAAAGCAAATTGGATCAGAGTCACAATACGGTGCTTAAGAATAGATAACCAATATCAGATTTATAATGTATATGGCCCATGTACTCTAGATGGGAAAAGACAAATTTGGAAACAAATCACTGCAAACTATGAAAAAAATTCATCCATTCTGAAAATTATTGCAGGTGATTTTAATGCAATAAAAAATTCTTTAGAAGAAATTGGGGGAATCTTTCCATTTACAACATTGATGGATGACTTCAATAATTTTATTGCAAATAATAATATTTACGATTGTCCCATTAAAAATGGTGCATTCACATGGACCAACAAACGTAAAGGTTTCTCTCAGATAGCTGAAAAACTTGATCATTTTTTGCTTTCTGGAATATAGCTAAATACCCCATGGGATTTTAATGTTGTCATTCATACTATACCAGGATCTGACCATTTCCCTATTTCTCTCTCCTTTTTCTGAAATAAGGGAGAAATATAGATTTCCTTTTAAGTTTAAAGTCATGTGGTTTAGGGATAACTCCTTTATTGATCAAATAATAATTTGGTGGTCATATTGCCCTTACATCATGGGAACTAGAATGTTCCAACTAAGAAAGAAACTAGAATTTATGAAGGGTAAAATTAAAGAATGGAACATCACTCATTTCAAAAATATTTTTTCTGAGAAATTGAGAATTGAATCAGACCTATCTGAAATTTATGAAAAGGTTATTCACAATGGAATGGATAACTCACTTTATGAGCAAGAGAAAAAACTAAAAGTTGATCTTGAAGAAATTCTTGCTCATGAGGAATGTTACTGGAGGCAAAAATCAAGAGAAACTTGGCTAGCTGAGGGAGATAAAAACACAGTTTTTTCATGCATCAGTTAAATTACATCATCAATCAAACAATATTTTAACCATCAAGTCTTCCTCTAGAAATACTCTAAACTCGGACAAGGATATTGGAAAAGAGGCTATCTCTTTTTACAAAAATCTTCTAACATCAAATGCATATGTCAATCCCTCTATGGACAATGAAGTAATCAATAATATCCCTCTCCTTCTGTCTAAGGACCATAACAAAATGTTGATCTCAGAATTCTCTTTAGCAGAGATTAAAAAAGTTTTTTTTTCCATGGAGGCTGAAAAGGCTCCTAGTCCAGATGGCTACATGATTCTCTTCTTTAAAAAATGCTGGGATATTATAGGTATGGATATTTTTCTATCATTAGTGGAGTCAAGGAGATATATAAATGTTTTGAAGGATTTCAATGCTACCTTCCTTGCTCTTATTCCAAAGACTTTTGCCCCTTCTTCCTTTAATGATTTCAGGCCAATCGCCCTTTGCAATTCAATTTATAAAATCCTAACTAAAGCAATAACATCTAGACTTTATAAGGTGTTGCCTTTAATCACCTCTAAAGAACAGGGAGGTTTTTTCCTAGGAAAGGACAACCCTAAGGGGTTATGTGTAGGATCATGATGGGCCAAAAAGTGATGATATCTAAGTGATATGATGGCTCATGTGGCTGATGACTTTTTTTTACCCAAAATTGATGAAATGAAAAGGGTTTTTAAAGGAGATTCTTAGATTTCCACCAATATAAATTATTCTTTACTTTGAATTTAATAAATTATTATTATTCATTTTCTATTTGAATTACGACTAAAGTCTTGATTGATAGGCTGATTGAAAAATATCTATAGCTTTCAAACAGTATCACATTTTTTGAATCTGAAACATGTGTCACATTCTATGCTTCACATACTATAGGATTAAAAAAAAAATGAATTTCATGAAGTTTTGACCAAGTTAAGGTGGTTAGACATACGAGTTTTTATATTTTTTAAAATTTGTAATAAAAAATTCATAATTAATTATTTACTTGGAAAAAAATTACAAAAAAATATGCATCACATCAGGAAATGAGTCCCCTACTTACATCTAGAATCTTATAAAAAAATATTATCATTTTATTGTGGTTAGGGTGGTCAGAAAAACACCTACTTCTTAGTTTTTCCCTGAAATTTAACTACTACTCCATTGAAATTTTAAATTTTCACCAAATAGATTTTATTTATAAATAAAAAAGCCTAGTAGTTTAGAAACTACATTCAATTTTCTACAGATTCTATTCTTACATATTTTTAAAATAATATAGATAACTTATTCAAATTTTTACGTCAAGTTGCCTAACTCTAATTTTTTGAATTTTATTGCCACTTAAGGGCCTGTTTTTTCCATGATGATCCTGCACATACCCGAGGGCGCAATCTTGGCTCATGAAGTCCTTCATTTAGTATATTTTGAAAAATATTTTGCACTAGTACTTAAACTCAATATGTTCAAAGCATATGATAAGGTCAACTGGGATTTTCACATGGTTGTATTAAGAAGATTTGGCTTTTCACAAACATAGTGTAAATGGATCTTCTCTTGTATCTTGAGAGCGAGTTTTTCTGTAATGAATAATGGATTCCCTCATGGTTTTTTTCCTCCTTCTCAAGGTTTGAGACAAGGAGACCCTTTGTCCCCTTCTCTCTTTATCCTCATGATAGAAGGCTTGAGTAGAACAATCATTTCAGCAAGGAGAGAAAATCTGGAAAGGTATCACCATCAGTTCTTTTTCTGAACCAATTACTCACTCCCTCTTTGTTGATGACACACTTCTCATAGGTCAAGCTTCTATGGCTGAAGCAAGATCGATGAAAAATATTATTTTTGATTACTGTTCTCTTTTTGGCCAGATTTGTAATCCCTCCAAATCCAATTTTTTTCCCTAAATGTGGATCCCTTAACCAAAAAACAATTAGTAAAATTCCAGGGTTTTCAATGTGGTTGTTTACCATGTAAATACCTTGGAATTCCCTTCTTTATCGACAAAGAAAAACATGAATTTTGGGAAAACCTGATCACCTCCATTAAAAATAGAATATCTCTTTGGAAATCAAAATGGCTTACATTTTCAGGTAAATTGATCTTGCTAAAATCAGTATTATGTTCTCTCTCAATTTATCGTATATTTGTTATGAGTATTTTAAAAGGTAAGGGACTGGTTCTTCAAAAAGTTCTGAAAGATTTCTTGTGGTCGGAAAACAAGACTACAATAAAGAAATTGTCACTTCCAGCATGGGACACCATCTATAAGCCTAAATCCCAAGGTGGGGTTGGATTGATAAATTCTCTTCTTAAAAACAAGGCTCTGGGTGCTAAATTAATTTGGAAGATTTACTCAGAGCCCAAAACCAAATGGTGTAAATTGATGAGACATAAATATCTAGATTGTCTGGATAAAGAAAGAATTTTCACACATAAAAATCTTCCTCAGGGCTCTAAAATTTGGAACTTTATATCTTCATGTAGAGATGTGATTCTCCCTTAATTTGGAAGATGCATGGAATAGTTTCAAACCCCTTCATCAACTTGGGAATTGGACCCAAATTGAAATTGAACTAAAAAAGAAATGGGGCCAAAAAGTTAGCAATTATTTGATCATATACAAGTCAAATCCAAATTGGGGAAGCTGGAAAGACTTTGAATTTCTTGATGTTCCTTCCCATTTAAAATTCTCTCTAAAAGCTAAATTGAATAAGAGGCAAGTTTTTTTATCCAACAAACAAGATGAAATCATCTGGTTAAAATCTAAATCTGGACAGTATAATGCCAAAGATGGATATAATTCACTGGTTAGTATCAAATAAAGAACTTCTATTCCAATCAACCTTTGTTGGGGCCATCACATTCTATGCAAGGCCGGGGCTTTTGCATGGCTAGCTATCAAAGACATAATCTTATCTGGTTTGATACTTGACAGACTGGGTATTACAAACCTCTTTCCTTGTGTTTTGTGTGGTACATTATATGAATCTACAGATCACCTCATTCTAAATTGTGAGTTTTCTCAATCATGTTGGCACTGGCTATTAAATAAACTTGGTTGGTCCAGTCCTTTGCAAAATTCGTTATATCTTCAGTTTCTTTCTTGGCCTTCTTTTGGCTCTGCCTCCACTTTTTCTCTCCTCTGGGATATTAGCCCCTCCATCTTGATTTGGAATATTTTTCTTAAAAGAAATAACATAATCCTTAGGAAGAAGTCTTCCACTCTCCCCCAGGTTCTTCAAAAAATTGAAATCTCAATCTCAGAAGTAACTTCTTTGACCCTTTTAAGGAAATCAGAGTGTAAAACATTCTTTTCTGAATGGGATGCATTTAAATAAAAACATTGGCCTCTCATAAAAATCCCCTCTCCCGGCTCAATCACCTTCAAATCCTCTTCGGTTGCAAAACACTTTCACTTTTGGTCTACGCCTCCTAAAGGTTTCATTAAACTCAACTTCGATGGTTCCGCTAGAGGCAATCCAGGGAGATCCAATATTGTTGTAGTGTTAAGATATCATAATGATAATTTTATAGCCACTTCTTGTGAGCTCATCTCGGATGGTACCAATAATGTTGCAGAATTCAAAGCTTTAAGAATGGGTTTGGAATTGGCAAAAAAAATTGCTATCACTAGACTCATCATTGAAGGGGATTCAATGATTGCCATATCAACATTGAAAAATAGAAGTACTCACTCCTGGCACCTAAACTACATTCTTTCTAATGTCCTCATTCATCTGGAATTTTTTTCAAATTATTCTTTTTCACATTGCTTCAGGGAATCAAATTTCATTGTTGACTCATTAGCCAACAAGGCAATTGATGAAAATATCTCTTCTCAGATTCTCACAGTAGAAGAATGTTCTTCCATGTTCGGGATTCTAACCTCTCACAAAATGTGATTATTTAGATCAAAATTTTGAATTTGTCAAGGCCTTTCTTTGAAAATCTGGGTTCATTCAAGCTCTTGCCATTTCCTGACATATTTACAAATTCAAATTATTTTGCGTTGTCTATTTGGTCTTGCAAGTATGGCTTGTGTCATTACAACTAAGAAGGATCTTAAATTCTTATATCTCTGAGGCATTTTGGCGAATTTAATTTATAATTTATTCGGCCATCTTATGATCCTCTTAATTATAGAAAAGATTGAGCTGGCATCGTTGATGGTAAAAGGAATTTCTTCCCTCTGGCCATCTTGGTCTTGGTGTAGGGACATTGTGGGATACAAAACTGATGTCACATGCTATGATTGATTTTCATTCCACCACGACATTTTGGAATTCTCAAATGTTCTCATGTGAGGGATCTTGTTGATTAACAATTGGCTTTAATTTTATGGGAAACAGGCCTTCTTTCCAAGCATTCATGAATCCTCGTGACAAGGGAATTAATGTCTGGTTAATAAATATGGTGCTTGGTGGCGGCTCCATTTTCTAAGTTTATGTGCGTTCGTTTATGCTTCTAACTTGCTATTTTTAGTGATTGACATAGAGAGTTCTCTCTCTATGTCAGTCATTGGAAATGGGAGTTGGGGATATTTAGACATTTTTGACTTGGAAATATGTTTTCTGCCAAGCCTCTTCATTCCCAAAGTTTTTACTTGGCAGCTCCTGCTTAAATTCCTCGTACAATATTGACAAGGTCATTTATTTAACTTTGGAACTCACAAGGATTGAATTATTTGCCAGCATGGCGGCTGTAAGCTTTCTTATTTACCATGGTTTATGTTTTCTCTTTGCATCTATCTATGATTTTTCACAGAGTTATCTTTGTTCAGTGAGATGGATAACCTTTTTCGAGTGCTTGTTCCACCTAGAATTCATGAATTGCGTGAGGACTCACCCTTTACAGAAGAAAAGATGAGAAGAACCTTCTCATTCGAATGCAAGCAGGTTTTTGATGCCATTCAGATTCTGTTGGGCTTCGATTGGTTGGATATGCACTCCATGGCCCTTCCTTATGAAGTAGCATCCCAATTTGTATCGAATCTTATGGATGTTCTGGGATGCTCGAAAATGGTAAAGTTCTTGGTTGTTACATATGTTTTACCTCATGTTTGTCCGCTTTCAACTCTACAAACAACCCTGGAGAGATATGATATCTTAAAAGGGTCGAACTTGGTTAGAGGAGTCATTAGTAAGCAACGTCTTCTCACAGATGAGAGAATTTCAAAATTGTTCTGTGCTTATATGGTTTATTAAATGACTTCCCATGTGAATTCAAAACGCGCCTTACAATCCTCAACCGATAGTATGGAAGATCAGTAAGTGATCCAATTTACATGCTTTATAAAGGGGTTCATCTCCTCATTCAACTTGCTCTAGTAGAGCCACACGATGAACCTCATTTTCCTCCTCTAGCTGACATTGCTTCATTAGAGGGAAGCACCTCTTAACTTTTAATCTCCTCTCTGTTGGTTTTCTTTGTCAGACTCACTCAATTTTGTCAAAATCTCAGTTTTTATCTTTATCTCTAGTCGTCATTGGCAATGGTTTTAGAGTTCAGATAATTTGCAGGTTTTCCTACCGTATGAATTTCCATGGGGTAACTCTTCGGTGTATCTCCCTCTACTTTCATCAAAAACTCTCAAGGTTTTGAATTCGGTGGCGACCTCTTGCCTTGGACTATTTTGTTCTATTGGATCCAAACTTGGTTCCCTCTTTGCAACGAGGGTTTCTTGCTTCTCTTGTAGCTTATCTTTCAGCTACTTCGGACTTTGCATGTATTGGGATTCTCCTTTGTCAGTTTTTTTGGACCTTTAGGTCTCACCAAACTTGTTGTTTTGGTGTCTCTTGAAATTTTGAGGGTTCTTTATCTTTCCCTCTGTAATCCATTTGTACTTATTTTCCTTAATTAATAAATTTGTGGCCTAGCCACCTTTATCTAAAAATAATTAAAATTTGAAGAGTTCTAATAATTTCTTTAAAATTAGTTAATTTTTTTTTTAAATTATAGTTTTGATTATAGTCTTTGTGGTAGAAAAACCTTTAAAAACTGTGATAAAAAAATTATGCTCCCTGAAAATCTGCCCTTATCGCTGAAATTTTTTTTGTGAATCATATTGAAGAAAATTAATTTTGGATAAATGTTTTATTATATATTTTGCAAGTTTACTTTAATAATATATATGTTTTTGTCATATAAGAAAACAAATTAAATTCTCATTTGTTAAAATCAAAGTTATTAATCACTAGTTAAAGCATAGGTGGTGCCTATAGTTTCTTTGGCAGGAACTAAAAATATATAGGTTATTATTTATTTACTACTATAGACATATTTAAATACAAAATTATATATAATAATAGTAACTAATATTATTTGCGGCTAGCCCGTAGCGATGTAGCGGGGAATTTAATTTTTCCCTGCAAGGCTCTGTCACGTACACTGGGCTGGCGATAAATCCCCACACCACCGATGGGCTATACCGCGAGACTCTGTCACGTACACTGTGGGCTAGTGGTAAATACATGCACCATTGTTGGGCTCCTCCATCATTGTTGTGGGCTAGCGACAAATAATATTAGTGACTACTATTATATCTATTTTGGATTTAAATATATCTATAGTAGTAAATAAATAATAACCGATATATTTTTATATTTAAATAATAATAATACAACCTATATATACTATTATATATTTATAAATATAATTATATAATTTAATCTATATTATATAAAATATATAGTATATTAATTATACTTTGTATTAAATAAGAATATAATAGTTATTAATTAATAATTATAAAAATATTAAATATATAATAGTTTTGTTAGAGAGTATAATACTTAATATAATAGTTTTGTTAGAGAGTATAATATATAATATAATAGTTTTGTTAGAGAGTATAATAAATAATAATAAATAATAATAATTAATAATATAATTATATATTTATAATTAATTTTTATTATATAAAATTTAATATATACTTAATTACGCAGGATAAAGGATGCTTTATTTATATATAACATTTGAATTTTAAAAATATAAGAAAATTTTAAAAATTCTATTTTAATATAAAAATGTTCAAATATTTAGTATAAAAATATTAAAAAATTTAAAGAAACTTTCATTAATTTAATTTAAATATTAAAATATTAATATCTTTAATATAAATTGATTGGAGTTATAAATTTTTAAGTTGAATATTAATAAATCAAACAATTTTAAATGTGCTCATTATTAGGATCTTTGTTGTAATTTTCATTTTAATAAACATACTCTTAAACCCTCGCAAAACCATATTTTCAGTTGCAACTCGTCAAATTGGAGGAATGAACCAATAGTGGCGGGGAAGGGAAAGCAGTAAAAAGTGGGAAAAACAACTAAAAAAATGATAGAAAATGATGAACGACTGAGATTCATTTAACTTCATTGAAATAAATTTCATGTCCATTTCAAAATGGGCACCTAATTTTCTTGGCGGTAGGTGCTTAAAAATATTATTTATGTTGCTAGTCGATCCAAACTCATCTAAATGGGTCTCACTTCAGAATCCTCTCTCACTGTCACAATGACACCCGATTGCTATGCAGGGGCTCTTTTGCAGTCTCTGAATAGTCTCGACATTGGATGCATTGCAGGAAATGGGTCGGCACTGGTAGTCGCTTTGTTTTTTTTTCATATTATTAACTGATATGCTCTATTTATTTTTTATTTTTTTACTTTCTTTTTCATATTTCAAATTTTCATAAATCTTTTAAAAATATTAACAAATTTTGAGTTCTTAGATTCTTTATTCATAAATACATAAGAGTTCAATATTCAATCTATTTATACTAATAACCTCCTTTGGATGAATTGTAAAATTTAATTTTTGATTTTGGACAAGTACAAAGCAAGGAGAAAATGCAAAACCAGTGCCTTACTCTACCATACAACAAGTAGAATTTAAATGTAGGAACACAGACCTTATCCTACATAGAATTAGGAGCCTTGATCAAGAGTGTACATAATATTTTAAGATGGTATAGAACAAGTAAAAAGAAGCTTCCAAGCTTTGTTTACACATTTTATATAGCAACCGTTTCTATTATTTTCTTGCATACTAATATTTTCTCTTGCAGCAAAATATCCAACACAATATATTGTTTCACATACTTTTCCATTAATTTGATGCATTTATAGTCCACCCCATGTGCAACAGTGGCATCATTGAAGACATGCATTTACACCAATGGATTTTTTAGCTTTTGTTTTAGTTTTATTTTTCAGTTTTAAAAGCATAATAAATCAGCAATTTGCATACTACAAAATATTATTTGTTTTAAGTTTTGTTTTATTAGCTTTATTATCTTTCTTTGTACAACCTATTCGATGTCTTCAAAACTCTCTATATAGAGTTCTTTGTAACATATTTTATATACAGTGAATTTTTTTCCAACACTGTTGTTTTAGTCCTTTGAGCAAATTTGTTGAAGTTTTATGATTGTTTAGCTATTTATTTAGTCATGGTAGTTGTTTATTTATTCATGGTAGTCATTTATTTACCATGACTAAATAAATGACCAGTTAACAACAATCAATGACTAAATATACTACCAAATTGATCAATCAAAACAACCAATAAATGACTAAAAATAGTTCATTCATGAATTTGGTTGTGTTATAAATGACTGACAATAAACTACTAATGGTCATGTGATCAAATTTTAGTAGATTTTTTAGTCATTTATTGTTTTTTTTCTACTAGTGAAGGGTTGTGATTAAGAGAACAATGGTAGGTTGAATGGTGAGATGAATTTTAGGCAGTCATGTGAAGAAGATTTATATTGTTCCCTTATGAACCTTGTAGTAGATGATAGAGGAAGGATCAGAGAATATTAAAGAGGCAACTTTCGTCATGTTGATTGTTATTAAGAATATGATCTTGCACCTAGTGACTTAAACTTTGATGCAAAATTGTGGAGAAATGGATGAATTATGAGTGGGTGTTTATGTTTCCTAGAGAAATCCTTCTAAGAGAGTAGTCCTCATGATGAGCAGTTTGACAATGAAAAACATGGTGTTTCTTAGCCAAGAGCAACATTCCTACAAAATTGACACAGGACAGTCTTCAAACCTCAAAGAGAAGCCACTAAAGATAAAACAGTCACCAAGGAAAGAGAGATAGCAGTTGACATGATAAATAAATTCAAGGTTGATTTAGCTATCAAGGTTTGAATTGGGGAAATCTATAGATGATTTACAAAAGAAATTCTTGACAGTCTTCATGACTATAATGTAATGTATATTCCAAATGATAATCTGCCTTAATGGCTATGATTTCATCAATTTCCTTGATAGTCTCTTAGATCATCTAATGTAGTGATCATAACATAACAGAGCAAAAATATTAATCGTTCAAGCATGATAGTGACAGTAACAAGATACAACCCATGCATGGTCAGTAGGTTTTTAGGGACAAAAATCATGAGACTCCTTAGGGCAGTGAATTACAGATGTTTTCAATAACAAAGACAAAGGGGGGAAATTAACCTTGTAATAGAAAGAGAAGCAAGACAACTAATGGTTTATTTACATGAATGAAGGAAAGATGTCACAAAGCAATCAAGACAATAAACAAGGTTAATAGACAGTACCCATAACAACTAGAACACAAAACTATAGAAATGGGGGAGTCACACACTTAGCAGGGGTGACTGTCATGGCAAAGAGAATAATGTCACGGTGATAGCGGTCTTATGTTTTGAAATGGAAAGTTTAAAGTTGAATGTTAACATATATTGCTCAAAACCTTGAAAGTGACGGGTACTAAGGTGAGATGGCAGAGTTGTGTATAGTTGAAGGATATAAATGTACTAAACAATAAATTAAGTTTATGCTATGATATGGAAGCATGGCCAACTTGCAGGTCATTGAAAGTCATTGCAGACCTACGAAAGGCATACAAGGTTTAATGATAGTCTAGTGGATAGTTCTTGAAGGTGACAAACCCATGAGAGGATAGTTTAAAGGGACTATGCAGTCAAGAAAACTGTCCACGAGAAAATTAGAGCCATTGTGAAGCAATAATAGATAAATGAGCACATTTAGAAGCAAAAGGTATGAAGCATACCTAATTTAAGCCAAATCTATTTTGACAAGCACAAATGAAAGACAAACCATGTAGCCTATTGAAGTGTTAAGAGATGTTACAGTCATACCAAAAGGAAACCATGTGAGGACAATGGGGTCAAGGAGGAAGTAAATAGATGCCCAGTGTCTTCAAATATTTTGTTTCCTTGGGGTGATCCTACAATACAATTTTACAATTTTTGGCTAAACTAGACATTGAACTGATTTTTTTTAACTAAATCTTCACTTTTGGGCACCTATAGTGGCTAAACCATGAGGAATTTGAAGATGATGCAAACTAGTGATTTGTAATATTTTTTCTGTAGATTCTAAATATAGTTTTTTTTCAAAAAAGTTGGAATCAGATTGCACTTATTTTTCCATATCCTTCAAAAACTAATTTTTAATAGTAAACACCATTTTAAAAGAGTGACGTTACTGGCTAACACATAAATTTTTTCTATGAAGCATAAAATTCTATTTTTTTTCGAATTTAGATTCGTAACTACGATATCTAGTACATGAAATTGTTTTCAATTTCATTGAATATTTTTTTCTTAATTAAGTTTCAAAGTCAAACTAGTTACAATTTAGACGTGATTTACTAGCTAAAACATAACTTTTTTTGTATGTATCGAAATTCATTTTTTTTTGTTGGATCAGGGACATCAATATCTAGTGCACTAATATTTTTCAATTTTTATTGATAATCTACTATTTTTCCATGTGCAAAATAAAGAGCTTTATTTTTGGTGAAAAACCTATGTTTAATCAAACTAGAAAAAAATGCATAGTAAAACCAAAACATATTAAAATTATATTTGATGGATAGCTTGTTCTGAGGAATACCATCATCCAGTTGGGTCTGTGAAGTCTCCTCCGTTTTCATCCTCAACCCAAGCTTCGAAAGGCAAAATTTTGTAGAGATTTGGTAGAAGATGAGGGGAAGGGGGGTTCATATGGACGCCCCCGTCGAGTGAACCCCCCCTTTTTTTAATTTTCCATTTTCTTCATTTTGAAAAATATGCGAAAAAGTGGATCCCATCATTAAATAGGGTGCATTCAAAGGGGGGTCCATAAGAACCCCTTTTTGGGTCCATACGACCACCTTAGTTCGTGTGAACCCCTAAAAACCAATTTTTTTTTCATGGAAGCGTTTTTGCACTTTTCCTTCCTCAACAAAATTGTAAACCAATATTGTGGGACCACCCCTTGTTTAAAGACATAGATATGTATGGAGGTCTTCTTAGGGCTCATTCAAACCGTGGAAAAATATCATAGTGACATTCAACACCAAAGGAGTTATCTTGGACACAAAAGAGCTACATGGTGAGCAATGGATGATAAGAAAGCCAGAAAAACTCAATGTATGTCCCCATGGTTTCATTGTGTTTTTCTCTCATATTGATTGACCTTAGTGTATTGCATGGATTGTTCAAGATGGTTGATTTTTACCTATTGAGAATTTTTGAAGGCTTCAAATGGGTGATCAATGGTCATGTATTTTTTGGTATTTCTTCTAGCCTACCAAGTTTTTTTCAACTCCAAGGATGAGCTAAGATAAAGGAGCCATGACAAAGATTAAAGCTTTTAGATGTAAAGGAGGGACTGATCACTGGAAAATAGTTCCATGGACATAAGACATGTACAAGTTAGAATTTTCACAAGTTTGTGGAGTGAAGATCATGGTTTCCAGCCTAGATGGAGCACTTCTTGTTGTGACAACAAGGTTTTTGAGAAGATTTTGGAAGCCTGACAAAAAAAACTGATATTCATAACAACAATGACCATAACTCTATGACAATGGTGCTAAGTACATAGAATGGAAATGGCAAAGAAATTTGAATAGAAAAGAGAAAAGTCAGCATAAACATTAAATGGTAGTCTATAGACATGGAGATGCATTGAAATCCATTAAAAGAGTCAGGTTCTATGAGGGAAAAGTGGTTTAGGTAGTTACAAACATGTCCATTTTGTATTTTAATGTACCTTTTAAGGTGTTGAAGGGGATGTTGAATTGGTCTAGGAGTAATTATCAGTAAAAACCCCTATAGTAGGTAGTTGATTGTAGTTTTCAAATATCTAGGAGTTGAGGCAAACATTTAGGAGTTTTTTTTGTTGTATCCAAGGGAGGTTGAAAGGTTAGAGTGGTCAATATTATTTTATCCAATGCCACCTAGGGGTCTTTATGCAATCAAACAAGGAGAAGCAATTTTCCAATGCCCAAGGAAGGTGTAAATCAACTACTAGTTCAAATACTTGCCACATTTCCTTGATACATGTGCCTAATAATAGGAAAATTGTTGAGATAGCATAAGAATATGCCTAGGAGAAGTTAGTAGTCAGTTCTTGTATTTTCTGGTGAATATTTTAACTTTGGTAAGTTCTTCTCTATAAAATACTGTATTCTAACTCAAAACTAGTCTTTGAGACTGAAGAATAAATATAATATTTTCATATTTTGAAGGAAAATCAGTCTTTTTCAGGCATATACTATTGTAAAGACACCTTTCAACAATAAAGATTTCAGTTTACTACCTTCAAAGGCCTATTTTCTATTGTGTGCAACTTATAATTGATGTTTACTTTTATGATTTCATGCATGAATCCTTAAATTTATATCTTAATTTGGAACCTTTAAACAGGAAAAACATATCTTATGTAGGTTATAGCTTGTGTTTAGGTGAAAAATAATTTTTATTTGTGAAGAACACTTCATTTTCTTTCTTCTAGGACTCAAAATCACTCAACCTCTATATAAAACACTGATACATGAGTATGTTTAAGCTGAGTTGTGTAGAAATAGTTGATTTATTGGTTTTTGTGTGTCAAAAAAATAGTCTAAAGCCTGAGCAAACATTTTTGTGGATCACCTCATGTAGCTAGATTTTAGTTTATGTCATCCTTCTATCCTTTTTCTCAGTAAAGCGATAGTTTAGTTCATTTTCGGTGAGGTATCAAGGGAACCAACCCACTCTAGAGGATAAATCCCACAACCTGAGCCCACAATCAAAGGAGTTATCCCATGTTTCACCAATAGGGTGATTTGTGCAACTCAGCAAGGGTGCACTATTTGCTGATAACATTAATAAACTTCAGAATCTCGTGAACACATATGTGATATATCAAGTACAACTCACAAAAATGATTTGAAATGATATACAAGGTTATCATAGATCAATAACAATATTATTAACTTCCTTACAAAATCCTTGAAGCTTAGATGAAAGATCCCTAAATGCGAATGTCCTTAGGAACCAAAGGGGTTTCATCCTATGATCCTAGTGACTATAGGGTTTCTTTTCCAATGACCACAAACTCCTATGGGTTTTTTCCCATAGAAGGGTTTAGAACATGTGTTCCAAAATATAAAAAATGACATAATAATTTGATACCTATTAAAAGGATTGACTCCTTACATTTATATGCTAACAATTTCCCTTAAGGAACAAGTCAAGGAATAGGTTGGCCTTGAGCCAAAATGGCGCCAAAGCCCAAAATTTGAATTTCACATGCTACACTAGGTCGACCTTAAGGAAAAATTAGATTCTTTCAGAATGAGTGTACCACCTTGCAAACCTATCCACATGCTTCCTTGGCCCTTTCCTTCTTCCTAAAACTTTGCAATTGATGTTGCATGATCTAGAGGTGTCTTATCCTCTAAGCTTGTTGAAGTAGGTGTCAGTTGCTTGGCATAGTCATCTTTTGATAGAAATATATTTCCAGTACCTGCTCCATTTCTCCTAAGATTTGGATATGATGTGAAAATGTCATCATAGATGCCATATTCCAAACCGTAATCCAAAATGTGCTCTTGCGAAGGAATACAAAGGGATTTCCAAAATTGATCATGCTTTGGTTCAATGAACTTGGAATAGAGATCTTTTGATGGCGATATTTTATTGATATACGATCCTTTTTCCTTGAGCTCTAGGTATAATGTGTGAGGATTATTTTGTATGCTGAGTTTTGAACCACATGTTGGGAGGGTATCTTGTGATGAAATGTGGTAGGATTCTTGGATTCCATTTTGTAACTGTCTTTCCGAAAAAAGAGACATGATAACCTCTGCATTTATAAGCAACAATTTGGAAAAGAGCATTCTCAACATTAGCATTAAATTACTGCAAGGTAACATTGTGAGGATTAGAAGCCAACAAGGTACACCCATTCTCTAATTGATCTTTGAGGTATTTTTCAAATCTATGATGCTTAGTTGCAACCCTTCGACCATAATCACGAAGAAAGGTAACACATATAGCTATGGTTCACTCTCACCAACTAATCCATCTATCTTGTTGAGGTTTTGGCTCAACATACTAAGTAGCTAAGAGGATATTAATGTAATCTCGGTTTTGAAGATGGGAAGTATTAAAATTGTAAGGAAGATCATTGAAAAGGGGAGTGTGGGTGGAGAGGGAAAGGGTGGTGAGGATGGGAAGGTGGTCAAACAAGGTGGTGGTAAGGTCTCGAGACAAGGCAACCAACATGTGAAGGAAAAATTGGGCAGTTAGGGGAGATAAAAGCTATCTAGCTTGCTCAATTTACAAAGAAATCCCTCACGACAGTTGCTCCAAGTGAACCAATGGGGAATTTGGAGACTAGACTTATCTCGAAAGGGGTCATGCACTCTTAGGGAGTTTTGAGTCAACATCAAAGAATCAAATTCAAAATGAGATAAGTGAGCATAATTTCCCTAGCTATGGTCTAAAGGATATTCAACCATATTAAAATCACTCCAACACCTATTCAACATTGGGAAGGTGAATATGAAGCCACTTCCAAAGGGTTGTTCTATCAAAAGGGGAGTTAGGAGCATAAATAGAAAAAAAAAATCCTACCAACAAATCATTAAAGATGATAGTAGCCCAAACATAGTGATGATTAGAATGAGCTAGAAGCCACTAAATTTTTTGCTAACCAAAGGGCTAGGCCCAACACCACACCCCCACCGCCATCACTATGGTTGGTATGGAGGAAGTGGGAATTATACCTGTAATAGAAGGGGGATTCACTACTCATGAGTTCTCTTCAATCAGAGAGCCTCACAAGGTGAATTGCCCTAAACTACCTCAAAAAATAGCGGTGAGAGTTCTAGAATCAGAAAGGGCACCTATCATAGAGATTTTTTGGAAAAACCGACAAGCTCTCAGCCAAAGGACGAAAACATAGAACATGGATGAAAACATGACACACTATCATCCTAGAGGCCCACTAGCATCTCGTACAGACCAAAAAGCGATTTTATCTCAAAGAACAGCTAAGTGACTACTCACAAGCTGATTCCTAAGAAATTCTAGAATATGATAAAACTAAAATGAAATGAAGTAAAGTAGAAGCGAAAGAGTTAAAGGGGGGAAAGGAGGTGCTTACAACCATGTGAATGATGAATCCTCCATCTCATGAATGTCTTCAATACCTGCATGCAAAATATCTGGAGAAATTGTTGGGGTTGTCTAGGGGTTTGCCTTAGTCAAACTCTCATTTTTGTGTTCCCAGCTCCATGGATAGCCAAGAAGATAGATAGATGAACAAAAATGGATGAAACATATAGTGAAAGAAAAACCCGCACCACAAAGTAATATTGATAAAATAAAACCCTGCTCGAGGAGGAGAGCCTGTATCACAAAAGAGATGATAAAAGCAATCTCGGCTTAAGGAGGAGAACTCGTATCACAATGTGTAAATGCAATCAATAGGGGATATGGAGTCCATGGATGCTCACAAGCATATGGCAAGGGAGATGGAGTTGTAAAAGCTAAGAGATCTACAAAAGGGTGTTGCAAAGAGAGCTTGAGAGAGATTGAAGCTGCTACAACAAGTTGTATGGAGTTGTGTGAGAAAAATAACAAGACTAGAAAGAAGCTAGAGTGAAGCTAGAAGCAAAGAGGAGATTGAAGAAGTTAGAGATGAGATGAAAAGATAGCATTTAATGAAGGAAAAGAAGCTTCTTGAGCCATTTTCAGGCGTCCTCAGTCATTACCACTGACAAAGATATTTGATAAGTGGAAACCATGCACAAAAATGATTGTTTGAATGTTTAAAAATCACAGGATGCTCGCGTGCCACACAGACATCCGTGTGTCGCGCTAGTGTTTGGACATGTCACACTACAAAACAGCACAAGAAGAAAAATAATAAGGTCTGATACAAAGAAGACACACAAAGATAACTGTGGAAAAGGGGTGTTGGAGCATCCTGAGAGGAAAAAAGGTTGATGTAGGGGTTACAATGAGCCTACTCAAGATGCTAAAGGAGTGGACACCAAAGCGGATACAAAGATGTATGTTAAATTGCGAGGGGTGCAATTTTACGACTATACATTTTTCCCTCACTTTAGTGGGCATATGAATCTACACTTATATGCACGCTAAAGGAAATCTACTAAACATAAGTAATAACATATGCCAAAAGGATATTGTAGAGGAAACAAATAACTTTTCGAACTATAAAAGCATGCCCCCAAATTGAAGATCTGCAAAACACACACATTTAATGAGAAAAACCTGTACTAGACAATAATGTTAGATCATAAGAAGCTAAAGGATTCGAGTCAACAAATTAAAGAGACCTCAACGTAAAAGGTTGTCTCAGTACAATGCATCATCCCCAGATTAAAGATACTAACACATAGAAGATTTAAGAGAAGAAGAAAGGAAGGGAATATACTCAAGATGAAGAGGATATAGATCCTTGATCTACTGTATACAAGAATTTAAGAATAAAAGAGTGAGAAAAGAAATCACCGCTCGAGGAGGAAAACCCATACCACAAAGTAAAAGTGATAAAATCAATCCATGCTTGAGGAGGAAAACCCATACCATAGAGTAAAAGTGATAAAATCAATCCTCGCTCGAGGAGGAAAACCTGTATCATAGAGTAAAAGTGATAAAAGTAATCCCCACTCGAGGAGGAAAACTCGTATCACCGATGTAAAGGATCTTTATAGGTCCTTAGTCTTATAGAGCAAGCAAGTAGACAACCACGTAGACCATCATTAGGTTGGAAGACTTTCAAAGGGGTCCCTTTGGAACCCCTCAAAAGGAAGAGGGGTCCACTCAAGGGATGTGTTGTTTGAAAAGTAAAGTCTAGTCGGGTTGCCCCCAAGCTAGATGTAAGGGTGTGAAGTAGGTCTAGTCGAGCTGCCCCTGAGCTAGATGCCAAGATGTGAAGTAAGTCTAGTCAGGTTTCCCTCGAGCTAGATCTAGACATAGGAAACAGGTCTAGTCGAGCTCCCTGCAAGCTAGACGCCATGGAATTCATTTGAGATAACAATATTTCAAATAGGTCCCTCGAGAACCCTTCAAAAGAAGAAAGGAGTCCACTCAAGGGATGCTACATTTAAAAGACATAGAGAAGAGAGGGGGTCCTTAAGAAGGATGCACATCTCTAAAACAAGTTATCACTACCCCCAACATACATGGGAGGAGAACATGCAAGATACCTAGAACAAGATAGAGGTAAACCTTGATATCACTTGCCATGCGAAGAAAAGACAAGTGCATTAGCAAGCACCTTAATGATGAAGTTGTATTTTATCCTTCAAGGCCTTACATTCACTAGTGGAATGGCCAAGCACTTGATGGTATGCATAAAAAGATTTTTTTTCATGATCATGCTTATGAGACTTCTTGCATGTATGAGGAAGAGTAATTAAGAAAGCTTTCAGAAGCTGCAACAAAATACACTCTTGTTCAGAAAAAGGATGAGGAGCAAGAAGTAACCCTTTCTCTTGCGGAGAAAATCTCGATTGCTCCCTAGAAGCAACTACGAAGACAGAAGACAAAGGAGGATAGACCAATCTGTGAGGATGAGGTTGAGCGGGCATCACATTAATTTTCAACCATGCTTTCTGCTTAGATTGTTCATTTGAGCAACCAAGACCTATATTATGCTTGCGAGGAGAAAATTATATAGGGACCTAAATTCCTTGTTCGTTACGCCCACAACCTTTACGCTGATAACCATATTTAGAGACAAGCTTAAAGCCAGGGCCATAACATGTTTGCAAATCTTGGGAAGAGGGGGATCTACATAGAGAGCATTATTCCAGTAAGGGGGAAGATGCTCTTCTACATGATCACCATCATCCTCTTTACTAGGACTGCCAACATTATCCTCTTTAGCAGAAGCATAATTGTCCTCCTCAGAAGGAGGATCAACACAAAGAACATTACAATTTGGAGTCACATTATCCCATGATGCAAAAGATTGATCATTTTTGATAATGAGTGTGAATGATGTTGTCGAAGGGTCTAAGTGGATCAGGTCGACCTTATATTCCTAAATGAATTAATCTGTAAATTCTAGAGAAACCTAATCATCACCAAGACACACATTATTTTGAGAAGAGGTGGAAGGAGTAGACTTAAGATTTCTTGCTTCAAAAGGATCTTCTTTAGGGACATCTATCTCAAGAGTATCCTTTGTAGTAGGTACTGTTGGAGTAAACATCGACACATTGGAAGACACCAAAGGAATAAGAGTAGGCACAACCAAAGTCAAGCAGCAGCTGGCATCTGACATAAGTGCATAGCATCAAGGTCAGCCTTAACTGTGACTACTTTATTATTACAAATGAACTTAATTGATTTATGCAAGGTAGACGGGATTAGACCCATACCATGAATCCACGATCTACCAAGAAGAAGGTTATAAGGTAACTTTTCTGACATAACATATACAAGAGTGGGTACAATAACGAGTCCAAGCCACAAAGGTAATACTATTGTACCTAGAACATGTCTCCTAACATTATCGAACCCATGGATGATGACAGAAGAAGCATTAAGAGAAGATGGATCAACATTAATCTTAGGCAATAGATCAATGTTACATACATTTAGCGCTGAACCAACATCAACGAGAATACGTCTAATACCAATCTTATTAATGTTAATTATGATCATTAGAGGATCTTCTTGCTTTTGTACTTTCGGAGGTGGCAGTTTCTGCGGATAGAATGTAATATTCAACGAATCCACACGAATATGAGCTATCAATGCATCAACATCTATTGGCCTAGTGGAAGAAGGAAAGAGGATCTTTTGAAAGGCTTCCTGAAGCATACCTTGATAAACTAGAGTAGACTAAAGCAAGTCCCATAGTGAGATCTTAGCCAGAGTAACTTGGAGTTGCTCAACAAGATTGTAATCACTGGGTTCTTTTGTCATAGGTTTAGGTGCTTGAAGAAGTCTTAGTTGTTTATTTATTCGTTTCATAGGTACAGGGTACCGTTATATAAGAGGGAGCCATAGAAGGTCAAGAGAGTCACTATCAAATGGAATACCATCGATAGAACAAACCCTTTCAGGAGAAGGACTAGCTGGAGTCGCGTACATTATCAATCTCTTAGGCCTTTTAGGGGCAGCAGAGATATAGATTACATTTACAAAATCATCACAACTAGTAGAACAATTACTTGAAGACATATTCTCAACATCAATCCAAACAAGATCAAATTTGGAAGGAGATTCATCATGCGCTAATGCATCATCTCTAGAGGAGAGTGCATTAGAATAGACGAGAAATTCATCATTCACAAATGTAACGTCTCTAGAAGAGAGTGCATTGGAATTAAGAGAAGATTCATCATTCACAAATGCATCATCTCTAGAGGAGAGTGCATTGGAATGAATGGAAGGTAGAGTGACATTTAGAAAGGTATTAATGATTTCATCTTCTTGCAATAAGATATTCCTCGAAGCAAGAGGATTCTCATGAGAAGGATCAAAGATACGAATGGACATGGGAAAAGAAAAGTCACTATCACATTCATGAAATGGAATATCATTAACATTTTGAACAAGATACATAACTAATAACTAATAAAAGAAGATATTAAATTCATTATGATTGTTTTTGGTATTTTCTATGTTCTAGTAATTTTCATTTTCAAAGGTCTTCAGAGCGGAATTTGATGTCGTAACTTGCGTCGGTCTCTAAAATTCAATTGTCGAAGGCACTATTATTTTAGGGGCTAAACTAGTTCTCTAGAATAATTTTCCAACAGTGCAAACGGTTTTGAATTCCATTTACCAAGTCAAAAGTTATGACCCTGCCAAGTGGGGGTAAATAAATTCCTAGCTTTCAGAAAAGATGTTTTTCACATCAGGTTCACCAAAAATGTAAGAGAAGGGGGATTCACTACTCATGAGTTCTCTTCACTCAGAGAGCCTCACGGGGCGAACTACCCTAAACTTCTTCAAAGAATAGCGGCGAGAGTTCTAGAATCAAAAAGGGTAGGTCACAAATATTTTCTAGACAAACCGACAAGCTCTCGGCCAAAGGATGGCAGGACAAAACATGGACAATAACATGGCACACTATTGTCCCAAAGGCGCGATGGTATCTCGTACGGACCATAAAGTGATTTTATCTCAGATAACAACTAAGTGACTACTCGCAAGTTGATTGCTAAGAACTTCTAGAATGTGATAAAGCTGAAATGAAATGAAGTAAAGTGGAAGCGAGAGAGTTAAAGGGGGAGATATGAGGTGCTTACAACCATGTGAATGATGAAGCCTCCAGCTCATGAATGTCTTCAATACCTACACGTGAAATATATGGAGAGATTGTTGGGGCTGTATAGGGGTTTGCCTCAGTCAAACTCACATTTTGGTGTTCCCACCTCCACAGACAACCAAGAAGATAGATAGATGAATAGAAATGGATGAAACATATGGTGAAAGAAAAACCCGTACCACAAAGTAAGAGTGATAAAAGAAAACCTCGCTCGAGGAGAGCCTGTATCACAAAAGAGGTGATAAAAGCAATCCCCACTCAAGGAGGAGAACCTATATCACAATGTGTAAATACAATCAATAGGGGATATGGAGTCCTAGGATGCTCACAAACATATGGCAAGGGAGATGGAGCTGCAAGAGCTAAGAGATCTGCAAAAGTGTTGTTGAGAGAGCTTGAGAGAGTTTGAAGTGGCTACAACAAGTTGTATGGAGTTGTGTGAGAAAAATAACAAGACTAGAAAGAAGTTAGAAGTTGGATGAAGCTAGAGTGAAGCTAGAAGCAGAGAGGAGATTGAAGAAGTTAGAGATGAGATAAAAATATAGAATTTAATGAAGGAAAAGAAGCTTTTTGAGCCGTTTTCAGGTGTCCCCGACCGTTACCACCAACAAAGCTAGTTGGAAAGTGGAAAACATGCACGGAAATTGTCGTTTGAACGTTTAAACGTCTCAGGATGCTCATGCGCCATGTAGATGTTCATGTGTCACGCTAGTGTCCAAACGCGTCACGCTACAAAACGACACGAGCGGAAAAAGAATAAGGTCTGATACAAAGCAGACACACAAAGACAAATGTAGAAAAGGGGTGTTGGAGCATCCTGAGAGGAAAAAAGGTTGATGCAGGGGTTACAATGAGCCTACTCAAGATGTTAAAGGAGTGGACACCAAAGTGGATACAAAGATGTATGTGAAATTGCGAGGGGTTAAATTTTATGTCTATACAATACCAAATGGAAGCAAGGGTAGCATCCAATTGAACAATAACTTTCACTTGTTAAAGCATGAGAATGCTAGTTTGATTATTCTAGATAGAATGTTTGACATGAAATCTATGAGCTGGGATTTTCAAACCCTGCACGTTCCAAGATAGAATGTTGCACTTCATTGGGAAAAAGCAAGGAAAATTTCTTCATCTGCCTGCAACACACTAAACCGGTTCCTTGAAGAGTAGGATTGCATGTCCATAGAGTGATTTGATGGAAATTGATTTTAAGATTCTAGCTACGACAGTGCTCTTATAGGGATACTAGGTTAAGAGGTAGGGTTGGAGTTAGATGGAGGGTTTTTACTGAGGAGGGGAGCATCCTTTTTTTTATTTTAGGAGTTCTAGACAAAGAACTAATCGATGCATCTTTGTAAGACTTGGTTTCAAACGAGAGGAATGGTTGGTGAGGGGAGGAGTGGAGGGTGAGGGGATGGGCTTGGAAAAAGATGGGGATCTGTCCAGTATTAAAGAAGGGGTGTGAGTTGAAGGGGCAAATTTATGTGGATCTTCATCAAGAGTTGAAGGAGAAAAGTGTTGGAAATCTACATGAGATTGTGGTGGTCTAGGTTTGTGGAAAGGGAAAGTTACAAATGAGGTGTCCTTCCTTTCGATAGTAAAAATAAGCATTGGGTTTGTTGAGATAATTAATACGTTGTTCAAACTCAAACCCAACTCCAACCAGTTTAATAGAGTTAGAAAGTGGTTGTGTTAGATCCATCTTAATAAAAGCTTTGGGATGAAAGCAAAGGATGGCCCATTTGTTGGTGTTGTTTGCACCATAAAACCCTACCTAGTTGAGTTTCAATGCGTTGCAAGAACAAGTAGAAGGCAAGATCAAAGAAGAACAATTCCACCCACATAGGGTATTTAAATTTGGTTATTCCTTCAAGATGGAAATTAATATCCCAAGCCTGAACATAATGGTTTTGACCATAGATAATCCAAGATCCATATTGTAGCACAATATGAGCATGGTCTAGGTCATAGAATGTGCAAGCGACATATCCTTTGCCCAAACCCCTAAATGATTCTATAGTCCAACCTTTTAGCTCCCAGTTATTATGGGTCCACTTAAAGAAATCTTGCTTTGATTGGATACCTCCAAGGAAAAATAGGATAACCATTTTTTCTTTGCAGTCAGAAATAACATCAGCAATATCATCTAGTAAGTTGAAGGAAATAACTTTACCTTCCATTTGGTTGTCACAGTTTTCAGTGCTTTGTGTAGGTTGTGTTGAGGCGAGAATATTGTTTTGTGAGGGCCTTTTACTCATCTATTTAGGCAGTTACTGAGTTGGACCACTAGGTAGTTGACCAATAGGCAAAGCATTCTAGGAATCCACATCTTTCATAAAGGGTTCCATTAGCACTGAGCATTTGTCTGTCTTGGAGTAGCCATGTTCTCTAGCTTTCTTTTTCATATTATTCAGTTTGATTTTTAAGGTAGTTTTTTCTCCAAAAACCACTAATGTAGACCTCTCACCTAGAGGTTAGCACTCCAACTCATGCAAGTCCACCACACTGAAAAAAAGAAAGGAAACAAGAAAAGGAATCCGAACTGTTCACACTTTAAAAAACTCTAGCTTTCACGTCTTCAGGCTTCTTGATGCAACACTCTCTAGTAATTCAAACTTGATGCTTGATGTTTTTCAAATGACCACCTCTTCTCCTTTGCACTTTTTTTTGTATTTGATTTCTAAATTTCTTTTATTTATTTATTTTTTATATGCGGTATTTCCATTATCTTTTACTTTTACTATATAGGCTATAAATGTTAATTTTGTTATTTGAAGTATTTTTTTAACTTATATATATATACCTTTTAATTTTACTTTTGGATAAGATGTTTTTTTTTTTTTAGTACTTATCCTTAGACAATATTATTGCAAGCAGTGAAGTTAATTAATAAATGTGTTTTACACCAAATTATAAATCATTATTTTTCTCAAGAAATATTTTACTTTTCTAAAGAGATGCAAGATTTACATATTTTAAAAAAAAAAAAAATTATATCATACTCTAGGTGTATAGGAATGGTAGATTATCTAGGGTATTTTTGGTTTTTTAATTTGAAATATTTGAAAAATAGAGAGATTTTTTATAGATACATAAATTTTATATTTTTGTATGCAATTTTTTATTTAATTTATTTCTCAAAATACAACAGAAATTATATTTTAAAATATTTTTATATTAATATATATTATTAAATTTTGATGTCTTTATATTTTAAAATAAATGTATATTTTAAATCAAATTTTTTCAATTTTTTTATTTATAAAATGGTGGTGTACAATATTTTGATGTATTTTTATGGTGAAAATTGTTTTAAATGGTAAGAGAGATAATATTTCTATTTTATATTAGTGAATAAAAATGATAATAATATGCCAATAATGACAATGGTGTGATGGTTAAGTTGTGTTGTCCACCAAGGTTCAAACTCCATTGGGGTGTAATTGTTGAGAATTTATATTGGGGATGAGGTCCCCAGTTTGTGACCTCACCGGTTCATAGCTCCGGATCAAAAGTGTTTACCCCTTTAAAAAAAATGATAATAATCTTAAAATAATTAAAAACTAGGTTTAGAATTAAGTTTGTTAATATAATTATCATTATATAGATTAAATTATAGTTATAATTATATGAATTTTTTTAAAAAAATTTAGATAGGGTTATAATTATTTAGAATATCTTTAAAAAAAAATTGAAATTCAATTATGCTATTCAATAATTCTTGTACAATACTAAAAAGATAAGTATTTATCATTACATGGTACTTCTTATTAAATGGTATCATTATTAAATTATGTTTATCTTATAAATATTAATTGCTATTTGGACAGTTCGGTGGGCCTAGCTTGATTGGCTAAAGCATCTTGTTGCAAGCAAGAGGTCACGAGGTCTAGTCTCTCCACCGTCCATGTGGTACCAAAGGGTGTGTTGTGCTAGCAGATGCATTGTAGTTTATAAGGGGCCGACTACTCGATTTTGATTCCTGCAGTAAAAAACAAATAGTTATTTGAACAAATAAATGATTGGAAATGTAGAGATACATTTTGAGGATAGATAATCTTTTAGTAAAATAGTAAGGAAAATAAATATTCATTATTGTAAGGAAAATAAATATTTTTTTTATTTAGGTTAATTAAATAAATACAATCAATTAGTAAATAATTAATTTAGATAACATAGATGGGATAAATAATTGCAATAAATGTATATAAATTAAATAAAGAGATTAAGTGTACTTAGTTTTAGGATCAATGATAGATAAATATTTTTTATGGTGTTATGGAATGATTTTATACCATAAAAGAATTAACTACCTTGGTCTATTGAATGTCTTAGAGTCTTAACCAACACAAAAAATGATGTAAATCAATCTCAATCCCCACTTGTACTATAATAACTATTGTAAAGCTAATTTGACACATAAAATTGATTTGAATCACATGAAACTAATCTAACAAAAAAATCTATGAGGATCTACTCACCTTCACCTACTAGTTGTCTTAATTTGTTAAGGTGGTATCTAAAGACACCTTTGAGGAGCATGCTAACGTAGTAGGTGAATGAGTTCTTGTAGGTCAGGCCTCTTGGTGGACTAGATTAATAGCAACAAAGAAAATAACATTCACAAATATGCATATATGGCCTATATTTTTGGTGACGTGAATTTGATTCCTTTAGTGCTCTTGAATTTCAAAGTAAATACTCTAGTAATTCTTCAATTTTATTATGATATTTAATGATGTTTTAAATGTAAAATTCAATGTCTTTGCCATGAAATAGCAACATGCTGCATAAAATATGTGTTAAGTTGGTCTATAATGGCTAGTGAAAGGGGTAGGAAAGTTAGAAATTGAATTTGAATTTTTGGGATTTAAGAATCATTTACACCCTCCTAGGGATTGAACATGATAAATCTCAAACCACAAGAAGATGTCTATAGGGATATGGTAGTGATCTTGTGGTCTATAGGGATATGGTGGTGATCTTGAGGCAAGAAGTGAATGTCTAAAAATTAATGTCAATGGTGAAAAATGGTTAGCAAATGTATGGTCATTAGTGCACATGAAGGTGAAATGCAAGTGGGTAAGAATTAGGCCATGAATCAAACTTAACACAAGAGTGTCATTTTTTGATATGATATTACATAAATAAATTCCCATCACAATAGGTACAAAATTAAATGGGAAATGACATGGATATGTTATTGCATTATAATATACTATTCCCCATCATAGATCAAATTGTGGGGGATACGGATTCGGTCTATCATCAAGATAGGCATCTAAGACAGTAGTGCCTTAGTGGTTTCAATTCAAAATCACAACAAAGACACAACCAACTATGCTATACAGCGGAAACAAGCACAGTTGATTCCCCATTGATCCTCTGAGAGAAATGAATGCAACAAGAAACAGATTCAACATAAACAGATACCATGAAAGACAAAAAAAAAAAAACACAACGATATACTTGGGAAAAACCCTTTCAGGTAAAAACCCCACACTCCAAAATTTCGATCCATTGTATTATTCAGCAACAAAAACTAGTTACAATACAATATCAGGCTCAAAGCCAATACAGGAGTTACATCTTGTTCTACTAGAGAAGTAACAGGTACCCACAAGATTCCTTTCAGCTCCTCAGATGATTGTCATGGCCAGCCCAGTCATTCGGCCTCCAATGATTCCCATGCCCAGATCCGAGAGATAGAGTGTTCATAGTTACATTGCCTAAGCAAACTGCTCGAACACCCTCTCCATGTCTCTACAAATCTCTTCACAGCTTCAGTTCTCCAACCTGCAAGTCCAACTGCTGCAATCTCGCATCATGCATCATGCATTATGCTTATAGCCTCATGGTCACGCATCTTGTACTTGCTCTGCAATACACGACTAAACCCTTGACTCGCAAATTCACGTCTGGCTCTTCTCCTTCACCACCATGAGATATAACACATCTCTCATCCAAATGTAACCAACTCAACAAGAGCAAAGAAGACCATCCGCAAATCACGCATTTGGTCGGATCTGACAGATCTCCCTGCAACGAGCCGCCCAGGCATTCAATGCCATTCCAAAAATGGGTTCAGCTCCGCCAACCTTCGTTGACAAAACATGCAGCACAGCAAGTTAGGTAACCATCCAATCACTATTCAACCAGGTGCCACGCGTCCAAGACCCATCAGCAATCGCAGTTGACAGAGCAACCAAAACGGTCAAATAGACATCGGGTGTGTCCAAGACTTCAAGCCAAATCTAAAACTGCCGGAGCCAGAGTCGAAACAGGACTCCACCGAAAAAGCACACTGCCAGAGTTGGAGTCGGAGATGGAGACAGAACTGGAGTCAAAACATGATTCCACTGAAATTATAGGTTCAGGAACCAGTTCGGTTTCGCGTCCGTCTGCGGCAAAGGGGAACTCATCGAAAACAGAACTGACCGAGTAAAGTCAACCCGGGGTCAAACCAAGATAGGAACATCGGAGTCGGAGTCGGGGACGGAATAGGAACAGAAACATGACTTTACCAAAAGTCCAAGATCAGGAACCAAACTGGTTCTGGTTCCTCCTCCACCAATTGCAAGAAACAACAATCCAGAACCAGGACAAGGCGGAGGAAAACACCCCGAGGAGAATCCAAACATCTAGAGGAACTGGATCACAAAAGCAGGAGTCGGACCCGGAGTCGGAATAGGAATAGAAATAGGAATATGGCAAACAGACATTGCCAACTTCCAAAACTGGTTCTGCCTCTGCCAGAACCAAGTGGAGAGCAACAAACTACCGGAGCCGAATCCAGAGCCAAACCCGGAACATGACAAAAGGAACAATGCCAGGTTCCAATCCGGATCCCCCTCCGCCAGAACAAAACTCGAAGAACCAAGAAAGCGGGGAGCGGAGCTGGAGACGGAACGGGAACAAGACCCGGAACAAGGCAAACGGAACAATGTCAAGTTCCATCCTGGTTTCGCCTCCGCCAGAACAAAAGACTTTGTCAAGGAAACAAGAGAATTCGCCTAAGTCTTCAAAGGGGATCACCAGAAAGTTGAGGCATAATTCCCAACAATCTCCCACGTGCCGAAGACTTTCAGGCATCCTCTAAACAAACCCGAACAAGGACCAACACATGCTCTCACACTCCAATCAAGACCAATGCAACAACATCAGAAAGATGTCCACCACCTTAAACAATAGCTCCAAACACAGGAACACACCAAGGTGAAACAACAATAGTCTCAGGAATGAAAGCAAAAGATCCTCTAGACGGCAAAGGCAAAAAACAACAAAGCACCACTCCAACCAAACTCCAAAACAAGAAAAAATTGACCAGCTAGAAAGGAAACCATGAACAAATTGCCCTCATCCAACTGATCAAACCCACATGACTGAAAACCAGCACCCATAGCTCATGTTGAAACATCCAACCACCCATACCTTAAATGTATGACCTAAAAGTGAACTCATGCCATCAAAAGAAACCCACCCATCTCAGCAGCAAACAAGCACCCTGTGTTAACCAGTCATAGACCAAACACATCCAAGTACTCTCACTGCAAGGGCACTATCCAGATGAGTGCAAACAGAGCACCATCACAAATGATCCAAGCATACCAAGTCCACCAAACCCAGCATAAAGAAATGTAACCATGTAGTTCCAAGGAACATCCATACTGATCTGCAACATCTGCAACCACCTGCTACAAGAAAAATTTCTTTCAACTGTCTTCCACAGTTCTTCCAAACACCTCCAAAGCTAACTGAAGAAAGAAGCACAGACACCTTCGTGTCATCACCCAGGTGACAACACATGACCACAAACAATGACCAACCCGGTACCACAAAGACAACTCACATCTAAAGTCACAAGAGCAATCAGGAAGAACAAGACCAGATAAGAGAGAAACTGCAAATCAACAAGAAACATGTCCTACAAACACTTCTAAATGCCAGCTGTGACAAGAATGATCTTCTTTACATCCCAAAGGGAAAAGCCTTGACAACATCCAACAAAACATGGATGTAAGCTCCTCAAAGAAGATTAGAACTACCCATATAACCATCTCCTTTCAGTCCTCAAAAGCACAAGGAGATAAACTATGTTTTCCAACCTTTCATTATGAATCCTCCAGAATCTAAACCAACTCAAGATTCATAACATGAAAGATAAAACATAAAGCACTTGAAAAGTATAATGGGTAAATACCTTTCACAATAACACCACTGCTGAGCAGATCAAGAAGAAAAGAGAAACATGCTCATCCAAAATATACAAGCCATCATGGCTAACCTAAGAGCATTCTCCTTCAAGATCTCTGTTGAATTTACATTCAACCAAAGTGTAGGCTTCTCGGACTTTCAGTTGTAACAACAACATTCACTTAAGAATTCAAGCCTCGCCTTTATTCTCCATGCATCTATGAGTATCAACACCTGTCATCTCATGCTAACTCCGAACTGCAACACTGTAATAACCATGAAGTCCTCCAGCATATGACCAATGTACTCAAAGTAAAGAGAACCCACAGACCATTGTCAAAGTTCCATAACCTAGAACAGGAACTTATCATGACACCATGATCTACACATCTCCAAGGGAGATACCATGCTTCAAGTGAACTGTCCATGGTCTTCAAGAGCAAAACAACATGCCAAAACTCTAATGCACAAGCAAGAGTATACCATGACATAAAACAAACAACTCTAAACCAATATCACCTGTCAAGCACCACCAACAACTCAGCCAAAGACTACCAAGGTCCTTCATGGCTCCAAAGTGCTACACATCTTCAAATAGTGAACATGCAGATGCGAATTCTGCAACACCAAAGAAGACACCAGTCATTGCTAAAGCTCCCACTAAAATGTGACACTGAGCTTTCCAAGCACCATGACTGACCACACCATCACTGTCAAAAGCTTACACCATGCCAGTGTACCCAGCTCTCCATGACATCGTGATCCACATGCTTCAGGTCCCCATCACTGACTATTCAGATACTCAAATGCCATTCCTCCTCTCATATCAAAACAGCCACACCAATGCACAAGTGACCACAGACAAGGTCAGCCAATAGATCTGCACAACATGGTTACACCTCGTGGATATAGACAGTCCACTTCCGAGTTGTCTCACAAGCATGTAGGTAAGGACAACCTACAATATTGCACAACCCGTGGATGCAACCAAAAGTAAACCTGCAAATCTATCATTGCACTGGAAACTACAAAATTGAGATAATCAAAGAAAGTAGCCAAAGCAGACAATTATGACTCAAACACCAGATTAGCAACAGATCTGATTTGCCAGTCACGTCCACAACCCAAGCACCAAAGTCTAGAAAACCACCAAAGCATACCACAAGAATACTGAAAGAGAAACATACCAACACTCCCATGCAGAGAAGACACCACTCCTCAAAACCAGTCGAACTGTAGCTATCTCATCCAGTCACACCCCAGAAACTAGGATCTAGAAAAATAACAAACAGCAGTTCCACAAAACACAAGTTTTCCTTGATCGTGCAAAACCTGCAAAAAACCACAGTGTTTCCAAAACACCCACGCACCTCCATATTCACTACTCATCTAGACAACTTAGGAGTCTGCACACAACCATCACAGTAAACCAGAACAATGAAATAACAAGAGAATGCACCGTAGACTTTTTAAGAAAATCTACACAAAACCTTGAGAGCCAAAGACATGAATCTGAACCATGCAAGTGCAAGAAAGAGGCACACCGGAACAACAGGTCCGTTTCAGACCAATTCCAATGCCACAGTCATGCACAAGCACAAGGAAGAGCCAGGCTATCCAGAAGTTGTAGACCACCAAAGTCACCTCATAGCTTCCATGCAATCAGAGCACCAGAGAAAATGCCTTCAGTGCTAAGTCAGAAACACCCAGCACAAGCACAACATTCCATAGCTGAACAACGACACAAGCTAGTCCATACCACGAAGGAGCCTCTCACACAGATGCCTAGTATGAACACCACACTTTTTTGCAACACAACCATGAACACATCTCATGCCCTTTGCATCAGGAACAATGTTACCAGTGAGGAGATTCAGATCATCTTGCCACAACATGACCCACTCCAAACTTTTCCAGCGTCTTTCAAACTGTATGTTGAATCAATGAAACACACACTTCCACTCGCCGAAGGACCAATCACCAACCGATTTCTCCAGGCTTCCTCAAGCTTGCCAGGCTAAGAAATCACCACAGGAGAAAACCCAGAACTTCAGCAACCAAGAGAAGGCTCTGATACCACTGTCGGTATCATCAAGCCACGACCTCTCTTAAACATGCTCTGATACCACTGTTGGTATCACGAGCAACAAGCTACTAGCTCTGATACCACTTGTGGGGGATACGGATTCGGTCTGTCATCAAAATAGGCATCTAAGACAGTAGTGCCTTAGTGATTTCAATTCAAAAACACAACAAAGACACAACCAACTATGCTATAAAGTGGAAACAAGCACAGTTGATCCCCTATTGATCCTCTGAGAGAAATGAATGCAACAAGAAACAAATTCAACATAAACAGATACCATGAAAGACAAAAAGAAAACACAACGATATACGTGGGGAAAACCCTTTCAGGTAAAAACCCCACACTCCAAAATTTCGAGCCATTGTATTATTCAACAACAAAAACAAGTTACAATACAATATTAGGCTCAAAGCCAATACAGGAGTTACATCTTGTTCTACTGGAGAAGTAATAGGTACCCGCAAGATTCCTTTCAGCTCCTCAGATGACTGTCATGGCCAGCCCAGTCATTCGGCCTCCAATGATTCCCATGCCCAGATCCGAGAGATAGAGTGTTCACAGTTACATTGCCTAAGCAAACTGCTCGAACACCCTCTCCATCTCTCTACAAATCTCTTCACAGCTTCGGCTCTCCAACCTACAAGTCCAACTGCTGCAATCTCGCATCATGCATCATGCATTATGCTTGCAGCCTCATGGTCGCACATCTCGCACTTGCTTTGCAATACACGACTAAACCCTTGACTCGCAAACTCACGTCTGGCTCTTCTCCTTCACCACCATGGGAAATAACACATCTCTCATCTAAATGTAATCGACTCAACAAGAGCAAAGAAAACCATCCGCAAATCACGCATCTGGTTGGATCTGACAGATCTCCCTGCAACGAGCCACCCAGGCATTCAATGTATTTCCAAAAACGGGTTCAGCTCCGCCAACCTTCATTGATAAAACATGCAGCACAACAAGTTAGGTAACCATCCAATCACTATTCAACCAGGTGCCACGCGTCCAAGACCCATCAACAATCATAGCTGACAGAGCAACCAAAACGGTCAAATAGACATCGGATGCGTCCAAGACTTTAAGCCAAATCTAACACTGTCGGAGTCGGAGTCGAAACAGGACTCCACCGAAAAAGCACACTGCCGGAGTCAAAGTTGGAGACGGAGACGGAACTGGAGTCGAAACATGACTCCACCGAAATTACAGGTTCAAAAACCAATTTGGTTCCGCGTCCGCCCACAGTAAAGGGGAACTCATCGGAAATAGAATTGACCGGATAAAGTCAACCCAGGGTCAAAACAAGACGGGAACACCGGAGTCGGAGTAGCAGACGGAAACGGAATAGGAACAGAAACGGGACTTTACCAAAAGTCCAAGATCAAAAACCAAACCGGTTCCGGTTCCTCCTCCGCCAACTACAAGAAACAACAATCCAGAACCAGGACAAGGCGGAGGAAAACACCCCGAGGAGAATCCAAACATCTAGAGGAACTGGATCACAAAAACAGGAGTCGGACCTGGAGTCGGAACAAGAACAGAAATAGGAACATGGCAAACAAACATTGCCAACTTCCAAAACTGGTTCCGCCTCCGCTAGAACCAAGCGGAGAGCAACAGACTGCCGGAGCCGGAGTTGGATCCAGAGCCAAACCCGGAACATGACAAAATGAACAATGTCAGGTTCCAATCTGGATCCCCCTCTGCCAGAACAAAACTCGAAGAACCAAGAAAGTGGGGAGTGGAGTTGGAGACGGAACGGGAACAAGACCCGGAACAAGGCAAACGGAACAATGCCAAGTTCCATTCCGGTTCCCCCTCCGCCAGAACAAAAGACTTTGCCAAGGAAACAAGAGAATTTGTCTAAGTCTTCAAAGGGGGTCACCAGAAATTTGAGGCATAATTCCCAACACAAATCTGTGAGTGTGGACTTGACTGGGGTCATTTACCTAATCATAGATTTGAAATTCAAAATTCAAGTTTACACATTCCCAACCTTTTCATTTGTCATTGTGAGTCAACCTAGATCACATTTGTGTTTATTTGTGTGTCATGTATTTAAAGACATCCGTTCACTCATTTAAAATTGGGTTGAAATCATCAAGGATGACTTAGGATTCTACTGATAAATGAATAATCGAAACACATTTAGAGCATCATCATGACCATTTATCATTATAGGCTCATTGCAAACTTGTTGTCCTTGATCAATGTTTCAAAGCCATTAAACTAATTATCCTAGGGGTCTATCTAAGGAGAACATGACCCTAATACTTCCTCAAAGGTGTTTCTAATCACCATTCGTCTTTATTATGATTCAAACACTTGAAGATTTTGGCAAATGAATTTCAAGCATACGATTTTAGCTATTTCATTCCCATGAGCACAAGTGCAATTTCACATGCCACTTCAATTCTATAAACTTGAGAGATGAAATCCATTGGTATGGACTCAAACTAATATAGATTAAAATCATTTTACAAAATCTAAGGCATTCATATGACTAAGTTAAGCAAATCAATATATGACATCTTCACCAACATATTTCTATCATCAAATTTTCATTTAATTTCTTTTACTTCAACAAATTTAATTTGACATGTATTAATTCCAACCCTAACTCATAAAATTGAAAGATTAATTATTATTTAATTATTCACCTCTAAAAAATATATAATTACATACACTTTTACTTTCATTACACTAATAAAATCAAATTGCCTCTTGAAACTTATTTTATGACTAAGAGTTCTTCTAATAATAATGAAACGCGAAATATGATTGAGAATATTAATACAAAAACAAACACACAATTAACATATAAAAATAAAAAATAAAAACTCTCTTAAATCACTTATATAAAATATAATATAAAAATACTTCCCTCTTCAAATATCCCAATATAAATATTCCCTATAATTTGATGAAAAAAAAACACTAAAAAACCTGTAGCCGTTTGCGGGACCCATGATCGAGAAAGAAATTTTGCAAAACGGGCAAAATTGAGAACAGAAATTTACAGTGAAAGAGCCATTCATTGCGCAGAGTGCACCTGCAGTTTAAAAGTGAGGGCCCCAGCGACAGAAATTATAGTCCAGAGCATCGATATTTTCAGAGATGAAAGCAAATTTGACGTTCAAAGTTCTTCATGGGATCTCGAAATCCGTTCCCCAAGCAACAGGGTTTTGCACAAACGTTCCCCAAATCAAAGCCAAAAGGTAACAAACGACATTAATATCAACAGATTTCTGTTACAATAATGGCTCCTGTGTTTTACAGGGTGTAATATAACGTTATCTTGTGCTTCTCAGGATGGAGGGCAAAACGGCGCTGATAGCCGGCGCAGCGACGGGCATCGGGGAAGCGACGGCGCGTCTGTTTGCGGCACACGGAGCCCACGTGGTCGTGGCGGATGTGCAGGAGGCGGCGGGCGCGCGAGTGGCGGCGGAGCTGGGCAACGGCGCGGAGTTCATACGCTGCGACGTCCGAAGCGAGGACGACGTGGCGGCGGCGGTGGACAGGGCCGTGGCTGTGGGGGTGAAGAACGTTCTGGACGTGTTCCACTACAACGCCGGTATCCTGGGTGCGATGGGCCCCATCAACGAGCTACCCATGGAGGAGTTCGACCACACCATGAGCGTCAATCTGCGCGGCGCCGTACTGGGCATGAAGCACGCCGCCCGCGTGATGAAGCCGGCCAACAAGGGCTCCATTATTTTCACCGGAAGTGTCAGTTCGGTTCAGGGCGGCATGGGCCCACACGCGTACACCATCAGCAAGAGCGCCATGGCCGGACTCGTGCGCTCCACCGCGGTAGAGCTCCGCCGCTTCGGCATCCGCGTGAACATGTTGTCACCCGACAGAGTGCCCACGCCCATTCTCGGCCGCGCACTGGAGGCGCTCGAGATCACGCCTGATTCTTCCTTGGCCTCGGCTGAGGGCTACGTGGCGGCCCGTTCTCTGCTGCGCGGTCACTCCCTGGGGGTTCTCGACGTAGCGAAGGCGGCGTTGTTCCTTGCAAGCGAGGAGAGCGGGTACATAAGCGGACACAACCTCGTTATCGATTGTGCTAACACTGTTACAAAACCTAACGATACGGCGTCTTGGTTCACCCAAACTCTGAGTTTCATGTCGTGAGGTGTAGGTAGTGGGGTCAAATTTGAAGGTTTGAAGTGGAGGACAAAATTGGAGCGTGGAATTCTTTATACGTGGTAAGAGATGTTTTGTCTTTTAATATGGATGGCTCTTGATAAGTAGGAGGTTTCTTCCCTCTGTGGAGATAACGCAAGCCACTTAGCGGGCAGTTCGTCTCTTGTCATTTGTAACTGCAATTTTCATAAAGTTAGTTTTGTTTTTCATTATTATTTTGGGTTTTTTAGGGGAGAGGATTCAATAGTTGAGCATCTTAATTTTGGGTTTCTAATATCTTATGTGGAAATTTCATATCACTTGTAATTTTTTAGAGTAGCTTAATTTGCAAGTCCTCTGCTTATAACTAAGGTTTCAGAGTCACATCATCAAATATGATGCCGCATCAGCATGCTTTTTGTCAAGGTGTCCAAAAAGATCCAAAAAAAAGTGACTCTGATACTTGTGCATTCACAGCATGTTTATTCAGCGTTGATGTGGCATCACATGATTCGTTGTTTTTTAGATCAAAAGAATACATTTTGTTTAATTATGGGTAGTCATCATCAACACTAGCAACTTTAGAGTCACAACTATTGATCCAATATTGATAAAAATATTGGACATTATATAAACAAATACTATCACAACTATTGAAACATGGTCCTCTCTCCTATTTAAATTTTGTTGTTTTGTTGGGCTTTCTTATGAAACCTTTTAATTTTTTATTACTAACGAATTATATGGCATGAGGTTCTTGAAAATTAGACTCAATTAAAGTGTATTAGAGAGTAGTAGTGGTAAATTAACATTTTGGCTTGTTTTAAAAATCTTTGATAAGTATGTTTCCTAAGATTATAATTATGTAGTGTCTTATAATTATGTAATGGATAGGAGAGGTATAAGTGTTATTGGGTATTAAAATCAAAAGATAAATTATGAGAAATCGTACTATCTTTATATAAATTGGGGTTAGAAAAATAAGCAATAAATTACACAAGAGTTAAATTTGTGAAAGATGTATAAAGCAAACAAGAAGAATCAAATCTTTATTATATTCTTCTACTTAAAAGAAAAATTTAAATTCAAAAAAATATCATCTTCTAAATATTCAAAAGTAATAAGAAAAAATGACTTAAATATGTGCATCTACAAAAGTATTTGAATAAAAGTTATTTAAATTATAAATCTTCATATAATATAAGATAAAATAATGGAACATCAATATAAGACAAATGAGAGGATAAGAAATTATCGTCAAAACACAAGTTATTATGTGAGATAAACAATGCCAAAGGTTACTATATGTATAAATAGTTTCACCATGAGATATACAAAATAATGACGATTCTTACATATCACATCATATATGAAAAGGGTGGTTTATTCAAAGTATATAAATCTATGGATGTAAGAACATCTTGACATATAAAGGATTTGTCATTAAAAAACAAATTAATATCATGAATGCAAAGATTGTTTGAACATCTTAAATTTGTAATTAAAATATATAATTTGAATTAATTAAATTTATTTTATAAAACTGTTATAAAACTTAAATTTAATTCTTATAAATTGAAACAATAATAAAATAATATTCTATTTGTTTAAGATCTATTATTTACAATTTTCAGTTTGTTGTAATTATACAAAAATATAATTAAATTACTATTTTTTTCTTTTAACTTGTATGTGTGTTTCTCTAACAAGTTTTGATGGAAAATAGCTATTGCAGAACTCACTCAGACAAAAAAATTGTCTTTCCTATGTATTTTTGAAATCTATGTTGAGAGTTCTTCAATTTTAAGGATTCTAGATGCTTTGAAGAGGTTTTTCTCTAATATATGCCTTAATGCTTGAGTGTCCATGTCTTTCTTGGATGTTTGAGAACCTTCTCTAGATTTAATTCTATTCTTTATTGATTTCTTTGTTTGTTTCTTTGATGTCATTGTTACAATGGTTTTGGTGCGAATGATGAAAGAATTTTAGATTCTCACTCATATATAAAGTGATTTTACAACCACCTACTTGTGACACACTATTTTGTTCTATTAGTGTTTTTCCTTTTTCTTTCTTAAATTAGTGTTTCAAAAGCATCTATGTTTTGGATTGTTAGGGTTAAGGATCTTTTTGGTTTATGGTTTTGGGGTCCTAAAGTTTGTGTTTGAATGCAAGCTATGGGAATATTTGGCTCCTTCTAAACTTAAACATTTTTGTGAAGTTTCCTTTGAATGCTTTGGGTTTGGAAATCAATGACTTGCATCTGTATATGGGTTTTTGAATAGATATATTAAGTTTTGTTATGACTATTTTTTTTCTAGTTGTTTCTTGCTTTCTAGTGATTCTCATCATTCTTAATTTTCAAGGCTAGAAGCAACAGTAAAAAAATTAAAATGTAAGAATCACCAATGGCAAGAGAAAGAAGATAGAAAAGTTGTACCAACTTCATCTTTCTTTTTATTTGGAAATTTTCTTTTGCCAGTTATAGTTTTTTTCATTCAAACAGATTGCATCCAACCACTTTCACTAGGGAATTTGAACCTATTTGGAAAATAAAGAATATTTCCTTCAGATGATCCTCCTATAAACATACCATCTCTAAAGCCTTAAGGATAAATGCAACGGATCTTCTTGTTACAACAAGCAACCATATTGTTGTTTCCTTCAAAAAAAATCATTTTTTTTGTAATGGGCATGTCAAGCAAGTAACAATTGAGGAAAATCTTGAAGAATACCCTCCCAAAATCTACCAACGTAATGTGTTGACAGAAGAAAGAACAATATAGACCAAAAGCAAATAATCAAACATAAACAAAATACAGAATCCATGCAAAAGGGAACAACAAAGTTTTTTAACGTGGTTCACCAAATGGCTACATCCACTTTGAGCAGGGGATAGCTCTTTGTATTAAATCCAAAATCAATAATTCTCATACAAATATATTTGCAACAACATTTATATCTACAATAGCTCACAAATGTATATTATTCTCATTGTTGTTCCTGCAACAAAATACACTACACTCCACAATGTCTAACAATAACCGACTAAAAGTAACCTTCGAAAGACACTAATTTTAACCTCATCGTGGGAAATGGAAAAGTAAAGAAGAAGCATTACTACGTCGTGAAGGTACTAATAACATCTAAATAAGGATTGTTGCAAGAGTTACATCCACGTAGAGGATTGGGTTGCATTCATTTAGGCGTTACACCAATAATCTCCCACTTGATATCCAATCTGAGCTGCAAGAGCTGCATTGAGATATCCCCAAATCCATGCTTATTGTCACATCTTAATGCCGAGAGAAGTCCTACAGAACTTGAACTTCTCCCTCGTTACGATCTTCATCAAAGCATTCGTCAGACCCCATGCAATGATATTTAAATAATTTGAAGTATCACAACCTGCACTCTGCCCCAACTGAGAATCACCATTAATTTCAGCTACCCCGAGTTCTTTGGCATCAACCTGCTCACTATCATCTAACCGATCCCCAAAACTTTCATTGTCAAGCATACTAAGAAAATCATTAATAACATAATCAATTTCAACATCTAATTGATCCAAAAAACTTTTTTAGGCAGTCCATATTTCACACAATGACAAATCTGAAGTAAGATGAACAACTCCCACTTCAACATGACTCTCTATTATATACAAGGTGCCTAATTTTCTGCCCCTTGCAATTACCAAGGCCCCCTTTTTAACTTTGCATCTATTAGATTCAAAACTAATTTCACAACCTTGAGAATCCAATTGTCCAACTGAGATTACATTTTGTTTGAGTTGGGGAACATATCTAACATCACGTAACAACCAAGTATATCCATTTTTCAGTTTTAATGAAATATCCCCTTTTCCACCAACATCATAAGATTCATTGTTACCAATAAAAACCTTACCAAAGTCACCAATTTGTAGATTTTTGAAATACTCCTTGCACAAAGTGACATGAAATGATGAACCTGAATCAAGCAATAAAGTTATAATTTATTCTTCGGTTAAAATAAGAACACTTGCATCTTCTTGGTATGTTGTGTTGGCTTCATTATTAATCACCTTTTCTTGTGTCGTTTTGTAGTTCCAACAGTTCTTTTTTATGTGACCTTGCTTGTCACAAAACCAACATTCTCCATTTCTACCCCTAGCCTTCGATATTCCTCTTTTGTTATTTCTACCTTTATCTTGACCCCTTCCTCTATTGTCAGTACTTACAATAGTCAAGGCATCACCGGATGAGGGCTCTTGATTCTTTCTCCACATGTCTTCACTAAGAAGTGTGGCTGCACCATAATCAAATTTTAATTTACTTTTGGCAGTCACTGAAGTGCTAACTGCCATCACCACTCCTTCCCAGTTGTTTGGTAGAGAACATAATAACAAGATTTCCTTAATCTCATCATCTAAATTGATACCCACTTAAATCAATTAGGTGACCAAAGTATTGAATTTATTGAGGTGATTCAACATGATCCCACCTTCTCTCATTTTCAAATTATATAGTTTCTTCATGATAAATACCTTGTTTGATGTTGAAACCATATCGTAAATTGAAGGAAGTTTATCCCAAATCTCTTGCATAGTCTTCTCGATTGAAACATTGAATAGCACGTTGCTAGATAGTGAAAGAAAAATAGTTTTCTTTCTTGTCCAATTTCTCCCACTCTTCATCTAATAGAAAACCATTCCCTTTAGATCTCCGTAGTAGTGCATTTGAGATATCCTTCTTAATCAGCAACGATTCCATATGAACCTTCCACAATCCAAAGTTCTGGCCTACAAACTTCTCAATCTTCCATTTATCTGCATCATCCATACTTCTCAAAATTCTTCACTAATTTCTATAACACCATTTCAGCACTGAGCTTCTTCACCAGGCTTTGATACCGATTGTTGAGAGAAGAAAGAACAATACAGACCAAAAGAAAATAATCAAACGCAAACAAAATACAAAATCCATGCAAAAGGGAACAACACAGTTTTTTAACGTGGTTCACCAAATGGCTACATCCACTTTGAGCAAGGGGTAGCTCTTTGTATTACATCTAGAATCAATAATTCTCATACAAGTATATCTGGATCAATATTTATATCTACAAAATCTCACAAATGTATATTATTCTCACTATTGTTCCTACAACAAAATACACTACACTCCATAATGTCTAACACTAGCCGACTAAGAGTAACCTTCGGAAGACACTAATTTTAACCTCATTGTGGGAAATGGCAGACTAAAGAAGAAGAATTACTACATCATGAAGGTGCCACTAACATCTAAATAAGGATTGCTATAGGAATTACATCTACATAGAGGATTGGGTTGTATTCATTTAGGAATTGCACCAACATAATGAGTATACAATGATAATGAATCAAATTACATAGCCATTCAAGAATATTTACATGGAAGAAGGATTTATCCTTGTTTAATTTTCCTTTTTATCATATGTAATTTTCTTGGCTCCATCACTAACCTTGATGCTCAAGACATGCCCCAGAATTCTACCAAGTCAATGAAGCCTTTTCTACAGAGGGTTTGTGAGGTCATCTAAATTTCATTGAGCTAACTGTATTGAGCCCTTTTATAGATATACACTATTGAAGAGATGTCTTTGTTTTTATTATTCTTGTCCAATTGATTTGTTTTTGGGAGCAACTATAGAATTGGAGAATCCTAAGACTTCCCATGGAGGCAACAAGATATAAAAGCATGACATGAACCGTAACTGGGGCAAGCTCAGTAATTACATTGTTCAATTATGAAGGATGGTACAAAAATTGCCTCTATTCCAAGCTTTATTCAACTCACTAATTTTTAAAGATCACCTTCAATCCTTTTTATAATGGATCATAATAACTAAAACTAATTTAATTTAAATAGCATAATTTTTCAGTTCACTTTGGAAACACCAAAATTAATCAATTAGATATGTTGCTCAAATTATGGTCATTAAAGAATACATAGTCAAAGATTTTTATAACTCTTTGCTAGTGGAAAACATGGAATTTTTCCCTCACAATACTTACATTTAGACCTTCATAATTCTTTATTTGCCTTCAAGTTTTTGATATTGTCCAACATTTATTGTTTTATTGTTTATTGGCTCTTCAAATCTATTTTGTTATATGGCAATATTTTTATGGCCCCGCCTTCTCCTTTAATTATATTGAGAGTATATCAAATTCAAATGGAAGGTCCCAAATCTATGATAAAGCTCTTACAATTCATAGCCCAAACAATACCTACCTTCATCTTATGGAGCCTTTCAAAAGAAGGGACTCTAAAAAGAGTCTAATTACCCTCTCAATGTAAAAGGGTGTGTTGGACTCCTACATAATTCACTATCAAGTAACCTACCACTGACTATCTTGTTTCATTAAAAGGTCACATTTTTCTCAATTAGGGCATTTAGTTGCAAGTGGAACTTGCCTTATTTGAAGGTTGAATTCTCGTAGTGATTTATTTGCCTATAAAATGTTGAGACCATCCAACATCTATTCTTTGATTGACTATTGGCTCTTCAAATTTAATTTTCATGGTATAATCTTTTGGTATCTCCCCTTCCATTTGAACTATATTAATTATACAAAATTCAAATGGAACGTCCCAAAACTACATATTGAAGTTCTTACAATTCAAAGGCAAGATAGCACCTAGTTTTATCTTGTGGAATCTTTGGAAAGAATGGAACTCAAAAACCTAATTATCTGCTTTAAGTAAAGGGATATTTTAACTCCAACACAATTCACTATTAAACGACCCATATGAACTATCCCATTTTATAATATCACTTTTTCACTATCAAGGACCGCCTCCTTTGCATCATTGGATGAGTACAAGGTCATCATGGTCCAAAAAACATCATTAAGTGGCAATAAAAATATTGCTTACAAAGAGGCTCAAATCCCCTTATATAGAAAATGATGAGAACACAGGCTCACAAGCCTAGTCGCATGTCACGTGCAACTTACAAAATTACAAATTAGTTAGAGTAGAACGAGGCCTAAGTTGTTACAAAAGAATATTCCCTTTTACAAGAAAACTTCAAAAATGATGATGAGGTCATTTGGAGGTTGTAATGAAGTTGAATATGCCATTGAAGCCCGTGAAAGAAGCTGAAAATTGAGAATTACTCTAGCTAATGATGAAGAACCAAAATTTATTGTCTTCCATTTCATCAATCCGAATAGGATGTTGTTAATGAAACCTGGTGACCGATTGAAAAAAAAAACCTCAATGCTTATTTGTCATACTTATCCATCCAAGAAGAAAAATTCTTCTCTAAAGGCCATGTGAAGGTTGATATTTTAGCAATTCTTTTTAAATGAGCACTATACTTTGCATCTAGAATTGCTTTTGCATCCTTACTAAAATTATCCAAGCCTGATTCTAATTCAAATAATTCATGTAACGTGTTGTTTAGTAATAATTTATTTAGTTTCCCATTAGCACAAATGAATGAGAAGAGGGAAGGTACCATTGTGCCAAATTCATTTTTCCACTAGTTGAGTGGTGTGATAATTCTATTACCATCCAAAATACTTGGCATAATCTTCTTCTCTATGCTCTCCAAAAATTTGAATTTTATCTTGGGTTATTGTTACAATTTGGCTTGATATGATATAAATTCCCAACAGGCCAATCATTTCATGAGTGCTTAGAAGATATTATGAAATATTGGGGTTAAATCTGGAACCCTTATAGGCCTGATACATCAATGTTGTCCTGAGAATCCACTTTCTTAAAGAATCCTTCAAATTTTCTTGATGTTTCAAATAGCACATATTCTTTTATCAAATTGTTGTACCCCTCTCATGTGTCTTCCAACTTCCTAAGCACTTTTGACAGCCTATGACCTATTAGGTCATCTACTAAGTCATTGAACCTTTTATTTCTATCCTCGTTTTCTTCATTTATCTACTCTTGTAACTCCTTTACTTTCAAGGACAAGGCATCTCCTAAACACATCAACAGATCTTGATGGTGTGGTGACAATTGAAGCAGGAAATTTTTGTTATGGTGGTAAAAGTGATATTAATTTGTTATACTCCATCATGAGCCTTAAATGGTTTGCGTGCAACTTGTGAAAAACGCTTTGAATCTTTCTTGTAGTAGCATAACTAAACATTTCAGTGCTTACAACTAAATAAATTTCTTGGGGAGCTAAAGTATTTGATAATATTTTGACAATTAAGTTTACAGTCATCTCCCTAGTGTTCCCTACCACCTGTTGCTTATTTGTTGGTGAGGCCATAGCCCAAATAGCCAATGTTTCATGTCTAGTATTAAAACCAAATCTAAAGTGTGTTTGCTTTGCCTATTCATCAGTAAAAAAGGCCTCTTCATCCTAACTTCTTCAATTATTTAGGCATAGCAATACAAGCAGAAATGATTATAATCACGCAACAACAAAGTGAATACATTCATTCAAAAGTATTTTAATATTTTACATAGCAATTTTTTTTATTTCATATGTTAAGAATATGTCATTGTAACTTTGAATGATCAAGAAATACTCAATTAAGTCAATCGTCCTTTTCTATTGATCTAAACCAAACAATAAATGAAATTCAAATTATAGATAGTAATTTTCTAACTATTAAGTATATTCATTCATTTAATAGAAAATGACTTAATTTTCCAATTTCTAACTACTTTTCTATACTTAATCAAACAAATAGGAAATACAATTTGTGAAACTCAATCATCAATGCTTTGTGTTATTCTTGTTCAGACATTTCAACAAACCATTCCAAGTAATTAAAAATGTTAATATTGTTTATATGAACTACGTATTGTATTTTTACACTTGAATGTTTTATCTTAGTTGATTTGTTAAATGCACATGTTATTGCAACTTTAGATGATCAACAAAACACTCAACAATATACATTACCCTTCTTTATTCATCTTAACTAGACAAAAACAACAATAAATGCAATACAACATAGAAATGACGAGTGAGAGCGGAGCGAACGAATCCCAATAGGCAATTTTTATGGGAGTGGGAGTTGTGTGAATGATGCCCAACGGGAAAAATCTCTTAAGGATGTTGTGCAGGTTTGTCTAGACTGGGTTGTGTAGGTGAATGGGGTTGTGTTGGGACTGATCAGTCCTCCTCCGAACGGGGTTTTTCCCGATGCAAATTGGGTTTGTAAAGACAAGAACCCCCTATTTTTTGTGTCGGCTAATGTTGTTGAGTAGGATGGTATTGGCAGAGGCCCTTCTCCCTCTCCTCCTGTTACTTCTGGTGGCCATCAAAAATATTTCTCTGATGTTGTTTTAAATGCTTGTTCCCAAGTTCCTCCTGCTCTAGTTAGGGTTCGGCCTCTACCCTGCACCCGTGCATCACCTGTTGTGGTCTATGGACCTGAGGTTGTTGAGAATAAGGATTTCTATTTGCGTCAAGGTGTGGTTTGCAGGTTTAATGGCTCGTGGCCATCCCTTCCTAATCTCCATGAGTGAGTTTTCGTTTCTTGGAAGCCTATTATGGACAGATTGACCTTTATCCCAGTGCTAGAGGTTTTTTCTTTGCAACCTTTTCTTCCTCTGAGGATCATGATAGAGCATTGGACATGGTGTGGATGTGGGGTGTTCATTCAACCTTGGTCTTTCTCTTTCAATCCTCTTATGGAGCCTCTGAATATCAAACCAGTTTGGGTACAACTGTCGAGTCTCCCTCTCCAATTTTGGGAGGATTCTTGTTTTTAAGCTATTGGCAAAGCCATTGGTATCTTTTTGAAGGTGGATTCTACGTCTCGAGATCTTGGGCATACTACGATGGCTCATGTTTTAATCAACTTGGACATCTCCAAACCTCTCCAAGGTGATGTGGTCTTGATGGTGGAGGAAAGACCTTGGAAGCAGCTTCTGGACTATGAGGGGCTCCCTTTTCGATGCAATAGATGTTTCTTTGTTGGTCACCTGGCCTCTGGTTGCCCTCTTGCTCACCGTAAGGGTGTTGCTACTTGGTGGAAGAATTCTCTCTCAAACTATCTCATGGTTGGCTCTCCCTCATTGGATGATTCTTTTGAGGAGGGTGACACTCCCTTGATTGCTTCCCCATGGAGTCGGAGCCTCTCTGAGCTCCTCTTCTAGTTATCCCTTTTGTGGAACCTTTGTTGAATCGATCTGCTATCACTGCTTAGTCAAAACCTGCTCATCCCTCATTGAACGACTTTGTTGGTCCTTTGTTCGCTCATGTCTCCTCTTCTTCGTTGCCAACTCCCTTGCTACGTGGTGGTTCCTCGCCCAGGGTGGTTGTTGTGGATCCGCTCCCCTCTCCTCGCTCGGTGGCTTTCGATTCTGAGTCTTCTTGGTTCGTTGTGTTGAAAAAGAAGAAGGGACTCCCAAAATTCATTGCTTCTTTGCGGCCTCAAGTTCAAGGAGTCAGATTAGCCTCCTCTGGTTCTGGGGTTGTCTAATCCTTGTTGGTTGTTTTACAACCGTCGATCAGTTGTTTCTGTTTGTTTTTCTTTTAGTTCATGTTATGGTTTGAACTACCTTCTTTTTGGCCCTTTGGGCTCTCTGTGTAAAGGGTACAACACCCTGTAAATGCTTCTTATTTTATCAAAAACAATAAACGCAATATAAATTATATGTTAACGAATTTACAAAATGATTTTCTATCGATTTTGAATGTTTAACTTGTAAATTAATTTAATAGATAAATTATATAATTTGTAAATATTGACTATATCATAAAGGAAAATCATGGTCAATTTTTTTATGGATAATCATTATAGTTTATTGTTATATTCACTTTTGGATTATCTATTAAGTACTTAATGCTGAGGAAGAAAAGGGATTCCTTCAATGTGTAAGTTCAATTGCCTTTGCCTTCGATAATGGGAGCTCAGAGGGAGTAGCTTGCATATTCAAAAGAGACATCATTTATATATTATATTTTTTACTTACACCAATATAATATGTGCAAAATTGGTTCATTGACCTCATTATACTTAATGTAACTATAATTGAGGGTTATAGATTTTGACCTAATGTATTATTAATTATTAAGCAATTTATTATTTATACTGGTTTATATACTTTTAAAATCATTGAATATTAATGGAATTCATTTAATTATTATTTATGTATACTTGTGTTCATAATTATGAGGTATGTTTGTAATTATTATATAAAATAGAAAAAAATATATAGCTAAAATTTGGAGTATGCTATAACTATTGGTTTCACACTTTATTTTTTGGTTTGTGGTACAAAGGCCATAATGCATCTTGAGATTAAAATTTCATCATACGTTTCCTTCTATGACTCATTGACAATTATGTACATATTGAGAATGTTACTTACAAAAGTTCAAAACTCTAGATGAGAGAAGAGTCAACATATTAGACAATCTATGCATATACCAAAGAAAATTGAGAAAATCATATAACAAAGGAATCATTCAACAAAACTTTTAGTTAGGTGACTTGGTATCTACAATTTCAAATATTACTTTCATTTCAATGTAAAAAAATTAAAATTATTTAAAACTCAAGAATAGAGTAGCTAAGAATCACATCTCTAAAATATCAAATTTGCTACATTTTTAGGGGAATTTTTTTTAGCCATTAATTGGCACAAGAGGGTTTCATAGAGCCCTTGAGAGCCATGAGCAATGCTTGCTTCTTTTGTTATTCAAATAACAACCAATTGTGGTGCTATGGTAAAATAATGAACTTATTATTTTTTATTTATTTTTAAATGTTCTTTAATTTTAATTTTATTGATTTAATATATGTTTGTAGGACATGTTGCTATGTCTTGGTATTTAATGATATTCAATGTGTCATTAATTCATATTGAAAAAAATATATAAATATTTTCAACTTAATCTTAAGTGAATAGATTTTGCAAATTATTTGATCTACATATATTTCAATAGAATAACAATGTGTAAAACAATACTTACAAACAATGAGAAAACGGAAATGATGAGAAAAATATAATAGAAACTACAAAATGAGACATTGATATACCCTAAACAAAATATAAAAAATTAATGAAAAAAAACATAAACAATTATTAAATAAAAAGAACACATGGAACACAAGCATATATCCTATCATTGAAAGACTATAAAAAGAACACAAACATTTTTACTCTCAAAAGATTTATCAACTTCACAACTAACGGTCACCAAATGACATTTGCTAGTTATAGTCACACATATGCACTTGTATCAAACATTGGCAACATTTATTCCCATCACTTATACATTACCGTTCATTGCATTGAAAAATGAATATAGAAAAATGAATACATGATATGTATAGAGTTGATTAGAGTAGATAAAAGGAAGATTAAACCACATATGTCCACTAAATATTGTAGATGTATTTCTCTTAGCTAGTTTTAGAGGCTTTTGTCCTTGCTCCTATCTAGAATCTTTGTAGATTGAATTCTCTTTATAGTATGTTGTATTCTTCTTTTATGAGTACTCATGTTAGTTTTTTTAAAATTTGTACTTGTGATTCATGTCTTCTTTGGATCATTTGATAGTAGATGTAACAAAGGTGTCTATTATCAACTGTATTTTATTTTATGATCAATCTTGTCTTGTGAATTCTATTTTGGATATTCTAAAAGTACCTGCATTAGACCCTTTTAAAAGATAATTTTGTGGTATGTATATTGTACTTTTGAGTTAAACCACTATTTTATATGTAAAAATTTTGATCATTGATCTAATTATACTTAATTTAATTATAATTGTGAGGTATAGTTGTTAACCCTTTGTATTATTAATTATTAAGTGATTTAATGATTGTACTATTTTATGTACTTGTAGAGTAATAGGACATGTGTTGTTGAAACTTATAAAACCAATATTGAAGTCAACCACAATTTTGGATCCTCAATGTGATAGACTTATAAATATGTTATCTTGTGTGATATTAATACACATCATTTGTTGCTTACTAGATATGCATTAAAATGGACTAAATAGGCTATTCAAAGTAAAGATATGCTTTGAAGATTAAAAAAGGAAAATTAAATTGTTTTAGGAAATTAAAGATAACCCTTGGAAATATTATATGTTAAGTTTAAGAAAAAAAAAATTGTAGTTTCTAATAGGAAATGTGAAAGGATAATGGATATTTTAGTTAGGTTTTACCTTTTAAGCAAAAAGGGAATTTAACTTTCATCTCTTTTTCATTATGTATATTTTTTATTTTGGAAAAAATGAAAGAAAAAAAGAGCTAGATTTTGAATTTAAAACTTTTTTGAGAGATTCAAGGGCTTGGATTGTAGTGAATAATTATGTCTTGTTTGTGGATTTTGAGAGTATTTTTTTCTTGTCATGGTTTATTTTGGTTATTTTGTTGTAACATGAATAAAAAATTAAAATAAAATATTTGATACCTTGATGCAATAATTAGTGATGTTTGCTTGGTGGAAGGGACCGTTTCTTTATTTCAATTTGTATATTAGAATTTACTTTTATTTTATTATGCATATTTAGTTCATAAATTATTTTAAAATTTTAGAAAATAAAAAATTGTATCCAAAATCTTACAAATTTCTCCTAGAATTTAAATAAATGCATTTTTACGATATTCAATGAATTTGGGGTAAAAGAGTTTTTTTATATTCTTGAGCTTTTATGTTTTTCATTTTTTAAAATTTGAAGGTGTTCTTTAACGAAACACTTGAGCATTGAAGGGATTTTAAAAAATGTTAAATTTATCTTTTTTAGAATTTGAAACTTAAAAATTATATTTATTTTGTCGAAACATGACTTTTTTCTATATAATCAATATGTTATTTCCCTTCAATGTAAGTTGTGTGTTAAAGTGTTACTTATCTTTTCTCTAAGGGCTAATTGCAAAAAGTTAGTTGTCTTTGAATTTATGATAGAAAGAATTGAGAAGTGAGGGCCTTGAGTTGGTGGGTATAACTATGGGATGTAATGTTTGGAAAGAGTTATGTTATCCTTATAATGAACACAAGATTTAGATTATGCAATACATAATAATGAAAATAATTGCTTTATATGATAAGAATGAATATAAAACTAATTAGGTGTTATATTTCAAAAAATATTTCACATATTAATAATAAATTTGAATGTAAGTATTCAATGAGCTAAAAGGAAATGTGGAATGATGCACTGTATTGGGGATGCAATATGTTGAAAGGACATCTAGGAGGATGGGTTGCATTCAAAATTATGCAATGGGAGGACATTTGGAAAGACTAGTTAAACTTGTGAGCATTGCTATGAGGGTTAGTTACTATTTGAGACCAAAGGTCTCAATTATCTTAACCTCGTTTTTGAGAATTGAGGAACACCACTTATTTTCCTAAATTTTTGGTCTTGTGTAGTTCATCATGTGTTCAAGAAAAAATTGGTTTAATGGTTACATTTGTGGCCAATCTTATATGTCATGCTTTTGTATGATAACCATGGAGATTGTCTCTTAGTTCAAAGGGTTGGGCCTTAATGTCCAATATGGTTAGGTGTTATTGACCACCATTGGGATCGTATGGTGGATAAAGGTAGAATAATTGAGTATACGTGGATCTTTTAAATCCCCTTGGCTTCCTTTCATTGTAATTGTTGAATCTTAGTAAATTAAAACTCGTGGTTATTAGAGGATATTTGTGAATGCATGAAAATGCTAAAATTGTATATTTATCTTCTTATTATATCGAAGTACATTTCATCCATGTTTGGGATGTTACCACCAAATTGAAATCATGTAATAAATCTTGATTTATTACAAATTGCAATTTGATTTGTAATGGAATTATCATTATTCGAGTCTTTATTGTGTGAATTTTAGATCTAATAGGTGATTAGATTGGGAAGTAAATTATATATGTTGCATATGTTTGATTATAATGTTAGTATGTTTAATTTAATTTATAAAGTATTGTTAATACATCTTGTATTGACATATTTGAGCAATTAAAGAAGCAAGGTATAATCTCATTAAGACCACCATAAGAAAAAATGTAGATATTGTATGATGAATTAAACAAAAAAACATTGTGAAAAAACTAAGAAATGTAGCGCATACAAATCAAAGGAATGCATATACATATATCTAATAAAATTTATAATCAATTGTGGATAAAGAAGAAAGTTATTGGTAAATATATTTCTTCTTTGGGTTCTGCTAGAGAACCTTTGTTTTATTGAATAGAATAAAATACCAATACTCCATTACCTCTTACATGTTCTTAATGTTGATTTGATCCCTTAATTGCTCATAGTATTCTTCCAAGGTGTTTATACTCTTTAGTCTTGTTACTCATACTGATCTTTTCTTTCGTTGATATCCTTAGGAGAGGGATGTTCTTAATGTTGATTTGATCCCTTAATTGCTCATAGTATTCTTCCAAGGTGTTTTATACTCTTTAGTCTCGATCCTCATATTGTTCTTTTCTTTCGTTGATATCCTTAGGAGAGTGATGTTCTTATTGTTGATTTGATCCCTTAATTGCACATAGTATTCTTCCAAGGTGTTTATACTCTTCAGTCTTGATACTCATACTGATCTTTTCTTTCGTTGATATCCTTAGGAGAGTGGTGTGTGTGCTACATTGGTGCTCACATGTCATGCATGTATGCCTATTTTGTGTAGATGAGAAGAAAAAATGGAACATCCATTTTACTGCAACAACCATTTCTATGTGCTCCCAAACTCGATTAAATTTTATTATAGCAGCCATTTTATCCACCGACATTGTTATTCCTTATTCACTGTATTATGGTTCACTAATGTCTTGTCTACATTTCATAGAGCTTTAGATATGAAAACCGAAAAATGAGTAGCATTCGATTTTTTTTTAAAAAATGGAAAAAGCTATAAAGAATTACAAAGATCAACAACAATGTTGAAGCATAACCTCAAGACCTGAACATCAAGCCTGTTTGGGTCCGTCTTCTGAATCTGCCTCTCCTGTTTTGGGAGCAAACCTGCTTTGAAGCTATTGGTAACTCCATTGGACATTTCCTCAAGGTGGACTCAAAAAACTCGAGATCTAGGGCACACCACGGTTGCCCGTATTTTGGTTGATTTAGATATTTCCAAACCCCTACATGGTGAAGTGGTTCTGATGGTGTTGGACAAACCCTGGTCACAGTTGTTGGACTATGAGGGCCTCCCCTTTCGTTGTAGGAGGTGTTTTGTTACTGGTCATTTGGCCTCGAGTTGCCCTCTTGCTCGTCGCAAGGGTGTTGCTACTTGGTGGAAGAATGCTCTTTCGGATCACTTCACGGTCGATGCTCCCTCTTCGGACTCTTCTGATGATTCCTCTGAGGAGGGAGATCTTCATGTCCCTCCTCTGGGGTTTCAGCCTCCCCAGGCTCCTATTTTGGCTCCCTCTTCTGTTGTCCCTTTGCTGCACCGGTCTGCTATCGATGTGCAGTCGCTTCCTGCTCCCTCGCTCGTCTCGGTTGTTACATCGTTCACTCTGGTCTCCTCTTCATTGTTGTCGACGCCCTAGTTGTGTGATGGCTCATCGCCCGTGGTGGTTGTTGTTATTCCTGTCCCCTTGCCCTGCTCGGTGGTTGCTTCTGAGCCTCCTTGGTCGGTTGTGCTGCGCAAGAAGAAAGGACTCCACAATCATGTTGCTTCTCTGCATCCTCGGGTTCTAGATGTTGGCTTGGTCCCCTCTAGTTCCTAGGTTGTTTCTTTTATGTTTCTTTGTTCTCTACAGTTGTTTCTGGTTGTTCCTATAATTCAAATCTGATTTGTTCTATGTTGTCCTTTGGCCCTTTGGGCCCCTTGTGAAGGGTACAACACCCTGAAAATGTTGCTTATCTTTTCAAAAACATAGTCCCAACACTCAAGAAGGAACAACAACAGAGTTGTGCAAAACAGCAGTACAAAAAAGACCTAGAAGTGAAGACAAAACAACAACATTGTTGTACAACAACAACAAGGAGTTGCCAATGAACAAGAGAACAACTAACAAAGAACCATGAAATACCATCAAAGTAGAGGAATATGCACAATCTGGAAAAATTCATCACATCTAGAGTGTTGAAAGTATCTCTTGAAAGCACCGAGGAATCCAAACGATCGTTGTCCAACTTATTGCAGCCTGAGATTGAGGACCCCTTCTTTGAAATTCTCCAAGCCACGAAAGCAAAGCTGACTAAAACCACAATAGACAAGTGAAAAAGAAAGCTCAAAAGTTCGATCCCCCATTAGCATCAATAATTGTGTGCAGCTGAAGAAGCAAGTTGTGTAAGGTGTCCTTAAGACTGATGGATGGAAGAACCTTTTGCAAATTCACAATATGAAGGCTTAAGTTCGAACAAATCATTAGCAATTCAGTTTGGGGAGGGATGATGGTGTGAGAAAACATGGCTAAACAACGAAATTTCCAGAGCTGATTGATAATCACTTGTCTACAGGTGTGAGATAAAACATCAAAAGACGAGAAATCACCTAGAAGAGTTGATTTCCAAGTCCATATTTGAGGAAATGAGTAGCATTCTTCATTGTTATTCCTTATTCATTGTATTGTGGTCCACTAATGTCTTGTCTACATTTCATGGAGCTTTAGATATGAAAACCGAAAAATGAGTAGCATTCTTCCTTCTGGCACATAAATCGTTTGTACCATCAAGTGGAGACTCAAAACTGCACCTTAATTTTCTTTTTACTGTTTAGCGTTCACCGAGGCATATGTGAGAGGTTGAATAAACTACGATTATCCTTTTTTATCATTTTAGTTAAAAACAAAAACAACAAGAAAATTAGAATACATGTTGAGTTATTTCATGTCGTATTATTTTTTTCACAAGAATTTGCATTTGTGTTCCTTGGTAAAAATGGGTTATATAGCAATGGTGAACTAGAGTTATACCTCATGTCTTATTGTTTTTTCTCACAAGAATTTGCATTCGTATTCCTTGGTAAAGATGGGTTTATATAGCAATGGTGAACTAGAGTTATGTCTCAATAGCGATGTTGAATTAAGTCTATCAACAGTAATGAAGTGAAATTATGGAAGACGAATACCATCTATACGATGATACATCATGATGGTTGGATAGATGCTACCATGAGTTTATATGGCACACTTGCTAAGTGCCCATGATGAGTTTGCACCATATATTCATGAAAACCCATTTCTATCAAGTGACAAGTTCTAGTGCAAGTTACTCAATTTCCAAAAATGTTTGTCAATACTTGCTAAGTTTGAAAACTACGACTTGATTTATTAAGAAGGTAAATAAGTGCAAATAAAACCTTTTTCAATCTATTGGGAAGGAAAATAAGTCAAACACAAGACCCCTTTTCACTTTCAGAAGATCAGCTTGTTGAAAAATAGGCACCAACTTGTGGTTGCCTAATAAAGGTAAAGGTAATTATTTTTTATCACAATCTAATTGGAACTTCTAAGTAGATGTGACAACTCTTATTAAGAAAATAAAACACGCATATAATTTTGTATCACATCGATTTTGTTACAATGATAAGTTCATAAATAAACCCAATTTTCCTAGTCCATCTCCATGAGGCTCACTAATGCCTCAACTTGCACCATTATCCAATTTCTCTAATCTATACACATTATACATATTTTAATTTGTTTTTTGGCAATATATCAAAGTGTATACAATTATTATATATACACTATGTAGGTAGTTCATTATTGTTAGAAACCCTAGATCAGACATGCAAACCTAAACACCTTCCACAGAAGAGAAAACATAAAAAAACAGAGCTTTGCATGTGAATGTGCAAAATGATATATTCAGGAATTCAATATTACAATGAGATGATTTGCTTTATAATAGCAAAGTATGCAACCCTAATGTTGACCTAAAAACAGCTCAACTAAATAAAGTTTATTTATTAATTAAGTAAACTAATTATTACCTAAGCAAAACCTAAGTAAAGTTATGCAAGTGTAATTAAATATTAATTACACTAACAATTATAAGAACTTTAGTTTATGAGTTTTGTTATTGTCCAATTTGCAATGTTTAGTGTAAGATGCCAACAATTGCAACAAAGGTATCTTGGTCCAAGCCTAGATGGACTTGCTCTTATGTTGACTATGTTTCCTTCCTTTTCTTTTCTTTTTTGTCTAGCCAAACAAAATTAGTTTTCTTTTGTTGGAAAATGAATCTCGACTGAACCAAAGATGGACCGATCACAAAGGGGGCTAGTAGCTCATTGGCAAAGCACCCCAACAACAATGGGAAGTCCTAAGTTTGACTTGTAGTTAGTCCATGAAAAGTGTAAAATGGTATCAAAGCCCAAGTTAGCAAAGCCAAGCTAAGCTAGGAGCCCTGGGCACGTATAGGGTGGCTCAAGGGGGTGGTTGAAAAATGAGCCACCTAAACCAAAGATGCACTGGCCACAAAAGGAGTTTGTAGATATCTACATAAAAAAATGTAACATGTGCAAGACACATGCACTATTTAATCTTACAAAAGACTCATATTTCCAAAAATAAAGCACATTGAAGTTCACATACGCTTAATTCAAAGGAAAGTTTTCCATTACAAAATTACAATCCTATTTTGATAAATTATTTCTCAAGTGAAGAAATTACTAGGATAAAAAAGAACTACAACAATCACATCTCAAATCGCTATGCAATATCAAATTTTTCAAATTCATATCAATGCTTGACCTTAAAGAGTTTCCATTAAGGGGGAGTGTACATGTCAATGAAACCTATTAGTAGGTAGAATTTGTATGTAAGACCTAATATACATAAATAAGGCTTGTAGGCATTATATGTAAGACCTACAGACATGTTTTAATTCTTCCCTCTACAAGTCTTCCACTTATAAAAGCATTGTGTTATATACCACCTACATACATTATGTAATGAACCTAGGGTAAGCTAATTTGAGGAGTCTTGAGCTCCTTTAAAAATTTATAAGACTTCATTAGAAGCATCATTTTTAAAATGTTAAAATTATAAATTATGACAAAATGACTTTCATGTAGTCCAAAATGTATGATCTTCATGTGGGCATACATTTATGTCCCTATTTATCTATGTCAAAAAAAACCTACATTATTACTAGGGTACTTAATTTTTACTTTTAAAAAATTGGGGAAACATTAAGGAGGAGTCTTCGAACGTAAAGTTATTAGGGGTCATACTCTTATAACATTTATATATTGTTCTAAGATAAGGTTATGAAACCTTATAATTATTATAAGTCTTATATAATGCATATACCATTTAATAATTAATAAATGATAGTTTAATATATATTTTAAATTATTAATGATAGTTTTAATAGATATGACTAATACCTCTTCAAGTATTTTGTCATCCCTTTTATATTTAAGGAGCTTTTCTCTCATTGAGAGGTAAAGAATTTAAATTTTTTTAGGGGATTCTATCACAATGCACAAGAAGTATTATTGTCTATCTGGTAGTGAAGAGAAGAGAGGTGGCATACCCAAGTTCTATCTATAATTTTATGGGCAATTATTTAAATGTTCTATAATAAGATTGTTGATGTTATAGCAGCTTAGGGTTGCACTTCCATTGCACACGCTTCAAAAAGGAAGCATAAATTAAATGGTAGCCTTTCGGCTATTTAATTTATGTTAATAACATTTGATAAACATACAGGCCCGACCCTATATGGTTTGCATGATTTGTTTATTGCTTGGGCCGACCTACCTTGTAATTATCATTTATTATGTTTCTTCATAGAGGGCCGACCTAACTTGAAGAGGCACCTCATTTGTATATATACAAGGTCTTTCTTGTCATTTCATTCATTCAAGTTCATCAAGTATATTCGCAATTAGAGCAGAAGTTTGCACCTTCATAGCAACAGTCTGAATTCAAGGAAGATCATATTCATTTGTATATCTTGCATCTAGGAGAGGTGAGATTTCATTGTATCAATTATTGGCCATTGTTGGGCCTAAGTTGTAAGCAGATTTCTGCTTTTGTTCTACCTTATATAAGAGAATTATTTGCTGGGTTTTTTTTCTCCCTCAAGAAGAGGGTTTTCCTAGGGTATCTTGTTGTGTTTATTGTCTTATGTGTTGCATTATTTTAGGTACTTTCAGTTGTATAATCTGATCTAAGCAACACTAACATGGTATCAGAGTGGGTTTGAAAAAGATTGTGATCAGATTTATTTTGCAACACTCATTCTAATCTTTTTCAGTCTATCTCCTATTTCAAATTTCAAGATGGTGAATGGTCTGAAAATCGAGGATAGACTCGAAGGAGTTTCTAACTACACATCAAAGAGAATGATTTGGCTGAGTTTGTGAAAACAAAAGTTCCCGAACCTGAGGAGGAAGAAGAAAAGTTGCAGTGGAGGAAGAAAGATACTAGGGCAAAGAAAGTGTTGGTTGATTCCGTCAAAGATCATATTGTTTCGATTGTCTTAAAGTTGGATACTGCAAGGGAGATGTTCAAAACATTGGAAGATGTACGAAATCAACAACACCAATTGTGCCCTAACCTTGAAGCAACAACTACTTCACATTAAGATGGCGGAAGGAGAGTTTGTCATCACCTACTTCATGAAGATTTCCGAATTGAGAGATCAACTCTCTACCATTGGTCATATTGTTGATGACAAGGATTTGATCATATTGGCTCTTAATGGTCTTCCTTCATCTTGGGAGTCTTACATTCAAGGAATCAATGCGAGATCGAAACTTCCCAAGTTTGATCGATTGAGGGCCAACTACATTCAAGAAGAGTCGAGGTTGGCAGCTAGAGACGTGGGTCAAAGTCCAAAGAATGAAGATATACATGTTCTCGCCTCTCATTCGTCAAAGAAAGGAAAAGTTTGGAAGAAAGGATTCTTCAAGAGGAATCGAGATAATGGGTCAGATGATGCTCCTGCATTCAAGAAGAAGTGGGACCTCTCTCATATAATCAATGCTTTAGATGTGACAAATTTGGTCACTATGCAAAGGATTGTCCTACCAGGCCTAATCAGCATGCTTCATTTGCGGATGTGATTGAGATCTCTCCCCAAAATAATTCTAGTGAATTTCTACTCTAGTCATGGGCCTATGTTCAAGTTGTGAAGGTTGTGTACTGATTTGAGTGCAAGAGCAACGTATCGTACTGTGTCCACCCTTTAGAATATTTAAGAGATAAGTATTCTTTGTTTTGATTGCAATCACCCTTCTAGGTTAAAATTTAGTTTGTTGAGTTGTGCAAATCTAACATTATTTACTTAGGATTATGTGTGACCAGTAAATAGTGATCTCTGTGATAAGATTCTTTAGATTTATTCATTGCAAGTTGTATCATGCTAAATTGTGAAGATTATCTTTTGAGACTAGTTCTTTTGAGAAATTGAAAGAAAGTCATGTCATGATTGATGAATTAATTATCTATTACTCTGGAGATTTTTGAATTCTATGAGATAAGTATTGCATGGTTGAATAATGTTCATGAATTGTTTTGTAGTTACTAATTCAGGCTATAACATTGAGATAGTCAATCATGTATGCTCCTAGTTATGGCATGTCCATTTTTGATAGTTGAGTTCCATGAACTATTAGTAATCTCTTGTTAATGATTTCAGGATAAATCAAGAAGCGTAAGAGATTGCTTTCAAGAAGAGCTTGATGCATCCTATAGGTTGAAGGATGGAGACTCTACTTGTAGCTATGAGACTAAGTGAATGGTTGAAGACATTTTTTGAAAAGGAAGAATTAACCTTAAGAGGGAGTTCTATGACTCGTTGAGAATAAGTAAGGGTTGCAGTGTTGCAAGGTCGAATGTTAAATTGTTGAAGTACCTCTTCAACAGTTGGGTTCTGAATTGCTCAAGTCAGGTCAACCTGGATTGGTAGCTCTGCAAACCTATAAAGAATAGAGTGATCTAGGATGCGGTCGAAGAGAACAACCCTGAATCTCTACAGAGGTGTGCGTTGAAAACCATTTCTCTAAAGGCAAACGTTGCAGGCAATGAGGTCAAGTGGTTGATGCAAGTGATTGAAGATTCAGAGGGAGCCTATTGAACCTAAAGAAGATGGTTGTGTTGCTCTGGATGTTGTTTCAGTTGAGGCCTGCGATGATACCCCGGTTCAACAGGAAGCAGTCTTCTATGGGACTGAATATAGCAGAGGTTGAGTACATTACAGCTTGTGTGGCAACTTGAGAAGCAGTGTGGCTTCGAAAGCTCCTTGCAAGATTGGTTGAACAATCATTGAAGCCAACTGTCATCCTTTGTGCAAATCAAAGTTGTGTGAAGACTTCTATGTTTCCAAGTGTTTCATGACGAAACTAAGCATACCACTATATCAGAGATATGGTATTGAGAAAAGATATTCAATTGAGGTTTATCAACACTGATGAGCAGATGGCAGTCATTCTCATCAAGCATCTCTTCAGGATAATGTTTGTGTACCTTCGAGACAAGCTTGATATGATGGAAAATGAAGTCCTAGCTGAGAGGGAGTCTCAATATCAGTGATCTTTATATTTGTTAATGCATTTCTCTATTGAAAGAGATTTTAGGTGGAAGCCCTTGATAATGCATTTCTCTATTGAAAGAGATTTGAGGTGCAAGCCCTTGGTAATACATTTCTCTATTGAGAGAGATTTGAGGTGCAAGTCCTTGGTAGTGCATTTCTCTTTGAGATTTGAGGTGAAAGCCCTTGTTTCCACCCTCTGGGAGAGCCATGGTGGATGTCATGCGTGTGACTCCATGACAGCATCACGTGAGGGAATCCGTGATAATTTATTTGTACTTGTGTGTCACCCTCTGGAGAAGCCATGGTGAAAGTCACATTGAGGTGACAACATCATATTAAATGATGAGCACTTGTACATACCATCTATGGAAGTAGACATGATGGTTGATATCACGATGAGGTGATATTCTATTTGTTTTCATATTGATATGATGTGTCTTGTGCAAGTGGAAGTATCATCCCTAGCTGAGAGGGGGTGTTGATGTTATAGCAACTTAGGGCTACACTTCCATTGCACACGCTTCAAGAAGGAAGCATAAATTAAATGGTAACCTTTCGGCTATTTAATTTATGTTAATAACATTTGATAAACATAAAAAGCCGACCTTATATGGTTTGCATGATTTGTTTATTGCTTGGGCCGACCTACCTTGTAATTATCATTTATTATGTTTATTCATAGAGGACCGACCTAACTTGAAGAGGCGCCTCATTTGTACATATACAAGGTCTTTCTTGTCATTTCATTCATTCAAGTTCGTCAAGTATATTCGCAATTAAAACAGAAGTTCGCACCTTCATAGCAGCAGTCTGAATTCAAGGAAGATCATATTCATTTGTATATCTTGCATCTAGAAGAGGTGCGATTTCATTGTATCAATTATTGGCCATTGTTGGGCCTAAGTTGTAAGCAGATTTCTACTCTTGTTCTACCTTATATAAGAGAATTATTTGCTAGGCTTTTTTTCTCCCTCAAACGGAGGGTTTTCCTAGAGTATCTTGTTGTGTTTATTTTCTTATGTGTTGCATTATTTTAAGTACTTTCAGTTGTATAATCTGATCTAAGAAACACTAACAAAGATGGTGTTTTATGGAGTTTTTTATGCAAAAAAAATCCCCATATATTTGTGTAATGTGTTGAATATGTGCATCTTATAATTCTCATTTCATTTATCTCAAATTTTATTTGTAATGATTAGTAACCTTAGATCCTAATCGCTATCATACTTTTTATGCTTTAGCACTCAAACATAAATCCATGAAAAGAGTTTTTACAGCCCTTAGCAGAACCCTTGCCGGAAGGCTTCTAACTGGAGTGTGCAAATGCCCTAGTCACTTGCCTTAGGTACATATATGATGTAGGGTTGTATGTAGATTCCAGCAGAATAGAAGATCATTTTTAAAATATAATATTAACAAAAGATAGTTTTGGTAACTTAGGTCAATTGATTGTTAAACAATATATGAGCATTGGAAAATTTGGTTCTTGGAATAAATCGGTTCATTGAAGCTTCAGTGTATTTTGCTATTAGAAATAAATGGCCAACAATTTGCATCCCCATTAGCAGATAAGGAATTGCAAGCAAAGGACTTTGAAGTTTTTACAGTTGTACATGTATAACTGCTGCAAAAGAAAGCAACATAATGCAACAGGCTTCAAAGGGCCATGGGTGATATTTCAAAAAGATCTGGGTTACAGATGGTAAGGTTATTGAATTCTAGGAATTCGGTGAGAAAGCTAATCAGAACATAATTACACACAATAAGCTTTTTATGATGGAGCACAAACATTGAGCATAAGGGAAGGGCAGACCCCAACGACATGTTTGACTTACGTTTTTTCAGTATTATTGAAAGCCTGTATCCCACCCAATGGCAGACGAAAACTATTGAAATTCAATTTACAATCAATTAAGAGGTAGAAGCCGCTAAAAGTAAAACCTCCCACATATGCTAGTAACAAATTGGTAATGGAAGACTCAACTTTGGTGTGTGATGACCATTATTACTCACATCACCCACAAGATTAAATAGAATAAAACTTAGAATTTGATAAAGGTCAGGATATTTCTCATTCCATGGGAAGTTCCAGATAATTAATGGTTCATCCATTTAGTTCGTATTACTTTTTTTGTTTTAATGCCCATGAAGTTCTATGAAACATAGTCATACAGACAAATAAAAGAACAACTCAACAAGCTAAGTGTAACTAAGGAATTTGGCATTTAGTGAAAAAGGCAGTAAAGAGTTGACTCTGCTCTCTTTCATGAAGAGTTAGAGTGAACCTACGAGTACTTGCCCACATGCAAAGTGTGTTATTACTATGGTTAATCGATCCATACCATTCAAAAAAAGACATCCCCGAACACTTGTATTGTAAGTAGCACTATAAGAACAAAGAAACAGTCTTCTGGGATCTAACTATAATAATAAATTCCTTTGATTATTATGGAAAAAGTGTAAACCTAGATAATAACTTCACATTTTGGATACGTTGTTTCATGTTGTACATCTTTGTTGGAATTATCCATTTTTTCTCTAGGATAAACATCAGATGAGAACAAGAAAGATTTCCATTATGCTGAACTCATCAGAAGAAGCAAAGTGAGAAAAATCATGGCATCCACAAAGTTTTGAGTTTGCAAAAGTAACACAGAACAATCATAGGATTAACAAAGTTTGAGTGCAGGAGAAACCTAGAGTTAGCGCAACATTTGCCTTCAGATAATTTTCCTGTCTAATCTACCCCCAGCAATGATCAAATTTAGCACCATGTAACCAACAAATGAATGGCTTTGATACTGAACTAATGATGAGGTCCCAATTAAAAGGAACGAATTCAAATGCAATCCCTTGTAAATGCTGATAGGAACGTGGAAGAAATTAGTGCATATTATTGACCAAAAAAATCATCTCCAGATACAAAGAATACAGCGTGAAAGGGGAGTGAACGGTTCCCTATTCCCTTGACTTCCATGTACTACATCTCCTCTGTGCAATTTGCAAAACTGTTGACAGTTACATAAAAGAAACTGTAAATATTAGATAATTGGATTTATAGTATTGTTAATAGGCAATGTTATAAATCAATAATATTTCTGACAGAGAAGATAACGATTCCATTAATTCTTTGTCTGTTGGACTCAAAAGGCTTACCGTCTTGCTGAAAGTTGTTGCAACACGTCCAACTGGGGTTCAAGAAATGACCACCAGTGAAAAGGGTCAATCATCTCAATCAGATTCCAGTTTCCACCAAGGCCTGACCTTTCTCTGATCTTCTGACCTTCTTCTGCCTTCAGGGGAAAGGAGAATTTTGTCTTTGATTTCAAATGCCTCAAATTTACACTCTTGGTCCCTAAAACCAAAACCCTCATCTTTACACTCTTTTACCTTAAAATTAAAACCCTCGTCATTACATTCTTCAAGCCTAAAATCATCCTTGTCATCATCATCTTCTGACCCTAAGCTCTCAAACAAATCATCTTCCTCCTCTCCTTCAAAGTTTTTGGTACTCTTAGGCCTATAATTCCTCTCTGCCTGTTTCATACCACTATCATCCCTCCATGCATGCCCTCCAGACACATCCCTCCAAGAAAAATTAGCATCTGCAGTTAATTTCAAATCCCCATAAACATCCCCCACAACCACAGTCCTTACATTTCTGGCTCTCGCCTTCTTCAAAACCCTACCAAAATCTGAATCGTCCGAAACAAGACACAAGCATTGAATCTCATCCTCAATGGCCTCCATCATATCATTTTCTAGAGCAATATCAGCTGCCTGCATGTGGAAAATTTTGAGGGAACCACACACCTTTACAAGTTTAGAAATTACTAATTTTCAATACCAATTTTGCTGACAATCAACAAGTAGTTTTCTAATTTAATATGATTTTATTTATTTTAAACAAAAGTTAGCACCATGGTATGTGAGTCTAATTTTACTGACAATCAACAAATAGTCTTCTAATTTCCTAAAATTTTATATTTTTTTGAAACAAAAGTTGGCTAATTATCAAAGAAAGAGATTGACTTTCTGCTTTTCTTGTGATACAAAAAGTTGGCTACTTCTCACAGAAAGATATCGTTTAATAGAGATTGAGAGTTGAGACACATCACCTTTAAGTTGAAAATAAATTCAAGATTGTTTAAAAAATTTATCATCTCAAATTTCTGGGTATGTTGGGTGTACGTTTTAGTAATTGTGTTTTGAATGACCTGATGGTAGGCGAGGTAGCTTATGAGTTCCAAATGGCAGAACTTAATCTTAGCAACAGTAAATTTAAAGACTCTAAAACAAGGTTACCCCAAGTTTCCGGGACGGGGACGGCAGGGGATGGCGGGATGAGTCCCCAAATTTCCGATTTTTGAGGCCAAAATTAGGAACGGTAGGGGTCGGCTATATAAAAATATTGGGAAAATTTTAAAAATATAGGGAAATTTTAAATATTCATATGATAACATGGATAAGGCATGCATAATACACATTATAGAACACTAACATATAACATTTGTGTCGAACATTATGCCAATACTCAATACGCATTCAAAATTAACATACACGAATCATGAAACAACCTCCAAGTTATAATTTATAAACTTATATCAAAATGCCCAAAGGCTACATTGCTACCATATAGTTTTCAAGTTTGCTATGAAAATCAAAATACAATGTCAGTAATCAATACAGAATAAACAAAGTCAAAGAGCACTGCTGCCCCTAATCATCCCTCATAACCGCATCAAAATCAGAGTCATCCTCTGAGTCACTGCCACTGTGATGCTCCTCCTCAACCAACGGAACCCCAACCAAACCCTCAGTTGTCTCCTCCTCATCTACCTGGGCCACGTCCTCGGGATCAATATTCCACCGTAGAGCTGGAGTCTGTCGATACTCTGGAGTCTGCCGATCCTGAAGCCGAAGAGCACTATGAACGGCCACTAGCTTCTCCACTCGTCTAGAGGTAAGTCTATTCCTCTTGAGGGAGTGGATAAAGCTATACGTGTACCAATTCCTCTCTGCAGCAGAGGAACTAGCAACCTATGCAAGAAGCCAAGTAACAAGTGTCTTCAACTGCGGTGTATCCCTCCCATGATAGGTCCACCATCCAATAGGGTTCGATTGAGCTAATATAGCTCTATCCAACCTCGCCTGTGGTTTACTCAAGTTTGGGCCCGTAAGATTTGCAAAGTCTAGGAATTGTGACCGAACTAGTGAAGCTTGCTCTGCTGGATAAATCTTTTCAATACCCGTGTGAACCCATCTAAAACCTCACTATCATCACATGGAGGCACCCTACCAGGCCTTGGTGCATACCATTTTGGATTTAGAGCAAAGGCAGCCATGTGAAGCGGGGTGTTCATTATATTCCACCTTTGCATCACAATGGGCCCAATGTGTTGCTCATATAAATCCAAAGTGGGGTCCTTTGCCAAAATAACTTGCTTGATCTTCCCAAGCATACTGTCAAATGTCTCATAAATCTCTCCAAGATTAGTGGAGTCTGTATCAGCATATCTGATGACATCTACAATAGGGGAGATGAAGGAGCAAATATATCTGCAAAATGTAAACAAAAAGTTCAAAATAATTAGTTGACGAGTTAATTGACATGTTAGAAACTTCAAAAGTTGGAACATTGAACAATAAAATTAAAATATTAAAATCAGAAATTTAATATGAAAATCAGCCATCTAATGTCTTACCTCACATTGGCCCACTAATCGTCATCGAGAATCTTTTGTTTGACATTCTTTCCTTCAGTAGAACTTGCAATAGGCCATCTAGCCCACTCTGCATTGACCATCATTGCTTGTAGAGGCTCATACACCTCTACCATCCTCTCTAACAAGATGAAGTATGTGGTATATCTACATTCAATGTTCATTCATTGATTCAATGATTCATTAAAAAATAAAAATTTAAAACAAAAGCAGATTATGAATACAAATTGAAAGTGAAACAAAATGAAGTGAGTGGCATACCTTGTCTCAACAGGTTTGAAAAATTCCTTCTTTGAAAATGTTCTGAAGAGAGCAAGTGAAGTGTGGTGATTGCAAATAAACATTTGAATATCTCTAGCTTTTGCCACTATTTTCTTCACCCGATCCAACTTCCCTATGTCTTTCAATGCATCAACACAACATGGGGTCCAAAATATGTGCCTGTACTTACCCTCCACCATCAACCCAGCCGATTTGCACACACGTGCAGAATCGGTGATCACTTGCACCACACATTTGCAGCCCCAACCTCTTCTATAGCATCTCTCAAAATGGAAAACTGGAATTCTGCATCCTTACGTTTCCCCGAACAATCTACAGCTTTAAAAAAATAAGAACCAGCAAGGCATGTGACTATAACATTGATGAGTGGCCGACGTCTACAATCAGTCCACCCATCCATCACTATAGAGCACCCCGTCTTCATCCACGTTTGCCTCATCTCCTCCATTAACACATTAACTTTGGAGTACTCTTTGTTTAGGAGGGTGGTGCGTAGCTTATGATCTCCAGGGGGTATGAATGAAGGACCAACTGTGGCTATTTCTCTCACCATTTGTTTAAAATAAGAGGAACGGGCCACATGAAATGGAATGGCATGTGCAAAAAAGAATTTGGCAATGGCGGATTCAGTACTCTCTCGTGCTTGGTTATTAAACAGGGACTCAACTGAGGTTGCCTTTTCACTACCACTACCACTCACCTTCCTCTTTGCTCTTAAGAGAACTCCACTACTACCAACCGTGGAAGGACTAGGAGTAGGCATGGATGATTGTGCACTTGGGAAAGAAGGAGACCCACCTTGAACCCCACCATCACACTCTATTTGAATTTTTTGGCATTCTAAAAATAGGTCATCTGTCAATGAAGGACACACTCTAACTCCATGGCCCACCTCACCCAAAAAATGAGACCTAACTCTTGTGTAGCTGCCCCTAAAGTCTTTTTCACAAATATGGCAAAACCAAACCCTACTCCCCCCTGAATTTTTTTGTCTTTCACCCACGGGTGTAACATATCGAAGGAATGGTTTTTTTGGGTTTAATGGGTGTCTTGCATAGTCTTCCATAGTTTTGGTATTGGTTGATGAAGGATGGCATTGGATTGGGGTTCTTTCACTTCTTTGCTCTCTAGTTCTACTACCACCCCCACCACTTTGCCTTCTAATTTGCATTTCAACTTCACTATCACTTCCATTCTCACTGCTGCTCATGTTTTTTGTTTTTAGAATGCAAGTTTAAACTGAAAATGCAAAAAAATAAAAAAAATCAGACAATGTATGCTTCACATTTTGCAAAAAAATGAAAAAAAAAAATAGGGAAAGAAAATGCATACCTCTTTAGTGGATTTGCACTCCCTTCAACACTATTTCAACCTCCTCTCCTCCTTCAAGCTGCTGCTCCTTCTCCTTCAATGGCTGCAACTTCTTTTGCTCTCAAACCCTTGGTTGCTCAAACAAACAAAATGCACATAATGAGGTTAGAGAGGCCTTTTTTTCTTTCATAAGAGAGTCAAAATCCATGGGGCCCACACATGCCACGTAGGTTGGGCCGAATTTTTTAAAATTTGTGATTTTTTTTGTAAGTTACAAGTGACTAAAGCGCGGGGGACGGTCGAGGGATGGCTCAGCCGTCCCCTGGCTGTCCTCAGGGATGGTCAGCTGCCCCTCTTCCAGTCAACGTCGTCCCCCCGTCCCCGGTATGTTTCCTGTGTTTTTTGGAAAAAGAGGGACGGTCCCCTGCCGTCCCCCTGCCATTCCTCGGTACCTGGGACGTCCCGAGAACGGGTACGGGGCATTTTGGGGGCGGGGGGGGGGCGCGTCCCCGGGTTTCCCTGCTCCAAACAAGATGGTCATATTTTTGGGAAAATATATGTAAGCAATTTCTATTTATTTTGTCTAAGGCTTGTGGATATACCCTATGCAAGTTTTAGTCATTGCATTTTAGATCAACTATATTGTTTAGGGTCTCTGGATACATGGTGTATATATTTTAGTCAGGACATGTCAGCTGATATCTACTGTTTTTGGCTTCTGGATATACTGTGTAAAAATCTTAGCTGTGGCACTTCCCATTTTTATTTGTTTGGGATTTTTGGATCTCCTATGCATAAGTTTTACTAGTGACATATCAATTCAATTATATTTTTTAGAGTTTCTGCATATAAAGGTGATAAATTTTAGACATCGCATTGCTTGTCATTTATAATGTTTATATTATTCTGGATATAGTTTGTAAACTTTACGCAATTTATTTCAAGTGAGCTGATAATGGGTGAGATGGCTCAACCCATTTCAGGTCTAAAACTTAAAGGTAGTAATAGCAAATTCGCATTATCAGGCACAAAATTTATTTCCTATGAAGATTTTCCCAGATATATGTTTTTGAGGGCTTTTGGATATACTGAAAGTAAAATTTAGTCTAATTTAGTCAAGAAATTTGGAGTGAACCAGTGATGCATGGGGCAGTTTGCTCTAAATGCCATGACCAGAAATTGACTCATTATTAGAGACGAAGATCATTATTTTACAGAAATTCAGGTGAATCTTCATTTTTTAAATTATGTATAAGAAAGATTTTAGCAAGTATTTATATTGTCTTGGGTTTATGAAAATACTCTTAGGTTTCAGTGACAATGTTTGAAGATATATCTGTAAATTTAAGTGTGTTGACAACATAGTGTTAGTGTTTCTTAGATCAGATTGAACAATGAAAGCACTTAATAAAATTGCAACACATAAGACAATGAACACACAAAGATACCTTGGGAAAACCCTCCTCTTGAGGGAGAAAAACCCAGCAATTGAATCTCTCATATAAAGTAGAACAATGGCAGAAATCTGCTTACAATTCAGGCCCAACAATGGCCAACAATGGATACAATAAAGTCGCACCTCTCCTAGATGCACTAGATACAAATGAATATGTTCTTCCTTGAAATTGGACTGCTGCTAAGGAAATGCGAACTGCTGCTCTGCTCTTAATAGCGAACTTGACTTGAAATAATGAATGTATTACGATGACAAATATGACCTTGTATTTATACAAGTGTGGCGCCTCTTCAACATAGGTCGGCTCACATAAAAGAACCATAATAAATATCAATTATAATAAGGTCGGCCCAAGTAATGACTAAGGCATGCGAACCATAAAGGGTCGGCCTTTTGCATTTACTAAATATTGTAATCATGAATTAAATAGCCGAAGGCTACTCATTTAATTCATGTGCTTCTTGTGATTTGTGCGAAGGAAGTGCAGACCATAGCTGCTATAACATCAACAGTTGCCAGGAGACTGGTACCGGTACTGGTTCGGGAGACCGGTACTGGTACGGCTTTTTTTTTTAAATAGGAGATGGGATACTTGGAGATGCCATCTCTTTTTAATAAAAATAAAAGATAATAATTTATAGAAAATACATGTGTTCTAGCTTTAATGTGACGGGAGATGCGCAGGAGACATCTAGAGTCTTCGTAGGTGTCTCAACGCTGTTGGAGGCATCTCAAGAGACGTCTCAAGTACTGGAGACGTGTCTCAGGGGTAGGAGACACGTCTCCCGGTAACTATGGTTGACAATGAATGAGACAGCTCACTCTGAATGTCATCACTGAAAGTTAGAAGTGCATCCTTTCCTATGCAAAAGTTTCAGTGACCGCATCTGGTATGAGCTGATGATGAATGAGTAGCTTGCTTCAAATGCCAGGACTAAAATTTACAAGCCTTACATTTAGAAACCCCAATAAGATGGCAAGCGAGATAGATCATTCCAATTGCCTGGACTAAATGTTACAAGTAGAATACCTAATACCACTTGTAAGTTTTATTTGTTTGGTCTGAGCTCACAGTAAATAAGGTAAATTCTCTTAAAATGTCATTACTATAACTTACAGCAGTATATCCTAAACCATGAGGTTTTAGAGATGATGTTGGGAGTGACCTGATGACGATTTAGTCCAAATGCCAGGACTAAAATTAAAGCAGTACATCAAGAGACCTAAACAAAAAAAGCGAGACAGATCACTTGGACAGCAAGGCTAAACCTTCCAAGCAGTAAATATCCTATTGTACTTGTTAGTTATAGTCGTCACATTTAGGGTGAGCTGACAATGGATGAAAAAGTTGCTCCAAATGACAGGATAAAAACTTAAACACATCATTTGCCATTCTAGGTGTAATCTTTAGCTACTTCATTTGGGAGCTGACAACAGGCAATATAGCTCACTCTAAATTTCAAGACTAAAACTTACAAGAAAGCATCAATAAAAAGGAATAATTTTAAAAATGAAGAAAAACTAATAGCAAGCACTATAAATGATGAACTAATCAATTCTTGGTTTTGGGGGACTTTGTGACAGATTACATTTGATCTTTGTCAGTCCTGCTTTGGCATGGTTAGAAGGGTTAGGTTGGTTACGGAATTTCTATGAATGGAATTATGGTTGTGAAATCTTTCTAGAGCCTTTCTGGTGAAAAACAGAAAATTGTGAATAAATGCATGCAATTCAATAGGGTATGAAGATTATGCGCATATTTTCTGTATTAGTATAAACGCTTTACGTATCCCTAAAAAAGAGGCAATTTCTTTTATAAAGAAATTATAAGATAAATAGTGAATAATGGTAAGTTAGTCATTATGTTCAGAATGAGCAAACATCGGATGAGATAGCACACTTCAAATGCAAGGCTTACAAGCAGTTTGTCCACAGACCCTAAACAAAATGGGCTAATGGTTTTGGGGAAAAAATGATGGGAAATAAGCAGCATAACACAGAAACCCTAAAAAAATCAGAATATTAAAAAAATTATTAGAATAATAGACATTAAGTTTGGAATGTGTTTTAAACAAGTGTGATAGTTCACTCTGTGTGTCAGGAATAAAAATTAAAAGTAGTACATCAGAAATCTTAAGCAAAATGCCAGAAGAAACTCTGATAATAAGCAGTACATTATAAACCCTAAATGAAAAGAATACTTGTGGAAAACAAAACAATCGCAATTGACAATATTTAGCACTAATATTGTCCTACCTAGGGTTTATCTGAAATCCTGAAATCCTGAAATCCTGTTCTTAGATGTCATAGTGAATAAAAGCAAATCATAAATGAAGGCAATGGGGTAAATCTGGTGCGGCATGAAAACTATGCAAAAGTTCCTCTTTTTGTGTGATTATTAACAGTGTGTTCCTGTGTGAGACCTTGTGGCATCAACTTCGTAGCTTGAGAATTGTCCCGTGTTTTTTGGAGGATCGATCATTAGGGGTCAGTCTGAAGCCAATGCACAAATCCTTTACACTTAGCCCTGATGATGGATTCCGCAGAGATGCCCAAAACATCGGACAAGTTGACTAGTCCTGCAGAGAGAACTATAAAGGAGAGAAAATAAAGTAAAAACCTAACCAAAATGGCAGTTTATTTTCAAGAAATTTAGAAGCAAGCTGATGGATCCTGCAGAGAGACCCACAACATCGGACAATACACAAAAAAACATAGCAGATTTTGTTTGTTTGAGCAGCCAAGGGTTTGAGAGCAAAAGAAGTTGCAGCCATTGAAGGAGAAGGAGCAGCAGCTTGAAGGAGGAGAGGAGGTTGAAATAGTGTTGATGGGAGTGCAAATCCACTAAAGAGGTATGCATTTTCTTTCCCTATTTTTTTTTTTTTCATTTTTTTGCAAAATGTGAAGCATACATTGTCTGTTTTTTTTAATTTTTTTGCATTTTCAGTTGAAATTTGCATTCTAAAAACAAAAAACATGAGCAGCAGTGAGAATAGAAGTGATAGTGAAATTGAAATGCAAATTAAAAGGCAAAGTGGTGGGGGTGGTAGTAGAACTAGAGAGCAAAGAAGTAAAAGAATCCCAATCCAATGCCATCCTTCATCAACCAATACCAAAACTATGGAAGACTATGCAAGACACCCATTAAACCCAAAAAAACCATTCCTTCGATATGTTACACCCGTGGGTGAAAGACAAAAAAATTCAGGGGGGAGTAGGGTTTGGTTTTGCCATGTTTGTGAAAAAGACTTTAGGGGCAGCTACACAAGAGTTAGGTCTCATTTTTTGGGTGAGATGGGCCATGGAGTTAGAGTGTGTCCTTCATTAACAGATGACCTATTTTTAGAATGCCAAAAAATTCAAATAGAGTGTGATGGTGGGGTTCAAGGTGGGTCTCCTTTTTTCCCAAGTGCACAATCATCCATGCCTACTCCTAGTCCTTCTACGGTTGGTAGTAGTGGAGTTCTCTTAAGAGCAGAGAGGAAGGTGAGTGGCAGTGGTAGTGAAAAGACAACCTTAGTTGAGTCCCTGTTTAATAACCAAGCACGAGAGAGTACTGAATCCGCCTTTGCCAAATTCTTTTTTGCACATGCCATTCCATTTCATGTGGCCCGTTCCTCTTATTTTAAACAAATGGTGAGAGAAATAGCCACAGTTGGTCCTTCATTCATACCCTCTAAAGATCGTAAGTTACGCACCACCCTCCTAGACAAAGAGTACTCCAAAGTTAATGTGTTAATGGAGGAGAGGAGGCAAACGTGGATGAGGACGGGGTGCTCTATAGTGATGGATGGGTGGACTGATTGTAGACGTCGACCACTCATCAATGTCAGTCACATGCCCTGCTGGTTCTTATTTTCTTAGAGTCGTAGATTGTTCGGGGAAACTTAAAGATGCAGAATTCCAGTTTTCCATTTTGAGAGATGCTATAGAGGAGATTGGGGCTGCAAATGTGGTGCAAGTGATCACCGATTCTACACGTGTGTGCAAATCGGCTGGGTTGATGGTGGAGGGTAAGTACAGGCACATATTTTGGACCCCATGTTGTGTTGATGCATTGAACAATGCATTGAAAGACATAAGGAAGTTGGATTGGGTGAAGAAAATAGTGGCAGAAGCTAGAGATATTCAAATGTTTATTTGCAATCACCACACCTCACTTGCTCTTTTCAAAAAAATTTCAAAGAAGGAATTTCTCAAACCTGTTGAGACAAGGTATGCCACTCACTTCATTTTGTTTCACTTTCAATTTGTATTCATAATCTGCTTTTGTTTTAAATTTTTATTTTTTAATGAATCATTGAATCATTGAATCATTGAATCATTGAATGAACATTGAATGTAGATATGCCACATACTTCATCTTGTTAGAGAGGATGGTAGAGGTGTATGAGCCTCTACAAGCAATGATGGTCAATGCAGAGTGGGCTAGATGGCCTAATGCAAGTTCTACTGAAAGAAAGAATGTCAAACAAAAGATCTTCGATGACGATTGGTGGGCCCATGTGAGGTAAGACATTAGATGGCTGATTTTCATATCAAATTTCTAATTTTAATATTTTAATTTATTGTCCAATGTTCCAACTTTTGAAGTTTCTAACATGTCAATTAACTTGTCAACTAATTATTTTGAACTTTTTGTTTTCATTTTGCAGATATATTTGCTCCTTCATCTCCCCTATTGTAGATGTCATCAGATATGCTGATACAGACTCTTCTAGTCTTGGAGAGATTTATGAGACATTTGACAGTATGCTTGGGAAGATCAACTTGTCAAGCAAGTTATTTCGGCAAAGGACCCCACTTTGGATTTATATGAGCAACACATTGGGCCCATTGTGACGCGAAGGTGGAATATAATGAACACCCCACTTCACATGGCTACCTTTGCTCTAAATCCAAAATGGTATGCACCAAAGCCTAGTAGGGTGCCTCCATGTGATGATAGTGAGGTTTTAGATGGGTTCACACGGGCCATTGAAAAGATTTATCCAGCAGAGCAGGCTTCACTAGTTTGGTCACAGTTCCTAGACTTTGCAAATCTTACGGGCCCAAACTTGAGTAAACCACAGGCGAAGTTGGATAGAGCTATATTAGCTCAATCGAACCCTATTGGATGGTGGACCTATCATGGGAGGGATACACCGCAGTTGAAGACACTTGCTACTCGCCTTCTTGCACAGGTTGCTAGTTCCTCTGCTGCAAAGAGGAATTGGTCCACGTATAGCTTTATCCACTCCCTCAAGAGGAATAAACTTACCTCTAGACGAGCGGAGAAGCTAGTGGCCGTTCATAGTGCTTTTCGGCTTCAAGATCGGCAGACTCCAGAGTATCGACAGACTCCAGCTCTACAGTGGGATATTGATCCCAAAGACGTGGCCCAGGTAGATGAGGAGGAGACAACTGAGGGTTTGGTTGGGGTTCCGTTGGTTGAGGAGGAGCATCACAGTGGCAGTGACTCAGAGGATGACTCTGATTTTGATGCGGTTATGAGGGATGATTAGGGGCAGCAGTGTTTTTTGACTTTGTTTATTCTGTATTCATTACTGACATTGTATTTTGATTTTCATAGCAAACTTGAAAACTATATGGCAGCAATGTAGCCTTTGGGCATTTTGATATAAGTTTATAAATTATAACTTGGAGGTTGTTTCATGATTTGTGTATGTTAATTTTGAATGCGTATTGAGTATTGGCATAATGTTGGACACAAATGTTATATGTTAGTGTTCTATAATGTGTATTATGCATGCCTTACCCATGTTATCATATGAATATTTAAAATTTCCCTATATTTTTATATAGCCGTCCCCTACCGTCCCTAATTTTGGCCTCAAAAATCGGAAACTTGGGGACTCGTCCCGCCGTCCCCATCCCCTGCCATCCCCGTCCCCGTCCCCGTCCCAGAAACTTGGGGTAATCTTTAAAAAAACTGAACAAAATTGCGATTTATTTTCAAATGCAATTCGGCACCAAAATTATGCTTACCTGGGGCTTATCCCGCACAGTCCTGACGCAAAAGCCGGCCCTCTTGAGCTCCCCAGCGAGGCCATAACCCTCCTTGGGCAACAAAACCTCCCTGGCGGCAGCCCTGTACTTTTCCTCCTTAGGCCCAATTCTAGCCCTTAAAAATTCCTTCTTCTTCCCTTTGAGGCTCTCCAGGCGGGCCAAGCGCTTGTGGTGTTCTCTCTCGTGCAATTCCCTGAAATGCTTCTGGAACTTGATGTTGGTTTCGAACCTGTGACCGCAGACCTCGCAGACGTAGGGGTCTCGGGCGCGAATGATGCCGTTAGATTCCAGTATGTCGAGGGCTTTTCTTTGCCTCCGCTGGGCTCGAACCCAGTCCGGCAGGAATGTGAAAGTGTGGCGATTGGCGTAGACCGCCATTGTTGTGGGGAGCCCAAATTGGGAGGCGAGATTTTTCAACCGCACTGCGGCCTCGTAAGGCGGAATGTTGTCTGGGGGTTTGTTGTCCAGGTCCCAGAATATTCCCACGCTGCCTCTGCTGCTGCTCTGTGCATCTCCATTGATGAATGTAAACCTTCTTGAATGATAAAATCTTGCTGATGATAATGATGAATAGGGTATGGGAATTAATGGGCTTTGGAGAAGTTTACAGCGCGCCAGTAGCTTCACAAGATCCATAGGTGCTATTGTATTTCGGATTCGATTCCACCATATTTTTCACCTTTCCGGCCTCTATTGCTGTTACTTCACTAATCGTTCTGGATATTGATTTTACTATTGATAACTAATTCTGCAGAATGAGAGTTCAATACAACGCATTTCACAGAGGCAATGTCTACCCAGCATTCTTCAAGTATTTTTTTTAAAACCTAAAAATTAAGGAAATGTCACATGAGGATAGTTGTGAGGTTATTAAGGAAACGTGGTTTTGTTCAGAGTCTGTCTCCATTGATAGGTAGTCACTTTAGATAGTTGAAATTAGACATATTTAATAATTTGTATTATTTGTACAAATGTGGTTCAAACAATATATTTTTAATTTTTGCATTCTTGTAATATGGAGTCATTCTATTGATGAATTGAGTAGAGAAGATAGTCATCCATACATAAGTTGTTATTTTTTGGTTTGTTCTAGTAGATTGTCATATGTCATCAATGAATTAAAATTATAATAAAAATGTGGTCTCACAATTTTTATTTACCTTATTAACACAAATACAAAAAAATAGATTCAATGGTGTACATCATATTACATCATCATCAACCATTAACATCAAAAGTTGACCATAATTTAAATCAAATACGACTAACTAAAAGTCAGTCTCCCCCTATCTATCTTCTTCATCTCTTTATTCTTCCTCCATTTTCTCTATCTCTCTCCTTTGATTATCATTCTCTCATGCTCTATCTCTCTATGTCTATTTTTGGAAGATCAATTTAACTATTAATGTTTTTATAGATTAATTTAAATAACATTATATGTTAAAATATATTATACAATAATACTATATTATATTTATATTTAATAATGTATAATATATAAAATATAATATATAATAGTAGTAACTTGACTATATTCCATATAAAATAGATACATAATTAAAAGGCAAGTATAAATAAATATTAACATAAATATATGATTTTACAATATTATATTATATTAAAAATAAATTTAATAATTTTCACTATATAATAATAATATAATTATATATGGGGAGGAGGGCCTAGGTTGATTGGCTAAAGCATCCACGAACAAGAGGTCACGAGGTTTAGTCTCTCCTCCGTCTTCGTGGTACTGGAGGGTGTGTCGCACTAGTGTCACCAGTCATGTGAAAAAGTTTACCAGACACACTGCAGTTTATAGAGGGCTACCCAATTCTTACAATTAATATATATATATATATATATATAGTACATATAAATTAATTATACATATATGAATATTATGTATATAATTCAAATATATAATATAATAATATACTTCAAATAAATATTCTCCTCTCATTTTGGTACTCATTTTAGACTTTAAAATTATGTCTTTGTAAGGTAAAATGCACTCTTGTAAGGTTCATGTTACATGGCAACTCAAATTACGGATAAATTCAAATTCGCTTATAGAGAGACAAAAATAAAAGTCCTTTCATTTATGATAACAATCATGGAAGAGACTCAAAGTGTAACAAAAGTAGATCATATGGACATCGACGTCTAACTTAATAATTATAAACATTTTTTACTAAGATCATTTTGATTGCCTTGCATTATTCTACAATAATGTCAACTGTAAATACTAAAATTTAGCTCACTTTGGCTCTCATAGAGGGAATACCCTCTTTATCTCTCCCTCCTTATTTATCTTTGCCTTGTTCTATCTCTCTTTCTTTATATCTCTCTTTTCTCTCTTTTTAATTATAAAAATATATATTTATTAGTAAAATATAAGTATTGAATTAAATATAATGAATAATTGGGCTCGAGCTATCGACGGGAGACATGGTATGCGGGCGTCGAGGCTTTGCTAGGGCAGCGATGCCCTAGCATCGTTGTTTTGCTAGTCATTTTTCTCTCTTCTTTTGTGCGTTGGTGTCTCTTCTGCATTATTTTTTCTTTGTTTCTTCATGCATTGAGGTTTGTGGTGTGGTGGGGTACGACCAGGGGGTGGTCATCTTTGTTTTCTTCTTTGTTCTCGCTCTCTTCTAATATGTTTCGGTGTTGGTTGGTGTGGTGACTGGTGCGTAGGGTGTGGTGGTTGGCGTTGATTTAGCTTATGTGGGGTGGAGTTTTTTCTTTGTTTGGTTGTGGAGGGTGTCGGGTGTGGAGGAATGGTAGGGGTTTCCAAGAGCTTGGTGATTGTTGGTGTGAAGCCGTCTCCAGGTATTTCAGCAGACATGCATGCACAAATGATGGATTCCCCATTTGTGGGTGAGAGCTCTAAGCTTAAGAAAGTGAATGGTTGTTTGTCGTGGAGTCAAGATCGTCTAGTCCTGGTTATCTCTCTGGAATTGGTGCAAGAGGACATATCTTACTGGAGTCAACATGTCCTGGTTTTTAAGTTCTTGGGTGTCTGTGTTCCCCTCTCGGCTTTGGAGTCCTGGATTCATCAATCATGGAAGGTTGAGGGTGATTTTGATATTCTAGTGGCTATGAATGACTATTTTATGGTTGATTTTTCTTGCATTTTGGATCGCAATCGTGTTTTTGAGGGAGGGTCGTATTTATACAATCATGTGGGCTTGTTCATGAAGCCCTGGCATGGAGGATTTAATGTGGCAGAGGATTTGCCTTCTCGAGTTCTTGTGTGGGTCCATCTGCCATGACTGTTGTTGGAGTTCTAGAGAGAGGATATTTTGTATCAGATTGTTGCATTGTTAGGGAAGACGACTACCATTGCTCAAAATAATTTGGATAAAAAGGTATTTTCTTTTGCTCCCATTTGTGTTGAAATTGACTTAAGTAATCCTTTGTCGGATTCTTTGGAAATTTGTATTGGCTTTGTCTCGTGGATTCAACAGTTAGACTACGAGTCCCTTCCTTTTCGATGTCGTTTTTGTCATGAGTATGGACACCTTCAGTGTCAATGTCCTTGGGCATCCAGAGTGGTTGGGATTTCTTCTCCTCCTTCATCAGGGCCTTCGGTGGAGAAGGGGGATAAAGGCAAGGTGCCTGTGGCTGAAGGGGGGCCCGATAAGGATCGCTTTATTCCTGTTAAGCCAAGAGCTAAGGGAGGGGTCAAAATTAGGCCTAATAAGGATAGACAAAGTGATCAGGGATTCAATAATTCTGAGGTATTGGATAATCAAGCCTTGGAGGAGGGGATTCCTGTTGATATTTCGTCTGGGGCCACTAGTATGGATACAAGGTTGGAGCAAGCAATTGTTGTTAAGGATAAGTCTTTGAATTTGGAGTAGGGGAGTTTTGGGCTTCCTGATGCTTTTGCAAGTTTGCAGGTTTGCAAGATGATATTGTTTTAGCATATTTAGCTAAGGAGGTGTTGGCTTCAGGAAAAGGTCAGGGATCGTCTCCTGATCTAGTGGTGCTGCAACGCCCTCTCAAGAAGGAGCATTTTGCAAATTCCTCTAAAGTTGGTCGTAAGAAGGATGTGGACAAGATTAAATCTATTGGAGATTTGCTGGTGGAATCTGGGTCTGTTAAGACCATTGATGCCCACTTCACTCAACCTTTCTCATGATTATTCTTTCATGGAATGCAAGGGGGTTGAATAGCACCTCCTATCAAAAGGCTATTCAGGATTTGATTGTGGTTCATTCTCCTAATATCTTTTGTGTTCAAGAGACTAAGCTTCAAGTGGACTTCACGCTTCAGTATGCTCCTTGTATTTGGTTTTCTGGTCAGTGTCAGGGTATTGGTTCTAGGGAAATTTTTGGAGGTTTGGCTCTTTTCTGGGATCCATGTAAGGTTGTTCCTCATTGGTGGATTTCTAGCCATTCCTCTATTTTTGTGGTGGCTTCAGTTTTGGAATCTGGTGAGACTATTTTGGTCAGTAATGTTTATGCTTTGATTGACATCCATGGTAAAATCCAGCTTTGTGCCCATATCAGGTATGTTAGGTCTTGTGCACCTTATCTGCCTTGCATCTTAGCTGGTGATTTCAATTTTGTGTTATGTTTTGAGGAGAAAAGAGGGGGGCTACCTAGGCTGGGTCCTGCTTCAGACCTGTTTCGGGCAAATGTGGATTCTCTTGCTCTTGTTGATGTTAAACCCTCTAATGGAATATTTACTTGGAATAATAGAATGAGTGGGCTAGAAGTGATATCTAAGAGGTTGGATAGATTTCTTGTCTCTGACTTTTGGGTTGGGGGCAGCTTGGTCACTTCCTTTGAGATTCTTGATTGGTGCAGCTCTAATAATTGGCCAATTAAGTTTTCAGCTTCTGCTTTTCCTAATCCAAAGAATCCTCCTTTCAAATTTCAACTTATGTGGCTTCAAGATTCTTCCTTGTATGATCTTGTTTCTCAATGGTGGCAGGATGGAGCCCCTGCGTATGGTATAGCTATGTATTCTCTTGTTAATAAGTTGCAATATGTCAAGTATCATCTTAACGATGGAATAGGTCATGTTTTGGCAATTTTCGGGCCAAGAAAAGGGAAGCCCAGGAGTGTCTTGTTGTTATTACTCCCCAGATTAAGGATCTAGAATTTTCAAAGGCTCTTGGGCATGCTGAGTCCTAGGCTCTAAAATTGGTGGAGGAGTGGGAGCTTCGTGAGGAGATATTTTGGAAATAAAAGGCTAGGATTGATTGGCTTCAAGATGGTGATAGGACTACTAATTTATTCCATCATTATGTGCAGGCTTGTCGGAATAAGTGTTATATATCTCATCTCTTGTTAATTTTGAGGGCCTTTCAATTTCTTTGCATCAGGCTTTGTCTAGAGAGGCTCGTCAGTTCTACTCTGCTCAGTTTACTGAGGATTCACTTCCTGCTGAGGCTGATGAGAATATGGTTATGGCTTGCATTCCTTCTTTGATTTCTAATAATTTGAATGCTTCTCTTACTCATCCAATTACTTTGTCTGAAGTGGAGGAGGTTGTGTTTGGGATGGATAAGGGGAAAGCTCCTGGTCTTGATGGTTTCCCAGTTGAATTTTTCTAGGAGTTTTGGGATATTGTGAAGCTGGATTTGTTGGAGGTTGTTCGAGAGTCTCTTCATAATAAGCAGATGCTTCAAGCCCTGAATGCTACTTTTCTAGTTCTCATTCCTACGAAGGAGGGTCCTGATAGGCTTGAATTATTTAGGCCTATTACGCTTTGTAATGTGGTATATAAGATTATTATTGATGCGGTAAAAACTGAAATGCTAATCTTGCGGTATAACTGAAATGCTAATCTCAAACACTTTGGATATCATAAAACCGACACAAAACACACACACAAGATATCCTGCAGCATCGACACCTTCCCACTTTTCTCACCAACAAAGCATCTACAGACTCTTGACAGCTACTGACTGCTACTGATCGTTACAGACCAAGACATATGGTAACACTGTCAAGTTCCTACAGCCTTGATACATTGTCTCTACTCTCCCAAATCAAGACCACTCCTGTTATCTTCACAGTTCTCCTTCATTTTGCATACCATAGCTATCCTTCCTCCACAATCGCTTCCTATTTTCTCGTTCCCTTACACCTAGCAGGTCTACACAGCATGTGATGGCTCCCCTACAATGGTTGAGCGATAGCATCCACCGTACCATTGTTCCACACTGAGCCAACCACTCTGCTCCACACAATGGTCGAGCTCACCCATGATATGGTTCGCGGGTTGCTCCAGGAAAGGCTGTAAGGTTTTCGGGACTGTCATAAAGAACCCAAAAACCATAACCAACAATGGTTATCTAAACATTCTACAAATAACGCAGTCCTCAACCTAAATTGTTTTCACAATCTACAAAACAAACAAAACCAGAAGGTAGATAGGGACACGACGGAAAAGGAAATGCTTCCAAATAACATTCCAAAATATTAACTTTGCATTAACGTTTGCACATTAAATCGGCCAGAGAGCCCAATTGCTTCTCCTCTCGTTACTCTCTCCTTTCTTTTTTTCCTATTCGCACTCTTTATTCCCTCTCTATTTTTTTTCATTCGGTTACATCTTCTTTTTTTATAGAGATTCTCGAGTAGTTACATAAACTGTTCACTATCCCCGTATGCCTACATTCGGTTACAACTGTTTAACCATTTCTTCACATGGTCCACGAAATGCTAAATGCCTAAATTATTACAATTTAAGGGTCGAGGTGCCCCCGCAATTCAAGGGTCAAGGTGCTCCCGCACCATACTCCCAAACTTAATAGATTTCCAAGTCCCATGGAAATGCTGAGGTGAGATTTCTGCAAACAAACTGTTCACTTTTGTGTCCTCATCACTGAATCAATGCCTCCGCTGCTTCCGTTGTTGTTGTCACATGACTCGCATCAATGGAGTTTATGCTGGTTGATATCCTCCTCTCTTCATGTTGCTGCTTCACACCACCACCGTACTACCATCTCACCCACACACAATTCTGGAAGATGCTTCCCACCCTTCTCTGAGTGGTTGCTCTCATTGCACCTTCTACCCAGCTGCATCGTGGTGGAGACAATATGAAGACCCCAGCTTGAGATCTTCACAGCATCCTTACTACAACTTGGAGGGATCCACATGCAACCAAGAACCCATGCTACTGCCTGGTGTAGATTGCCTTCTACACACTCAGAACCTTTTGAGCTTTGATACCATTTTGATGCGGTAAAAATTGAAATGCTAATCTCGCGGTATAACTGAAATGCTAATCTCAAACACTCTGGATATCATAAAACTGACACAAAACACACACACAAGATATCCTGCAGCATCGACACCTTCCCACTTTTCTCACCAACAAAGCATCTACAGACTCTTGACAGCTACTAACCGCTACTGATCGCTACAAACCAAGACATATGGTAACACTGTCAAGTTCCTACAGCCTCAATACATTGTCTCTACTCTCCCAAATCAAGACCACTCTTGTTATCTTCGCAATCCTCCTTCATTCTGCATACCATAGCTATCCTTCCTCCACAGTCGCTTCCTATTTTCTCATTCCCTTACACCTGGCAGGTCTACACAGCATGTGATGGCTCCCCTACAATGGTCGAGCGATAGCATTCATCGTACCGTTGTTCCACGCTGAGCCAACCACTCTGCTCCACACAATGGTCGAGCTCACCCATGATATGGTTCGCGGGTTGCTCCAGGATAGGCTGTAAGGTTTTCGGGACTGTCATAAAGAACCCAAAAACCATAACCAACAATGGTTATCTAAACATTCTACAAATAATGCAGTCCTCAACCTAAATTGTTTTCACAATCTACAAAACAAACAAAACCAGAAGGTAGATAGAGAGCCCAATTGCTTCTCCTCTCATTACTCTCTCCTTTCTTTTTTTCCTATTCGCACTCTCTATTCCCTCTCTATTTTTTTTCATTCGGTTACATCTTCTTTTTTTATAGAGATTCTCGGGTAGTTACATAAACTGTTCACTATCCCCATATGCCTACATTCGGTTACAACTATTTAACCATTTCTTCACATGGTCCACGAAATGCTAAATGCCTAAATTATTACAATATAAGGGTCGAGGTGCCCCCACAATTCAACGGTTGAGGTGCTCCCACACCATACTCCCAGACTTAATAGATTTCCAAGTCCCATGGAAATGTCGAGGTGAGATTTCTGCAAACCATTCACTTTTGTGTCCTCATCACTGAATCAATGCCTCTAATGCTTCCGTTGTTGTTGTCACATGACTCACATAAATGGAGTTTATGCTGGTTGTTGTCCTCCTCTCTTCATGTTGTTGCTTCACACCACCACCGTACTGCCATCTCACCCACACACAATTCTAGAAGATGCTTCCCACCCTTCTCTGAGTGGTTGATCTCATTGCACCTTCTACCTAGCTGCATCGTGGTGGAGAAAATACGAAGACCCCAGCTTGAGATCTTCACAACGTCCTTAGTACAGCTTGGAGGGATCCATGTGCAACCAAGAACCCACGCTATTGCCTGGTGTAGATTTCCTTCTACACACTCAGAACCTTCTGAGCTCTGATACCATTCTGATGCGGTAAAAACTAAAATGCTAATCTCGCGGTATAACTGAAATGCTAATCTCAAACACTCTGGATATCATAAAATTGACACAAAACACACACACAAGATATCCTGCAGCATCGACACCTTCCCACTTTTCTCACCAACAAAGCATCTATAGACTCCTGACAGCTACTGACCGCTACTGATCACTACAGACCAAGACATATGGTAACACTGTCAATTTCCTGTAGCCTCGATACATTGTCTCTACTCTCCCAAATCAAGACCACTCCTGTTATCTTCGCAGTCCTCCTTCATTCTGCATACCATAGCTATCCTTCCTCCACAATCGCTTCCTATTTTCTCATTCCCTTACACCTGGCGAGTCTACACAGCATGTGATGGCTCCCCTACAATGGTCGAGCGATAGCATCCACCGTACCGTTGTTCCACGCCAAGCCAACCACTCTACTCCACACAATGGTCGAGCTCACCCACGATATGGTTCATGGGTTGCTCCAGGAAAGGCTGTAAGGTTTTTGGGACTGTCATAAAGAACCCGAAAACCATAACCAACAATGGTTATCTAAACATTCTGCAAATAACGCAGTCCTCAACCTAAACTGTATTCACAATCTGCAAAACAAACAAAACCAGCATGTAGATAGAGACACGACAGAAAAGGAAATGCTTCCAAATAACATTCCAAAATATTAACTCTGCATCAACGTTTGTTCGACCAGAGAGCCCGATTGCTTCTCCTCTCGTTACTCTCTCCTTTCTTTTTTTCCTATTCGCACTCTCTATTCCCTCTCTATTTTTTTTCATTTGGTTACATCTTCTTTTTTTATAGAGATTCTAAGGTAGTTACATAAATTGTTCACTATCCTCGTATGCCTACATTCGGTTACAACTGTTTAACCATTTCTTGACATGGTCCATGAAATGCTAAATGCCTAAATTATTACAATTTAAGGGTCGAGGTGCCCCCGAAATTCAAGGGTTGAGGTGCCCCCACAATTCAAGGGTCGAGGTGCTCCCACACCAATTATAAAATTGATTGTTGAGAGGCTTAAATCTTGTCTGCCTGCTGTCATTTCTGAGGAGCAAGGAGGCTTTGTGGCGGGTCATCAAATATTGGATGGGGTGGTGGTTTCCTTTGAGGTCATTCATTCCATGGTGACCTCTAAGGATAGGTCTATGTTCATCAATTTGGATATGGCCAAAGCGTACGACAAAGTTAAGTGGAGTTTTCTGCAGAAGATTTTGTTGGCCTTTGGGTTTTCTTCTGATTGGGTGAGTTGGACTATGAGTTGTGTGACTTCTTCCTCATTTTTTATTATTGTGAATGGTGAACCTTCAGATCTTTTTGGTGCTATTAGGGGCCTTCATCAGGGGGACCTGCTCTCTCCTTATATGTTTATTATCATGGTAGAGGGGCTAGGTCGGTTTCTTAAATTTTGGATTTCTCAAGGCTTGATTCATGGTTGGCAGTGGGGGTTGGGTCTGACAATGTTTTCTCATCTTCAGTTTGTGGATGACTCCTCTCTTATTGGGTTGTCTTGCATTCGGGAAGCTGAATCCTTTAGGAAAGCTTTGGATATCTACCTTGTCGCTTTGGGTCAAAAAGTCAATGAGCAGAAGTCTTCTATTTTCTTCTTTAATACTCCTCAGGCTATCCAGCGGAGGATTGTAGCTATTTTGCAGTTTTAAATAGGGTCTCTTCCCTTTGTCTATTTGGGTATTCCTCTTGTTGTTGGTCGTCAGCCCAGGTCCTCCTAGAAGATGTTTCTTGATAAGTTGAGGAGGAAGGTAACACATTGGACTCATTGGTGGTTGTATACAACTACTAGAGTTACTCTTCTCAAGTCTATTATCCAAGCCCTCCCCATCTACAAGTGCTTTGTTCAAGCGACCCCTATTTATTTCCTTAGGGAATTTGATGCTCTCTCTCATCAATTTATTTGGAGTGGTAACTTGTTTTCTTCTAAGTGGAGCTTTATTAAGTAGGAATCTATGTGTAGACCGAAGTAGGAGGGTGGTCTTGGTTTACACTTGACTATTTTGAACAGACAAGTTCTTGTTGCTAAGCTTTATTGGCGTTGGTGTACCAATCAACACCAGTTATGGGCTTGTATTCTCAACCATAAATATCTTAGGGGTGTTTCTTCTTTTGAGGTTCCTCGCTATCCTTTGGAGGGGAGTGGTTTTATTGTTTGGAATACTTTGAAAGTGGGGAAGCAGTTGATTAAGCGTGCACTTTTTTGGATCTATCATTCGGGGTCACAGGCTCTTTTTTGGTTGGATTCTTGGGATGGTCACCCACCTATTCTCTCTAATTTTCCTCACCTTTTTTCCCTTTGTGATGTTTTTACTGTGGTTTTCTAGGACACCATTGAGCATTACAAGATTGTTGAGCACTGTGGATTGGTTATTACCTTTCATTGGAAGCATCTTTCTGAGTGGCCACTTGGGGGATTGAGGGGGATAGGTATGAGCTTGCTCAGATTTTGGCTTCTCGTGCTTGTAATTCTTTGAGGGGACTTGGTGTCTTGGCTTGGGATGGTTCTGATGTGTTTGGGAAGTACTCAATGTTTGTTGGTTATAAGCAGCTAGGTAGTTAGTTGTTTGGGGATATTGAGGTCCCTTGGTGGAAGTAAGTTTGGCACAAGTTGTCATGGACCAAGTGCAATTTTTTCATGTGGTTAGTGGCTCAAAACCGATGTCTTACTTGGGATAATTTATGTAAGTGTGGTTTTCAAGGCCCCTCAATCTATGTGTTGTGTTGTGATTCTGAAGAGAGTGTCTCTCATCTCTTCTTCCAATGTTCCTATGCTAGGGAGAGTTGGCATTTTTGGTGGAGGGTGTGGAATACACCCTGTGGGCATGTTTCCTCATTGGCTAGGTTTGTGGATCGGTGGGGCAGGGCCCCTATTTCTACTTCCTTTCTTCAAGTTGCTTGGGCTATTGGCCCATCCTTCATTATCTGGAACCTTTGGTTGGAGAGGAATCACTGAATTTTTCAAGATGTGTTGTTGTTTTCCCCTCGCTTGTGGTGGAAAATTATGCATTCTTTGGGAGAAAATGTTGCGGCTAAGTGTGATCTGACTGAATCGGTGGTACCTTGTGATGTTGGTTGTTTTAATCATCTTCATCTTCCTCCCCCGTAATGGTAGCTCATGTGCAACATATGTCGACATCCTACCCCGAAGGTGAATAGGCAGGGAAGATGGTCCCCTCCACCTCAGGAGTCCTAGAAATTAACATGGATGGCTCTTCTCAAGGAAACCCTGGTCATGCTGGAATTGGTGGGGTTGGTTAGGATAGCTTTGGATATGTTTAGTTTATCTTCTCTATTTATAAGGGTCTTCATACTAATAATTTAATGGAGGCTCAGGCCATTTTATTGGCCATGGAGCGTGGAAGTCAATTGGGGTGGCACGGGATCACATGCGAGTTTGATTCTCAGGTTGTGGTGAGCTTGTTGAATAGGCGTCATTTAGATGATGTTAGTTGGCATTTGGCTTTGATTATTGAATAGATTCTCAACCTCTGTGCTTCTCTAGAGTTTGTTACTTTCACTCATATTCCTAGAGAATGGAATGGAGTTGTTGATTGTTTGGCTAAATGGGCTTCTGATCATATTCATGATTGGAACTTGGTGGATCGGGGTCAGTTACCCCCAGATTTGTTTCAATAGTTGGATCACTTGGTAGAGCTTGATAGGGCTATGTAAAGTCCTCGCTTTGTACTTCTTCTTGTTTTAATAAAAAAATTACCCCTCTTTTATGTTAAAAGTAAAATGTAAGCATTTATTATAAATTAATTCTTTTAAATATAACTATTTATATTTAATATATGTTAATATATTAAATATGAATATATGTTAATATATTAAATATAATTATATCAAATATTTTAAATAAATTTAATATAACTAAATATTTATATTATATAAAATAAAAATATTAATAACTTTAAAATATAGGGTAAATGTACAAAGATGGGGGACCAAAAATTAGTCACCCTACATTTTGGGCCCTTAGAGAGCATAATTCGAGTGAGTTATAACATGCTCACGTTATGCTCTTCACACTTTAAAAAAAAAACTCACCGCAAAACTTCATTTGCATCCTTGTTCCTTAGCCAAACCCACGGTCAAAAACTTTGTTCAAGTGTGCTTGTGTTGTGAGATAGGCCTTTCATCATTGTTTGTCCAACAAATCCCTGCCAAAATGTCACCAAGGTGGAAGAGGTAAAAAAAGTGTTTTTTAGTGTAAATATCCAATTAAATAGATATGTTTAATTAGTTTTTAGAGTGGATTTTGTTTTATTTCTAAAGTTGATAATGCACCACCAATTGATCAAAATCCTACTGAAAAACAACCACAACAAACCCCTCCTTTAATGCCTCAACATCCACCAAGAACACAAGAAAATATATTAGGTCAAATAGAAAACAATAAGACAAAAATTGAGGCATCAATCAGAAGGTTGAGAGATCCAACTACAATGAACTCCCATAAGTCCAACCTTGCTAGTTCACTAGAATACATCGTCTCCCACATAGTGTTTGTGAGTGGGAAAATCAATGGTTCATCAAACAAGAGGAAACAACTAAGACAATTTTATTCAGACAAATTATCTTATGACTAGATTAAGGAAAAAAAATTTAAATATGACTTGTGTTCATTTTTTCATTGACCCACAGACCAATCAACCCATACATGGTGCTTGTAGGAGGTTCCCTAAATATTGCTACCACCGCTAAGGGATACAAAATAATTTTTGGGTTAGGTGGTGGATGGTTTTTTACTATCCTCCATGCAATAAAAATGAGGTCCTGTAATACCTTTTTTAGGAAACTCTATTGTGAGTTTGTCCTCAATGAGATACCTAATTACTTTAACATGAGGGAGTTACAGGGTAGAGATGGGGGCTCCACATAGGATAGAATTGGGGCACAACATGCCCAAAACCAAACATTGAGACCCCTAGCTAGACCTAAGTTTGAGCATGTCGTTATCCCTTCCATTGTGAAGGAGGGTGTTAAGGTGGAGACACTAGAGTTCATTAGCTCATTTAATTAGACCCTTATACAACAGACTAGGCCTTTGGCATAGGGTGATGTGGGAAAGTCTTCTAGGCCTCAACATCCACCTCGCTTGTGTCAAAATACATGTATCTTTGTGCTTATGGGTATGAGGATGATCAAGATGCACATGGTTAGGATGCATCTATAGTGGATTGAATGGTCATGATAGATGATCTGCTAAATGAAACATATGGCATTGATAATCATGTAAATTTCAACAAGTTCAAATTCAATTTGTTAAATTTCATTTTTAAATTTAGGATTAACTAAATTACTATATTGATTGATAAGATTTAAAGGTAAGAGTGTTTTCCCTACATCTGGTGTCCCTCCATCTCCTGATCACATGATATTGGGTCCATAGATATATAACTAGTAAATAAATCATAAATATAATTCATGTGAATAGTTTAACCTTATATGAATGGTAATATTATAACTCACATTGTATGTTGAATAGGTTAATATCGGGCCTTCAATATCAACACCGGCTAGTCAAGGTGGTCATCAATCTTTCATTGAGGTAAGCTTGTCTATTTTTAATCATTAATGGTTTATAAAATAATGTTAGGTGGATTTTGGTAATTGAATAATGTTGTTTCATTTTTAGATGTTGACAATAGTTGATACTCCTAGTATTTTTACCACAATGAAGCATGGTTTTGTCGCATCAATATCATCTTTGATGCCTTTGATAGAGGTATGAGCCAAATTAGAAAATTTTAGATTATATTTTATGTTTTATGTCTATTAGTGAAAACTTCAATGATATTTATTTGTAGTTTAATTTTTATCTTGATGCTTGCCATAAGGTTTTAGAACTCTATCTTAAGAACATGCCCCTATTATAGATGAAGAGAGGAAAAAAAGGATTGAAAGTGATTATGAGTATGTGGTAAGTGATTATTTTGTTATATGTCATTTTATAATTCAATTTTTATATATGAATGTGTATACTTTTTATTGTTTCAAGTTCAAGTTGAGAAAAGTTTAGAGAGGAGGTCGAGCCAGTGGATTCGAAAGAAATTGTCATCATGTGCCTTCCATCCAATTGACAATCAAAGGTGGCTCTTCTCTTCCCCTAGCTCGGGGAATGATTAGATTAGGGTTCTTTGTTGCATGCCTATATAGCAATTTTATACATATATTTTGCATTACTAATATGTAACATTATACTCCTATGTGGGATTTCTTGTACATAAATTGTACTTTTAGTGACATGTAACATTGTGTACCTATATGTATTTTTGGCTAATATAAATCTAGTTTACTATTGTTGTCCATATTTGGTTAATACAAATTTACTTTACAATCATATGCTACTAATTTTCTGCATGAGATTAAAAAGAAAATTGTTTTATATTTTCTTTCATTTAGTATTAAAGCATGGCCAACTTGTTTGATCTATGAGAAGATCAAGCCTATTTCAATATTAGTCCCTTTTTTATAGGAGTTTGTTGTAGTTAATCTTATTTCAAGATAAAATTATGGAATGCATTGTTAGAATGGAGGTGGAGAGACTCAATGAAAAAACAATTAAGCTGTGGAAGTTCAAGATGGGGGATTTTCTCAATTTTAATAAGTGGATTACAAATCATGTTGCAATTTTCCTTGGATTCCATCCTCATGTTTGGAATTAGTCATATGGTGACTTGGAGCTCCTATTTGGTGATATATAATAATTCATTAGTTATTGGAAGGTTGTAGAGTTAGTCATATGATAATGGAGCTCCTATTTATCCCCCTAGATACATGGGCATGTGAAGGTTGTGGAGGTGATTATATGGTGACCTAGAGCTCCTACATGTCCTCTAGATAAATGTTCACATGAAGGTTATAGAGTTTTTCATATGGCGACTTAGAGATTCTAATAACCCCTTGCTCCTTTTGGTTGTATGTACTTGGTGGAGCTAGTCTAATGGTGACTTAGATCTCTTGGATGCATGTAGATGCACTTTGCAAATTCATGGTGTTTTGAATCTATATATTGCATATTTGTGATGATCCACCATTCAAAATCAAAATCTCATCTTCGTGGATTTGTGGGTGTTTTAGATGTGTGAGGATTACATTACATGCATGGCATTTTATAGGTCTTTTGTTTAAAATATGTGGTTTTTTTTTATAGATTTGTGGAAAAATGTTTTCAAAATTGTAATTCTCAAGGGTTTTCCAAATGATATTGTTGATGCCTAAAAATTTTGTTCTCGGCAAACAATGTCCTATGGGAAGCTTTACAGACATGGGATCAACAAAAAATTTCTTCAGACTATAGGAATCAAGTAGCACAACCCCCTATAAACTGCAGTGCACCTAGTAAAATTTTTAACGTGACCGGCGGTGCTGGCGCGACACACCCTCTGGTACCATGGGGGTGGGAGAGACTAGACCTCGTGACCAACCTCCTGCAATAGGAAATATTTAGATGGGATCGAATTTGTTATCTGTGAAGCGACCTCTGGGATTTTAGAAGTCAACTCTTCAAACATTTAGGGAGAAAAGGGGAAAAAGGAAAAGAAAAATAAGCTGAAATAAAACTGTCTAAGGTGATACATCAAAGTTATTAGTGTATTTTTATCTTTATCTTGCATAATACAACCTAATAAAACTTCTCTAAAATGTTATAGACAATGTTAAAAGAACATAAACATGATTTAACCCCTACGACACAAATAAAATCCTAGCACTATTAAAGCATGAAATAAAAACAATGGAAAGCAAATGAATCCACACATTTAGACATAGAGTACCACATCCTTTTCATTGTTGGGTGGAGAATAAATTACAAAGGCTATAATTGGCATAGTATAGGGTATTCAATCCTTCTCACCAGGGTCACCTATTAAGGTCTGAGAATGGAAAATAAGAGCTCTTTCTATTTCTATTCAAGACTAAAACTATTAAAAAAACTATTCTCCTAGTAACAGTCATGAAAACCAACCCCTAGAACCCTTTACAAAAGATAGAACCTCAAAATATATTGGACCAATGGCCTTGACATGACAGAGTTCACAAGACAAAAGAAAGCGACCCCTGGAGCTTGACATGCATCTTCATGATGAGGCTATTGTAATTGAAAGGGAGTGCTTTGGCTTGTATATGCAGACAGTCTTCGAATCTTGAATATGGTACAACCTTAATTCCCAATGATTCACGTGAGCTGACGCCTGTCTCCCTCTGAACTACTTCCAAAATTCCTATCAGAAACAAGGCCCATCCTCTCCTACTAATGACACAACATTCTTCTATAAAGGAACCTCCTTTGCTCTCGAGGCATGTAGGGACACCATATGGGGGTTCACTCTCTTTTAAGTTCTTTTATTTTTATGTGCCAACAATAGTAGAACCACTATGTGGCGCCTTGGCACTATTTCTAAAGACTGACAAGAACTCTTTCATGAAGGATGAGTGCAAGAGCGACATGTGGCACGAGCGGGAGGAGTTGATACTTAGCTAAAATTTCCTAAGGGGCTTGATAGAAAAATGAGGCCAATATAATTTTCCCAATTCTTCAAGTACATCTAGGGCTATAAGCCAACTGCCAAAAAAATAAAATATGCAGATCTAATCCATAGTCCTATCAACTTGCAGGGAAATCCACCTGCGGATGGAAGAACCCAAAATCTCTAGTTCATAGAATAGAAGCAAAAATGTAAAAATGGAAGGCCCATAAAACTTACAAATTTTGAAGAGCGCCCTCAAAGGCATCCACTCTTCCTCTAAAGGTTGAGATTTATTTTTTAGAGCCTTGAAGGCTCTATCTAGATCAATTATCTCCTTGAAGGAGAAGCTACTCAAACCCTGTACTACTGCACATATCTAAAACTCTAGCTAGGCAAGAGGCTAAAAAATAGCCTCCACTTTAGAGACATTTAGTGCTTGACCTAGGGTTGCAACCATGGTTTGGTCATTCTTCTTTGTGACCAACAACTCTTTGATCTCATCCTCAAAGAGGATTGTGTTGTTAGAGAGGAACGAGGAGGGGAGTCCTAACCGAACCATTTTTTCAATGTGTCCATTCATGGCCCAAACCATTTGCTCTAAGGCATTCAGATACATCTTGCACTTTGGTGTTGCCTTATTGTAGCTCAGGAATTCATTGACCTTCACCAATGGATACCTTTGGTTGACAACCCATGTTTCCTGAAGTGCCTCATCTGTAGAACTATATAACTCTTTACCTAGAAGCTAGGAATCTTGGACCTTGGGGGAGACAAAGGAAAGGACCTGCTCTAGCATTGTGAGTCAACGATGAACCCAAGTGTTAGCTTTAAATGTGAAGCCACATTCTTTATCCTCTCCCAAAATGAAACATATAGTTTTTGGATCATTGGGAGGATGGTTGTGGTTTGGGAGTAGGCAGCGAGGTCATTCTTCAACTATTGGATCTCTTGGTCCTTGGCTTGGGACTCTTGCTATATTTTGTTTCATTTTTTGTTGCATGCTCATAGAGTCCAAGAGAATCTTTTGAGCATGTGCAAGCTTTGTCTCTTTTTGTTGTAGCTTATCCTCTACAACTTATTTTTATTTCTCTAAGATCTCTACTTGAGCTTTTAGTTCTACCACTTACACTTGCAATTGTTCTCTCTCTGGCTAGCTTCTAATTGGAAGCTCTCAATAGTGACACGAATATGCAATTCAGGCCTTATTTTAGCGAGCTTTGCATCTTTGGCCTTGGCCTCTACATTCAAGTGATTGGCAGTGGCTTTCACTCTTGCGATTTCTTATCCTTTCTTCACCAATCGATGGTCTATCTTGAGGTAGTCTATTGTCACAAAATTCTATGTTTCTTCCATCAATTCCACTCTATCATGTAGACTTGCTTGGTTGAGACTTAGGCCAACAACTTGGATTGAGTAATCCCTCAACTTCATCTTCACTTGGGGATTGATTACCATCGGTTTCATTTGCACAATCATCAAAGCCTATTGTGTGGAGTCAAAGCAAGACCATGTGTGTGGTACCACAAGGGATTTTGTTGCTTTTCCCCTTCTTTTCTCTACCCAAGCTTTGCGAGCCTTCCTTGCAACTTCCAACTGCTGATGGAACTGATCTTGAGACTATATTATTTCCCTTGTGAAGGGGGATACTTGTGGTAATCTAAAGGGAATGGTTACTTGCTACTATAAATTAGTAGACATTCTGTGGGGATGAGAAATTTGGATGGTGATAAAAGCAAGAGGTCATGCAAAGGAATGGCAGTTGATTGTGCCACGCTGGATGTGTCTGTTGTGGATGGAGGTGGGGGGTGGAAAGTGGCACAATCATGGTGGGTGGCTAGGTGGTGACCGAGGTAGAAATGTTGGAAGACATAGAAGGAGTAAATAATAAAGATGTAGGGGAAAGGAGAGGAGGAGTAAATTGTACCTAATGTGCAGTGATCAGGGGTGGTTGCATGAATTATTCCTTTGCATCCTCGATATCCTTTTCTACCTCATGTCCTCCTCTCATTTCAAGCACTTTTCTCCTTTTCTGTTAAGGTTTGGAGGGAGAGTTTGAGTGTTGCACCTCAGTATCGAGTTGGTTTCCCCCTAACACTTGTTTCCATAGAGTGGCTTATTGTTGCTAGGATGCCACATGGAGAGAAAGAGGGCATGTTGGAGGTCTCTAAATTTTATATACCTCCTCCTCCTTTCTCAAGGGGGTACCCTCTTCTTCTTCTACTAACTCTAACTCTTCGGCCCAAGCCTCCTATTTGTGGTACTCATCCTAGATCTTCTTTAATTACTCTTCAGTTTTGATAGTGTCAATGTTAGGCTCCGTCTGGTTGATCTCTGACCTATACTTCCAATAAGATTCCATATTTTTCTTGGTCTAGCCTCTTTCACAAAACTATGTCCTTATATTCTTGTTCATTCTTCTTGTAGGATCAAAATCTTGAACTAGTTTATAGAAAGACTCCCACTATTGGTAGGTGTCTGAGGGGATCTTTGATAAATTGACATAATATTTTATGTCATCCTCCCTTGGCGAATTCTTCTCCTTGAAGTACAATTGAGGCTCATGAATGAAGGGGGTGACATCCTTCAAAGAAGCTATGTGACTAGTCAGGTTGTAACTCCATTGATCATTGATTTGATCCAGTCTGAGTTCTACCAGTTTGAGCATAAGCAGATGCTCACGTGACCTCTTCAAAATTGTAACACCCCCTCTTGAAAAGGGAATATTATATAGGGATTTTTTATTTAGGCCCACACCATACACTAAGTCCACCACATCCAGATGGTGGGCTGAGGTCATGTCCATTAGCATGTGTGGGAGCCAGAATGGATCCTCCTTGAAACCATAGACCTTGATGAAGGTGAAATGGGTCTCCATGAACCAGTCACATGGAATTTTGTAGTAAGTGATCCATTCTCTCGGGTGATCCATCATGCGAAAGGTGATGGCTTCTAGATAGAGGTCAATCAGGATCAAAGACATGAAGTGCTCCATGAAATCATGGTAATCCTAAGTGGTCAACAGGATGTGGGTCCACACAGAGACGAGGATCACCATATATGGATATGTTCCTATCTCAATAGAGTTGAATGTGAAGTATGGAGAAAGGGACTTGGTACTTTGAAATAGGATCATGTGGAGAAGGAAAGAAGAATATTTGAAGGTATTATGAGCTAATTTTTTTTCTAGCTAATCATAAATGGCATCTATGAAGCCCATTTTATAAGCCTTCTCCTTGCTCACCATCTTTAGGTGGAAGACTACACACAATTGGAAGTCATGGACATTAGTTTTTGAATCCAACTTGAAGATGAATGCCAACATAGAGAGGGTGTCCCTCATATCTTATGCCATAAATCTTGAGAGAGAGATGGGTAGAGGCAAAATTTTTGTGTAATTGGTGCGAAGAGTTGAGTTCAAGAAACCCAGCTTCCAGACATGAGTGTCCCATATGATCTGCAGGCTATCAGTAGTTTACAAATCCATGTTGGAGTCATAAGGGAGTCAAAGCATCTCCCTCACTTGTTTTGAACTGATCTCCACATTCAGGTGGCAATCTATAATGATGCCCTTATTAGCATCATACTTTTTTGCATAAAGAGTAATAAGCTCTAGGTATGGGTGCCCTAGAGTCATCATATATTGTGACAGGGTAGAGATCCATAGTTTGAAGTTGAACGACTCAAGATCATTATTGTGGACTTTTGTGAGCATGCAGGCATGAGTGCCCTCCCTTAGATTCTTTGGATTTTTTTCCAACTTGGGATTAAAAATCCCATCTGTGAAGTCTACGACCAATTTGGAGTCCCTACAATGTCCCTTTAACATAGTTTTTATATTTGGCATTGAGGGCTTTGCCTGTGTAGGGGCTAAAGCATATGATTTTCTCCCTACATATTAAGGGGGAAGCTCTCCGTAACCCCCTAGACCACAAAATATTTGTCTTCTTAGATGTTCACCACTGAATGAGGACCCAAAAGGCTTCATCTTATAAATCTTCTCTAATTATTCTTCACTCACCTTCAGGGGGCACCAAGTTATTAAATTTTTCTCATAATTTAGCACACAACTCTTCGTTGAATATTCCCTATTTAGCTCGATAATCTTGGAAACTTAGAGTGTTTAAATGTTTCATTTGATGAGGAAGTGGGTTTTTATCAACCTACCACTCTTAATATAATCATTATGAAACTTTTTGAGTTTAGTGCCTCTTAATGGAAAGGACGATACACACACTCCTGAAAGATTTTGGGAGATTTTATGGGAGGTCATGCAAATGTGACACTCAAGCATTAATTATAGGGGAGTGGGGGTAGATAACCATTTACCAAAGAGGATTTTCAAAAAGAGGGGATATGAGACATGGACACTTGGAAACAACCAAGGGGTGGCAAAAACTTGTGCCAACAACACAAACAAAAACAATAGTGAAAGGGACACATTAGCGAAAGGGAAACTAACTAGTTATATACAAAGCAAGGTTGATAAAGCTTAAGTGCTTCAAGTGGATTTTGTTAACCAAAATATTTAAGGCATTGCCTTCTTTGTCCACTAGCTCAAACACATTGCCTTGCCTTTTGTCGATGATACAAAAGAGTCCCCTCCATAGGGAATCAAATTTTGTGTGCTAACCAAACCTTGCAACCCTTTCCTCATACTTCAAAACCAATTCTCTGAGCTTAAAGCCAGGGTCAGATTCCCTCTTATCAAACCATCTCTTCACTACTTTCTGTCGGCTAACCATAACATTCTTGCTTTTCTTTCTCGCTTCTTGGAGATTGAGTAGTTCTTCCAACTTGGCCTCCATTGCTTTTTTCTTTGTTATTTCAAAATATTTTAATAACTGTAAAGCGAGAATTTCCATTGAAATGGGAATGACCACTTCTTTCCCATATACTAATTCATATGGGGATATCTCTAAAATCTATTTAAGAGTGATTTGATTGGCCCACACAACTATTTTCATATGTTTATGCCACTCCCTCTGTCAGTCAACACCCATTCTCTTAATTAACCTTACATGAGGTTCTTGTCGGTCGATTCAGCCAACTCATTCCCCTGCAAGTAATAGTTGGTTGAGTCTTTAGAAAGATGTCATTTCTGAGCACAAATTCTAAAATATTAGAACCAAGGAAGGCCTTTGCATTATCAGATATGATTGTCTTCAGAGGGTCGAACCTCATCACCAATTCCTCCAAGAAGTTAAATATCACATTTCAGTTGCTTCTTTCAAAGGAGTGACTTCAGTCAATCTTGTGAAGTGTTTTGTGGCTATAAGTATCCACTTATGGCCCACACTAGACATGAGATTGATCATTCCAATAAAATCCAAGCCCCACTATGCAAAAGGCTCATCGGTCACGATTGGATTCAGTGACATGGTTGAATTCTTCCACTTGCCTACAAAAAAATGACATTATTGGAATTTCTTCATCGCTTGAAAATAATTTGAAAACAAGGTTGGCTAGTAGTACCTGACATGCATGATCTTAATTATAGTTGGTTTTCTGAGAAATGTCCACTCAGAGAGTTGAAATGCATTTCTTGTAAAATTCTACTAGCTTGGGTATCTCTAACACATCTGAGCAATACCCCATTGTAGTTCCTTTTGAAAAGGACTCCCTAAACTAGCATATAACTAGCTCCTAACAACCTATAGAATCTCTTTTTGTGCATGGGGAGACCATCCATATATTGACCAGTTTCTATAAAGTAGGTTCTCTCAACAACCCAAGACCCGATGATTTCATACTAGTTTACCAACAATATTTCTAGTGTATCTTGCTTGTCTATTAGGATGTCTATGCATTGAGCCAAATACTCAAAAATTCCTCTCCCTCAGATCACCTTGGTTGGTCTAACTATGATTTCATATTCTAGGATCTTAGTGATCCAATTGGCTCTCTTCTCAATGATTTATCCCTCCATGATGTATTCTCTGATGTTGGAATGCACCACATATATTATTACCTTGTTTCCCACCACCAGATGCCTGAATTTATTGAGGCCTTTAACGATGCCAAAAGCCTGCTTCTCAATGAAGTTTTATTTGGTCTCTTATCCCCATATGGTTCTTGAGTAGAATGCAATAGGATGCTCACCCTTTCCTTCATCTTCCTTTTGAGTTAACATGGTTGCTAGGAAATGCTCACTCCCGTAGACATACATGGAAAATTCTTTGGAGAAGTCGAGATTGACTAGCATGGGAGTGGTGGATATTGCTTCCTTGATCTTTTCAAATGCTATTCTTCCTTTAACTGTCCATTTGAAAGCTTGGTCTTTCTTTAGCATTAATGTAATTAGCCTTACTAGCCCCGTGAAGTTAGATATGAATCGACTGATGAAGTTGATCTTACTTAAGAAAGATTGAACTCCCTTCTTATTCACTGGTAAGGTCAAGTATCTGATGACCTTTAATATATCTAGATCAATATAAATTCCTTCTTTAGACACCATATATCCTAGCAGTTTTCCTTGCATGACGCAAAAGATGCATTTCTTAGGGTTTTAAACTCTTGACACCTTTGAAAAATATTCTCCAAATTGTCAAAACGGTCTTCATTTTTCTTGTTGATTACTATAAGATCATCTAGATAGATGGGGATGATTATTTTGATTAAGACTTGGAAGGCTACGTCCATGGCCCATTGGAAAGTAGCCCCTGCATAAGAGGTCGAAGGGCATATTTGCATACATGAAGGTTCCCCACTTTGTAGTGAAAGTAGTTTTATGTTGATCCTCCTCATTAACCCATACCTTGTTATAGCCTGATAATCCATCAAGAAAAGAGAACATATTCGCACCCATAACTGTTTGGAGGATCTTCTCCATGGAGGGAAGGGGATAATAGTATTTTAGAGATGCTTTATTCTTGGAAAGTATCTAAATTCTACACAGAATTTGATTTCCCCATTTTTCTTCCTTATCAGAATGAGGTTGGATACCTAGGTAAAATATTTGATTGGGTATATAATCCTTGAATCAATTACCTTTGGATTTACCAGCCTTTATTTTTTATGGATTGGTTTGCATCCTTTGACCAAATATATGGTGTGCTGAGCCACTTCGTAGTCATACCTCTCAGGTCATTGTAGGTCCAAACCATAAATCCTTCGTAACTGTTGTTCAAGGATACCAATTGATCCTTATATTTTTGAGAAACTTCTTTCCCCACCTTCAATTTTCTTCCATCTCCCACATCAAGCTCGAAGTAGTCACTATTGTTTGTGACAAACTTCCTTTTGTCATTTCTTGCATAATCGAAATTGAATAGATTCTCCAGGGTGATTAGTCCTTTTGAAAGTTTATTAGATTCTAATTGGATGATTTGGTCCCCATGGGATTCCTAAATATTTGACTATAACTGTTCTACAAACTCACATGATTGCTAGAGAAATATCACAATTTGGGCATCACTCTCAAACACTTGCCAATTTCGATCATTGTCTGGGTTAGCGAGTTTGATAATCACTTGGATTGCATGATTATTTGTCAGCAAATCAATTATTGGGTTGAATTGAGAACCAATTAATTACATCATGTCTACATATGCATTCATAAACCTTGGGATGATTTGAATGTTGAAGGCTTCAAATGCTTCAGTTAGTTCTCATATTCAATGGAGGTAAGACCTTATGCATACATTCTTCACTGTTGCCACTCATCTTAATTGTTTTACTACTAATTCAAAGTCTCCTAACACCTTTAACTATTTCACACCCATGCGCTTGGAAAGGCTAAGGCCATGGACCAAGGCTTTGTACTCAGGTTTTTTATTTGTGTAGACAAACTAGAACCGAAAAGCCATGAGGGTCTCCTTCCCAAATGGGGACACCAAATGGATGTCTAATCCATAATTGATCTTGTATTTTGTACAATCAAAATGCAGAGTCTAGAAACTTGACTCATTTTTAGGTTTATGGCTCTGATACTCCTTCTTCATGACTTCGAGGATGGTTTGATTTTCATCGAGGATCATGTAAGTCATGAGGCTAGTGGTGTCAAAGTTCCTAAATGGGTGAATTTACGAGGACCTCCTCTTTTGGACTCATGTTGTTGACTACTCATTTCTCTTCAAGCATTTCTACATAATACATTTCTTTCTTTGATAAATATGTTTATGAAACTTCAAAATTCATCATGGCATCATTAGCTATATGCTTTGGGTGTAGCGGCTCAGAGAGCACCTTCATTTTTTAGCCATATTTGGTCCCTAGGATCAAGTGAGACCAATCTAAAGATAAGTGCCCTTGTAACATCCACCACAAAATAAAATTAACAAATTACACATATCACACAAATAAGGAGCATATAAAAATGACAAGTGTTCAATATTCAAGAATAGAGATAAGGAAGTATATTAATACAAGAAATTTAGAGTACATATGCCAATATTATGGTATAACATAAAGGAATGTATTCCTTATAATAGACCATATGGTTGAGAACAAGATTATACAATGAAAATTAATAAGAACCTTCCTGACAAGATTCTTTCAACATTTAACTCCTTCAACCACATTGAGGGTGAGAACATTGCTAGAGTGCATTTCCACCCTACCACAAAGTGATTTACTTCCTCGAAATTCTTCTTGAAAGAAGAATGCCCGAACCAGCATGAGGAAAACTAGCTATACAAATCTGACTAGAGTAATGGAATAATGAAGCATGACACATCTACATCTAATAATATGAAGAATTTCAAACACAAACTAGGAAAACTCTAGAATGCATATGTCAGTCATGTAAAGCAACACAATAGTTCATCTTCAATGCTTTTGGTCAAATTTTTCTCTTAATAATCAAGATATGGTCTTAGCATATTTAAATGATATTAAAATGAATTCATTTCCAATACAATTAAAATGAATGTAAGAATATGCAAATATAACTAAATTCATGCTTCATTAATCATAGAAATATAGAGATTTCAACAATGTAAGAATATGCATATTTTAATTTAAGAAGGTATATCACATTTATGTATATATATAGATACATATATAGTCATATTATATGTATTTATGTGTATACATTCTTATTAAATCATGCATACATATGATCTATTATAACTAATGAATTTATATAACTAATGAACTTCTCTACTTAATTTTGTAAGCAACAATATGTTATCAGTAGAAAATAAAACCAATAATCTTGATATGGCAAGTGAGGAAAGTGACAAAGACACATTAGACATTAGAAGTATAAGCTTATAATCTAAATACGATTATGTACCAACTCAATGAAAACAATACATGGTTTCATCATGAATTGAATGTGAATAAATCTATATAATTGTGGAGATCAAAGCCAAGGTTAAAGAAGCTATAGATTCCTAAAACCTTAGTAGAATATGGGTTAGACAAGACATGCCACCTATTGAAAGATAAATTCTATCCCAATACTATAGGCTTGATGAATAATATGACACAAGTAATTTTGACAATACGTAAAGTAGTATGGTTAGATTAACTCTGATAAAGAACATGCACAATGTTGTCTTTCATAGAAATGCATGTAATTATATAAATAGTTTCCACACTCTCAAATACTAAATTAAGAATACGTGGTTTGTACAAAAAAATTCTAAGACCATATGTCTAATGGCACCAAAATTTATATAAGGGTAGATGATAGTGCTATTGCTAGTCTTAAAAAAAATATCAAAAAGAATGCCATTGTAGGGCTAAGAGGCTTTAGGGGTAAATTTTGAGTGGCCTTGATATTTTTGTGGTGCATCCCTGACTACTTTCCTATATTTGAGAAGATAGAGTTGATGCCTATGTATGAATGATTGCTTTGTTAAATTAGTGAAAATATTTTTTAAGAGATCTATTACCGCACCTAATGAAAAAGATTCAGTTGTATGTTATAAATTGTGAGAAGTATGATCCCTTAAATATTACACATCACTACGCCCAAGAAAAATTTTCAACTTTAAGTTGTTGGAAACCAAGAGTACTATCTCACAGTCTGAAATCATAAATTGGCAGGTCAACAAGCTCCATAGTAAAAGAGAGCATAATCTATATCAAAGAGCTAATACACTATCAAGGAATAAACACTAATGCAAATTATAAGGTGTAACAAGAGTGAATTTTTTGCTGCAATAGCTCTCATTTGAAACACCATTGTCTATTTCTAAAAACCAATGTTTACAAGGCCATTACCTGTGAAACGAAGAAAAAGGGGGGAGGGTGAAATAGGAAGACCTAGAAATGGGGGATCTATGCCAAAAAGCATAAAAGGGGTATCCACCTAATCACAAATCCACCTTTTCCAATTTCACTAGGAAGAGGGAGAGTGTCACAAATTATTAGAATTGACCTACAACCCTTAAGGTGAGTCAACCCCAAGTTTGGACACTTTGCTACCCTAGCTTCCTTATGATAGAAAACAACAAAATATGTCTGAACAACAGTTTTGGGATTAACAATCCAATTTATGAGATCTATCCTTGAAACATGAAGTATTATGATAACACTATGAGCAACAACAATCAACTTGTAGATCTGAGAAGGTTAAGATACTATGCACCTGTCACCAAAAATGTCATAGTGTCCTACTAGGACACATTCACCCAAGGGTGAATGGGTCTTTGTATAGGGCTCTGAAAATTATTTTGTATTCCTTTGATGTTGGATCTAATCTTCTTATTCCCCCAAGTTTCACTATCAGAAAGCTGGAAATAAATTTTTTAGGTGAGTTTTTGTATCTTGACAACTTCGATGATAACTTTGACAACTTTGTAAAATTGCACTTTTGATCCAATTTCAATCATTCTTCACCTACAAATCTGTAAACACATAAAGAGGAGAAAAAAAATGTTTTTTGTGTATAAGGGTTTGCCTTGGTCAAACCCTAGTTTGGTAATTAAACCTTGATAATGAAGTGATGATAAAAATAGAGGAATGATGAATGAACACTAGCTTGTTGCAACTCACCAAACCCTTTAATGGTGACCTTAGAGGACTGAAGTCTAACACATCACTCCATGGATTAGATCTTGCATGAAATGGCTTGATTCGATGCTTGATTTGATGCTTGAAAACCTAAAACCTACATCACAATGTTAGCTCAAAAACATGCATGAACACGCACAAATATTGACATCATGATAGGATCTTGAATGATGCAATAAATGACTAATAAATTTGTTCTCCATTGCTCTTGACAATAATACTTTTCTTTAGGAATACTTGCATAAGGTGTGTTAGATTTGAATTGATAAAAGACCTTGTATTTATGGGTAATTTTATAATTTCTCGACAATTAAACATCAAAAGTCAAAAATTGTAATTTGAATTTCAAACATTAAGATGCTCCCAAAAACATATTAAACCTAGGACACACATTTTCCAAGATGTGTAATTTGATGTTTATAATTGTTTAATGTAGTTTCCCCTTTCAAAAAATGAAATTAATTAGGCTTTTAAATGCATAATTGAGTCAATTAGAGGCTTAATTAAGTCTAATTAATTAAGGGGATACAAACATAGTCTGAAAATGTAAAGGTGCACATTTTTCTACACTACAATCTGTTGCTAAAAACCAATGTTTACAAGGCCATTATATGTCATTGAAAAGCAATGTTAGGCATGAAATATTATCTTTGGTGAATGAACCGTTACAATTAAAGAAACTATACAAAATACACACATGGAAAAGTCAAAGAACCTCCAGTTTGGATTATGTATTCTATGGTATGGATGCTTATCGGAGATACAAAAGTTGGTCAAAACATCAAAAAGTAAAAGAGGTTGGAAATGTCCAACTATGGAGATCTAGGCTATAATTTGTATCTTATAGGAAAGATTTGATATATGTGTAGTGGAAAGGAAGAGAAAGGTCTATATTAATATTTGAGATAGTCTCCAAGGTTGAGGATATTAAACAATGATTTTTCTAATTAGGGCTCTTTGGATTATAATTTTGAATCAAGCATTTATCTATTATGCTAGGAACAAACTATTTGATACTATTGGTAGGTTATAAATGGAATATACAAATGTAATAACATCTAAAGATTATTCAACCTTGAGATTTTAAAATAAGATATGCAGACTAACACCCTACTTCATCGATGCAAGCAAAAATTTCCAACCCCCTTGTAAAATTCAAGTCATATGAGATAATCACTAAATGCTAACATGATTTTGATATTATGTATAAGGTGGTGATTTCAAAGTGAATCAAATTATATAATAATTTTGACACATTTCTACATAGATTCAAGGCGATCTTCATTGACTCGTATTATGTTATTATGCTCAAATCGAGACGACCCGTGCTCAACCAGGTAATGAAAGGCAACTTTTATAGCTAAGTTTAGATTCAAAGCATATGCGCTTATAGTCATTACACTAACGTAGAAAAGCTTCCATGCACAAAAATGAGAGCTAGGAAATAGGTTATGCACATCCATCGAAATCATAAAGGGTGTGATGCCCTGATAATCATGCATACAAAGAAAAATAAATGTGGAAGTATAGACAAGACATATAATTCATTTGGCATAATGCCTCAAATAATGTTGTCTCATGGAATGTCGTGACTATAGGATATGCACAAAAATGGGTATATAAAAAGAAATTTCCAAGAATTTGCAGTTGGAAGGTGTAGTGATTAAAGAGCATATCGATTATAAATAACATTTTTAAAACTTGTAAATATAGTCCTAGCTTTGGTGACACAACATTAAATACTGACCTATTGCCCTATAGAATTTTCCAAGCAAGCCAAAACATCCATCAAATACCCAGGATATCAGTACACATTGATGGAATACCAGTTGAAATGACCTTAAACCAATGTAATTATACTTTCTTGTGAACACTATGTTCAATAAAGATTATTCATTTATTTAGTTCAAGAAAGAAGTGTTAAGAAAACATATAATAGTGCATCCATGTGCATACCTTAATATTTTCCTCGTGCTCTATGATGAGAGCCAATTTTGTCTCATTTTATGCCACATTTTAGCCTATTTCATATACCTTCATATCCACTTTCACATTCCATTTTCATTCCATATCATACTATTTCACTATTTTATGTTGCATATGATTAAATATATATAAGTGGTATTTAATATAGTTTTGGATAAAATATGGAAATTAATGATTGGTTATCTTTACTAATAAGCATTATGATTTCAATCCTTGGAAAATAAAGCTTGCAACATGCAGATCACAAGAACTTCTTGTCACCTTTTATGCAAAATATCTTCTTGTCACTTTCTAGTCAGGAACTTCTGTGCATTACTCTTTAACCAACAATTTATTTATGTCAAGGTGGCATCAAGATGATTGTGCATTTTTTTTTATCTAATGGCGACCTTCCTTTGGTTCCTTGTGGCACTTCCCGCATGTATTCTTCATCCATGTGAATCTACTTTATGCTAAGATATTTATAATCCAATAATTCCATGTGGCCACTTTAGCACCATTGTATCCCATATGGAAACCCGTGATGAAGGATGTGTTGCTAGTTGTATGGTGGATGTGATTTCTTGAGGAAAATATAAATATTAGTTTGTTAAAAGGATGTGTTTGGTAGCTGGAGCAAAAATCGTGGAGGACAAGCTTGCCAGTTGGACAAAACCAAAGATATTCTCATCTCCTATATTTTCTCGCTGTTATAACAACGTTGTTTTAATCTATGGATTAGAGACTCATATCTTTGTCTCTTCTAAGTTTGTTGGCCGCAGGCCAAAATAAACTTAATATTTTTTGTATTTTGTTGTTTCAAGCAACACATATATAAGTAAGCGCATTGTAAGGGAGCTGAGAGAATATAGACTTTAACAAAAAATTTGCAGCAAATTTCTGTATAAAAATTTTAATAAATAAAAAAGTGATTATTCTGATCGAGGCAGTGTAGAAAGGTTTCTAGTCTATCCACCATGCCAACATGGAGCAAGGGCCCACTCATTGAAAATCACGGTGACGTTTTATTTTCTGCATTTTGTTTGCCTTCATTTTGGTTTGGTTTGGTTTTGCTTCAGTATAGCTTTCAATAATATTGGGATTAAATTATTTTAGTATTGTTATTCAAACTTTGAAACTCACATGATTTGAATCTCAACATTTTAATTAAATTTTAGTTTGATCAAATATTTTATGACTTAATTTTGGGATGTAATATTTCATGAAGGTTTGATTTCAATATTTTTAATTTGATGAAGTGTGTTTTATTTTCTATTAATAAGTTGTTGTTACTGTCACAATTCTATGCAGATTGTTAATAGCCCCTATCACATTTCCGTTAGGAATGTAGAATGGAAAAGTTAAACTAGATTTTCATTTAGGAAATTTACGTGTGTTCTAGTTGCATTCATCCCCCCTTAATTCACTGCTTTCCTCCCTTAGGTATATTGCCACAATACCTCTCACAAGCTTACTATCCCTGGATTGACACTTAGGCCAAGCTGAAATATTTCTTATTCTTTACCCCAGTTTTGGCCTATCACTCTGCAACATGGCATAGGCTTGAAGGTAAGGAGCATCATGAGTTGCATGAGTATTTGGGAGTGAAGGAGTAGACATCATGGAACCCTCAAATCCTTTGTAATAGTCTCTACTGGTAAGCCCTCCTTCTCCTTAACATCTTGTTTTCAATCTATAGTTAATAGCCAACAATCCAGAACCTCTTTATGAAATCCCCGAAGGATGAATTTTTGATGTAGCTAGCCTTCCTTTTTTTTAACCTCCTTCCCTAAGTCCCCATTATGATTAATTACTCCTTCATGCTTTAGTTTCCCAAATCCATGCATTTTCTTCCCATGCAACTGTATTTACTTCACCACCACATGCACGTTGTGCATGCATTCATCTCCTACAAACATGTCTCCTCCACTACCTTTTTTTTAATGAGAACGCCCCTTTTTGCATATAACACGCAACATGCAATTTTTAGTTTTACTTGATTTTTAATAACTTAATTTATTTATAATTCATAACTAAAATATATTTAATTGCAAATAAATTTAGAATGATTTAATGTCAAATCTTTGATTCATCTAAATATATAATAATAATAATATATCTCTTATATTTTTATTATTTATATTAAATTAAGAAATTTATTTTAAACTATTTATATTTCATAATTTATTATCAAAAATAGCCTCCTTTATTTATTTTTCCAAACATTTAATATTCAAGGGAATATTTTTAATTGTATTCATGCACAAGCACACCTATGCTTACTATACCCTTGTAGTTCGATAAGTTGGTTAGATTTCTTGTGATTCTTCTTCAATGTTCTTATCTTTCCTTATACACACTTGTGTTATTTCTAGCTCATTTGAATATTAGTACCTCATGGAAAGATCACATATCGTAAGACAAAATACTACAACTCCTAACTATGAATAGCTTTAAACTAGATCAAAAATCGATCATATAAAGAACGCCAATGTATATGAGTCAAAGGTAAGCGAAAATCAATTCAATAGAGATATTCATGAGGTGAGAAATAAATTCATTCTTGTGCAAGTGCATAATTCAAGTATTAGCATATTATACAAAAGCACAACACTTATATGATAATGGTGTATAATACAAGTAACAACAATAAATGGTATAGTGAACATAATCTATGAATTCTCTGGCTACCATCAATCCACACATGGCTAGTCAAAAGATGAAATCATGATTTGGGTGCTTTTCCACCCAACCATGAGGTTTATACTTCCACAGAGTTATTCCTACCTAAAGATATACCAACCCTACATGAAATACCTAGCTACCTCAAAATATTTGGGCAGGGAGGAATCTAGTGCAACCTGTAACATCTACATGCATATATATGTAAGATATAGTAATGTCTTATTTACAGGATGTGGTAAAAAATTATATTAAATAAAGTTTTTTTAGGATAAATCATCTTTTTCAATGATCTAGGCTTTGGCCAAAGCACTTTAAAATTAATGGAAAACCCCAAAAAGAGGATCGTTCTTCTCTATTGTTCCACATTCAACACCCATCTCATAAATAAAAAATGGTCATCACTCACACTCATGCATATCCACATATACACACATAAAGTAGACATTATTTCTTTAATTTAGCACATCTTGCATGAATGGAAAGAACACATTAATATCAATCACATGGAGAAATTTAATCTTCTCATGATTATCCACACAGTGCATATCATATCATTCATCATATATAGCAACATATATGCCACTCATCACAAGATTTAAGACATAATTTAATCATGATATTATTACAAGATCAATATGTTCTTTGCAAGATACTCCCTCAAACATTCTATCATTATTCACATGTGGTGAACTTGATAGTTTACAACACTTAAGACAACATAGAACCAACGATGTCAAACATTTGGAATAGTCATCGGGAGATTCAAAATAAAGCTCAAAAGATAAAAGAATCATTAAATTCAACACTAAGTCAGAAAATCATGTTGACAATTTCAACAATAAATCAAGTACGACCAAAGGTCGTGAAATCAATAGTCAAAAGAGTTGACGACTAATGAAGATCATAAGAAGAACCCAAAATACAAATGCTGGTCCTTAGAACACAAAAACATTTTCATCAACAAATCAAAATAATCATCAACTTGAAACACTTCACATAACTGAGTGACTAACACTAGTCACATAGAGGGAGTAAATGGCTACATGACACCTTTCATCCAAGGTGTGCTAGAGAACATACCCAAAAATTTCACACATCAAGTCATCTTCAACTTCACTTCCATACATTAACTCTAATATCATTACATGTATCCATGCATTTTTTAACTTGAAACCATTTTCAATTTCGACGCGATGCAAGAAGACATATGAAAAATTAATTCACTCATTATATGTGGAAGTTAGACTCACTTAGTATGTTACATTCACTTAGAACCGTATAACCTCAAGGACTTATTACATATGATCACTCCTATTACATGTTCAAATGACAAGGTCATGAAAGGGTTCTATGATTTCCAGTCAAGAGCCCATTATCTTATACAAGATATGACTAATCATTCATCCATGCAAGAACTACCCACACAAGAGACTTACACAAGTCACTATCACAAGCTTGATACAATGATATCCACACACTTAACAAGGTCAAAATGACGAAGCAACAAGGTCCAACCAACACTATACCATCATGATTTAGAATTTTACATTTTAAACTTAGTTACTCCCATTGTGTAGGGTAAGGCCATTTCAACATCATAGTCCATGATAGATGGTTACACACGAGTTAGGATCCTCTTTAACTCACAATAGCTTGATAAGAAAGATATTCTAATACCAACTATGAGCACAAATGCATAATATAATAAACACACTTGTCCTATATTAACTTCCTCATGATGCTACAAGGCATTAACCACATAGGTTCTTACACTAATACTGTGAGTAATGCAATCTAGGGACTTAGTTCATCATCCCAAATGATCCATTTGTTCAACTTATATATATATATATATATATATATATATATATATATATATATATATATATATATATATATATATATATATATATATATATATATATATATATATATATATATATATTAACACTTTCATTCATACATGTAACAATGTATCCTTATGAGAGCAAGGTTCCATGCACACCAAGAAGGTATAACAATAATGATATACTAACCATATCATGCACAAGAGTCATTTAAATACATTACTATCATCTTGAAGCACATAGATCCTATCATCTAATTTTCCCTTTTATATATATTAATATGAACACCATGCAAAAGTTGGGTCAACTCTTAGAGTTTCAATGCATATTTAACATGACATGCATATGCTCCTTTATCCGACTCTTTTCTTTTCATGCAATTAATAACCTTATGATACTTACATGCATTCATTTTCTTCTTATGAGACTATTCATACTTATATATGCTTATCTCTTATCATACAAAATTAATGGCTTTATGATGCTTAAAGCACTTAACTCCATACTGTGATGTGAAATTTTTTAATGTAAAGAAAGTTTCCTTCCATGCAATGCAAGATCTAATCTTATTGCAATTTTAAGCAATATTTTTATAGTCACACCAATCCCTAGAGTATACATTCATATCATAGAATCCACATGGCAATAGCAAGGGTAATTGAGTACTCACACACACACTCCTACAATTGAAATCCTACAGGTATTACCTTAAGAGAAATTAATTTCACTTCTAAGAAATCTAGAGCAAGGGACATCATCCCTTTCCTACCAGGTGTGGAAAAAATCTAAGAGACTCTCTCTTACTTGAATACATCCATTGACTTACTTACACATCATGCGCTAAGCACCTTTAGGAGGTTCATGCGATCAAGTGTCGTAATTGAGCAAAGTGAACTCAAGGAACTAGTGTTGAACCTTAAGCTCTAATACCAAATGTAACATCCACCACAAAATAAAATTAACAAATTACATATATCACACAAATAAGGAGCATATAAAAATGACAAGTGTTTAATATTCAAGAATAGAGACAAAGAACTATATTAAGACAAGAAATTTAGAGTACATATGCCAATACTATGGAATAACATAAAGGAATGTATTCCTTATAATAGATCATATGGTTGATAATGGGCTGAAACTTAATACGAACCTTCTTGATGAGATTCTTTTGACATTTAGCTCTTTCGATCACACGGAGGGCGAGAACATTGTTGGAGCATGTTTCTACCCTACCACGAAGTGATTCACTTCCCCAAAATTATTCTTGAAAGAAGAATGCCCGACCCAACACGAGGAAAACTAGCTATGAAAATCTAACTAGAGTAATGGAATAGTGAAGCATGCCACATATACATCTAATAATATCAAGAATTTCAAACAAAAACTAGGAACACTCTAGAATGCATATGTCAGTCATGTAAAGCAACACAATAGCTCATCTTCAATGCTATTAGTCAACATTTTCTCTTAATAATCAAGACACGGTCTTAACATATTTCAATGATATTAAAATGAATGTATTGCGAGTACAATTAAAATGCATGTAAGCATATGCAAATATAACTAAATTCATGCTTCATTAATCATAGAAATATAGAGATTTCAACAATGTAAGAATATGCAAATTTTAATTTAAGAAAGTATATCACACGTATGTATATATAAATACATATATAGCCATATTATATGTATTTATGTGTATACATTCTTATAAAATCATGCACACATATGATCTATTATAACTAATGAATTTCTCTAACTAATGAACTTCTCTAATTAATTTCGTATGCAACAATATGTTATCAATAGAAAATAAAACCAATAATCTTGATATGGCAAGTGAGGAAAGTGAAAAAGAAACATTACACATTAGAAGTATAAGCTTATAATATAAATATGATTATATACCTGTGAACCCCTAAACCTGCAATTGCACAAAGAAGTCAAACATTGTTAGTGTTAGTTCAAGAATGCATGCAAACAATGAGAGATTCCCCATAAAAATCCATTTATTCAAACTTAACTAAAAAATGAAGAACACAAGTAAATTTCAAATGAAAGAAACTCAATCCTAATTAAGCTAATAACATGATGATTCCATGGGGGAATTGGTGCCAATGGAGTGTTGCAATTGGCCCTTTCCCAATTCCTAATTGCAAATGCTTGATTGAATGATAGAAATGGTCAAATCTCCAAAGAGATTTGAGCATAACCTTGTTACAAAATCTCAAATATGGTGGATGATTGGATGAAATTGGAAAAATTAGTTCTCAATTGTAGAGAGTAACTTTGCATATGAGTTGTGGATGAAGATTGAGGAGAAGAGTCTTCAATTTATAGATTTCAAAAATTGGAAGAAGAGTGAGTTTGAGCAATGTGGGATCATTCAACATCCAATGGCCAAGTGCCACTTGTCAAGATGTGAATGGTTGATGGTTGTGCACATTTTGATCAATGTGCATGATAAATGCCATGAGATTCAAATTTGAATTTGAAAGTTGGCAAGTTTAGAGGGAAGGGAAATGGAGTTAATGTCACTTGGCTCAAGGCTAAGGACATGTAAGAGGCATTAAATGCCTTGTTGGAAGTACCCATTGAATTTGAATTCAAATTAAGGGAATATTCCCTTTTGATGCCATGTGAGGGAAAATAGATGAATTAATAAATCAAAGTAATTGATTTATTGTGCAACTTGCAAAATCTAGAGGATTTTAGTGAGAGGGATTAACTTAATCAAGGTTTTGATTAATTTAATGAAGAATTAGATGATTTGACCATTTTGACTCAAATAGATGAATTAATTTAAATCATAATTGAGGGGAAATGATTTAATTAAATAAATGATTTGATTTATTTAACTAAGGAGAATATGTTAGATTAAATCCAATAAGGTTTTAATTTATTTAATTTAATAAGAGGACTTTAGATAATTTAATAAAATAAAAAGATTTATTTAATTAAATAGAGGTGTAAGGTCAATTAAATTAAATTGATTAATTTAATTACTGAAAGAGGAAGACTTAATCAAATAAACAATGATTTATTAAATTAAGAGATGAAATGCTGAGAGTATGATTTAGGAGGAAATGTCGTTAGTAATCTGGATCAAATGTGCCAGATCGAGAATGTACATTTTTCATGTCTACAATACCAAGTCAATGAAAACAATACATGGTTTCAACATAAATTGAATGGGAAGAAATCTATATAATTGTGGAGATCAAAGCCAGGGTTGAAGAAGCTATAGATGCCTAGAAATTTAGTAGAATATGGGCTAGACAAGACATGCCACCTACTCAAAGATAAATTCTAGTCCAATACTACAGGCTCGATGAATAATACAACACAAGTAATTTTGACAATACATAAAGTAGTATAGTTTAGATTAACTTTCACAAAGAACATGCACAATATTGTCCTTCATAGAAATGCATGTAATTATATAAATAGTTGCCACACTCTCAAATAATGAATTAAGAATATAAGATTTGCAAAAGAAAATTCTAATACCATATGTCCAATGGCACCAAAAATTATATAAGGGTAGATGATGGTGCTATTGCTAGTCTTAAAAAAAACTCTGAAAAAGAATGGCATTGTAGGGCTAAGAGGCTTTACGGGTAAATTCCAAGTGGCCTTGATATTTTTGTGGTGCATGTACTCCCTGACCGCTTTCCTATATTTGAGAAGATAGAGTTGATGCCTATGTATGAGTGATTTCTTTGTTAAATTAGTGAGAATAATTTTTAAGAGGTTTATTACTACACCCAATGAAAAAGACTCAGTTGTATGTTATAAACTATGAGAAGTATCGCTTAAATATTACACACCACTATGCCCAAGAAAATGTTTCAAAATTAAGCTGCTAGAAACCAAAAGTATCATCTCATAGTTTGAAATGATAAATTGGCCTCAACAAGATCCATAGTAAAAGAGAGCATAATCTATATTAGAGAGATAATACACAATCAAGGAATAAACACTAATACAACTTCTGAGGCATAAGAAGAGTAACAAGAGTGCATTTTTTTTTGCAATAGCTCTCATTTGAAAGGCCATTATCTATTGTGAAAAACTAATGTTTACAATGCCATTATCTATTGCTAAAAACTAATGTTTACAAGGCCATTATTTGTCACTGAAAAGAAATGTTAGGCATGAAATATTATCTTTGGTCAATGAACCATTAAAATTAAAACAACTATACAAAATACACACATGGACAAGTCAAAGAACCTCCAATTTGGATTATGTATTCTATGGTATGGATGCTTACAAAAGTTGCAAAATTCAAGCTCTAAACATCAAAAAGTAAAAGAGGTTAGAAATGTCCAACTGTGGAGATCTAGGCTATAATTTGTATCTTTGAGGAAATATTTAATATATGTGTAGTGAAAAGGAAGAAAAATGTCCATCTCACTGTCTAAGATAGTCTCTAAGGTTGAGGACATTAAACAATGATTTTTCTAATTAGGGCTCCTTTGGATTATAATTTTGAATCAAGAATTTCTCTATTATGCTAGGAACAATTTGTTTGATACTATTGGTGGGTTAGAGATGGAATATACAAATTCAATGATGTATGAAGATTATTCAACCTTGAGAATTTAAAATAAGATATGTAGACTAACACCCCTGCTTCATCGATGCAAGCAAAAATTTCCAACCCCTTCGTAAAACTCAAATCATATGAGACAATCACTAAATACTAACATGATTTAGATATTTTTTATAAGGTGATGATTTTGAAGTGTATCAAATTATGTATTAATGTTGACATTTTTGTATAGATTCAAGGCGATCTTAGTTGACTCATATTATGTTATTATGTTCAAATCAAGATGGCTTATGCTCAGCTAGGTAATGAAAGCCAAATTTTACAGTATATATTAGATTCAAAACATATGGTTTACAGTCATTGCACTAACAAAACAAAGTTGCCATGCACCAAAATGAGAGCTAGGAAACAGGGTATGCACATCCATCAAAATCATAAAGGATGCAATTCCCTAATAATCATGCATGCAAAGAAAACAAAATGTGGAAGTATAGACAAGACATATGATTCATCTAGCATAATGCCTCAAAGAATGCATTCTCATGGAATGTCGTGACTTCAGGATATGCGCATAAATGGATTTGTAAACACAAAATTCCAAGAATTTATAGTTGGAAGATGTAGTGATTAAAGATCATATCAATTATAAATAATGTTTCTAAAACTTGTAAATATAGTCCTAGCTTTGGTGACACAACATTAAAGATTGACCTATCACCCTACAAAATTTTCCAAGGAAATCAAAACATCCATGATACCCCTAAGAAATTAGTACACATTGATGGAATACTGACTAAAATGACCTTAAACCAATGTAATGATACTTTCTTGGAAACAATATGTTAAGTAAAGATTATTCATTTATTTAGTTCAAGAAAGAAGTGTTGAGAAAACACACAATGGTGCATTCATGCATAGACCTTAATATTTTCCTTGTGCTCTACAACATGGCATAGGTTTGAAGGTAAGGAGCATCATGAGCTGCATGAGTCTTTGAGAATGAAGGAGTATACATCATGGAGCCCTCAAATCCTTTGTAGCAGTCTCTTTTGGTGAACCATCCTTCCCCTTAACATCTTGTTTTCAATCTATAGTTGATATCCAACAATCCAGAACCTCTCTACGAAATCCCTCAAGGATGACTTTTTGATGCAGCCAACCTTCCTTTTTCCTCCTTTTTTGACCTCCTTCCCCAAGTCCCCATTATGATTAATTACTCCTTAATGCTTCAATTTCCCAAATCTATGCATTTTCTTCCCATGCAACCGTATTTACTTCCCCACCACATGCACGTTGTGCATGCATTCATCTCCTGCAAGTATGTCCCCTCCACCACCCTTTTTTTTAATGAGCAATGCCCCTTTTTGTATATAGCATGCAACATGCAATTTTTAGTTTTACTTGATTTAATTACAAATCAGTTTAGAATTATTTAATGTCAAATATTTCATACATCTATATATATATAATAATAAATCTCTTATATTTTTATTATATATAATAAATTAAGAAATTTATTTTAAACTATTTACATTTCATAATTTATTAACAAAAATAGCCTCCATTATTTATTTTTCCAAATATTTAATATTCAAGGGCATATTTTTATTTTTTCTTAATAATTTAACTTCCTTAATTTAATAGTTGAATTATGCTCAAAAATGAGATGTGACAACCCCCTATCTTGGTTGTGAAATCTCTTGACAAATGTAGTGTAGAAAAATGTAACCCTTTACATTTTCTCACTTGTTTGGGCCCTCCTATTTAAAATTAGACTTAATAATGCCTTAATTTAGTGTTGTTAAATGTACCTTATTACATTTACACACTTATTTGGGCCCTCTTATTAATTATGCTTAATTATGCCTTAATTGGCCCTTCAATTCATTTTACAAGCCTAATTAATTACATTTTCCGAAGGGGAAACCCAACATTTATTAATGCCTAAACATAATACTTCATAATGAAAAACTTGTGTCCTAGGTTTATGGACCTAGGACCCATTCACCCATGGGTGAATGGGTCCTCCCTAATTAGGACCTAAATTTAAATTATGTTTTTGGCGGTATTTTAATGATTTCAAATCCATAATTCAATGTCAACTTGTGATATTTGAATTTTGGTAAATTAAGGATACATACCTATAAATACAAGGCTATTTCACTAAGTTTCACCTAGAATTTCAAGAGAAGCAACCTAGAAATTTTATATGATTTTCAAGAACATTTCACAAGTGATCAAATTCATTCAAGAGTAGAAATATCAAAGTTTTATTACAACATTCAAGATCCATTCATCATGTCAAAGTCTTCTTGCATCATGCATGTTTTTGGAACTAACATTATGATGTAGGTTTCATGATTAAGTCAAGCATTCAAAGCATTATTTCAAGCAAGATTCAAGTGTCAAGATCCACATTCATTGAAGCCATATCATGCAAGTTGCAAAATTCCTAAGATCTCCATTATGAAGGTTTCAATCAAGGGTTTGTTGAGTGGTAACATAGCTTTGTTCATTCTTCATTCCATCTTTCATGTTTCATTTCAATTCAAGGTTTGATTACCAAAATGGGGTTTGACCAAGGCAAACCCCTATTCATAGATTTTTTTCTCTCTCTTGTAAGTGTGATTACAAATTTAGGTGGAAGAAAGCTTGAAGACCTTCTAAAGTGCAAGATTTACAAAGTTGTCAAAATTGTTGTCATCTCACGGAAACTAAGATCCCAAAGCCATTTCTGACATTCCGACTATGAAACCTAGACAAATTGGAAGATTCAAATTTTTATTAGAGGTTCCTAAAAGCTACAAAAAATGCATGATCTACTCTGGAAAAGCACATTTGGTGATAGTAAACATCATTCTCCCCTTCTTTGATCTGCAATTTAATTTTTGGTTTTGTCAGTATTGAGCTTAATATTTTAGTTTCAAGTTTTAGATTGCATTTTGGTGTTGATTTTCTATTTTTAATCTTTCTCCACAAAGTGTTGTTTGACCTTGACCCCCATCCTTCAAGCTTAAGGAAATATGAAGATTCTCACTTTGAATTGATTCACCTAAGGGTTGATAATCATTTCATTGTGTGGATCTCATTTCCTAATGAAATAAAGGAAAATAGGTCTCTTATAATATCATATTTGATTCACCACACATGAAAACCATATTTTTCTTCATTTTGTTTTTGTGAACCCAAATTTTGAGCATCATACCCTTGTTGATTTGGAGCCCATTTTTAGCCCTAGATCTAGGTTTTTCATTCATTTTCATTGCATTTCATTGATTTGCATCTCATTTAGGACTCTTAACTTGCATTTGTTTGCATTTTATTTAGGGTTTTAGGTTTACATTTTTGCATTCTTTAAAATCTAGAAAATTCAAAAAAATCAATCATTTTGCATAGTGTTTACATAGCATTGCATCATCATTCATTTGTATTTGAAAATTGAATCAAAGTTTCATTTCAAATTAGGTCTCCTAGTTTGTCATTTATCACTTTTTTGCATTTGCATTTACACTTAATTTTTCAGAAATTTAAAACTGTAACCACCTGTTTTAGCCTAGAATCTGAAAACTATAAGAATAAACTCGGAAATCTATAAAAAAAATTCAAAACCCTGAGCTAGGACCCATTCGCCCATGGGCTAATGAGTCCTTGATTAGGGATTTTTCTTGTATTTTTGGGCATTAAAATCTCTGTTTTTGTATTCTATTTTTTTGTTCTCAGTTTGTTGTTATAGTTTGCATAATCTTTGTTATCTCAAATTGATCATATTAAGCATAATTAGTCAAAATCAGTGCTTTGTTTGAGTTCAAAAGTTCATTTAGAAGATATCATTTTTAGGTTTTTGCATAGCATAATCCAAAAATTATCTTGTTTGAAATCTGAAAAATTGCTTATTGCATTGCACTTTATATTTTAGGCTATTTCATTACATTTTACCTTTTATCTATTTTGGGTGCATATCGAGTTTGTGAAACTTGTATGAGCCTCACAAATTGGTGTCCTATTTCCAATACTATCGTGAGACGTAGTTCGAGACTCATGTCATCCCACGATACACCATTCACTGTGGATCTTGAGTTTTCTATCTCTTTCACTCATAGTGACACTAGTCAACCCCTTATAGATCATACCCTTAACACTTCATTTCCTATGGCCTCCCTACGTACACCTAATGTGATTGATTTTAGTACAATGATTACTAGTATCCCTCTTGAAGCCCTTAGAAGAATGTATGAAGAACTTGATAAATTACAATATTTTGTGAGTTCTAATTGTAATGCTCCTAATGTGGTCCCTATGATAGATAATGTGAGGAGAATAATTGAAAATGAAAAAGGAATAGAGATTGTTTGTGGCTTAGCTAATTTTATTGATAAGCATGTCCCTCCCCTAGGTAGTTGTACTCAAGCTTTGGGGTATACCCAAAGTCAAGGTGGAAATCTAGTTCCCCCTTCCACAACCATGACCTCTATTTTGACATACACCAATCCAATTATTACAACAACCATGCAACCTACTAGCAATGTCAACACTTCCTTAGGTTTTTCCACTAGGATTCCCTTTAGCTTTGTGCATTCAAATCTCATATCTCCTAATCCATATCCCCTCAAAAACTTACAAGTCACTTGCCCTCCACATACATATACATCTCCACCTTATACACCTCCATCTCACAACACTCACAACGATCCTATCCTTAACACACTTACAAAATGTTTCAGCCTCCAACAACAAATTGCTACATTAAGTCAAAATCAAAATGGCCAACCTTCACAATATGCCAAAATAAATCGCTTTTCCTTGAATATATTAAGAACACAAATGCCACAAGGTATAGAGTCCTTAAATTTGAGAAATATGGTGGGAAAGGAGATCCTGTTAGCCATGTTTCTGCATATACATCCCTATGTAGTGACTTCATTTTTGAGGATAAACTCTTGACTAAAATTTTCCTGAGATCTTTGAAGGATACTACTTTGGAATGGTTTTTCTCCTTACTGAATAATTCAACACGTTCATTCAATAAAATTATTGATTCCTTTTACAATAATTTCCAAATACATATGGGTCCTAAGATGACCTCGACTGATTTAATGACATGCAAACAAAAGGATGATGAAAAGGTCACTAATTTCATAGCATGATAGCAATTGATTTACTCACAAATATACATTAAGATTATCGATGATGAACTTCAAAGAATGTTTTCCAATTTGCAAAACAAATTCCAAACTAAGCTCGAGATCTTGAAGTTTCCCTCCTTCATATAGTTGTGTACTGCCCTCTGTGATTATCAAAATTCACTTAGTAGTCATGAAGTGAAAACTCCCTCTAGTCGTCCTAAAAAATCTGAATCCACGTCTCATAACAATTATCAACCATTCAAGAAAAAACATAAGTGATTTTTACAACTTAATCCTATTGGAAATAGGATCCCATTTAATTGCAATCCTAAACATTATTTATTTCACCATATATCCTAAGTCCTTAGAATGTGTTCAACAACACTAGGATTAGGAAGAGATTAATATTTGATGAAATAATCATGTTAATTGACATTTGTAATTAATTCTAAATGTTAAAATCATGTGTGGACGCCTTGGAATTAGCTCCTATAAAATAGGAGCACATGGGCTCACATATGGTAGGTGACAACTCACCTTGAGTTTAGTTAACTAGTTGGTAAATTGAGTACACTTCAAAAATGAATCCTAGGTTCCTACAAAATAGGGATTTTGATTTATGCATGTTGAGGTCCTATTAAATAGGGGGTGATGTGTATGAGGTTTAGTTCAGTGAAGTTCAGTTGAAGTTTAGTGAACTTCAATTATGGTTCAATTATCTTCAGTTAGTTTTAGTTGAATGCTAGTTGACTTCAGTTAACTTGGAATGCATGACTAATAACCTGAGTTGCATGACAGATAATAGGTACTACCTTTAGTTAATAGGGGATGACCATTCTTACATGAATGGTGTTGAGAAATGTTTCAATTAACAAGAAATATCTTGGACCCACTTTGGGCCCTCAAGTTGCTTTCTTGGAATTACCTCTTTTGCATGTTGAGATATTTTTGAAGGCTTGGTGAAGTAGCACCTTTGGTGGGTGCCTACTTTGAGGAATAAATAAAGAATAATTAGATCATATATATATATATAGAAAACTCAGCTCTTATATATATATAGAAAACTCTTATATATGTGTATTCCTTGTTTAGAATAATTGCAATGTATAATGTCAAGTGGAGAATGTTGGAAATAAGATACCATTTAATTGCAATCCTAAACATTATTTATTAATCTCTTCCTAATCTTAGTGTTGTTGAACACATTCTAAGGACTTAGGATATATGGTATCAGAGCTGAGGTTGGGTAGAGTATTGGGACACCTTTCTCTTAAAAGATTTTTGATCTAAATAAGCTTTTTCCTTTTGTTACAAATTCTTTGTGGGTGATTATCTTGATTAATCCATTTTACTGTTGTAGAATGTAGACAAAAGTTGATAGAAGAAGTAGACAAGATATTAGAAAGATTATACAAGCATATAACGTGGAGAAAACCCTTTCGGGAAAAAAAACCCACCAAGAATTAATCTATTATTCAATCTCTGAAGTAGATTACAATAGCTCCAATTCTTGCTTGAGAATGCCTCTTTTTCCTTCACCAAAACTTCTTCACAACCTGCAATAAAAAATGATAACAAATCTATACAATTTCTTGAGATAAATAGGATTTAATTAGCTTTGTAAACTCAACATAAGTTACAATTACAATGCATAAGCCCTATCCCTAAAAGGTATGCCTATCTCATGCCAATTGAGTTATCCCGTGAAGAACAATGTGCAAACCCCATCTTCATGCATTTGGGTGCCCCAAACTGAAGTGGTAACAAATCCTCTTTTCTGTAAACATCTTCTTGCTTTATTCCTCAAAGTAGGCACCCACCAAAGGTGCCACTTCACTGAGCCTTCAGAAATATCTCAACATGCAAAAGAGGTAATTCCAAGAAAGAAACTTGGGCGCCCAAAGTGGGTCCAAGATATTTCTTGTTAATTAGAACATTTCTCAACATCATTCATGCAAGAATGGTCATCCCCTATTAACTGAAGGTAGTACTTGTTATCTGTCATGCAACTCAAGTTATTGGCCATGCATTCCAATTAACTGAAGTCAATTAACATGCAACTGAAACTAACTGAATCTAATTGAAGATAATTGAACCATAACTAAACTGAACTGAACTAAACTAATCTAATTCTAAACTAAACTGAACTAAACTAAACTTAACTTAACTTAACTGAACTGAACTGAACTGAACTAAATTAAACTTCATGCATGCAAACATCAAACCCTAACTCCTAGGATCTTTACATGCATTCAAAAGTGTTATCTCTTACTTTGAATAGTTAACTGAACTCAAGGTGAGTTGTCACCTACCATATGTGCACCCATGTGCTCCTATTTTGTAGGAGCTAATTCCAAGGTGTCCACACATGATTTTAACATTTAGAATTAATTACAAATTTTAATTAACATGATTATTTCATCAAATATTAATCTCTTCCTAATCCTAGTGTTGTTGAACACATTCCAAGGACTTAGGATAAATGGTGAAATAAATAATGTTTAGGATTGTAATTAAATGGAATCCTATTTCCAACATTCTCCCACTTGACATTAAACATTGCAATTATTCTAAACAAGGAATAATATAACAAGTACAAGACTCAAGGCCAATGGCCTTCTTGCACCAACTAATCAATCCGTGCTAACTTCAAATGCAACCTGCATAATCATGAAGCTTCCAAGGAAATGATAAAAGCCAAGAGAACTTATCTCTATGGTTTTATAAGATAATCCGTAACATTAATTAAAGTTTTAACTTTCTCAATTAATAACTTCCCATTATCAACCAAACCAAAACCTTTCCCAAGTATCTGTATCCAAATCACCTCTTTGGAGGTATGCTAAACCGTCGAGTGTGTTGAACTCATGTTCAACCAAGGTGTAGGCTCCTCGGTCTTTTCTGTTGATTTTTTTTTCTTACAAGTAACCATTCCAACAAATATATCTTACCAAAAGAGAATTATAGCCTCACCCAATTCTTTAAGTATCCATGAGGACCTATAACCAATCAATCCATGCCAAACTCCAAATGCAACACAACACTTTCATGAAGTAATCAAGCAAATGATTAATGTACCCAATACTTAAAATAAATACACAAGATCAATGTCAAAGCTCCAACCTTGAACATAAACACGACATCCATGATCTAACCATATCCTCCTAGGAGATCACATGCACCATAACATATATATATATACATCCTAGTCTCAAGAGAACATGTAATATGCCCAAAACTCTAATATAGAATCAAGAGTAAATCATGACATAATAGCAACCACTCTAAACCAAGAACAAACCATATCCCTAATCACATGAAGATAACCTTACCAATGATGCATCCAAGTCACTGCCAACAACTCCCACTGAACCATGGTACCGAGTTACACATGGCATCATGACTACCATCCTCTCCATGAAGATTACTTTGAAACATGGAGCAAAGAGTTATCACAAACAATATTAGCTGAAATAACCAATGCATCATTACTATCATCCGAGGACTCCTTTGTAGAATAATTATAAATTTCTTTCTTGTTCTTACAATCCTTCTTCACATGTCCCAGTTTCCCACAATTCCAACACTTTACCTTACTTAATCCTTCTGACTTACCCTTCCCTTCCTTGTTTCCCTTAGGTTCCTTTTTCTTAGGCCTACCTTTTACAAACAAGGCATCTTGGATTTCCTCCTTAGACTTCCTCCTCATCTCCTTTGATAGGAGAGTAGGAATTATATTGTCCATCTTCAAATCTGCACCACTACCACTGATAGCAACTATTAAATTTTCCCAAGAATTTGGTAAAGAACAAAGTAAAAAAATGCATTTATCCTCATCTTCTAGCTTTACATCTACAGATGCTAATTGACTAAGAATTAAATTGAAAGTATTTAAATGTTGTGCAATAGATTCACCATCTTTAATTTTTAATGAATATAACTACCTTTTCAGATACAACTTATTGGTGAGACTCTTAGTTTGATAAATATCCCCTATTCTCTTCCACAATTTATATGCATTATTTTTATATGAAACATTCAAGAGAAAAGCATCAACAAGACATAACCTAATTGTTCCTCTTGCCTTCTTATCTAACTTATCCCAATCCTCATCTGAAATAGTTGTAGGTGTCTTTGTCTCATTATTAACCGCTAACCACTGATCTCTTTCTTCAAGAAGATCTTCCATTTTTAATTTCCACATTTCATAGTTAGAATCATTGAACCTTTCAATTTCTAACCAAGAATTCATTGTAACAAAACTTAATTCCAAATTCAGCAAATAACAAAAATAATAAAAACTCCCACTAAGCCAAAAAACCTCCAATCTTTTAAGAGAAAGGTGTCCCAATAATCTACCCAACCTCAGCTCTGATACCAAATATATAAGAACTCTTATATATTAATACATAACTACACAATAATTGAAAGGAAACTCTTATAGATTAATTGATACCTCATCTCTTATATATATATATATGTTATGGAGCATGTGATCTCCTAGGAGGAGATGGTTAGATCATGGATGTCATGTTTATGTTCAAGGTTGGAGCTTTGACATTGATCTTGTGTAGTTCTCTTAAGTATTGGGTACATTAATCATTTGCTTGATTACTTCATGAAAGTGTTGTGTTGCATTTGGAGTTTGGCATGGATTGGTTGGTTATAGGTCCTCATGGATACTTGGAGAAATAGGTGAGGTTGGAATTCTCTTTTGATAAGAGATATTTGTTGGAATGGTTACTTATAAGCAACATTTTTTCAACAGAAAAGATCGAGGAGCCTACACCTTGGTTGAATGTGAGTTCAACACACTCAATGGTTTAGCATACCTCCAAAGAGGCAGTTTGGATACAGAGACTTGGGAAAGGTTTTGGTTTGGTTGATAATGGGAAGGTATTAATTGAGAAAGTTAACACTTTAATTAATGTTATAGATTTTCTTATAAAACCATACAAATAAGTTCTCTTGGTTTTAATCATTTGCTTGGAAGCTTCATGATTATGCAGGTTGCATTTGAAGTTAGCATGGATTGATTAGTTGGTGCAAGAAGGCCATTGGCCTTGAGTCTTGTACTTGTTATATTATTCCTTGTTTAAAATAATTGCAATGTATAATGTCAAGTGGGAGAATGTTGGAAATAGGATGCCATTTAATTGCAATCCTAAACATTATTTATTTCACCATATATCCTAAGTCCTTAGAATGTGTTCAACAACTCTAGGATTAGGAAGAGATTAATATTTGATGAAATAATCATGTTAATTGAAATTTGTAATTAATTCTAAATGTTAAAAGCATGTGTGGATCCCTTGGAATTAGCTCCTATAAAATAGGAGCACATGGGCTAACATATGGTAGGTGACAACTCACCTTGAGTTTAGTTAACTAGTTGGTAAATTGAGTACACTTCAAAAATGCATCCTAGGTTCCTAAAAAATAGGGATTTTGATTTATTCATGTTGAGGTCCTATAAAATAGGGGGTGATGTGTACGAGGTTCAGTTCAGTTATGGTTCAATTATCTTTAGTTAGTTTTAGTTGAATGCTAGTTGACTTTAGTTAACTTGGAATGCATGACTAATAACTTGAGTTGCATGATAAATAACAGGTACTACCTTAAGTTAATAGGGGATGACCATTCTTGCATGAATGGTGTTGAGAAATTTTTCAGTTAACAAGAAATATCTTGGACCCACTTTGGGCACCCAAGTTGCTTTCTTGAAATTACCTCTTTTGCATGTTGAGATATTTCTGAAGGCTCAGTGAAGTAGCACCTTTGGTGGGCGCCTACTTTGAGGAATAAAGAAAGAAGATATTTACAAAAAAGAGGATTTGTTACCACTTCAGTTTGGGGTGCCCAAATGCATGAAGACGGGGTTTGCACATTGTTCTTCACGGGATAACTCAATTGGCATGAGATAGGCGTACCTTTTAGGGATAGGGCTTATGCATTGTAATTGTAACTCATGTTGAGTTTACAAAGCTAATTAAAGCCTATTTATCTCAAGCAATTGTATAGAGTTATTATCAGTTTTTATTGCAGGTTGTGAAGAAGTTTTGGTGAAGGCAAAAGAGGCATTCTCAAGTAAGAATTGGAGCTATTGTAATCTACTTCAGAGATTGAATAATAGATTAATTCTTGGTGGAGTTTTTTACCCGAAAGGGTTTTCTCCACGTTATATGCTTGTGTTATGTTTCTAATATCTTGTCTACTTCTATCAACTTTTGTCTACATTCTACAATAGTAAAATGGATTAATCAAGATAATCACCCACAAAGAATTTGTAACAAAAGGAAAAAGCTTATTTAGATCAGCAATCTTAAAGTTTTATAGAGTATTAAGCTAAGAAAACACCTCAATTTTTGACAAATCACCCTCAACCAACTCAACAAGTTGATAACCAAGTGGCTAATATAAAGATGATAGATTCATACACATTTTTCAATAATAGACAATTCACAACTCTACCTGACACCCTTCATAATACCATATTACAACTCTTAAACAAGAACTTAATTGCCTTACCTCCTGTTAGAGCTCTTGATCCTACTAAGCCTTTTCCTTCTAACTATAGACCAAATTCCTATTACCATTTTCATCGACAAAATAGACATGATATAAAATATTACAAGTGTCTTAAACATCTTGTGCAAGAATGCGTTGATTATAATCATATTCTAATTGGAGATGTTAACGATCAAGGTAATAAGCCTATAGCTCCTCCTAATCAAAATTTTCAAATCTTTACTAATCCCATGCCAAATCATAACACTTCCTTTGTCAAATCTAGTGAAAGAAAAAATGATGTAATGAATGTTGACACGAATGCTGAAAACACGAAGAAATTAGACACTGTGATTGGACTTATAGAATTTTAACCTCGTAAGGGCCTAACTAAGATGTCGCTTGACATTGCTTTCTCACAAAATGACATAATAAAACATGCACCTCATGGTCCTCTTTACATACTTAGAAGAATCAATGACAAGCCTACTAATGGGATATTAATTGATCTCGTTTGTGTAGAGAATGTGATCACTGAAGAATTCCTATTTGTGCATGAGTTTTATAAAGATACATATGAAAAACTGAAAGCATGGATTAAAATGCATAATGTTTTTTCTTGCCCTACGATATGTTCAATAAATCTTCCTTTGAAAGTTGGATTGAAAACCTTACGTGTCTCATTTTCCATCATCCCATCAATGGACCAATTTCATGTGATGTTAGGCTATCCATGGCTTTGCTCCATGAATGTCATCCCATCAATTTTACATAAATGCTTAAAGTTTCCATTTGGCAATGAGATCTTTACTATGCACCATAGTGGCTTTAATCCCGTGTCTTCCTGTGGGAATTTCTCATTGGATTTCTTTTGGACCAAACCTATGGGACCTATTAGGCCTTGTGAGGACTTCTTTTTTAAATCCTATCAAAATTTTAAGGCAAAGCACATAGCAAAGTTATCCCTTACCAATATGCCTCAACCCATGATTGAGCTTCCTATCCTTGATGAAATAATGATTGAACCAAAAGCCCTTCCCAGTAACCGAGATCAAAATATTTCCTATAAGAGACCACAAGATAACCAAATAAGTCTTGTTGTGCCTCCTAAAATCAAACGAGTTTACAAAGATAAAGAGAAAGTGGTTGAACAACCTCCTATGGTTCCTTTTGTTCCTCCCTTAAGGGAAGAAAATAAACCTATGGTTGATAAACCCGCCCTTACACAATCACAACTTGAATATAGAACAAGAGGAAAATGAAATGCTAGAGAGCGTAGGCATAGACGTTATGCTATTGCTCGTTTATTACAAGAAAAAGAAGTAAATAAAAACATAAAAAATCAAAATCCAAACTTACCTCAAGAAATGCATGATGATTCTACATCATCGCCAAAACAAGAAAATCCTAAATCTTGAAAACAACTAGAACCTTCAATGGATATTATCATTAGACCTCCTATTGTGACAAACTTGGATGATGACAATGAATTGCAAAAATTGATGAGGAAGTGCATAACGAGCTGAATTCATTGTTTTCCTCTTCCATGAGCTTAAATGATAACAATCATGATGATATTCTTGCAAAGAGTGTTTCACTGTGTGTTGAGCTTGGTGATTGTCCTAGTTTTGTGCTTGATGTTGTCCCTTTGGCTAGTTTTCTGCCTACCGCATATGATGAACAAGATTGGGATGTGGATGACTTGCTATAGGTTGACTTCCATGTGCCTTACTAGTCTTGTCTTTGTTTTCTTTTGCATGTTCTTTTTGTGATTGCATGTGCATAATGTGATCCCCCGTATTTTTTTGTTTGATGTGTCTTCATGTGCATTCCTTTATTTGTACCTTCATTCTTTTATATGTCATAAAAGATTTATCTTTTATTTTGTCTCATGTTTTCCTTTTGGGGATGATGCAAGGCGTCAAGACATTTAGGTCTCTTCCATGTTGACCCAAAATGATTTTCTTTGATTTTGCTCTCTATGTGTCATTATTCCTGTTCCATGAGTTATTTGGGGGATGATTATGTTTCTGAGATCTATAATATCATTGTAGCAAAGATATACTGACCTTGAATCCGTGGATCCCTTATGTGATTTTCGGATTTCATTTTGGGGGAATCCCCCCTTCCTTTTTCATGACGTAGCTTCATTTGGAAACATATGAATTGGCATAGGGATTTCCAAATAATCTCTTATGTCTTATTTATTCTTAGCATTTATCATTTGCTACTTTAAAGTAATTGCTCACAACATGGTGTTAGCAATTTCTTTAAAGTGGGGGCATACATTGGCATTATCATTTTTGGAGATCTTTGGACCTTTTATTGTTTTATTATGTGGTATTCTTACTTCTTGTGATGTGTCTTCTTCTTGGTGATGTCATTCGGTTTGATGTCCTCCAAGAGTGTGACCTTTCTTGGCATACAAATTTCTTCTTAGTGGCGATGTTATGTGTTGCATTCCCTAAGTTGTGAATCTTTTATCCTAGACTTGTCATCTCTTAGAGACATTAGGCACGATGTTCCCTAAGAGGATACCTTACATGAACTAAGAAAAACCCCTTTGAACATGTCTTATCCTATTTACATTTTTTTATTAAGTGTTTAACATAACGCAATTGGCTAAGCCTTATGAAGCTCAAAGTTTCAACCCTTTTTTATGGCCACCAAGCATAACACACTTTGATTGCTTGTGGAGCCTTGTTTGTTCATAATTGTTTAGCATAACACAACTTGATAAGCTATATGGAGCTCAACATTCATGTTGTGTGGTGCCTTATTAAAGTTATCAGAGATATAACTTTGGTATGGTATGGGAGCCTAATAAGATTCTCTCATTTGCCACCCTTGGAGGCTCACCTAGTGGACAACCAGAGTTTCACTAGCCTGTGTGAGTGTGTTGTTATTTGCATAGTGGACAGAGAGGTTCCACTTGTAAACATTTTTTGGGACAAACAACGGAGGCATGTTCCACATCGCGTTGGACAATCGAGGCTTGATTTGTCATCTGTTTCATTTTCCTTTCTTTGAGTCTTTGGTATTGTATGATTGAGTATCTTGTCATTGTTGCATACATATGTTTTGATTGTCTACTTTAGTGTAAGTTTGACACAAGGGCATCCTCTCACTAAAGTGGGGGCTAAATTTAGTGTAGAAAAAAGTAACCCTTTACATTTTCTCACTTGTTTGGGCCCTCCTATTTAAAATTAGACTTAATAATGCCTTAATTTAGTGTTGTTAAATGTACCTTATTACATTTACACACTTATTTGGGCCCTTTTAATTAATTGTGCTTAATTATGCCTTAATTGGCCTTTTAATTAAATTTTCAAGCGTAATGAATTACATTTTCCGAAGGGGAAACCTAACATTTATTAATGCCTAAAGATAAAATTTCACAATAAGTAATGTGTGTCCTAGGTTTATAGACCTAGGACCCCTTCACCCATGGGAAAATGGGTCCTCCCTAAACCTTAGGACCTAAATTTAAATTATGTTTTTGGTAGTATTTTAATGATTTCAAATCCATAATTCAATGTTGGTTTGTGATATTTGAATTTAGGGAAATTAAGGACACATACCTATAAATACAAGGTTAATTCACCAAGTTTCACCTAGAATTTCAAGAGAAGCAACCTAGCAATTTTATATGATTTTCAAGAGCATTTCACAAGTGGTCAAAGGAATTCAAGAGCAGAAATATCAGAGTTTTATTGCAGCATTCAAGATCCATTGATCATGTCAAATTATTCTTGTATCATGCATGTTTTTGGGGCTAACATTGTGATGTAGGTTTCTTGATCAAGTCAAGCATTCAAATCATTATTTCAAGCAAGATTCAAGTGTCAAGATCCACATCCATTGAAGCCATCTCATGCAAGTTGTAGAGTTCCTCAGATAACCATGGATTTGAGTCATCTACCAAGTTGCTTTAGTTGACAACCAATTCCCTATGTGGATTTGGTAGGACCATCTACAAAGGAGTAGGAACTGAGATGATTTTATTTATGTGTTGCACCTGATGATATGACCTTTGCCCTCCCTGATACTAGTTATGCTAATACAATGACCTCTCACCTTGATAATTCTAGAAAGGGTTCTTTGGAGGCATAAATTGCTTCCTTTTGAGGTTTATGATCTCATTTGAGAAGTTCCACAATATACTCATGTCATTCATCTCTACGACTAGCGTTAATAAAGTGAACATGCTTGTTTGAGCAACAAGATATACATATATGGGAGGAGATGCTTGTGAGGTACTTGAGGATTCCTCTTGTGATGAAATTGATAGTTTAATGAACATAGGCATTGGTAGTCACAAGGAGAGTTTCCCAACATCTATCAAGTTGTTCTCTGCTTCGACAACTAGTTCATACACATCCGATAATGTCTAGACTCTAAGAGATTGAATCATCACAACTATGTCTGAGTTAAAGGTCTTAAGATAAAAGAAAATAGCCATACCTATGGGTAGTTGGGTTGCTACTAGAATCCTTTTCCAGGTTTTATGAAACTCAATATTTTAAAGTCAATAATAGCCTCTTACAGGGATCCTTTGATAGTAGTTAGCTATTGGAGGAGAGATGACTAGTCTCCCTTCTCATTGAATTATTTGAAGAATCTATTGCATAGTTCAATCGAGGTGGCAATGGAGTTGGTAGCAAATATTGATAATAGTTGAGATCCCTCCCCTTGAAAGAGGCAACCAGCAACCTCAAGGACACATTCTTCTCCATGGCATGGTGCACAATACAAACATTTGCAACATCTTGAAGATGTTCTACAACATTCTTAAAATCTCCCTTATGAACTTAGGGAGCACCTTTAAGGCGTTAGCAGGGATAGGGTCCTAAGTAGCCAGGGCTACTAGAGGGATGAGTGGAGTAGCACTATTCCACGCTACAAAGTTTCTTGGTGGTCTTGGAGAATCCATATGTTGCAATCATTGTATTGTGCTAGATCTTGTGGTTCGTTGATGGGTCACAACCACCAAAGGTGGTAGTAGCAAGCTTAGGTTCTATGCTGCTAGTGACCTTGTAACAGGCCTCCGACTCATAAACTTTGAATCCTTGTGGATTTGGGTCCCATGAAGCATGCCAAAAAAGGAACTATTGATTCCTAAAGATTTCTCTTGTTAAACAACATCCTATGAGAAGATTTATAGATGTGGGACCGAATTTGTTGTTTGTGAAGCAAACTTTAGGATTTTAGAAGTTGACTCTTCAAACATTTGGGGAGTAAAGGGGAAGAAGGAAAAGAAAAATAAGTTGAAATAAAACTATCTAAGACAACATGCCAAATTTATTAGTGTATTTCTCTCCTATCTTGAATAATATAGCCTAAAGCTTCTCTAAAATGTTACAAACAATGTTAAAAGAGCATAAGAATGATTTAACCCCTACGACACAAATAAAATCATAACACTATAAAAGAATGGAATAGAAACAATAGACAACAAATGAATCCACACATTTAGACACAAAATACCACATCCTCTTCATTATTAGGTGGAGAAAAAATTATGAAGGCCATAAATGACACAATATAGGGTATTCAATCCTTCCCGCGAGGGGCACCTATTAAGATCTAAGAATAGAAAACAAGAACTTTTCTATTTCTATTCAAGATTAAAACTATTAAAAAAATTATTTTCTTGGTAACAATCATGAAAACTAACCCCCAAAACCCTTTACAAAAGATAGAACCTCAGAATATATAGGCCCAGTGGCCTTGGTGTGGTGGAGTTCACAAGACAAAAGAAAGCAAACCCTGGAGCCTAGCGCTTGTCTTCATGATAAGGTCATTGTAATTGAAAGGAAGTTCTTCAGCTCGTACATGCAGACGGTCTTTGAATCCTGGATATGGCACAACCTTAACGTCCAATGATTCGTGTGAACTGACCCGTGTCTCCCTCTGAACTGCTTTCTAAATTCCTAAAAAAAATGGGGCCCATACTCTCCTACTAATGGTACATTGTTCTTCTATAAAGGATCCTCCTTTTCTCTTGAGGCGTGCAGTGATGCCACACAAAGATTCACTCTCTTTTAAGTTCTTTTATTTTTTACATGCTGATAGTGTCAGAGCTACTACGTGGTGCCTTGGCGTTGTTCATGAAGGGAGTCGAGAACTCGTTCGTGAAGGATGAGTGCAGGAGCACCACATGGCGCAAGCAGGAGTCGTCGATACTTAGCCAAAATTTCCTAAGGGGCCCAGAGGAAAAATGAGGCCAATATAATCTGCCCAATTCTTCAAGCACGTCCATGGCTAAAAGCCAACTGCCCAAAAATTCAAAATCATGGATCCAATCCTTAGAAACAATTTTGGATTTTCTTGCATGTTTTTAATCATGGTTAGAGACTTGTTTATTAGTATCTATTTTTTTGACCTATGGTTATCCTATAGTTGTAGATTTATGGCATTTTAGATGTAAGGATGTTTATATTATAATTGTTTATTCCACAAAAATAATATGTATGATTTATTAGTTTAATTGTTATCAATAGAGTTTATAATTTGCATTATTTTTAGGTCAGTATGTTTTAATGGTTCCAAGTTGTACTAATTAAGATCCACAAGTTTTATTCTACAATTTACTTCGGTCTTATATTTTTACCTATGGGAATGTTTCAATCACCTTTGTTGCAAGTCACATGTGTGCAATATGATGTTTTGGGTGTCATGTTTATGTAACTTTTTGTTGCAAGAACTCAAGAGTAGATCAATAAAGTTTTAGTGGTGTCATATGTATGTAGGAAATATATCCATCATAAAAATAGTGGTAGTGAGTTCCAAGTCATATTGAATATCTTTGTTATTTATTGTAAAGTATTTTGTGTCATGTAGATACATGAACTTTGTGTTAATATTTTGGTTTGTTGATCTATGGTCATAATTGAGCATTAACATGTTAGGTTATAGAGAGGCAATGAGATAGGCTATTGAGAAGAGGGCATTTTGAAGTCACACATGAAGAAGAAATAGTTGTCTTCAAGGTTTTAAGAACATCAATTATGCTATCATAAGCAGCTTTAGATTAAAGTTCAATGAAAGCTTTGTGCAAAACACGGTTGTGATTTTTCTAGGTTGAAAATAGCAACCACAATGTCATGGGAATCCATTGATTACACAGTCAGAGTTTTTTCATGATATGGTTGTGCTTGGAAATCTATCACAAAGATGACATTTTTGCTATGGAAAACTTGTAGTAAGCATGCAATAGGAGTTACTCACTAGGAGTTTTGATTAATATTTGTTCATATGTGATCTTTAAGGTTTTGACTATTATTTGGAATTAATTTTATAGTGTTTAGTAAAATAATGATTTTTTCGTTGGATAAACTAAGTTGATTGAAGAATCAAATTATAAAACAATTGATGAAACACTACATATGATTTTGCTAGGAAATTTAATTTAGTTGACTACTACTCATCCAAACATGTCTAGTGTAGTTGAAATATTGTCTCCAATTATGAGTTATCCAAAACAAAGTAATTGGATTGGGGTATTTGAAGAATCAATATTTTAAACTTGTTGATTTTTTATATTCATTTTTGGAAGGTTGCATAAAATCTAAAAAAATCAACCCCTGGTTACTACTTCAACCTTAGATTTTCCATTATTTCATGGAGTTATAAGAAGAAACCTAATGTTATATTGTCATCCACTGAAGCTAAATAAAAATTAGTTGTTGAAGCAACAAGTAAAACAACATGACTTATAGTTTATCACCCACAACCTGATCTCATGATTATGTATTGTGATAATCAAAGTGTGTTGAAGATCTCCAAGACTCTCTATTTTTCCATACTCACACAAATCATATTGAAGTACATCACTTCATTCATGGCATGCCACCACCTTGTAAATAACATACAATAATACAAAGTAGCTAGTGTACACCAATATCTTGTGATTGCTTGTCATTATATCCACAAAAATGAGAAAAGTCAATTAATTATGATTGTGTAGAGCCATAAAGAGTGGTGTTATAATAGTCATAAATAAGATAGCCCTAGGTTGTCCATGAGAAAATAAAAATCTAACTACTTTGAGGGATTGAACCACCCATCTCGACATGTTGGCATTATCGATTGTGCCCCACAATGGATAAAATACAAAAAAATCACCATTACATTTCTCTTAACTACTATTTTTTTCAAGAATGAATTCATTGTTGGAATAGTCAAACGATGTCCAATTGAATGAATCGAGATAGGGTACTATAGAGGGACCCCATATCCACCTATAGGTTTAGATAAAACATTCACAGGTGCCACAAATTTTGAGAAACAATTTGTCATAGTTTGACATTTTTTTGCACTTAGGGCTCTTAAGAGACTGTTCCAAAATAGTGTAGCTCAAAATGATTGATATAATTGGGCTGAAAAAAAATATTTCGCCTAACATTTACCCACTCACATTGACATTGTCACACAATCGGTTGAGCCCCACAAGATAAAGAACACAAAATATGGCTCTTGACAGCTTTTGGTTGAACGCAAATGATATTTTTTGCAACTTTTCATACATTGTTTCCATAGTCAAATGGCATGGAGATAAGAAAAACAAAGAGAGGTTATTATGGATGGATCCTAATTGAATTTTTGAGTTCGAACAAAACATTTTTAGGTGCCATGGATTTTGTGAAATAGTCTTCCATAGTTTGATAGTTTTTGTACTTAGGGATCTTAAGAGAATGCATCAAAATAGTGTAGACCATAATGATCGAGACAATTGGGATGTGAAACAGGGCCTTTCCTAGAATTCACCCACCCACTCAAATATTTTTGCATAGTTGGTTTATCCCTATGATGCATAAAATACAAAATATGCATGTCAACAACTTTTCACTAAACACAAATGATACTTTTTACAAATTTTGAAACATTGTTGCAACAGTCAAATGGATTGGAAAATTTAAACAAAGAGATAGGTTATTGTGAATAAACCCTAAATGCACTTTTAATTTCAAACAAAACATTCATAGGTTCCACAAATTATAAGAAACAATTCATCATAGTTTGGCAATTTTTTGTACTTAGGGCTCTTAAGAGATTGCGCCAGAATAGTGTAGCTCAAAGCGATCAACTATCTTCGGGAATGAAAATATGACTATGCTAGCATTAATCCACTCACCTGGACGTGTTGTCATAGTCAATTTATCCCCATGATGCACAAAACACAAAATATGGCTACCCAAAAGCTTTTCACTAAATGTAAATGATGCTTCTTGCAACTTTTGAAATATTATTACCATGGTAAAATGGATTAGAGATTTAAAAAAATATATATATATATATATTTTGAAGGGACCCTAAATGAATATTTAAGTTCATGAAAAATATTTTTAGGTGCCATAGAATGTGAGAAACAATTTGTCATAGTTTGGCAATTTTTTGCACTTAAGACTCTTAAGAGACTACATCATTATAGTGTAGCTTGGAACAATCAATTGTCCTAGGGAACACATAGAGTAATTCCTTAGTGTTCAACCACCCTCCTAGAAATCTTGGCCCTATTGGTTCAGCCCCACAACACACAAAACACAAAATATGGCTACTAGCAACTTTTCAATGAACACAAATGATTCTTCTTGCAACTTCCAAAACATTGTCGCCACAATCAAATGAATTAGAGATTTAAAAATGAGATTTTATTATGGAGGGAACCTATGTGCACATGTAATTTCAAGTAAAATATTCATAGGTGCCACAAATTGTGAGAAATAGTATGTCATAGTTTGATAATTTTTTGCACTTAGTGCTCTTAAGAGAAGTTGCACTAGAATATTGTAGCCCAGAATGATTAACTATCCTAGGGAAAAAATAGAGGCTTTACGCATTCACCCACCCATCTAAATGTATTAGCATAATTGGTTCAACCTAAGATGCATGAAATGTAAAATATGGCTACCAATAACTTTTCCCTTAATTCAAATGATATTTTTTGTAATGTTTGATACATTATCACCACAATCAAAAGGATTGGAGATTTAAAAAATAAGAGAGGTTATAGTGGAGGAACCCTATGGGAACATGTAATTTTATACAAAACATTCATAGGTACCACATATTGCAATAAATAGTTTGTCATCGTTTGACATTTTTTTGCACTTAGGGCTCTTAAGTGATTGCATCAAAATAGTGTAGCTTGAAATGATTGATTGTCTTGGGGAAAAAAATGTCACCTTCCCTAGAATTCACTCACCCACCCGAATGTGTTAGAATAATCATTTCAGCCCCACAATGCATGAAACACAAAATATGGTTGTCGACAACTTTTCACTGCATGTAATGACACTTTTTACAACTTTTGAAACATTGTTGTTGTATCATTGTAAATTGTCACCCTTGATAATTTCACACTATGTCCCCCCCCCCTAAATTATTGAGCCTAATTGAGTCCCCAATTTCATAAATTATACATTCTATAGCCCATTTGTACCACTTTATGAGAAATTGCAAGCATTGAACAAATGCAATCAACTATTAGTTTTCCTCCTATACATCGTGTCTTGGAAAATAGGGCTCAAGGACTAATTTTTAATATGTCAAAGTGGCTATTTGAACACTCAAATTTTAAAAATTTAAAATGTTGGCTTTTGGGATTTGATTGTTAGGAAATTAGAGAAATTTCTACAAACACCTATTTATTGCATCATTTCAAATCAATCTAGAAAACTATTGGAAAGCTTATGATCAAGAGCACTATCAAGAAAGTCAAGAGAAAAATTTCAGAGCATCATTGCATCAATTCAATATCCTAACATCATGTCAAATCCTATGTGAGTTTATGTGTGTTCATGTTATCTTTGTAGGTCTCCAAAGAATTCAAGAAAATAAATAAAGAAATATCAAGACATTGAGGTGATGTGCATGAATGCAGTCCTTCAAGGAATTCATTGAAGGGTGGTGAGTTGTAGCACTTTGTGATTTCATCATTCCTTCCTTTCAATTATTATTTTATCATTGACATTTCTATTGTAGAAGTGGAAACACTTACACGGGGTTTGATTGAGGCAATCCCCTAAATGGCCTAGCATTTTCCCTCTCTTTGAATGTGTAGGTTTTAGGTCTAAAGAGGATTGAAGATAAATTATTTATTCTTGCATTCAAATCCCTACGTCTTGTCAAGATATAGAGACTCACCTACAAAATTATTCGACAATATTTTGACAACTCTGCAACTGAAAAATCAGAAGCTCAGATATGTCATTAGAGGACCCCAAAAATAGAGTAGGATACCCTATCAGAGACCCATATGTCCCTAGGAATCCCACTCCTCATGTGCATACCAGAACCAAATTTTTAGGACAGGTACATAGTCTCCCACACTTTCCAAATCTACCTACAATTTACTGTTTCAATCTGTTATTTGTCAGGATCTTACATTTTTCATATTAGGTCATATAGTCTAATTAGGTTAATTATAGGTCAAATTACTTCTATTCTATTTCCAAGACTCAAAAGGATCAAATCCAAGCTTGATTGAATCAATGCCTTTATGGTTGAAAGTCAACCTATTTGCTTTGTTGATTTGAATCCTAATGAAACCCTAGGAAAAGGTGGAATTGACTTTGGGTTTTGGATATTAAAGCCTCAAATACCAAATTTTTCCATGTTTCATTTTGGTGAACCCGACCTGTTAACATTACATACCTTTTGAAATTGCATCCCAAATCTAAGATTTGCATTGCACTATTTTGCATAGATTTCATTTAGGGTTTCACTTTTGCATAATAAAAAGTCATAAAAATTCAAAAAAATGCATATCATTTTACATCATAGGTTGCATTAGGATTAGTTTCAGTCACTTAGATCAAATCTACATTAAAAATTGTATTCATATTTATCATTTATATTGTCGCACATTTGCATTTGAATTATATTGAGCAATTCTGAGAAAACAATCACTATCAAACCAGTTTGTAGATAGAAACAAAATTCTTAAACAAAAATTTAAACACTCAGTTTTCAATTTTTAAAACCCTTAACAAGGAATTAGATGCCCTTGGGTGCCTTTGTCCTTGTACAATTGAATCAATAAACTTTTTCACAAATTTTTGTTTATGTCTACTTAGTCTATTGGTGATTGTAAATCTCTGTTTTGGAATTCATAATTGCATCTTTTTAGGCATTTTGTACATAGTTCATAATAGTGAAAGAAAGTGCATTGTTGGGTTTCAATTTTTCATTTAAAAAGCATCATTTCCAAGTCTTTGCATCTTAAAATTAGTCAATTTATACATTTCAGATCAGAAAAATTGCATTCAAATTACCATTTCTTGTTCACATATTGAACTACACACTTGGCTTGGCATAAATTAAGCAAAATATAGAAAATAATCACTGTTCAAACTGTTTGCAACTAGATTTGGAAACCTTAAACACAATCACACACAATCAATTTTTTAATTTCTAAAAAACCAAACCAGGACTCAAACACCCTTGGGTACCATTGTCTTCCTGCTGTTGATTGGCCCAATTTTTACATAGACCTATATTGTGATATTCCTTGTCTGCTTTTACTATTTGATTCATGTTTCTTCCCATTTTACTATGTTTGTTTGTTTATTTGTTTAGTGTTCCTCTTGGGTACACTGTGTTTTGAAACTTGCATGAGCTTCATAACATAGTATCCTATTGCCAATACTTTAGTGAGATGTAGTTCTAGACTCATGGCATCCCGTGTTGTTGTTACATTTTTTATGGATCCCGAGTCCTCTGACTCTTTTATGCGAAGTGTTGTCAATACTCAACCCATTTTAGATTCTATCCTTGACATTACTGTACCAATGACAACCTTACAAAAACCCATTTTTACATATGTTGAGACTATGGTTGTCCATGTTCCCAAAGACAAACTGAAAAAAATTGGACAAAGATTTAGAAGGACTTCAAGACTATGTGAGTATTGAATCTCTAGCTGATCTTGCAGTCCCTATGATAGATAACATGAGGAAATTGATTAGTGATGCTCATGAATTAGAGGTTTAGCTTGGCCTAACCCATATAGTTGATGCTAATGTACCTACAATGGCTAGTTATGCTCAAGCTTTTGGATATACTCAAAGTCAAGGAGGAAATCAAGTCTCCCTACCTACAACCATAGCCTCTATTCCTACATATACCAACCCAATTGTCACCTCAACGATACACCAAAGCATTGGTATAATTCTAATAGTAGGTCTTTCCACTAGAAATCCTTATGGTTTTGGATCCTCACATGTGACACCTCAAGTTTCATCCCCTCTCATAAATTTGCTACATAGTAGCCCACCAAGCACATACACACTTCCACCATGTTCACCAAATTCCAGAAACATGTCAAATAATGATTCTGTCATCAACCAAATTTTACAAAATTTAACTTCACTTCATCAAAAAATCTCAACCCTGAGACAAAACCAAAATGGACAACCACTATGTAATCATTAATACTTGTCCCAAGGTTTCCTTTGCAAGTGAGGTACCTGCACTAAAAAATTGTTGCCAACAGATAGACAACATAGGAAGTCATATAAAACTCAGATGTTTTATTTACTGCAAAAAATTTCTCATGGAGATTATCACTAATAATTTTGGCCCAATAAAATTTGACTTTCCCTCTCAAAATATTTTCAATGAAATAATACATCCATTCCTTGAATGTAGAGACAACTAGAAGACCCACAATTCTGCTTAGAAGTGTAACCAAATCATTGAATTCTTCATTGAAATCAATTCTATACAATGTATTATGCAATTTACCCACACTTGATTGAGGCTTATCCATCTAATTTTTGTTGATAACATGCAAGTAGCCCCCAAGATTAAATTTCCATACATTGATTGCATAGGCTTGGTCAGTGACTTCCATTTTTGAAAAAGAAGGAATCCCGGATATTCTGGAGATCGAAGGAGCAGAAAAATTAGGGAATACTCTCCCCTCAACCATAATGATCCTTTGAGAATCTTTGTCATAGTACTCTCGACATGTTGATATCAACTCAGGGCAGACCAATGAAGGAGGGAATCTTGTAGCTTGTGCAATTCCACTTTGCTTAATTCTTCATGCCAAATCTGTCTTTGGTGGTTTGGAAATCCTTTCTCTGAACTCATCAATGTTCACATGTCCAATATTAGTGCCAGATATCTTCTCCCAAGTGGATGTGATTTTGGAAACAACCTCAACATTGTAGAATTCAAACTTCATTTTGGCTACTCGTTCATCTATTTCTGGATAAAAATTTGTAAAGATAACACATAATGAGCACCTTGATCTTATGGATTAGAGTAATTAATACCTACATAAATCATACATATACATACTTAAATCATGAAAATATCATCCCAAAATAACCCTATGCATGAATTAAATTACTTAATTTTCCAAATTTGTGCATCTTCTCAAAGGCTACTATATTAAACATCCTAAGTTGTTGGATGAGAGTCTACACTATGTGTAGCATGCTTACAACCATGCAACACACTCTTCTACTTGAAGACCTCCTTTCGAGACTTGTTTTGGTTATCTACCAAGGAAACCTATGGATTTTTCTTTCAGGAAGGAAGATGTTAAACATGGACATCATGATGCAAATAAGGCCTTGAAGTTCATCCAGAAGATCCAAGCAGTCCAATAGGTAGTTGAAGCACAACTGGAGAAGAGTCGGGCAAAGTACAAAGCCCAACATGAGAGCATCGTGTTGATCATCAATTTCAGGTTGGTGAAAAATTTTGGTTACACATCAGCAAGGAAAGAATGCAAGGCGAAGGTAAGAAGCTCAAACCAATCAGGTATGGTTCCTTTGAGATCCTAGAAAATATTGGTATCGATGCCTTCCGCCTAGATCTACCTCCTTATATGCATAGCTACTCAATGGTTAATGTTGAGAATTTGAAGTTGTATGAGCCTCCAATGATACTAGATGAGGAGGCTGATGTTCAAGTTCCTTCTGTTGATGATTTATCACTTGAGTACATGAACAAGTTGCAGGAAGACGTAATCCTAGACAAGAATGTCAGAACTTCACGAAGAGGAGATGTTGAGTACCTTAGAGTGGGACTAAAAGGGATGAATCCTAGCAAATAAAAATGGATGGAGTTTGGAAAAGTGAGGGAACTATACCCTCACTTAATTTTTGTGTAATCAAGCTTTCGAAGGTCCAAAAGCTCTCCAGTGGGGAGGATTGATCCGGGTGGATATGTTCACCAAAAATTCAATTGTTCTAGATGCTCCAATAGTTGGAACCAAGTTAAAGAGCTCTTGGATACGAACCCAACGCAACTTGAATCGTCCCAAAAGGAGTTTGTATGCCCAAGTTATGCTCAGTTAAAGCTCGATCAAAATAGGGGTACCAGATGCAAGATGATAGGTCAAAAAATTGATCATCTCAAAATTGGATGAGGATGACGTCAAATTGAAGAGATCAATGAGAAGATTGTAATGCCGCTCGTTTCGCATCAAACAAATCTCATACGCAAAATATATGACTGATCAAAGTTGAGGGTTGACTATGCTAGCTTGGCAGTACAATGATGATGTCAACATGCCATCAACAAACAATACAATGGTGTGGCACTATCAAGGTAGTACATGTGGTAGGTGAGTTAGCATATGAGTGTCGAGTTGGTCCAATCATGGTTTGACACATGGTAGTTTGGTGGCAAAAGTTGACCAATCACAACTTGACACGTGGCCCAATCACTGGGTGCCACATGGCACCCCTTCTTATCTCCTCCAGTGTGGGTTGGTTACAATAGTTTGTTAAAAAAGGATCGGTTGGGGGTTGAATCCACAAGCTTCTCTTTACCACAATATCCACCTACCATTGCGCCATAGGATTCACTCTACCATCCAAAGGGCATCGATTCTATTTAATGAAGATAAAGTTTAAATTGGGGGGCGATGGTTTGAACTGTTGACCTCCCCCTTTCCACCCATTGCTCCAATCACCAAGCCAAGCACATGCAGTTGCATGTATTCCAAAGGTAGTTTGTTTTAAAGAAGATACAAGCCGGTTGAAAGTTAAAAATAGGAACCGCCGACCCCCAAATAACAAGCACCCCAAAATTACTGTCACACCAGTCACTTTGTGCTCAAATATAAAGTGGTAGGGATTTTTTTTACTATATTTTCAACCTCAAAAAATGTAAAGGGTTAAGGTAAAGGCTTGAATTAAGAGAAGCCTTAGCTCAAATATTTTATTTTTAAAAATAAGAGATAAGGGAATAACGGGGATATATTATTGTTACCCCTTAAAAAACTTATGAAATTGTATAAAAGGGGGTTATAAGCTTGTGAGGGAATTAGTGAAATTTGGGAATTAGGAGGAAGTGAAAACTCTCTATGCAAGAAAATTTAGGAGATTGATGCGAAAATATTTGTACTTGAGAGAGATAATTTGTCTTCATTTTCTTCGTCGTTTGAGGAGACTTTGTAAAGATTTTTGGAGAGAAATTTAAGGACTGGTCACTCCATTGGAGAGGGAATCAGAGATGTAGCCAATTGGTGAACTTCATAATCAATTTGTGTCTTTTTCTTCTCTTTTATGTTCTCATATTTATGTTGTGCTAACCATTTTAATGTCTTTTAAAAACATTTAAATTAAGCTTAAGACATTCAATTTCTCGTTTTCTTTAAATTAACATTTATCCATGCAATTTCCATAGATCCTAACAGATCACTTAAAATAAAATCAAAACATATTAAAATATGAGATGACCAAAGATGAGATCTACCTCGAAAATGCATTGGTACAATTGAGTTTTCTTGATTTCACGAAGGAAGCCTTCAGCTGCCCAAAACTGAGAGTAAAGTACATAAAGATGAATAAAATGAGATGACCACCACCTATTTATACCTTGCATAATTTATGACACAATAAATGTGCCCAAACAATCTATTACACATAATAGAAACCCTAATTTAGGGTTATAGAAACACAAAGACCACTGGGATGCATAGCTTGTGGGACTAAAGACATTACGAGGATAGACATAATGCAGGTTGAGTAACAATACGATCCAAGAGATTAGTGGCACCATTTCACTAGAAAGTTGTATAGGGAACTTTGCATGAGGAAATATGCAATGAAGAACCCATTCAAGTAAAACCTGCATAAGAAATCTGCACCATGGAATCCTGTAGTGGAATATTCACAGGGAAAACCTGTAAGGAAAAATATGGAAAAGGCAAATTCTCCCAAACTTCCCAAAAAATCTAAGGGAATTAAAATTTTAAAACCAACCCAAGCAAAGGGGCAAAAAAGGAAGGAAAAAACGAAACCAACCAAATAAAAGTGAAAGAAAAAAGAGGGGGTCCTCATTTCCTAGGGCATGCGTGCAAAAGGCACAACACTATCCAAATCTTTAGCCTAATTTGAATTCACAAAGCTCTATAATATTCAATACTTTCCCAACATTATCACCCCCATGATAACCAATAATAATCTAGTTTAATTCAATTATGTGAAAAATATTTTCGCGTGAGCCCAATGTTCTCTTCTAGGATTTGACATGAACGAACTAAGAACTACTACAACTTGAGAAATATTGGTCTAGTACAAACCATAACATACATAAAGCTTCTTGCCACCCTAGAGCATATAGAAAATTACACAAGTCCTTCAAAGTCTCTTGAGACTTGATACATTTTTTATACCCAACTTAATGCCTATAAATATGGGATGAATACAAGCTTATTGTTATGCATATGAAATCTCTTCAAAATAATTTAAATGTACTTCCTCTAGTTAAACCATAATTTCCTATTAGCCCTATCTTTGTTAATTTCCAACCTAGTACATGTACCTTTAAAACCCTAATTTCTTCATTACAAATTTAGTAAAAAATTGAGACTTGAGTTCCTTAATTATTTCCTTCTTATTTCTAATGATAATCATATAATCAATATACAAGATAATAATTAAAATATGATCACCAACAATTTTGTAGTAAACATAGTGATCAACTTTACTCCTAGAAAAACTTAGTTCCATCATATATGCATCAAGATTTTGATACCACATATGTGATGACTACTTCAAACCATATTGAGATGTTTTTAATTTACAAGATAGATCATATTTTCTTTTGACCTTATACATGAACTTCAAGTTAACCCATTTATATTTTCTCATCTAAAAATCTATGTAAGAATGCAATCTTGACATTTATCTATTTTACTTCAAAACCAAATTTAGCAACAATAGATAATATCATTCTAATAGAATTTGAGTTATATAGAAATAAAATATCTCACTAAATTCAATTCCCTCAATCTAGGAATACTCTTTTGCTACCAATCTTTCCTTTTTTCCTTTCCAATGTACAATTCAAACTGAACTTCTTATTGTAAACCCATTTTTAGCTAATGTGATTACTTCCCTCAAATATATCAATTAAGTCCCAAGTCTTACATTTATTCAACACCAACACCACCTCTTTTATCATGATCTTCTTCCAAGACTTACTTTCCTTTAAAGAAGAAATATATCACTCTTCTACAAAGCTTAGTTCACCATCAATATAAGATAGAGTAAAAACATAATGAAAATATGATGGAATAATTTTTTTTGGTAATTTTTTCTATGTTATAGACCTTTTTATAGGTGGAAAAGACTTAACATATCAAATAAAAAAGAAATATTATTTTAATGTAGATTTTTTGTTCTATCCCTACACTACTCAACAAGCTTCTAGCTTGATACATTGAGGTTATGTTCATTCTTTAAATAGTTAAATTCTATTATGTTGATGTGTGTAGGATGTTTTCCTCTATCTAATAATTCCAATATGTTTGCAAACACCTTCAAGTTCCTTAGAACAATACTCTAACATTATTTGACCTTAATACTTTTCATTTTCTTATCTATCCAATTTAATGCAAGTGCCTTAAACTTCTTAAAATTTTAAAAAACCTTAGACTTCTTCCAGATAAAATATACCCAAGTATATGTATAGACAATCACTAATAAAGGAGACATACTATCAAAACTTACCAATAGAGTACACAGCCACAAGAATAAACATATTTTTGTGGATTACTCCAAAATATCATTTGGTTTAATACTTTAGAAAGTGAATTTTATCCTAGTCTATTTCCCAAATATGTAATGTTCACACAACTCAAAATCAACAGAATAATTTAAAAGATATTCCACCATATTTTTACTTACCAAGGTTTTCAAATATTTTTCACCTGTCACCCAATTTATGGTGCCATAACATACTTTAAATTTAAATTTAATTGCATCGGTTGAATGACACAGAGTTGATGCCTCCAACTTGTTGATGGTTAAAATGACACAAACAACATTAAAACAGAATATTGCTACTCTATTTCTCCTGAAAAAGAAAGACTACATATAGTGGCCTAACTCCCAAGGTCCTGGTAGTTGGTTCTCAACTGTCTGGTGTCACTCAATTGGTTCATGCAACTGTAATGTTCAAGGGGCCTGTGCTGGTAATAAAAGACTTTAAGTTGTGACTCTCTTTCTGTAACAAGCGGATTATAAACAAAAGAAAAAGATAGGACAAAGGGGTAACCGGTGAATCTTGAATCAATTTTATCTAATGTTCGGACATATATCTTCAATAATGAATGTTTTCAATCAGATCTAGAGAACCATAAGATGACACAACCTATAGAACGATCTATACCATTGCATACATTTCAGGTGCTTAATTAATTCCACACTTACAATATCACGAATACTTCAAGGATTTCAAAACAACACACATTCATTCATCATTAAGATCATAGATCAACAAACTTCAAATAAAATTAATTCAATGACAATCTAATAAGATAATCTTTAAATCTGGTTTCTTCTAATGATTTTCACCACATAAGAAACTATCATGCTACAACACAATCACTAGCATTCAGATGGATTATAACTTATCAGCCTTATCAAACAAACAATTTAATTCCAAACACCATCTTTCGAGTCAAACCTGTAATTCTATTAACTGTAAAAGATTTAAGTACAATGTATCTCTGCAAAAAGAAAACTCTACAAAATTCTCTCTTAGCATTAGGCAAGCCAATCCAATTCTCAATTAGCCGACCTTTACAATCTGATAACCATCTGGTATTTATAGCTATACAAAAGAAGTTCCAACTTCACTTCTATTTTAGGCTTTCCACCTTTTTAGGAACAATCAACTTTCTTGGAAACTCAGATCAACTTTGATCTTGAGTCCTTACATTATACATTCAGTTTGATCTAAAAATGGAAGATAGAAATAGAAGAAAAGAAGTCATGCATCCTCAAAAATGTCAGTGCTGCATGCATGCAACATGCAAGGAAGAAGAACATCATGCACGCAAGATTTTTATGCATGTGAAGCCGGATCCGCAATAAACTCATCATAACTAGCGAAGACTTGTTGTAACATATCCATATATGGCCCATCAATCTAGTCATCTTCGAATTTGATCCGATCTAACTCAACTGCAGCAAACTCTTTCATACTTTTAACCTTGATCAATTCTCTCCCTGCAACTTTTATTTCTTCTTTGACTTCTACAAGCCGATCTATCACCAAGTCTCCTCCATCCTCTTTCTCCTGTATGAGTCCTTGGAATCTTTCATTCCATTTCTCTCTAACCTAACTCAAAGACATGCCATCTTTAGTCATTACATTCACATCTACAATTATAGCCATGACTGCTTCTAACTCTTCCAACTGCTCAGTTAAATTATTAACTGCTTCCTGAATCTCATCCTAATGCTTGCTCAAAAAGCCAGTCCTAAACTTAAGTATGCGAGAAGTTTTTTCTACAAAATCTTTGTTATCATCTTCAAGTATAGACTCTTCTAGAAGAGTAGTTAGAGGTAATGCATTTATCTTTTCTAACTTTTCACTATACTCCTTATACTCTTCTTCTAGTTTTTCCGATGCCTCAATATATTGATGCATCTCTTTTATTACTCCCTCCACCTCTTTGTAGGCTTCAAATCCTTTTGCTAAAATCTCACCTACCTCTTGGTTCACTTTGTCTATCCATTTGTCAACCATCTCCGCCTTACCTCTAACCTGCACCAAATCATCTACCTCCTTTTTGCTCAACAAAATAGGAGTCTCAATGGTTGCAACTTGCTGTGACCTTGGAGAGGAGACACTCTTCAAGAATGAATGTAACTGATCTAATTGAGCTTTTAGCTCATCCTTCTTTTGTTTGTCCTTCATCATTCTTGATTTAGTTGTTGATGCCACTACATCAATTAGATCCATTTGTTGATTTCTAGTGGGTCATCCCAAATTAACCATACTCAATTGATAGTCGGTTAGCTGCATGTCCCCTACCTCCTTTTTTGTCATAGGCATGGCATATTCAGCAACTATCTCCCCTTTATCTGTGAGCTTAGTAGAATGTAAGATTTTAGCCTTCTTCTTAGGCTTTTCCTGCTCAATTCCCTTCATTATATCCTCCCAATTAAGAGGTTTAGGAGGTGTTCTAGCTCTCTTCTACAAATCTAATTCCAACCATATAGGAGCACTAGGAGCAATCATCATTATGGAAGAGGAAGCGACAACTGTAGAGGGTGGCTGAATATTTACCTCAGGTTGAGAATCAACCTTTGCTTTCTCTTGTTGCTCCTGCAGCACATGCATCTACACCAACTTCTCAGCCTCCTCTCTATCTCGTTGTTCCTGCCTTTTCTTGTCTTCTTCTTCTTTTCTCAATCTCTCTTCTTCCATCTAATCCTTTTCTAATTTCTCTTTTTCTTTCCTTATCTTTTCTAATTCTTCCTTTTCTATCCTTTCCATTTCCAAGGCTATGAGCTTCTCTGCCTTTTCCCTTTCTTCTTTTCCTTTAACAGTTTCAGCCATGCCATAAAGTACTCCTTCCTGAACTTCTTTGCTCTTTTTCCTTGTTAGTGGAGCTTGAGTAGATGACTCACCCAATGTGGGCGTAGAAACAGTAGATCCTCCAATGGGACTTCTTGTGTTTCTTCTTCATCCTCTACCACCTCAAGTTCTATCTCTTCAACATCTGGTGGAAGGAATTCTAATGGCTCCTTAGGAGGTGTCTTCCTCTTGATTCTTTTATACCCTTTTCCCTTTTTAAGGACTGGTCCCTGAGGAGCTTGAGCTCTCATCATAAACCATTGCACACTTCTATCCAAAACTGTTCTCCCAATTTTCTTAATATCAATTGTTTCTTCCTCATTCCAGTCTATTGGATCTAAACTTTTGGTGCCAATGTTTAAAGCTTCATATGAGGGATCTAATACAATTCCATCGTCCACCAAAGTGTCAGGAATGTTTTCTTTAATACCCAATTCTGCCATGAGTGCAATTGATAATCTTTCATAATTCTTTTTCCTCAAATCATATTCATCCTGCCTATCACTCCAAAAGTCCTCTAATAAATTAAAATGTCTAATGAATACTGAGGCTAATAAGGCATACATCTTACCTTTTGGATCAAAATATCTACGAGCTATATACAATCCCAATTTCAATTGTATCAACTCATTACAGACCACCTTTGCTCCCTTCAAGTGTTGACAGCCATATTCCCTCAACTTCATGGGAAATTTATGGCATCCAGTCTTGTGCTTGATCCCAAACCTAGCATTAACTCCAATGGCTTGATATACAAATTCCATAAGCACCATCCTGTTACTGTAGCATCTTGGAAGTAAATGGGGATGACCTTCAAAACCAAACAATCTGAAGTATGTAAATTTGGGGTATTGGATGTACCAACTTCCCCATTCAGCAATGAATGCCATGGCTTCTTGACTTAATCTATATCCTGCATCTCCATTCAACTGATTGATGACCACATATAAAAAGGCATCATTGACTCTCCTAAAATGAGTCTCAACCACCTGAAGAGTTAACTGATCATAGTGCTCCCACACTTTCTTTTGTCCCTCCAAAGCTCCTATTATGCCTACTCTGTTTAGACCTGGGAAAACACCCACTCTTGCTGCTGCATAGACAATGTAAGAGGTCATAAAGAAACATTTAGTATTTCTAATGTTTGTCAGCTGATCATGTATGGCATTGGATACGATCATTGGCCAATCAAACTGCTGATCTCCCTTTAAGATTGTATGGATGAAAGGAAACATCCACTCCTTGAAGTAAAATACATCCCTCTTCCCAAATACCCTAGATAACATCACAATCAACCTTGATATCTCCTCATAGAAATCAGTCCTCTTTGGCTAATCTGCAAGCTTGGTCAAAGACTTCTTTTCTGTCCTTAACCACTTCTTGTTCAAGTGAGACTTATTGGAGTCCTTATATTTACTGTATTTCTCTAATGCCTCTGCCTCATTCAATTGCACCAAGTTCTTTGGATCTGGAACATTAAATATCCTTTGGAATGCCTGAGGAGTGAGATTAAGGATCACATTTCCTTGTGAATCCATGCATAGTCTAGTAGCAGGATTGTAAGCACTGGCCACTGTCATGATTAGTTCCGGGCACTGGACGGATATAGGAAACAAGGTGATATGAGCTAGTCCAGAGCTGACAATTCTTTCTGTAGTCAATGTAACTTCCTTGTCAAATGCTTCTGACTCCCATTCCTCAAAGTTGTATGGACCCAGATTGGTATCAGTGATATCCAACCAAATTGATTCTACCTTGCTTACTTTCACCACTGGGCTCCTATGATTATACCTTAATGTATAAGGTAGTTGTTCGGGCTTCATCTTCTTTATTTTTGGTGTTGTTTTTGATGTTCCAACTGGTTGATTCCTCCGAGCAGCCTCTCCTGATGTTCCTAACATCTTTCAATCTTCCTGCAAGCAAACCTCGAATTAGATCTTTAGATATCATCATAAAACATGCTTTTAAAACATACCTTTTAGACATACATTGGAGTCAGAACCAGACAAAAGCTTAAAACAATTTCTTTTATAAAACTGGCGGACTTGGAGCAAAAACCGATATAGAAACTTTGCCTAATAACAAATGGGCTCGGAGTCAGAATCGGGGAGATTATCGAAACCGAGATCAGAATGAAAAAGGGATTTGGTTTTTTTCGAATTCTCTTTTTTTTTTCATATTCTATTTCCATTCCGCCTTCGCCTCCGATTTGGTCATTGTTATTTTGCAGAAAGACTTTCCATTATCCACAGAGCCGAAAACGAGATGAGAATAGAATCGATAACTTTTGCAAACAAAATTCGTAAGTTCAAGATCAGTTCCGATCCTGTCTCCGCCTATGCTAATCATGATGTCATCAAATACTTTATTCATTTTCAACACAACTTCATGATTAAGACATAGGTCGCTATAAAGTGGCAAAGGAGCTTAAAACTCTACACCCATATGATCGTGGGGAACAATTGCACTTCTAAGATATCATTTTTTAATCATTTAAAGTAATTGCAGAGACCAACGAAACCCTAATCTAACAAACCTGATAAAAACTAGGGCACGGGTTTAAACCCTGCCATTCTACCAGACGACGAAACCCTAATCAAGCAATAAATCTAATCTACCCTAACTCACTATAAAAACTCTAATCTAGCTCACTGTAGATTCTTAATCTAACAAACGCAATTAACAACCCTTAATCTAATCTAATATACTGAAAACCAAAAACGACATGATCACAATCACAATTAAGATGTGAAAGCGATGGTGCTCTAAAAATAGAAAGAAATGACACGATAAAACAAGAAAACCAAGATTCAAAGTAAAACAAACAAGACAAAATAAGAACCTGCTCATTCAATCATATCAATGATCCTAGATTTGCCTTAAAACACAACGATTGAACATATGAGCAGATACATAAAGCAAAACAAAACAAACACGACAACAAATAAACAACAAAGATAAGAAACCTACCTCAAACGCAAACAAACCCGAGCTAACTTCCTGAACCAATTCACACACAATATCCCTTCTCTATCTCGATCAATTTGCTCAAACGAACTCTGCTATTGCTCTTCGCACTCTTAATCTTGTAATAATAACAATAATGATCGACTTTAACCCTTAATAGAGGTAAATATGTTAATTTCTACCTACACCAGCAACCACCATTAATGCATTAAAATGCAGTAAAGGCGGAGTCGAAACTGTAAGAGAACGAACACTGGTCTGCTATGCAACTTCAGTCAAAAAGTCAATGACAAAAAGTGGCGGGGGCGGAACTAAAATGGAACCGGGATCTTTAATTTATAAAATTTCCAAACCTCATTACCATTCTGGCTCCGGGTCTGTCAACTAAAAAAAAAAGCAAAAACAAAATACAAAAAGTTAAATAAAAGACCAACCTAATAAAACAAAACACAAAAATTGAGACAAAACAAAAATTGAAAAAAAAAATAGCGGAGGCGGGATTGGAATAGAGTTATGATTTTGCAAATTTTCATAACAACCATCCTAATTCCCACTCCAGCTCCGCTTCCGCTAAAAACAAAGGCAAAGAAGAGACTATCGGGATAGAACCAAAAACAAGCCTCAAAAGAACTTTCAGAACCCGATCCAGTTCTGGTTCCGATTCCAACAGTGAAACCAAAGAAAAACAAAGTATTGGCAAAACTAGACTCCAAACTTTGTTTCAAAAATAACTAAGTACAAAAAAACAAAAAGGGGGACCCATTTTGACCAAGGCAAAAGATGGGGTGGTTATGCAAGGCATAACACAACTGAATGAGAGCACCATGCTTGATTCTTTTAAGTAGCATTGGAAATTCCCTATAGCCAACATACAACCCTTTTATAAAAGGTAACATGCATTCTAAAATCAATCATCTCATAAAAATAAACAATATTTCTCACTAGAATTAGAATATGGAAAACAATTGAGAGTATATTCAATCTAGGTATCCCTAAAGGATTCTTTCCTCTTTCCCCAACCAACTATTCTAGGTGAGTAGTTATCAATGACAAAAAAATATCCCCCATGTCACTCCTTTTACTTAGAGCACTACTCCCTATAAAGAGTCATGTTAAATGATACACCAAATTCAATCAATTAGGAGACATCACCAATAATATTAGTAGAGATATAAAATCACTCCTAATCTCATCATTTTTTTAGTGTATGAAATTTGACTCTAACAAAAGAAAGATCAATTTCCTATGAGAGCAATTCAATATATTACAATAGGATTAACTTGCAACATTTATGTTTTCTAAATCTATTGTTCAAACCTATGATGGTAATCCTTTTGAAAAATTAATACTAACTAGAAATATAAATAATTAAATTAAAATGCTTAAAGGAAGTAAATTGGTGAAAATAGAGAAATAAAAGTAACCTTTTGATAACAAAAATATAAAGTATAGACAATGTAAGGAACTTGGAATACAAATTTGAAGGTCTTTGCTTAGGAACCTAGTGTGATGTGAGGATGTTCATGTGATGTGATGTATTCTTATATGAACATAAAACCAAAAACACAATACAATTCAAAAAATCTCCCAACATGCACATAAATTGAAAAAGATTCTAAAAGTGATAAAAAGATAAAAATAACATGATCAAATCTACTAGAACCGCTATTGTATTAAAACAAATAAAATAAAATAAGATTAAATGGGGGGTTTTTAGAGGGATTCCACCAAATTCAAAAACTTTAATACCTCTAGTAGACCTACAACAAATAAAATGGAGAAAATATTTTTGGTGGTTATTTAGGGGCTTCCCATAGTCAAACTTCGTATTGGTCTTTTGAACTCCATGACAACCTTGCTTTTTATAGATTTTTAAATGAAAATAATGAATTGTTGTATAAATAAAAATTCTAAATGATAGTAGTAGAATCTATACTAAATGTAATCCTAACTACAAGCACTATTAACACTTAGGAACCAAAAATTCAATTGAAAGAGGAGAGGAACAATAAAACAAGAATAATATCACCTCTGGAGCTTGAAACCACCAAGAAGAATAGTTATTTTAAAATATTGTCACAAATCCATGAATATTAATTCATAATTAAAAATATTGTTTACATGCACAATAGATTGGTAGAAGCTTCACAAAATGATCATGGAGGTTGGTGGTTCTTGTTTTAGAGAGAGATAAACTTTTCCAATGTGTTTCTTCTAAGTTTAGAATGGATCTTATTTTTCTAGATTGACAAGAATAGAGAGAAACAAGGGTCAAATAATTGCTCAATGGTTTGTAGAGCCATTACCTTCCCAACTATCAATGATGGCAGGGAAATATTAACAATCAAATGGTCACTAGAATCACAATTTTTTATGAGACACTAGCATGTTACACAAATTTCTACGTGGTGCACTCCTATTTGGGAAAATTAGATTTAGAGAGATTGTAGAGAGCCAAGATCATTACAAAAATATGAAACATGATACCAAAGTGCTAACATCTTAAATTTAGTATAATTCATATCTAGACACCAAAGTGAGCATAAGACAATGTGAAATTGCACCCTAGGTATGTAATTTTTGACATTACAAATGTGATGATTTTTCAAAAGAATCATCTTTCTTCCTAGATTTATATTCCTTCTTCATGTGAATTCTCTTGTCATAATTTCCCAATGCTTTACTTTAAGTTTAATAGAAGCTATAGACCTACCACTTCCCTTGAACTTCCCTTTATCTCCTACCTTATTCTTGCCCCATCTATCTTTTGAATTACCCCTTACAAATAGGATATCACTAGAGGAACCATTTGTGGACTTTCCCCTAATCTATTCAATTAATAAAACTCTTCACAATATCTTCAAGTTCAATTGAAGAATATATTTTGTTGATTGTTGTAATTAAATTCTCCCATGAATTGGGAAAGGAATGTGAAGTAATATTATGCACTTATCTTCTTTCGATATTAACTTAAAATTAAATTGAAAGTGTTGAGATCATTAACAAAGTATATCTCTTTATCTTCAAGTAATACACATTTAGTTTTTAGAAAATTTGTTAACCAAATTCTTGGACTATTACACAGTTCCTATATTCTTCCATAATAAATATGTAGTATATATTCTTTTGATGTATTCATTAACACAAAATCTAAAAACCATAAATGGATATAACACTTCTAGCTTTCTTCTCTAGTTTATTTCAACCCTCATCAAACATGTACCTATAGGTTTTACCAAAGAAGATAAATTATTCCATTATCTCTCTCCATCAGGAGGTTTTCAACCTTCAACTTCCATAATTCAAGATTCTACCCATTGAATCCCTCAATCTCATATCTCAATGTGCTAGCCATGAATTTAACACATTCTTTGAGTTATTAAAAAAATATGACAAAATCTCACTAATAAATAAAAATATACATGGCAAGAAAAGGAATCCCCTTCCTTGCACCAAATAAAGCCTAACTTATGACATCACGGATGATAAAATGCAATAGATCTAACCCCAAGTAACAATTTGGGATTAAAACAAGTTTTTGATACCAAACTAAAATATTTTGATATTGAACAATCAAGATCATTACCAAATTGATGGAAATTAATCTAAAATCCTAGACTAAAAATTTAGATTATATTATTATAATTATAATTATAATTTACAATATAAACAAGACAAAATGATTTAACTTGAGAAACTCTTGAAAAAAAATCAAAAAAAGAGAGTTAAAAAATATAATATGTCAAAATATAATCCAAAATAAGTCTCCTTATTCCACCTTCTTCAATCTATAAAATTTCAATGTGCAACCTCTACATGCTTCATAGCATTATCACATCATCAAACATGCATCTTGCATCATCATATTCTATCAATACCATGAACTAGATGTAGACTCAAGTCAATTTTCTAGAATCTCAATTGACTCAATACTTTAATTGCCTATAAAATACCAACCATCACACAACCATACAATTACCTTACCATCACTTCAAATGGCCACATCACTTCCATAAAGACTTCTTCAAATGGACAAAAGTTACTCATCAATTTAGATACTCTTGCAATGACTTAATCATAAATTGTTAACCGACATATCTTAATAATGAAATGTTTCTTTTTGTGGTACTAACAAGACCAAACCTAGGGATTGTAGTAATAGAGATAACACTTTTATAAGATGTGGTAAATCAAAGCACCTTCTAGAACATCTACATGCTCTTTGTTGTTGTTGCATCCACTCTAACGACATCACACATACATTAGTAGTGTCATACATACTTTAGTAGAGTACTCTACACATGATGCGATAATCATAACACAATCAAGCCTCGTGATTGCCATCATAACTTTATTGCAGTCCAAGACATCTCCATGTCATACACCTAAGTGTAATTCCTACCGTAGTTTACCACACAGATTCCCAACATTGTTCTCTAATCTACAATCAAACTTCATTACAAGACCATTTGCAAACTCTACAAATAAATAACACACCAAAATTCCAACTACACAACTAAACATACATTCCTCTAAAATTTCCATCCAAATTCGACTTTCAAACCCTACCAAAAATTTATTTCAAGCTACCAAGGTCTTTATTCCTATCGATTACCTTATTAATAATTTTTATTATTATGAATACTTTTAATAAGTTTTTAACCGCTTAACAGGAGCCACAATCCACATCGAGGAGCTCTTTCACCCTTAGCCAAGAAGCAGAATACAATCTACAAAGAGTGGGTCACCACCACATTATCTTTCCTAAAACAATTAAGAAAAAACATTCCAAAATTATCTGTTAAAATGTCAGGCAACTGTACTTGCAACTTATCAGCTACAGAGAATTTGTTGGATTTTTTTCCACGAAACAGATGCACAGATGGTTATTTCCTCATTGTAAATATAATTAATAAGAATTTGCAAGTTCTTATCACCATGCCCACAATGATTTGCTTCAGGAATAAATTACTATTCAGTTACTACCACTGCTAATGTCTCAAACGGGAATAAAATGACTTAGCATTACAAACTTTCAGAGAAACAGCAGTGAAATTTCATGATTAAGATCTTGAGTGCGAAAAACCAGTGTAGTTAATTTGATTTGAAAATTAAATGCTTGGTTTCATGCAATGTATAATGTAAAATTAGAGACCAAAAGAAGATAGCACAATCCATGAAATTTCATGAGCAAAGAGAATATCAGGATCAATATTCTGTGTTATCTGTACACAGTGGGTGTGTTGTTGTAACCCCTGTGGTGACCAAGTATTTTCTGTTATGAGTCCCCACATAATCATGCGTCGAGGGGTATGATTTGTTTATTTGAAATCATATAGATGAATCACCTAAACAAATCAAAGTTTAGAATATATTGTTTAAATCAAAATCATATTAAATATACGTGCTGTATAATCTATCCAATCTGAATTCCTTACAATTAGAAGTGTTACAATGAAAATTCAAATGTGACATTGAATGAGGAAAGCAGTTCCAATACAATTTAACTTTGGAGTTACAGTGACATTAACATAGAACAGTTTCCATCTAATTCCTAGAATTCCAGATAATGATAATCAATACTACAAAACACTTCAATGAAGAGGTTGAAAAGATTAACTTTCACATTTATCATGAAATAGGTTGTGGCATGGGTTGCAGACTGGGCACACAGCCAAGAATGGATTGCCCACAAATACTGAATGAAATTCCAGAGATCATGATGTAGGCAAGTCATTCTTGGCTGTGCAACGCAGTGGTCTACATCATCATGTAACACCCAATCATGAATTTCGTCATGCAACACCCAATCATGAATTTCGTACTACTTCCTGATGCAATATCTGATACAGGAAGCACAGGAAGAGCAGTCCAGTGGATGTTATTGCCTTAAAACTCATGCTATATATAGTGCTTTAAATGCCCATCTGATCCACGAATGGAACTTTTTCTAAGAAAACTGGTCAGAACATAAGAGTAGTTGTTATGATTCGTTAATGGAATCGTCCTTATCGCTCATGTGGCAGGATAACGATCGATTTCAATTCACCACAAAACATTATTGAGAATCCTTATCCAAAAGCTTTAGCAATCATATACTGTTCATTCATTAGGAAACAGAATTGACAAAAAATTGTTGAAGTTTATCAGGTTATATGCAGATCTATTTCTGATTGGAGGCTTCCATGTGACTTTTTCAAACTGGCTTTTCGCTTTTGGCCTTTGCGATTGTGAAGGGACATCGTTTTTAATGGAGGATGAATCAAAGGACATTATTGACGTGTTCACACCGATATTATTCTTCACATCACTCCCCCACAAACGTTAACTTTGACTATAACTTTTGGGACCATAATTGTGTATCCACAATATATGCTATAATTCATTTTGAATTTTCACTTTGAATTATAAATTATATAAAAAATTTATCATATAATTGGTATGGTTCAGGGTGAAATTTATATATTTATTTTATTTTCGATTCATTTTGAGGAGAGTGTTTTGATATACAAAGATATTGACAAATGATTTAGTTTTGTATAAAATTGAAACCCTTTTCCTATGCAATCTATCTATTCATTAGACACATTCCTAAAATCTTATCCCTTGTCCCATATATATGTTTACACATCCCTATACAATCACACTATCTACTTGTTTATTATGTTGATGCATGCACATATTTCCACGTACATGCTATAACATATTTCTATGTACACACTACCATATTTGATTTGGTTCATTCTGTGTTATAGGAAAGGTTCACAATCTAGAGGATATCTTCATGGTTGCAAAATCATCCTTCCAAAATTTTACATTTCAATTCAAATTTAGCCTAATCCCACAAAAACTTTTTTCTCTTCAAAGACTGAGTTAACACAATTTGTGAAATTTATAGCATGTACTTATATTTAAAGGCATTCAATGCATTCATTTTATACATCCATGATTTAAAAGTTATATTCGCATATCATTCGTATCATACGTGCTTCAATTGGAGCAATAAAATGAATCTAAATCTACACAAGAAGTCTAGAAGACTATGAAAACCCAACTCAAAGTGTTGTTTTTAATTCCTAATTTTTTCCATGGTTTGACCTAAAAAAATTGTTAATGGCACTTTTAGCACAACCAACACAAGTAGAATTATAAACATTCTACTTCTCCTAAAAAGCTAATAGATCCTAGGACATATAAACTCTAAGATCCCTTTTATGTCAAATCTTGATAGTGTTGGAAAAGTTGAGTGTCCTATGTAAATTGTTAAATAACAAGGGTGCTAAATAAGAATAAAAAACTAAACAAACCTTTATAGTCATTGTTCCAAACCTACTTAATCATCTAGGATAAATATTTAAGCTCTCCAATAAAATTTATCTACTCTACCTTTATTTTAACCTTATTCTATTTCTATGCTACCTTTAATCTAAATCTAATAGAGTATAGAAGGAAAGATCAAAAGAAGTTACAGTTTCAGAGAAAATAAATGTAGGAAAGAACATAAAGTAAGTTAGGACAATGATATGGTGTGCTTCATCCTTAAATCTAATTGATACGATGAAATCTAGATAACCCACAATATAATGACTAATATTCACACAATCACCAACAATATAAACACAAGTGTAAAAAAATTAGAACAAAGACATTCGAGTTAGATGTGCAAAAATATTGTATTTCATATGTAAATTTCACACACAACAGGCTATTGTAAGCACATTAACTGATCTCACCAAGTTGTTTAATTTAAAATATAACACATCACTACTAAGGAAAATAACTTCAAGAACAACAAGCATGATTCTTCGTTTAATTTGAAATATGCACATTGCAACTTTTAGTAGGTTTCTCACATTGAAAATTCAATAGTTCATTTTTTCCTAAAAAATTTAACCCCTAAAATGGCTTCCAAAAGATTAATAATAGCCTCCTATAGGTGCATAAATCACCCATTAAAAAAGCACTTCGACCTAGGACAAATTTGTTCCTTAAGATTAAATCTCACAAATTCTCACAATTAGGCTATTTACATTAAATGCATTATTAACCAACCCAAACTCAAAATAAGGAACGATCCAACTATGACACAAATCACCACAAAAGAAGGATGTGATGATCTAATCTTGTAGTTATGATTTGATTCACACTTGTATCAGGGACTAATTTTGTGCTTCCAATATCATATTGGAATTCAAGGCAATTGTATACCAAACTTTAATTCTCTTAGCTGTGAGAGTTTTTCAAATTGATTTTGTTGTTTCCTTAATCTCTAGTATCCTATCTTTGGGAACAGTAAATTCTATCTTCATCCTTGGGTAAACCCACAAAAGTGGTTTACAATTCAAGTGAGGAAGGAAAACTTCCAAAAAATGACCCCATTAAAAAAAAATTGGTTTTGGGGGGTTTGAGCGAACCCATTAAATGCGGGAACCCGCATTTTCCCATTGTGGAAAGGGGACTCACTCAAAGGGGGGTTCAAGCAAACTCCCAGGGGGTTCGCTCGAACCCCCCTTTTCCCACCTTCCCACCCTCTAGCACAAAAAAAGCTCCAAATTTTTACCCTTTGAAGTTCGGGTTGAGGATGAAAATGGAGGAGAATTCACATACCCAACTGGAAGATGATAGTCCTTGGAACGAGCTATCCAATGAATATGATTTTAATATATTTTGGTTTTATTATGTATTCGTTTTTAGTTTTATTAAACATAGGTTTTTCACTGAAAATCAAGCTCTCTGTTCTGCACATGTGGAAAAATAGTAGATTACCAAAATAAAATTTTGAAAAATATGTTCAGGTTGGGTATTGATGTCCTTGATCCATTAAAAAAAATTTGAATTTCGATACACGCAGAAAAAGTTATGTTATATACGGTCTGCCTATGTCTAAATTGTAATTGGTTTGACTTCAAAACTTGATTAAGGAAAAAATAATTTAATAAAACACTATGAAACCAAATGAACTGGTTAGATATCATAGTTACAAATCTAAATTTGAAAAAATTAGAATTTTATCCTTCATACAAAAAAAGTTATGTTGTATATGACGTCACTCCTTAAAAATGCTATTTAAAAAAAAAAAACTAGTTTTCAAAGGAGATGGAAAAAGAAGTGCAATCTGATTCCAAAAAAAATGAAAAAAATATATTTAGAATCTATAGACAAAATGTCACAAATCACTAGTTTTCATCATCTTCAAATTCCTCACGGTTTAGCCACTATAGGAGTCCGAAAGTGAAGATTTAGTTAAAAAAATTTAGTTTAGTGTCCAGTTTGCCCAAAAATAGTAAACTAGTATTGTGGGATCACCCCCTCATTAACTCAATAATTAAGTCTTTAGTGAGTTGCTCTCTCACTATCCCAACAAGTTCTTTAATAATGGTTTTGTGAGAATTTGTTTTGCTAGGATCTTCCCAAAAGGTACAAGGAATAGCCTCAATAAACCCTTATATTTTGACCATAACCCCAATAGTTACATCTATTCCCATGGCCAATGTATGCTTGCACACTTTCAACACCTTTATTTTATACTTAGTGATGTGAATCCACTCTATGTACCATCAAATTACCACCTAAAAATATATTTTTACTTTATAGCTCTTTAGATGATATCTTAGCCATTTCTCTTAACAAGAGGAAGTGATTTTGTAGTTGGGTGAGTTCTTAATTTAGAGATTCTTTAAATTTGGTTGTTGTATTTTCCTTATCACTCACCAGTGTGATATGAATGGATTTCCTCCCTACTAATTTTTCTTCTTTGCATTTCCAGTGAGTTCCTAAAGGCATTGGTGGCATTAATTACACGACCAACATTTTGCCTTTGCTTACCTTTTCCTAGTAATTTGAGAATCATAGGTGTAGGTGAACTTGCATAAATTCTGACCAATAAGTAACTATATAAACCTTTAGCTCATTGACATGAGCTCTAAGTTATCTCTTAGTTTTAGCATATTTATCCATTATACTTAGAATATCAGATACTAAATTACTAAGAGAGTGTCTTTCTTCTTCCCTTATTTAGTGACCCAGGTGGACTATTTGCACTTGGTAATCTACAAATTTCCTATTCTCTTCATCCTTGTCAACTAAGGGAGTTGTAACCTATGAAACCATGTCCTCTTGTTCATCCACTATGATTAAATAGAAAATGTATCAACTTCTCTTTTTATGTTGATCTTGGAACACTTCTACTAATTTATAAATATATTCTATTGTATACTTGTGTTTCTTTTTGTCTTTAATGGATAGTGGTATTCAACCACATTGTCTTACCAATGTTTCTAGAAGTTTCACCCGTTTTATCTCTAAGGAGGTGATGATATTTTTGGAGGATAAATGGTAGGAGGTACTATTGAACATATGTTGTCATTGATGTCAAAGGAGAAATGTCAAGGAGTATTATCCTTGATGTCAAAAGATGCTCATTGATGTCTAAGTAGTAATGCTAGTTGAACAATGAGAATTAAATGTAGTTATACTTGTATATCAGAGCATTTAGAGAACAAAAAAGAAGACTACCTATAGTATGCTTGTAATATCATTCTTATATCTATTCATAGTGATAGAAGTAATCTGAAATCCTAATCCAAAATGTTTGAGGTCAGCTACTTAGGGAAGAGATATTTTTTGGCAACATGTTCATGATTTTTATTTCTTCTTGGAAGTGAGTTTTGGTCTGCGATTTGAAAGGAGAGTATGCCTACACGTGTTCTATCTTATTCTAGTTTCATGGATTTATGTTTAGAATTCAAAAATATTGAAGTGACAGAAGGGTCACTATGCTAGTTAATTAAGCAGTTGATGTTCCATAACTATGCAGCAATGACTTATACCGCGTGACCTCCAAATATAGTATGGAATGGTGAAATAGGTCTAGGTTAAGGTTCCTGATGGAAGTGCATGACATAATGTTCTTTTCGTGGCAAAAAAATTGATTTAGGATTGACTTGCTACACATTTCATGTAAATTTAAATTTAGTTCCACCTTAGTTGACCTGGTTAATTGTAGATTGTGTTAAGGGACTCCTGACTGACATGAAATGGTGTTGTATATAATGATCATAGTTTTAGATCTCACTTGATATGAATATGGATGTGAATGTGAATGTGTGTGGAAGTGTGAACCTATGCAAGCAAGGGAAAATTTGGGTGTTGTAATGGGAGTTGCATCTCTCAATCATTATGCACCATAATCAAAAGATCATAAGGCTTGTGGGAGAGTGTCTGAGGGAAGATTAAGTCTTGTTTAAGTTGAGTAATTAGCATTGAAGTTCTACAAACTTTATCTTTGTAATACGGTAGGATTGGTGTCCTACTCATTGAGTTGGTGCTCATATCTTTGTATTGGAGATTGGTGCCTCCAGTAGGTTGGTGCCTACAAATACAATAGGAGATTGGTGTCTCTGGTAGGTTGGTTCCTACTTCATGATTGTAACTATTTCATTATTTCTGTGAGGTTGGATTTGGATAGTAGTTCCAAACAACTCTTCTCACCGTGGTTTTTCCCATTATAGGTTTCCACGTATATATGGTGTTCATTGTGTGAATGTGTGCATCTATGTTGCTTGATTGATAGTAGATGTTTTGATTCATGTTGAATTAAAGAGTTTTAAATAGATTTTATATATTGATTTGATAGATTTTTAACTATGTGTGTGCATGTAAAAAATTCATCTTGGTCATTCCTGTTAAGCTTTTTGGATTAGGGCGTATCTTGGAATTTAATTGCACAACCACAATATTATTACACTTCAACTACATTTGTTGTTTCCAACCTCATACATATAGTCAAGCTTATGAAACATGTGCACACATATGTAAATAATTACATAGCAAACAAAATAGTCCCACTTCTCCACCAAGCTTGATTTGCCACCATAATTTTTATTTGTAAATGAAAGTTTTTATGGTGTTGATATTTTGAGTTTCATGTGCATCATTATGAAAAATATGTAAGATTGCACTAAAACCCCATGTCTCTACTATTTTTTATATTTTTCATGATTTTTGTTTGAAAATGCAAGTGAGGTTTCATAGTATGTGCACATTGGGGCAGTTTAATTACATAAGTGTAGCAAAAACATCATCCTACCAATGTACATTTTATTGGACATTTCATTTGGAAAAGTAAGTAGCCACATTTTTAAAAATTATAGATCACTCTTATAAAAGTGCAAAACTACTTCATATCACATATTCCTAAATTTCTTATACTATTTCATCTTTACAAGTGTAAATTTACGCTTACTTCTTTGCAATTATAAATTTACAATATAGCCCCACTTTCCCACATATTTATATTATATTAATTTTTTAAATTACACAAGATAGAACATTGTAACATATACATTGTGATGATTTCAGACATTGTGTGTAGTTGTGCAAAAATTATAAAATTGTAATAAAACTCTAGATTCCTACCATGCTACATCTTTAAAATTTTCAACAAGAAAAAATATACATGACAAATTTGAAAATAGAGTCTTGATTATTACACTTTGGGTTTGATAATTTATTGTAGAGTACTAATGTAAACAATATTAAAATTCTCATATGTCAACAAAATGAAATATTTGGCACACAACTTTAACCAACCTTTGAACAACATTTTTTTTCATGATTTTCATGGGCATTCAAATCTAAATAATTGTAAAACTAATTTTATGACTAAAAAATGACATCTTTGACAACTTAAAATAAGCGAGTTCTTTCCTAAACCACCTACAACTGAGATTGTTGATAGTTAATGATTTTATATGAAGTTCCTAAACTTTGATAGAGAAAAATTAGATGACAAAGGAATTTTACAAATGAATTGAAGTGCTTGAATGAACTCCACTTAAATTATTTGACGAATGTGTTTCAACTTGGTGGAATCAAAGTTTAAAATAATTATAATCAAAATTTTAGGACAACAAACTTGTGTGTGCAATGGGGGTTAGTTGAAAATGGGTTCCTTGATACTATTGAAAGTTTAAGGGGCTTGTGATTGATATGCTTGTTGGCAACATGAGCATGAGATACATAGTGTGTAGATATAGTGTTTTCATTGATGTCAACATTGTGGCTTGGTATGAAGATTGATGTCAGATTTATTGATGAAACATGAGTGTACATGAAGATGATAATCCAGTGCATAGATGCAAGAAGTTTTGATCTAGTGCAAATAGTTGAGTTGTTGAATTGACTAAGTGTCAAAACATAGTTTTTTTGTGTACAATGCATTCAGTTTTTGGTCTGTGTTGGTTCGCATTGAAGAATATTGCTTTACGGTTCTAAGAAATTTTTTGAGGAGGTCAAATGATTCTAAATCCAAGCTTTCATATTACTTTTCCCTTTGGTGCAAAAGTTATGAGTAATAGAGTATCGGGTTTGCTAGTGACAATGTTTCTAGTACAAAGTATATGTTTTGATAATTTCGCACTTCACCATGGAAGAATATTTGGTCTTGAATATTTGTGAAAGTGTTTACAAGTTTCAATGGCATCTAAGTTCTAGGTGATCCCACAATACTGGTTTACAATTTTTGGGCAAACTGGACACTGAACTGATTTTTTTAAACTAAATCTTCAGTTTTGGGCTCCTATAGCGGCTAAACCATGAGGAATTTGAAGATGATGCAAAATAGTGATTTGTTATGTTTTATCTATAGATTCTAAATATATTTTTTTCAAAATTTTTGGAATCAGATTGCACTTCTTTTTCCATCTCCTTCGAAAACTATCTTTTTTTAAAAACAACATTTTTAAGGAGTGACGCTCACCGTATACAACAATTTTTTTTTTGTATGAAGGATAAAATTCTAATTTTTCTAATTTAGATTTGTAACTATGATATCTAGCACTTTAATTTGGTTTTATAGTGTTTTATTAAATATTTTTTCCTTAATCAAGTTTTGAAGTCAAACCATTTACAATTGAAACATAGGCGGACTGTATACAACATAACTTTGTCTATATGTATCGAAATTCATTTTTTTTTGTTTTTTAATGGATCAAGGACATCAATACCCAGCCTAAACTTATTTTTTTAAATTTTATTTTGATAATATGCTATTTTTCCACATGTGTAGAATAGAGAGCTTGATTTTTGATGAAAACCCTATGTTTAATAAAACTAAAAAAACACATACATAATAAAACTAAAACATATTAAAATTATATTTGCTGGATAGCTCATTCCAAGGACTACCATGATCATTTAAAATAAATTCATTTTATCCCCCAAAAGGTAAATCAAAAGTGATTTTTTATCAGCATTTTGATAGGTGTAAAGGAGACTCCGTTGTAGGTATGGTTTAAAACTAGAGGGGTTCTATCCAAGGGGGTTTGATCTAAGGTGATTTGATCAATCCCTCTTCAATTTAAATCCTTAAAATGGATCTTCTTAAGGATGAAATAATTATATTTTCTAAAATTATGTGATTTCAGCAAAAATCAGAATCTCCCAGAAATTGTAAACCAGCTTTGTGGGATCACCCTTCTAAGTGGTGTGATGTTTGAAGGTCCTCATGTCAGTTTGGGGATAATCAATTGGTGAGTTTTGATGTTAGGTCACCAGGGGTGCTGACCTAATATGTTTTGAGTTATGCAAAGTTTAGATAAGTGTTGATCAGTTGTGTGGGAGCTATTATAGGTCCACCCAACCTATTTCATGCATTATAAGTTTTGAGTTGTGGGATGAAAGATGTTTTGGGCCGACAAGTTATATTATACATGGTACATCCAATTAGGCTGACCTAATTGATGTTGTAGGTGATTGTGAATGTAATTGGTATAAGTATAAGATCGTTTTTGGTGTTGAAGTGTGATGATTAAATTGTGTGTGCAAATTCCTAAGTAGAGAATGTAAATGTGATGCAAATGTAGAGCATAGAAGAGTGTTAGAGCAGAGTAATATGAAGTGTGTTGATTCAATGTTTTGAGCTTCAGTGGAACTATATTTTTTGCATATTGTAGATGCATTTGTAGAAGTTCAAATCTTGGCAGTGAGCAACCCCTTTCTTCTATTTATCTTATTCTTTAGATAGTGAGTCCACCAAACAGTGAGTTCACCCTGGTAGTGATCCCTTCTATAATATCTTATAACTGGTTATAATATATATTGTGAGCTAATCCTCACCAAGGTTTTTTCCCTTTTTGGGTTTTCCACGTAAAGAATTTGGTGTTAATGTGTTATATGCTTTGATAGCTATTTTCATGGTATATTTCCTTACTACAAATTGAATATGATACGTGGAATGAATGTTTAAATGTTTAAGTGGTTTTGGAGAATACTAACTCACCCCCTCTTAGTATTATGGGTGTCACTAGTACAAAAACAACAATATATGACTAGGAAAACTACTAAAAACTACTTATAAATGACTAAACTTGGTCACGTGACCATTAGTAGTTTATTGCCAAACATATATAACACAACCAGATTGATGACTAAACCATTTTTTGTCATTTATTGGTGTTTTGATTGATCGATTTGGTAGTATATTTAGTCGTTGATTTAGTCATTCATTGTTGTAATATGGTCACTTATTTAGTCATTTTTTTTCCATTGATATATTTAGTCGTTGATTGTTGTAATCTAGTCACTTATTTAGTCATTTTTTATTCACTGATATATTTAACTGGTCACTTATTTAGTTGTTGATTTAGTCATTGATTGATGTAATCTGGTGACTTATTTAGTCATTTTTTAATTCGTTGATACATTTAGTCATTGATTGTTGTTAATTGGTCACTTATTTAGTTGTTGATTTAGTCATCGATTGATGTAATCTGGTCACTTATTTAGTCATTTTTTTATTCGTTGATATATTTAGTCATTGATTGTTGTTAATTAGTCACTTATTTAGTCGTTTTTATTCATTGTTCATTGATTTCTATCAATTGGTAGTATATTTAGTCAATTTAATTATTAATTGATGTCAATTAGTAGTATTGTTAATCATTTTAATGGATTGATACTTGAGGATTTAAGCATTAAACACATAAATACACATCAATCATCAATTACACACAATAAGACAACCATTGAGAAAGTAAAATCGGTGAACTTTATTAATAAAAGAAAGGTGTTCTAATTATAGCTTAGAAATAGAGTATTACAATTGTTATTTTTAGTCACAAGATTGAAAATCTGAGTTACAATATTGCACAGAAATGACTACAAGAAAGAAACTTCTCCAAAAAACTTCCGCAATGATGGAAACACATGCTTGAATCCCTTCAATGCGAGCACATGCCCCTTTCATCTCTTAAAATTTCTACAATGTGGGAAATCTTCCTAGAGCAAGTTGTAACCTGTAGAATCCAAGGAGAGTGTTGATCGTGTCCCATATATGAAGCTCTCCCCTTCAATGCAATCATCAATAACCCAGCTAGAATCTTTCCTCCTTTATATGCAACGTGCCATCTGATATGAGCAATATGGTGCTGCCTTTTTGGCCATGAATGAATTTGTGCCTCAATACAACCAACAAAATTACTATTAGTCTCAATTCAAAAAGAATAAAAGTACATTATATATTGCAAGTTTACAAAAGTAAGTCCAAACACAACAAAAAGATAAATCAATTAAAAAATTGTAGGAGACAAATCACATACACAAACATGAGAGAGCTATGCAAAATTGGAGAAATTGGCTTGGCAAATGAAGGCAGCAGGGTATTTCCAAATTCAAGACTTTTACTTAATGATGTGGAATAGAAGAAAAAAGGATCATTTATCTTCCACTATAGTGAAAAGTTAGCAATTGTGTTTGGTTTGTTAAACATGGCCCCTGGTACAACTATTAGAGTTGTTAAGAACCTTCAAGTATGTTTTAATTTTCACATTGCATCTAAATTCATCTCCAATATTGTTGCAAGAGAAATTATTCTGAGAGATGTGAACCATTTCCATCATTTTAAACAAGGACACTATTCTTGTGGAGAATATTGGTGATGCTAAATGAAACAATCTAAAAAATAGGCTTGCACTATAATAATGTGCACTGCATCAGATATCCAAAGGGACATTCATCAATGCATAACAGTAGGGATTTTTCTGTCGTATGTTGTAGTTACAAGTGCCCTGCTAGACATACATGAAAATCTAAGGGATTTTTTTTATGGCTAGACTAATAAAATCATATTGTAGGGGATACTCCAAGTACATATGGCCCAATTCTAATGACAACTGTTATTAAAGCTAAAAAATAGCTTTGGATTTTATTAGTATGTTATTGATATTGAATCATGGACTAGATTTTATGATACCTTATGACTGGAGATCTTGTATCAACGGGGAGATATGGATCTTGTTGCCGCTAATCTGCCCAAAGAAAGCCATATGCTAATATTTGACTTTTAAAGTATACTTAGATATTTGATTTCTTGTTTCACATGCCTCCAAATAGGTGCACAAAATCCTTGAAAGGGATTAACACAGATTTATTAAGTAGGAAAAAGAGACTAATTCTATATGACTTTTCTTTATAATTCATCCCAATGTTGATAACGATCAATATTAGCTTTGCAAAATACACATCATCATTAACTAATAAGTTCTTAAGAAAATGTTAGGATCCACCCTTCCAAGGGACAAACCTCTCTACATTTTCAAAGAATTACACTCCTAATAAGTTCTTAAAAGAATTACATTCCTATTGAAAATTTGGAGAGGTATGTCCCTTGGAAGGGTGCATCCTAACATTTTTTTAAGAACTTATTAGTTAATGATGATGTGTATTTTGCAAAGTTGATATTGATCGTTATTAGCATTGGGATGAATTATAAAGTAAAATCATATAGAATTAGTCTCTTTTACGTGCTGAATAAATCTGTGTTAATCCCATTCAAGGATCTGGTGCACCTAATTGGAGGCACATGAAACAAGAAATTAAATATGTAAGAAAATGCAACTAGTGGGTGTAAAGACCAACTCCTCAGCCTTTTAAAGCATCCTTCCTGCCTATGTATGAATTGGAGCTTTGGATGAGGAAGTTCTTTCAAATCCAACAAAATAATCATTACAAGTCATCAAAGCCAACAAAAAGGAGACCAATATATAAATGATTAAAATAAAAGAATACAATCAAAATACTAAAAGCAATAAGTAAAATATTAATGCACAACAACCATCTCTATAGATTTTATTGCATCATTAACCGTTTAATTATCAATAACTGACTGTCTCGCCAAAGACATCCAATCATCCACCATCCACCACTACACAATTATACACAAACTATCCCATCGCAGTATGGTGGTATTTGCCACTCTACCACACCAAGCCTCATAAACCATCATAGTTTGGTGGTGACTATACCACACCACCACAAGATACCTTTGACCATCGCTGCAAGGTAGCGGTAACCACCGCTATATCGCACTAGTGAACATGGAAGCACCACGGGGTGGCAAGAACACTACACTACTGCAAGCTCAATCTAACACCACTGTTGGGTAGCCATAAGTACTTCTCAATCGCTAGTCACTCCATGAGACGTCGCGGGATGGCAGTAAAGGCTTGAACTCTCACTTGGTGTAATCTGACTTGATGACGACCAAGTTGGGGGTCCACTAGTGAATTTGAGGCACATAATTCCAACAGGTAAATACCATAAATTGTCCAAAACAAATACACATGTATCAGACTCAAGTCACTTAGGCAAATAGGGCATGCGATACTTCCTAGTAAACCAATTCAAATTCAATAAGGTGTAAATATATGGCTCTTTTAGCATTGCAATTAAGGTGTAAATCACAAATATATAAGCAAGATGTGGCATAGCTTCCAAAAATTACAATCTATAAATCAAGTACTACTGAAAAGACAATGAAAAGAGAGATTGCAGTAGAAATCCTGGCCAAAAGATAAGACTGTTATTTAAAAATCAACAAAAGGAAAAGCTTAAACTTGTATAACACTATAGAACACCTAACCAACTAGTATACAAAGAAACCTTTTTATATAGATCTTGATCATGGGACATCCATCAAAGCATAACAACAGAGATTTTTTGTCATATATTGTAGTTACAAGTGCCCTGCTGGACATACATGAAAATGTGGAAGCATAGACAATTTGTATTGAAAGCCAAATGTCAAAAAGTATAATTAAAAAGAAAAATCCTTACAATTGGACCTCAAATTGGACCAAGCAGATTTATGATTTTATCTTTAGAATGTAGGAACTTTCTCTATCGAAGCTTCACGACCTCAAATTGGACCTCCAATTGGACTAGCAGATTTATGATTTTATCTTTAAAATGTAGGAACTTTCTCTGTTTGATATTCACAACCTCAAATTCGATCAAAAATAGGATAAGAAAATTTATGATTTTCTTTGTCCACTGCCATTTGTATTCCTATACTCAGGTTCTGCTTCTGAGCGAAAACACCTGAAAGTGTTTTAGATCGGCTGAAAGTACTCTCCAACTTGGTTATGTCACTGATAGCAATCCAAGTTTTCCTAAAATGTCCATACTTGAATGTTGCATCACAATCTATTCTTCCTACACATAAAATGCCACATATTAACCCCTTCTAAATAAAACATTTAATCATCATAAAACCATAATTAATAAATCATTTCAGTTTTAGAAAGAATCTGATGTCATATACTATCAAAACAAAAGCTGTCAAAATTACAAAAAATCCATGAAGCCTCCTAAATGTAGCTTAGAGAAAGTTTAGAGGATGGGTTTCAACATAAGAATCTTTCTACTACAACTCTCAATGAATGTATTATAAGCATAAAATAAAATTCTTCACACTTGAAGTAATGCAGTCAAATAGTTATTCCAAAAGTATGTTAGCAAGAGTTAACTAAAAATAGAATGATTTTTTGCTTGGTTTCTTTTATCAATATGCCACGTAGAAATGGAATAATCACTAAGAAATGCTAACAATAAAAAATGAAGTAAACGTTCAACAAAGGAAATTCCAATGTACTATTTTGTAACGGTGACAAAGGCACTTATATGAGCATGAACTGCATACAAATCCCTACAATTGAATTTCCATCCATCCAAAGAGAAAATAAGAAATGTAAGGATTTGAGCAACATAATTCCAAAGGGTTATGCTGTAATAGTAATGGAATCACCATAAGAGCACAACTGAGGAAAAAATTCTTGTGACTATAATTATGTGATCCATAACTCTATTGGTCATGTGGCATAGTTGTGCTATAACAAATATAGGATGCATTCATGTGTGACCCAAGTTTAATGTGGCTATGTTGTGATAAAAATGGAGGCACTCATATGAGCACAATTCATGTACAAATTAATCACTTCATCACAATTAGGTGTCAATCATCATTGGGTGGATTTAGGTTGACTCAAGTTTAACGGGTTATAATGTAATGATAGCATTATCCAAGATTGATTACCTCTTGCTGCAATAAAGAGCCTATAACTCTCGTTGATATGTAGAGTGATTGTGTTATATCAATTATGTAGAGAATTCAAGCACAACCCATGTTTAATGGGCTATTCTAGAGAGTGATCAATATTTTATAAACCTTATGAATGTTACTTATAAGTGTATAGCTTAAACTATAGACCAATTTTGTTACATACTTGAATGCAATCTTGGGCTACCACAAACTATAATAATGTGATTTGCTAATAACCATTATGGGAAGTATTAAAGAAAGACCATGCTATATAGGATACATTTCTTTGATCACGTTTACATACCTTAATGATCAAACACATAATTTCCACACTCTAGGATACAATCCAAGATCATACCACACCCTATCAAGACAACTAATTTTCTGACCCAAGATTTAAGGTTGTTTTTAATACCAACAAAAGCATTGGTAAGATCATGACTATGGTACAAACCTTGGGCCTCTGTAGAAAAATAAACCATAACTCTAGCATATTAGTGAGGTTGCAATACCAGAAAGATTGAGACGTTGTAGCCAATAACAAAATCTTTCAATCTAAAGATTGTAGCCAATAACAAGCACACTATGTAGCTCAGTGATATTTGTAAATGCAATCTATGGTAAGAAGAATGATAGTCACAAAGAGGTTGAGAAGTGACAAGATAATAAAGCTCAAACCTTGCATAGTAAAGTGGAGATTTTAACAGTGAGTTTCCTTACCCCTTGTTGACCTTAAGGGGTTTTCAAATGCTATTGATAGTGTTAGACAAGGCAAATGCAATTAGGGAATGACTGCCCAAATGAAGTAGCAGTGGTAATCACAAGGTTAATGTTTCTTCTTAGCCATTGTATAATGGAGGTAGTGGATTGCATGTTTGAGCAATGTTTTGAGACTCATCAAAGATGGGAGAATAGTGAATAATACCTTATGGACTATGAAGTAGTGACAATAAGGTTGAAGGATCTTAATACCCGCAATACCATGAAACAATGAGTCCCCTATTGTAAGTAAGTAGGTAGTCTATAGGGCATAGTTTGATTTTATAAAAGGATGCTCATGAAAGGAATGTTCAAGTGACAGTGAGTGAGCCATTTGAGATTGAAATTGAGGGTATAATATCCAGTCTTAAAAGTAGTTAGCAAAGTAGTAAATGGGAAAGAAAATCACACCCTACACAACAAAAAAATCACAATGTTATCTTGCATAATGCCTTGAGCTTGAAGACAAAAATCTCATTGTATCTTGATGAAATTAGTGACCTTAATGGTCAATCACTGGAAACCATGATTTTAAAACATGTTATTGTGCTTATGGAGGCAACATTTTAAGCAAGGCAGTGAGTGGGTGGTTTAGAACAATGGTAGGTATGAAGGACTTGCTTTATATGCATACTATGCAATCTAGCTTAAGACATTGTTATTAGGAGAGATTGAAGGTGGATTATGGAACTCAAGGGTGGATTATGGAAATCAAGGGTTACCATGATAAAGATTAAAGCAAAGATTGGGATCTATTTAAAAGCCACTATCATGAAGATATTAAAGATGTCACATGCAAAACCCTAGTAGTTGGAGTAATGAATACAGTGCCAAAGGGGACAGTGCGCTGGGGCAGATTTAGGAGATCTCCACATTATCTAATCATAGGAAAATACATCATTTATTTATTTATTTTAAATTAAAAGAAATAATTCTAAACCCTATATATGATACATTTTAAACCCTATATAGGATACATTGATACTTCAAAAGCATCTGAAGGAATTTGAGATTATGCAAATATATGTCAAATAAATACCTAGATTACAAACAGTAGCACAAACAATGTAACCCTTGTTGAGTAGAGTAGGAATGAGATAAGCAACAATGAATCCTATGCCTCCTATCACACACATCTCCTTACCATTCTTTGTCATTCTTTACTAAAACACTTCTCCATTTTGGTAGGCTATGCCTAAAAATAATGTTTCGACGAAGGTTTTAGAGTATGTTTATTAAAAGGAACATTCCATTTTGGTGAGCTACACTTGAAAATAATATTTCAACGAAAGTTCTAGAGTATGTTTATTAGAGTATTTTGGTAGGCTATTGATTCTTGATTCTTTAAATGATTTGCCAAATAAATGACTAACTATTTAGTCATTTTTATTGTGTGACTAAATAATTTTTTAGTCAACAACCAAACTAGTTATTTATTTACTCATTTATAGCTGAGTTGAAAAAAAATAGTAAAATTTAGTCATTATTAGTTGTTGTGACTAAAAGTTTTAGTCACCTAGTCATTTATTTGCCAAATTCTACTTATGTGTTCAACAATTTGTATCGGAGATTGGTTCCTTCATTTGACTTGATCACTAAGGTAGATCTTGGAGTTGAACACATGGCTACTGCGAGATATCCTACTCCTCCAAAAGAAATTATTATGGTAGGATGTACTAAAGAAGACTGCATTGTTGATATGGAAGGAGAACTCAAATATGCTCTGGGTGATTTGAATAAAGCCGAATATGAGAATAGAGATCTAAAAAAGGATTTTAATGATGTAGATGAATGCATTAATATATTGAGAGAGAAACTCAAGAAAGTTACAAATATAATCAAAGAGCTCAAGCAATCAAATGAGATCATTCTCAACCTAAAATTGTAGATTGAAGAAAGTAAAAGAGTTGAAGACTACCTGAATGCTAAGCTGAAAGAAAAATATGAAGAATGCTCAAAGCTTGAACTAGAAGTTGTAAACTTGAGATCATATCTGGAGAAAATAAAGATTAAAGAAGACACATTCAAGAAGAGTACTACAATGTTTAAAGAGATAATTGCAAACCAGAAGGGATCTAAAGACAAATAAGGATTAAGGTTTGAGAAAGGTCAAAGGTCAAAGACAGATCAAACTCCAAATAAAACTGAAAAGAAGATTGAGTACAAGAAGAGCAATGGAAAGCAAGTCCAAATCAGAGGAAAGACTTCAAAATACCACCAATCAGACAACCAAATGCATAAAGGCACCCATATTTTAATGGTTTTTGTTATTCTTGCAATAAATTTGGACATAAGGCTATGGAATATAAAAGTAGAATGAATCAACATGTTCAATCATTTACCAATCAGTGTTTTATATGCAAAATATTTGGTCATAATTTTAGTGAATGCAAAAATCAAATGATGAATAGTTATAACAATGGTATGATGTTTCAATCTTTCAATGGAATTGGGCATAAAGCTAATCAATGCAAAACTAGAATGGGTGGAATTAAGTTTGTTCAAAATGTCGAATACCACAAATGCAATAAGTTAGGACACAATGCTAAGTTTTGCAGAAGCAAGAATGCAAAGGTTGATGAAGTAAAGAAGAATGATACAGTGAAAAAGACTGATCGAGTGGAGATGAAGAAATAAATAAAAAAGATATGGAAAAAGAAAGAGGAGAATGAGGTTAAGGATGAATTTGTGCTAGCTTCTAGTGTAGATGTTTCCTTTAGAAACTGAGTTTAGAGCTTTGGCTTAGGGGTCATTTTAACAGAAAATCATTAAGCACCTACCAAATATATGGTGTTGATGCCTTCAACATGTGGATATGAGATGTAGGTTGATATTCTTGATCTATTGATGAAAACATTGGTGAAAAATATCAAGATGCAAAAGTTTGTGGAGAAATCGAAGGTAACTGTGCATTACAGTTAGGGTTATCATATTTTTATGCCTAACTCCAAATCAATACATTCAATGTGAATTAGGTTATTTAAAAAAGGTTTATAAGTGATTTCATATTCAATATAATTCATTTTCAAATGAGCATTTTAGGAGAGAAGAGCAGTCAAAGAGCGAGGTGAAGCAATTTAGAAGTTCTTGCGCATGAAACCCTAATTAGAAAGCGTTCAAAAGGTATTTATAGTTTCTATCTTTCCCTAAGTTTTTAGAAGATAGATAAGGTGTTGAAAAATGTATACCCCACAAGTTGTAGATGTTGTGGACCGACCCCATCCAAAATTCAAGAGGCATGCTAATGAGTCGATGATGACTCATTTGGATGGTGCATTCTCAAGAATTTTGTATGGTGTGTTGCACAAAAAATATGTTAGGATATACATTCATGATAAATTTGATTAGTATAACCACAATAAGTTGGGTGATGTATGGTTTAATGAACCCGTCATAGATGAATTTGAGTTGAAACCTAAATTTGAGAGCTTAGTAGAGAAAACCCTAGATGTTTGGAATAATTTCCCAAACTTTTGTTATGTTGATGAGTGGATTCGATACACCCTGAGCAGGATTAATGATAGGTTTATGTGGTTGGATATTCCTCACATAATTAATAAGGAGGCTATTATGGTTATTACAGTATTATCCTCAACTAGACTAGTTTCAACGCTCAAATTGGTAAAGAATGAAATGGTAATGGAATTGACTAGTGCAAAGTTTGATAGAAGAGCCTTGATGGTTAAGGACATTAAAGATCGAGTAGTTAAGTATTCCTTTATGTTTTTTTGGATATAAGATATATTTCATAAATAGAGAAAACTTTGTTTCTGCCACCGCCATCAACATTGTCGATGAGATGGTAAAGAAAGGTGCTAATTATGATTTGTGTGAATTTCACAGAGCATAATTGATAGAAAACCTGCAAAAGATAAGGACTCCAAGTACTCTTTCAAATTTGGTACTTTGATCATCTATTTATTATTTTAATTTTTAAATGAGGTACCTGGTACAAGAAACATAGTGTGGTTGAAGGATAGACCCATGGAACATCATATCAAATACCACCTAATGAGGTTGGGCAATTCAAAAGAACAAGACACTACCTTATTTGGATTCTTCAAAACCTTTCAACAAAATATGCAAGCCAGAGAAAGAATACCAAAAAGTGTGGTAGAAAAATAAAAGAATGACATCATTTTTATGGTGATCAAGGACTATTGCATTGTGGAGGTTGTTGAACCTAGAATAGTGTAGATCCCAAAAATGGGATATGAAGTTGCAAATTATGTAATTATTGGTTTGATTGACCATATGCTTATCAAACCTAGAGACACCTCTGAGGGAAGATATGACACATATAAAGAGAAATCTATGGAGGTGCACATGGAGTAGAGGCAGAAAAAGGTAAAGAAAATAGTTGAGAAGATGACTGCACAGTTTGTGGAGGCAATTGGCCTCCCAAAGGAGCAAGTAGAGAAAGATAAAAGTATTACTAACTCTTTATAAGGTACATCTAGTAGAAGAAGATCTGGTAGAACATTTATCCCCTCTTTGATTTCCCCCAAGTCCTTTGGGACTTAACCTTCTGCCAGTGGGACAAAGAGAAAGGAGCCAACTAGTGCTCTGGAAAAAACAATAGAGTGTACCTATGAAAGAAAAGGTTGCCTTGAGAAAGTAGAATATAGGCCTATGAACAGAAGAGTGAAGCTCAAGGCTACAAGAGAAAAGAACCTGAGTGTTGAAGAAGAAGAAGAAGAGGTAGAAATAGAACCTCTAATTAGAAAAAAAGGAAAATTCGTGTCTCCCAAGTAGAGACAAGTGCAAAGAAGGTCAAGGTTGATGTCATGGATACAGACAGTGAAGCATAAATAGAAAAATAAAATTAAGCCTTTATGATTCATATGAGGGAGAAGAAATCAAAATCTAATAAAGGAAAGAAAACTTCGAAAGAAAAGAAGGACAAATCTTCCCCTCTAGTAAGGAAATAGAGTTTAACATGAGATTAGATGCATTGTTCAATGGTAAGTTGTAGAACATGAAATATTAGAGTAGACTATTGCATTATATACTACTGTGGATGACATTGATAAATCAACAATAGAAGAAGCGATTGTCAAATATATTGTTACTTTTGAGGTGACCATGAAAATATTGAAGACCAATTATCTAAGGAGCTGAGAAGTTCATTATATGCAAGAAGAGGAGGTAATAAATGAAGAAGCTAATTGGAGATCATATGCCTTGGAGAAGATCAATTCTCATCTAACGGATGAAGACATAGCTAGATTAGCTCAGGTATCTAGCAAGGAGTTAAAAACCAAAAAAGGGTAACTACCCTTAAGAGTAGAGATAAGAATGACCTTGAGAAGCTTTGAAATGAAAATGTGGAAAAGGTTACTAGTTTGGAAAAAGAGTTAGGCATGATATCAGACCCTGAAAAGCACATATATGATGATATGCCTGCTTCAAAAGTCAATATACTAGAAGCTGCACAACATGATGATGCTCAACATAAGCATGGAGTAGAAGAAGAGAATGTGCAAAATGATACCCTTCCAGATGTGGAAGAGAACAATATAGAAGAAGTCCTTACTGGTGGGACTCCTCTGGTAGGAGAAAATATTGTTACAAAAGGGAAGATTAAAGAGTCATAGAAGGAGGACACTCATACAAAACATAACTCCCCTCATCCGAAATTAGAAAAGACTACAGAGAAGAATGCAAAGGTTGTACAAGACAACTCAGAGACTAGTGAGGCACAAAAAAAATAAAAATGCCTCCTCCAAATAATAATGAAACATATGTTGATGATGAGAAGAAGAATGAAGAAGAGCCTGAAAATGTTGAGAAGAATAAAAAAGTAGAGGATAGAATTGGTGAGAAGGAAAAGGATTTGTAAAATAAATATGTTGATGAGAAATTGGTTGGAGAGTCTTTTGTAACCTTCAGAGACTCCTTGAAGAGTTTGTTGAGCATGTAGTTGCAATTTCAACTAGTTGTCTTCCATCAAATATTACAGATACCAATGTAGCAAGATCAAGTGGATATGGATTAGATGTCCCCACTACACAGGTTACAAATAGGAGATGCAATTCATGCCTCCACAAGAAAATCTTGCAGACTCATCAAAAAAGTGCAAAGCTAATAGATGAAGTAGTAAAGGCATTGTAGGAGAGTCTACCCGGAGTAAGCATAAAAAATTCTCTATCTAGCGTACAAAATTATAGAGATTTTACTTGATTCTTTTAAAGAATATTCTAGTAGAATAGAGTAGAAATTAGAGAAGGAGATCACCAAGAAGGTGGATGATAGGAAGTTGACAAAAATGACGGATAAATGTGCCATTGCGCATAATAAATTTTAGAAAAATCTCAAGGATGTGTATGAATGTGTAGAAGAGGCCAAAGACTTATTTTAGTTTTGCCTAAAATTTGCGAGGTCCAAAAAGAGTATAAAGGATCAGATGGACTCCATTGAGTCCTAGAATGACATGGAATCTGGTGCTTACAACCTGGAAAATGATGTAGATGGATCAACAAGGTTGGCAATTGAAAGCTTGCATGAACAATTCTTCCAGCTATAGGAACAAAAAGAAAAGATAATATCACAGTTTGGACATTTTAGATAGTTGGTAAATGAAAAGTACACATCTATATCTAGTGCTCTAAAAAATGCAGAGAATGCTACAAAGATTAATCCGATACCTAACATTCTAGATGATGCAGAAGAAATCCTCATGGAGTTTGAGACCTAGAGCTGCATGCTTGGAATAGCCAAGAATGAATGGGGCAATGTAAAGAAGGATTGGGAGGCACACCTTGCATAATTTCAAAGTGTCAAATAGTAGCAATGTTCCCTCCACCAGCTAATTTGTATTTATTTTATGCAATTCAAATTTCTCTGTACATATGCGGAAGTTAGAAGATATTTTTCTAGTGCAAATTTTGATCTAGTTTGATGGATAGCATTGTTAGGGGGAGTATATGTGTAATCTAGTGAAGAGTTGGTTGCTAATGCAAAATATTTGTAAAGGGGAGAAAAAAAGATAACAATATGTCTATATGTTTTGTGCCCTTTTGCCTTGATGTCAAAGGGGGAGAGTATTTTGGAGGTGGCTTGAGAAGAATTTTGCATGTTGCCATCAATGAAAAAGTGGAATATTATTGAAAGTTGAAGGAGCTTATCATTGATATGATTGTTGGCAACATGAGCATGAGGTACATAGTGTGCAGATATAGTGTTGTCATTGATGTCAACATTGTGGCTTGGTATGGAGATTGATGTTAGACTGCTTGATGAAACATGAGTGTGCAAGTAGATGATAATCTAATGCACAAAAGGAAGAAGTTTTGATCTAGTACAAATAGTTGAGTTGTAGAAGTGGTTGTGTTAGAACATAGTTTTGTGTGTACAATGTATTTGGTTTTTGCTCCGCGTTGGTCTGTATTGAAGAATATTTCTCTATGGTTCTAAGGAATTTTTTTAGGAGGTCAGAGGAGACTAAACCGAAACTTTCATATTTTTTTTCCCTTTGGTGCAAAAGTTATGAGTAACAAAGTATTGGTTCTACCAATGACAATGTTTCTAGTGTAGAGTGCATGTTTTGATAAGTCCACACTTCACCACAAAAGAATATATAGTCTTGCAGATTTTTGAAAGTGTTTATAGGTGTTGAAGTGACATCTAAGTTCCAAGTGGCATGATTTTTGGAGGTCCACATGTCAATTTGAGGATGATCAATTGGTGAATTTTGATGTTAGGTCACCAACAGTGTTGACCTAATATGTTTTGAGTTATGTAGATTTTAGATAAATGTTTATTAGTTATGTGGGAGCTATTATAGGTCCACCCCAACCTATTTGATGCATTATAAGTTTTGAGTTGTGGTGTGAAGCATTTTTTGGGTCGACAAGTCATATTATGCATGGTACATCTAATTAGGCTGACCTAATTGATGGTGTAGGTGATTACAAATGTAATGGGTACAAGTATAAGATCATTTTTAGTGTTGAAGTGTGATGATTAAGTTGTTTGTGAATTAATAAGTAGAGCATGCAAATGTGATGTAAATATAGAGTAGAGAAAAGTATTAGAGGAGAGTAATATGCAGTGTGTTGATTCATTTTTTGAGCTTTAGTGGAACCATATTTTTTGCATATAGTAGATGCATTTGTAGTAGTTCAAATCTTGGAAATGAGCCACCCCTTTCTTCTATTTCTCATATTCTCTGGACAATTAGTCCACCCTATCAGTAAGCCCTTTTGTAATATCTTATAACTAGTTATAATATATTTTGAGCTAATCGTCATTGTGGTTTTTCCCTTTTTGGGATTTCCACATAAAAAACATGGTGTTCATGTGTTAGATGCTTTGATGGTTGTTTTCATGGTATCTTTCCTTACTGTAAATTAGGTATGATATGCGGAATAAATGTTTAAATATTTGAGTAGTTTCAGAGAATACTAATTCACCCCCTCTTAGTATTTTGGGTGTTCAACAAATACGTTGTAGGAGAATGTTTGTATTAAAAATTAATTATATATGGGACTTAGTTCCCCACACTTTAATACAAAATATATTTCTTAAATAAAAAACTAAATAAAAAATGTTTACACAAACTTGCACATAGGTCAAATGGCCTTGCGAGGTGTACCTATGAAAAATAAATTGGAGCCTTGAATTCCTTGCTCCAAATTCAACAAATTTATCATTAACTTTAGGTTTTTTTTTTTCTCCCAAATGTAATGGTTTACTCAAATTTTCTCAATTCTACTTTGAAAATATATGCATCCTAAAAGTGATTCATAGAACGTGTAACTAAAACTAGAGAAAATTGATAAGTGTCCAAGTTGGATGAAACAAAAGGCAAACCAAGCTTTAGCTACCATAAACATGATGGTTGGCTTGATATTATCCAAAAATAAATGGTCAATCATTCACTTTTAGCATTTTATTCATTGTAGTTTAAAATTTGCAAGAAAGCCTCCTCCAAATAGGATATAGGAAAATAAAACACCAAAAAAGAAAATCTCACAAAAGGAAACGATTTAAATGGATCCACTCTAATATAATATAGGTATAAGAAAATATTATAATATCCTAGAAATTATAAAACCAAGATAAACTTCCAATCAGATCTAGATATAAGCGAATAAGAATATAGAAAAATAATAACAAAGTAATATGAGATAGCCAACTTAATTGACTACATGATTGTTTGGTTGATTTAAATTGAATATGTATAAATGAGCTCATATTTTTCTACAAAAAAGTGAAGTTAACTAAAGTTAAACTAGTATAATAGGTGGAAGTTAACTACAAATAACTTAGCATGATAGGTTGAAGATAACTAAAGTTTAAATAACATGATAAATGGAAGATAATTTAACCTAAACTAGCTAAGTATCAATTAGATACACAATACATGGACAAATAATGAAAAGACACAACTAAGAGTGTCTAAGAAAAAAGAGAAATTAAATAAATAAATATGAGGATAATACTAGTCTAGTGAAGTTACATGAACATATAGCCTAATGTGAACACTCTAACAAAGTAAGGGAAAATATTGAATATTGCCTCTTATAAAGTTCTTTCATATTGGAACTGAACAAAATAACTTGATAATAACATCTTGTGTTCATGCTTGAATCAAACCAAATAACTTGAGAATGTGAATATAATAGCTCAATTAGATATTTGAGTTGAATTTAATATTTGGATAATATTCTTGATAAGTCCCCAGAAAAGGCTAATGTATTTTCTAACCAAGATACCCCTCTTTTATTATATTTAAGGATAACTTGACATGTCTTCTTTCATTAAAACTAAAAAAAATGACTTTTCTACATTCAAATTTTGATCCAATTTAAGCCATTTAATCACTCAATAATTGTTATAGCTCTCAATTTTCATAAGCTTCAATAAGCTTAAATAGGATATTATCATTAGTAAAAAAATAATAGGTCTAGGCTTCTATTATTAAGATTAGTTTTAATAGTTTTCATGAGGTGTTATTTTTTTGGTTGGTATTATTGAGTTTCCTAAAAAAATATATTATCATAATAAATAATAAGATAATTAATCTAATTGAAAAATACTATAAATTACTTCATTAAAATTTATTAAATTTTCATTTTATAACACAAAAAATATTACATAATTAAAATACATATAACTAGATCCACTCACAAATTTCTTTACTAAAACTAAATTATTTTAAAAATTAAAAAAATACCACTTTACAAAATTAAATTATAAAGTATATTAATGCCTAATTTATTTGATATTTCCTTTATTACATGGATGAGTTCATTTACATGAATAAACCCATATAGATTTAGTATACCCTCGACAAAATATAACATTCTCTTGACAAATGACAGATGAGAAAAAGGGCTTTGAGAATTACACTGGGATGGATTCCTATGGCACTCCAAATTTAAGAATGAGACACAATAATAGGTAATTCGAATCATTTAGCATTTTCCTTTATTTCAACTCATAAATTTCCTTAAAATAGTATCATTTTCCATAATGTACGAAAAATATTGAAAATAGTATGAGATAAACCATCTAGAAAAGAGATTTATTGTGGAATGTTCCTAATTTAGGTGAATATATTATAGAGAAAGATCACACCATCATGCTGATGTCATCCATATATAACTATTGAAAGCTCTATCCCATTTAAATTTTAGTGGAATACAATGACCAATGAGCACCTCCTTTCTTTATACTTTTATCAAGAATATTTCATCTTTGGAATATATCAATTGTAATTGGAATTCTAAGATATTCTAAGAGTTGGTCAAATAACACTTTGGCAATAAATGTTCTTCTAACTTTTACCTTTTTTGAAAATTGATGGAAAAGGAAGCTCTCCATGGTTTCATTTGATGCAAAAGGAACTCCTTTAGTCACATTTGTTAAAAGTTCAAAGTATTTTCTAATTATAAGACAAGTGTAGGGTCAAATCTTGAAGCTTTGACAACATTAAAGTGATCATTCCTTGGCTAGCCAAGGGAACATATAAAGTGATCAATCAATTCCATAAAAATTATTTTATTCGATTGCACCAAGTATATTTTCCATTCCATAATTTAACTCTTTTTCTTAATACAATATCATTATATCTCTATCTTATACTCTATATTTATGGAAGAAGATTTTTTTTTTTTAATTTTTTTTGGATTATCTAAAAATGGATTGGTTGAGTTTGTTAATGTGTCTATCATGATTATTTAAATGTTTTTATTGAATTTAAATCTCTATGTTAAACAATTTAGAAAACTCATTCTTGCATATGAACATCTAAAAAGAGAGTTATGAAGCTAACACAAAAAATAAACAAAGATGAATTGAAGGACTTGACAACTCATAGCGATTACAATTAATAGATTTTTTTAATGATGATGGTTTTATTAGGGCCAAACATGTTTGATAAGTTCTATTCGATTCAAACCTATCTTTGGAAAAACTAGGCATGTGTGATTATTTTAATAACTAAACACATCATGATAGAGGCCAAGCCTACAAGATTTGAAGGACTCGGAACATGTGAATTTGGGCTTCCCCTTTGACTCTTCTTGTAACTCATTAAAGTGTTCAAAACTTCTAAGAGATGTCACTGTCACTAGCAATTCTTTTGTGTTTTCATAATAAGCTGGTTGTAGATGTCTATGTTGCTCTAGTCCACAAGTATCCATGGATTTGTTGTATAATTTTGGAAAATGTGAGATTTTGAGAATATTGAGATCTTGTATGGTTATGAAAATTATTTTAACAAGTTAATTACATGTAATCCTATTTTAAGGAAATAAGACTTGTAACAACCCATGATAAAGTGGATTGATCAGAACAACAACTCAAGAACTCACTTGTATGGATTTTATCCTTATTTTTAGGTTTATGTAGGTCTTATTATTGTTATCCTTCATTTTTTCATTATTTTATTATCCTTACTTGTGGATGCTTGTATTTATTCTCATTATTCTTTACTTTTATCAAATCTAGAATGTAAATTTGAAGATTATCTTGTCATATTTTTGTGCATAGAATAATATTTTTTGTAATTAATTTACATTAAGAATGTACATGATATATTTTGGTAAATAGATATAATGAGACTTTAGTCTCTCAACTAGAAGATAGATGCCTAGAGATTTTTAATTTTTTTGCTATCTTTAGTGATTATCCACAATGAATACTTTACTACATCAATATTTTAATAAAATATCTATTATTTTAAAATTTTCTAGATCATATAGCACATTGAGTGGGCATAGTTTGTAATTTATAGTTCCCTCTATTAATAAATATAATAGTTCCTCCACCAAATGAGGAGTGTGGGAAAAGTAAATTAATAAGAGGACTAGATATGTAAATTGGAGTCTCATGTGATTCCTCAAGTCAAGGAAGATGACAAAAATTATAGATAATTCTTCTTTAATGTGTGAAATGGGCATGTGTTATAATGATGAATAACATGCTCTTAATATCCCATCCATTAGGAGGTGCAACCCAAAACTTCTAGAGTTGGAAGCATCTATTTGCTAGGATGATTGTGAATCATCACATCATTTAATAAGACTACTAGAGGAGAAGAATTCTACCATGATTGGGGATCCAACACAACTATTTCCATAGTCCATGTTTCAATTTTATTGTTGAAGTAGAGTACAATCCTATTAAAATTATTCTACCTTTTTCGTTGTGTTGTTAATTAGTCAAAATTTATCACGCTCTATTATGTAGGGATTGGTGATTTATGATTGGATTTTTGTTTTGAGTCCTTGTTCTGATAAGACTCCCCCACACCTATATGTATAGTTTGGTGGTCAAGTTAGTTAGTTGGTTGAATTAGAAAATATGGTAGATAGATATGTTTAGTTAGTTTTTGTTTTTGCACAAACAATGTTTTTTTTCTAGTCATGTTCTTATGAATAAAACATATTCTAGAAGAATCTTATTGGATTGTGATATCTTGAGTTATGCAATAAAGATATTTTTAGTTATTGTTATGTTGAATTAGTTTGAGGAGCTATATTTGAGTTTATCCTATGGAAACAGTCACTTGAGAAAGGGCCACTCAAGGTAACTATTTCTCACTTTAATTTTTGCACATTTATTTCTATTATAGTAGCTATTTTCATGATTATGTTTGTCTTAATTAGATTCTTCATGTGATGAATGTGAGTGAAATCATGAATAAGATCTTGTCTTATATTCATGCTTATTTGTTTCCATGAATTTTCCTATGGAGTGAGTCAAATTAGTCAAGTTAGCAGTATTGGTTAGTTACAAAATTCATTTCTTGACAGTGGACTAGTCACAACCTTTAGCTGTAGGTACCCATAGCAATAGCTTCAACATTACGCATTTTCACTATTATGCAATTTATGTTTTCCAGCGTGTGTAAACACCTATGATAAGATGATATAGGTAGTGAAGAGTATCTGAATGCACATATAGTTCCGACATCATCATAGGCTTATGTTATCCCTATTTTATAATTAAATGGTCTTTCAAGGGTTTAGTGGATTGTTCAGTTAGGACCCCCTATGAATTGTGTGTTTGACACCAAGTTTACTGAACATTAGTGGGCCTCTATATTTTTGGCATCATTATCATGTTGGATGTTGTGGTTGTATTACTGATATGTGGTTGTCATTGATGTCAACACTATTAGCATTAATGTCTTTCAGAGTGTATATGTCAAGGATATTAAGAAAATTGTAATAAAATATGTTACAGGTTATCTGTGAAACAATGAAGATTAGTGTGCTGGAAAGTTTAGTATGTTGATCATGAGAAGTTGCGTATTAAATGGTTTTCTTGTCTATGTATGAAGTTCCTACTTCGTAAGTTTCAAAGGTGCGCATGAAGATTTGAGCAAGTTATAAAAATATGTGTTCTAACAGTTATTATGTTATTGCAAATGGTGTTCATTGGAGAAGATAATGTGTTTCTAGTAATTTGAAGTGTTGTGTATGTTCTTTAAGTGTTTGTGGATGTTTCTAGATCATGTTCTATTTGTGTTGCATGTCCGCATTGATCATTGTGCTCGTGACTCAAGATTTATGTTTTTCATGTTCATGGTCGACATAGTGCTTGTAGCGCATTGTGGATCTTTGAGGAAGATTAATTGAAGGTGTTTTGTGTTCAAGGACATTGTTTTAGGTCTCTACTATGTTGTGGCCAACCTTGGTGGATGCACATTAATAATATTTATTGTTTTGGGCCGATAACTTACATTCATTCTATTATTTTTTTGATATCAACATGAAGCAATGTAATTTATTGTTGCAAATATATATAAGCGATTGTTTTCTCATTTGAGAAGCATGAGGTTCAAAGTATGTGTGCAATGTGTGAAAAAGGTTCAAATCATTCAAAATCAAAGTAGAGTGTGAAGAAGAGTGAAAGAGAGTGAAGAAGTGTTCATGTGCTTAACTAAAACTGTACTCAGGCATTTGCAAATGCTACTTTCTCAGTTGAAATTATTTAGATGGTTTTAATATGAATATTTTATGTAAGACAATGAGTCTTCCTTTGAGTAGCGAGCTCTAGGTAGTGTGTCTGAATGCATGTGCATTCCTTATTCATTTTTCTTACACTTTTAATAGGTTATAACTTGTGGATTAACCTCCACTGTGGTTTTTCCCCTAACAGGGTTTCCACACAAAAAATCTTGGTGTTATGTGTGTTTCTGATGAGTTGTTGATTAATGCTTTCATTGTTAATAATTAGATCTGAGATTTAAGGTTAATAAGTTTAAATAAGTTTGAAATTTTTTGATAACTGATTCACCCCCCTCTCAATTGTCTGCCCTTGTGTTGCCAACAATTGGTATCAGAGAAGGTTCCTTGGAAGAAGTTTAACAACTTGAGGTGATCTGGGATGGTGACACACAAGAAGGATAGTCTGAGATTTGATGGAACAAACTACACTCTGTGGAAGGCTAGAATGGAGTGTCATTTGAAGTACATTGGTGAATCCACTAGAACATTAAAGTCATAGGTATGTTATTCCTTAGAATGGCCCTACTACTAATGTTGAGATTAGGGATTTTAAATATAATATCAGATTTAAGAAGGCATTATTGTGTGTTTTGACTGATACTAAGATGACAAATGTTATGGATCTGAAAACTGCATATGAGATCTGGAAAAAGTTGGAAACCTTATATGAAGGTGATGCTAATGTGAAAATGGCCAAGCTACAATGTCTGAAAGGAAAATATGAATTGTTGAAGATGGATAATGATGAGAATATTGCTACTTACATGCAAAGAGTGAATGAAATTGTGTGGTATCAGATGTGTTGATGGATGGGTGGATGAATCAGAGATTGATGCTAAAGTGCTTAGATCCTTGCTAGATGCATACAAAATTAGAGCTACAAACATTGATGAGATCCAGACTGCTGTAAATGTAACCAGAGATATGTTGGTTGGGAAACTGACTGCTTTTGAGTTGAGTGAATTCAGTGATGCCCTTCCTAAGACAAAATCTATATTTAAAGCTACTAATTCCAGGAGAGACAAGAAGAGACATGATTCATGTGAAAGTTCTTTTAGAAATATATGCAAGTATGAGGAAGAAATGAGACAGATTGAAGAAGAATAAAGAGAACCAAATGAGCTTGAAGTACCTATTGTAAAAAGGGAAGCCAAAGGAGAAGGTAAGTATAAAGGAAATTTGCTTATAAATTATTTTTCTTGCAATAAGATAGGTCATTTTGCTTCAAGGTGTCCATAAAGAGTTCCTAAGCTAAAACCTTACAAGCCTAGACTTCAAAAGAAGTGTTATTATGTTGCTGATGAAGGTTTGACAAATGATGAATCTGATAAAGGAAATGCAAGTGAAGATGAGTTTGTGTTTATTGCTATCAAGGAAAATAGTCCTATGTCTACTGAATTTGCTAGTTAGTGGAGAAAGCCCTAGCTGTTTGAGTTGAAGAAAAATATGAATGGGCAATTGATAGTGGATGTTCACACCACAAATAGGTGATAAAAGCAAGTTTGTAATCCTGGAAAAGTATGATGGTGGTGTTGTAAGATTTGGCGATAACAATGGTGAAATAATTTGTGGCAGAGGATGTATTTCTTTTGATGGTAAGCATAATATTGATGATGTTCTATATGTTGAAGGTTTGAAGCATAATATTTTGAGTGCTGGATAGATGGTTGATAAGGGATACAATCTTCAATTCAAAGATGAAAAGTGTAGAATACTGGGAAGTTCTAGAAATGTGATTGCTTCTGGTACAAAAAAAGAAGGTAACATCTTTCATCTGAATGCTAGTAGTAAAATTTGTCTGATTGCTCAAGTTGATAAGAGTTGGTTATGGCAAAGAAGAATGTGTCATGTAAACTTTGACAATACTATCAAGATAAGTGTCTCACAGGTTGTGAGAGATCTTCCTAAGTTGGTGAAGCCTACTAGTGTCATAAGCAAGGAATGTCACTTGGGAAAACAAACTAGACTTTCATTTCACAACAAACAACATTGTTCAAATGAATTGTTGGAGCTTGTGCATACTGACTTGTGTAGTCCTGCTAGAATTAGATTTCTGCAAGATTACAGGTATTTCATGTTGCTTATTGATGATTACTCTAGGATAATGTGGGCTACTTTCTTAAGGGAGAAATCTGAAGCTCTAGAAAATTTCAAGATCTTTAAAGCTATGGTTGAGACAGAGATAGGTCTGAACATTGAGTGTCTAAGATCGGATAGAGGTGGTGAATTCAATTTTGGTGAGTTTAATTCTTTTTGTGAAGAACATGGGATAAAGAGATAGTTATTTGCACTGTGGACCCCTTAAAAAAACGGAGTTGTGGAAAGAAAGAACAAGACAATTCTAGATTCTGCTAGAACCATGATGCTAGAAGGAAATTTCCCTCATGTCTATTGGAGAGAAGTTGTAAGTACTATAGTTTATATCCTTAACCAGGTACAAATCAAAGGTAATATTGGTAAGACTCCTTTTGAGCTATGGTTTGGTCATAAGCCTACTGTTAAATACTTCAAAATCTTTGGGAGTAAATGCTATATTAGGAGAGATGAATATATAGGAAAGTTTGATGCTAGAAGTGATGAATGAATATTTCTTGGCTATTCTACTAAGAGCAAGGCCTACTGGTGCTACAAAAAGAGATTGAAGAAAATGGTTGAAAGTGAAAATGTTAAGGTTGATGAAGACATTGATAGACCCTCCGAAACCCATGGGTATGATTTTGGTGATCAGAATGACAATACAAACAAGAGTTAGACTCCAAATCAAGTTCAGATTATTTTGGTGAATCAAGAAGATCAAGAAGGAGAGACTAGTGAAAGCACAAAAGAAAGATCACAAGAGCCTGGAATTCAAGACCAACCTAAGACTCCAAGGTATGTGAAATTAAATCATTCAGAAAATTAGATTATAGGAGATAAGAATAAAGGTGTCTAGACTAGAAGAATAATTGCTTAAGAATATTGTTTAATTTCAAAGACCGAGCCAAGTAATTTCAATGAAGCCTACAAAGATGAACATTGGATTGAAGAAATGAAGGAAGAAATAAAACAATTTGAAAAGAATAATACATGGTTTCTTGTTCCTAGACCTAACGAAAAAAATGTAATTAAAACTAAATAAGTTTTTAGAAACAAGCTGAATGAACAAGGTGAAGTCATCAAAAACAAAGCAAGATTGGTGTGAAAAGGATACTCTTAGATGGAAGGAATTGACTTTGAAGAAAATTTTGCTCCTGTAGCTAGAATTGAAGCTATGTGATTTTTCTTGCTTATGCTGCTTACAAAAAGTACAAAGTGTATCAGATGGATGTCAAGCCAATATTTCTAAATGGTGAATTAGAAGAAGAGGTGTATATTGAACAACGTGATGGATTTCAATTGACTAATCAGGGAGACATGGTTTGTTAGTTGAAGAAAGCATTGTATGGACTCAAACATGCCCCTACAGATTGGTATGCCAAACTGGATAAATGCTTGTTGAAGCTTGGATTTAACAAAGGCACTGTTGATAGTAATCTGCATTTCAAGATTGATGATGATAAATATCTGTTTGTAGAAATCTTTGTTGATGATATCATTTTTGGAGGAGATGATGGTTTGTGCATGAAGTTTGCTAATGAGATGCAAAATGATTTTGAGATGTCAATGATTGGAGAGCTGACATTCTTTTTGGGACTGCAAATTACTCATATAGGTAAAAGAATCTTTATATCTTAGTCCAAGTATGTGAAGGAATTGCTAAAGAAATTTGGTATGGAATATTCAAAGCCAGTTGGTACACCCATGGTGACCGGATGCACACAGAATGATGATTCTCTAAAGGAAAATCAGACTAGATTTCAAGTCGATCCTAAGGAATCTGATGTGACTATTGTGAAGAGGATTTTCAAATACTTGAAAGGAACAGTTGATTTTAGCCCATGGTATCCAAAAGATGATGATCTTACTTTAATTTACTTTAATGATGTTGATTGGGAAGGAGATGTAAAGGATAGAAAAAGTACTAGTGGTGGTGCATTTTTCTTGGGGAGAAAGTTGATTTCATGGTTAAGTAAAAATCATAATGTCGTTTCATTGTCTACTACAGAGGCATAATACATTGCTGCTGCAAAAAATTGTACGCAAGTATTAAGGATGAATCAGATGCTAAAAGATATCAGAGTTGTGTATGATGAACCTATTGCCATATTCTGTGATAATTCAAGTGCTATAAACATTTCTAAGATTTTGATGTTGCATTCAAAGACCAAGCATATATCTATCAAGTACCACTTTTTGAAAGATAAAGTGAGTGATAAGGAAGTCGGACTGGAGTATGTGCTTACTAAGGAAAAAATTGCAGACATCTTTACCAAGCCTTTGCCTAAGGATACTGTTGATGCCAAAAATTGACAAGGTAACAACCCTTTATCAAAAACTTAGTTAAAGGGGGGACCTATTGCGCTAAACTGAGTAACCTCCGGATTTTAAAGAAGTTGACTCTTCTATAACTGGGGTTTTTGAATGGGAAAAGGAAGAAAATATAAAATAAAATGATCTAACTAGGGTGATGCACCAAGGTTTAGATGTAAGGCACGATAGATCTATCTTGTAGATGCGATCTAAGGGCCCGTTCAACAATCTGTTATGTCCGTAATAACAACCATTAAAGAGAAAAAATTGGATAATTTATTTCATGACATAAAATAATTTGCACAGAGCTTTACTGAACAAAAAGAGTCGAAGACATGGTTCTAAATCAGCATTCTATTCAAATCATTGAAGTGGCAAACAAACTATTCAAAAACATCACAATATAGTGTTATCAATAGTTAAGAAACAAAAATGCCAAATTACAAGGGCACAGTCTATGAGTCTTTACAGTTATCTAATAAAATAAAGGTCTAGTGTCTCCCTAATTCGTCTGTAGATATTTCAAACTAACAAAAAAAATAACTATTCACTTACTAAAAACTAACTCTCTCCCTGAGAGAAGAAGTAGTATATATAGCCAAGGGAATCCACCACTTGAAGGATTGTAACATAGAATATTTCTCATCATGAATCATGATGCTTGCAACAATGATTCATCACGACCGTTGTAACAGAAAGATTCCTGAGCATGAACCTAGTCATTCGTTAGCCAAATGCATTCCCTACAAATGATGGAAATGGTCCCGACCTACCCTATGTAAACAAGTGTCGCCCCTTAGTGAAAGCAGTTAGAACACACAACACAACATGGCAGACTGACATTCACATCACTCCTCCCTTTTATGTAGCTGTGCCAAAGGAACACGTGGCTGAATTTTGTAACTCGTAGTTCATCCTTCCCATCCTTTGATGAGAGCTTGTGATGAGAAGACACGTGGCATCATCCTTGTTATCGACATTTCTTGAGGGGCCCACCAAAATTTTGCATAGACGAAGGCTATGTGGCAGGAAGTCAGGGCCTGAAGGAGAGTTATAAGAAAGTATGCCAAAATCATCCTATCTCTTGAGACGTGGGGGTAGAATGGGGCTTGAAAGAGAAGGGAAGGGAAGCTCCCCTTTGATAAGTTCTTTAGTGACATGCGGTGGTAGTGAGTCAAGAGCATTGAAAGACTGGCATGGAGGCTTCTAAAAATCATCGAGAGCGGTCCAAAGTCAGGCACAACATCAAAAGCAACCCGAAGGGAGCATGGGGGTATATTAAATATCCATAGCTTTTGGTGACTACTAGGGGTGTTTCACCTGTGGAACGGTGAATCCATTTTTTTTGGTTTTGTTACCATAGCTTTATCCATTGGGCATTGGAGTCAGAGCTTAGAGAGGGCGATCTGCAATGGTAGCCAGTCAACCTTAGAAGGCATTGATATGGTGTGCATGATTTCATGCACCTCGTGTAGGTTGATCACCTCTTTAAAGGGAAACACCACAGATGTTCTGGACTCATCCTCAAGCTGAAAAAGTAGCCATGCGATCTGATGAGTTACACCCTCAATTTCATCGGTGGTAGGAGGTTGGCTGAAACTCTAAAAAACTGATAAATCCTGCTTCCTCTCTTTAGTTTTGGCCACAATCTACTCCATGGTAGCCATTGATTCATCAGGGAGAAATGGAGAGGGCAAGCCAATTTGGGTTAGTTGGGAAAGCCTTCCCCAAACATTTTCCATTGTTTTCCCTAATATAACCAAGCATTGTTGAGAATGAAGGGTGACCTCTTGGCATATTATAAACTCCTTAGCAACCCCAGTGGCTGCCCCCTACTCATTCTAGGTCCTCACTTGGCACTGTGTATAAATTGCCTAGCAGCCTTTCTACTTCGGGAACCTTTTCCCCTATGAATTGTGGGAATTGTTCCATCATGCCATGAACCTCTCTGCATAAATCTGTTACCTCTACCATGAATCAGACTGTGGGCAGGACAGTCAAGCATAAAGCCTTGAATTTCTCCTAGTAGGAAGCATATAGTTGTTGGGACACTAAGCAAAGTTCTGTTTGTGGAGCAAGAGTTTGAATGATTTTCTTCAAGAGATTAATCTCAACATCCTTCATCCCAATATCTTGTATTAGCCCCACAATTTTTTCCACAACAGAGGTGAGCTTCTCCTGTAGGTCCTTTTGTGTAGCCAACCACCTTTCCTTAGCCTGGTTTTGGGTTGTAGACTCTTCCTCCAAGGAAATCCTGAACTTCCAGAGATCTTGAAATTGAGCCTGTGAGTTCACTTGGTTCGTCTCCTTTTCTTGTATTATTTTGTCTAGATGAGCACACAGTTGCTGTAATTCTTTGATATTTTTCTGAACTTCCTCCTTCGACTAGGCCAACCTGTTAGATAATTCTTGATTCCTTTGTCGTAGCTCGGCTATCCGATCAGACTCCTGGGATTGAAATTTATTGATCTTTCTTTGGAAGCTAACTTGCTTAGCCCACATATTCTATGCAAGGCACACCTTTTCAGCCTCTTGCAATTTGTCCTTGGCTAACAAGACTTCTAGCCTTGCCTTGCTGGCCTTGAGCTCTTTCTCCACCTTCTTCAATTTGCAACTAGACTTTAGAAAGTCAGTGGTCACCACCCGTTGTGTCTCCTCCATTAGCTTGAATTTATCCTGGTGTCAGGCAACACGTAAGTCCAGTCCGATGGCATGGATGTTGTAGTCATCAGGTTACATTTCTCCCTATAGTATGGCAACATTTGGATGTAGGGTTGTGAAATATAATGATTGTTGAGCCTTGTTATAAATTTTCTAGACTTTGAGCTTTGCTGGCCTCTGTGCATCCTTTTCCTTTTGCTTCTAGAGTCAAAGAGCCTGAGCTTGCTTCATTGTATTTCTCTGTGACAAGAATTGAATTGACAATCTAATGCGCTCACCTACAAAGGGTGCACCGAGAGGGACAACGAAAGGGAAAGAGAGGCAGGTGACCTTAGATCTTTTCTTCTTAGGAAGGGGAACCGTGAGTGGAGAGAAAGGAGGAATGCTCCAAATCCTAGGTGACGAAGGTGTGGAGGGGCTCATGGGAAATGGTGGTGGAAATGGAGATGCACCGAGCTTCGATGATTGCAAAGGTTGAATCAGAATTGGCTCAGATGATGCAACAGGGGCGGTGACCTCAAACACCAATGGGGTAGAAGACATGGATGTGAATGAGGAGGCAGATGGGGCGGCTGAAGGGGATTTGACCAGTGATGGGGCAGCTTGAGGGGAAGTGAAAACCATCTATTCGAACTGAGAAAATTGGAAGAAACCTCCTGCAGCCGTCATAAAGGGGACAAAGAAAGATAGGCTCACATTTGGGGTGATGGGCACTATAGGGACTGCGGAAGAAACAAAATACCATGAGTTGAGAAGAGAGGGAGATAAAGATCCCTGAGCAGTCGATTCCTCCTTTGAAACTTGGCTAATCGCAACCTCCTATGAACCACTTCCGATTGTGGTATCAGTGTGTTGTCTTTTGCTTGGTGGAGGGTTCTACAAATCCACCGCCTTCATCAATTTCCACATGTATTTAGGCTTCCTCATGTCCACAGGCCAGGATTCTGAGGACCCTGATCATGAAGTACTCATTCACACACTCCTAAAAACAATGCTAGGCTGCATCATCATTTTGTGTTTTTTCTTTCCCTTGTTAGAGCGTGGCAGGGCGTCCTCAGGGTCGAGATCCTCTGCATCACTTGCATTTGAATATGGATGTTCTTGGTTCTAGAGGGTATCAAATTGATCATCGGTATTGAAAAAATATGAATGTTGGAAAGGGTCAACGATGTTATTGGTCTCCTGGCGATAGATCTAGAAATCATTACTTTTTTGGCTTCCAACCCTGTTGCCTCACCAAGCTATTTTAGAGGGTAGTACTTATGTGACTATTTTCATCTACACTCTTCTTGATGAGATAGAAACTGAGCCATGATAACCTCTAATTATTTGTTAGCATTTTTGCGAATTCCACCCAGATTCTACTGACATCTTCTAACAGATTTCACTATGCTTCCCAATATGGCTGAGGGCTATGCTTTACCTTAATAAATGTGTCACCCAAATCATCCTCAGGGTTGTAGTCCCATTTATCGCAAATGAAAACTAGCCCAAGGTATTCCAGTTTAGCCTCAAGTAGCTCTGCTGACTTTTTCTTTACCTTGATCACTATTTTGTAGTTCATGGGGCATTCAAAAAATCCTCACTTCTTCTTCTTCAGGCCAGAACAAAAATTCCAGTCTATAATAGCCATTTTTCGGAAGACCTCAAGGGCTAATACCTGATCGGTGACAAATGTGGGAAGTCAGATTGGATCCTCACAAAAGCCACACACTTAGACACATCTGAATTCCTCCCCAAGGAATCGGTTGCACTTTGGGAATAGGAATCACATCCAGCTAGTTTGATCACCCAATAGGGGATAGTAGTCATTGTCCTCGCCCAGATTGCATAAAATCAGATTTTTTTTTTTTGAAAATGCATAATAATTGTAGGTTGAAAAGAGGATGGGAGTCCATACCAAAACCGGATTTCAATGCCTTTTCTCATAGAATATTGATAGCTCCATTTTTTGCCCGAATAAATTAGGATTTTGATGTAGAAATATATAGGCAAGAAGAGAAGGATACCTAAATCTACCCATAGTTTCGAACTCGCCAATCTACTTCTTCATATATTTGATAATCATGTTTACAAAATCATACCAGAAAGGCTCCTTCTACCTCTTGAGTTGGAAACCCAGGCCCAACTGAGCTTCAGATACGATCATGTCGCTATCCAAGCCACACATAAAAGCCATCATTATGAAGGCATCCTACATATCCGCCTGAGTGAAGTCAACACGTCGGTTAGAATTTCTTAATGGCTGTTGGCAATTTTGGGGCCTTTCGATCTCTACATTATAAAAGTCGGGGGAATTTCTCCCACCCCTCTAGAGTTTGGAACCATTTTTCTGGTTGAAGTGCTCTATCACCCGTTCTTTGGTGCCTATCTCAAGAATGCAAAAAACATGTGCCTAAGAGCCTTCGCAGTTAGCATGACTCTTAATTTCCTTCCTTCAATGGTGCTAGTCATCGAATTGAAGCATCAAGTACTTTCATGAATCATTTTTGGGTAGTGGTGCACATAAGGGACCATATATTGGGGAAGTCTGCAGTACCATTTCTTGAATGGTAGTTGATTTTCAGAGGATTTCTTCATCCTGGCAAAAGCAGCCTCCCTCAGGCCCTTAGGGTTAGTCTTAAGGATGGGGTCACAGATGTTATCCCACTCATCCTTTACCAAATTAGCATCTCTGAGAAGGACCTTCTTGGCTGCCCGCATGTGAAACTACTTTGGCTTATTTGGGATCCCAAGTGTAGCGTAGAATTTCTCATCCTCAAAAATATTGACCATAGGTGCTGTGAGTATCGCATTGGCCAAGCTTTGAGATGCTTTTCCAAGCTCATTCATTTGCGGGTTCTGGGCTACTTCAGGGACAATGGATTCCATTTTTCCTCTTAACTTCTAAAAAATTGCTACTCATCTCTTAGCAACTCTTCACAATTCTTGTATTGCCAAAAATCTCTTTGCTTTAAAACCAATGCATGCAATACTTAGTTTTTCTGTCCTCCTTCAAGTGGTAGCTGACGATTGATTTTTCTGCATTAAATTTGGCATATTCTGCCAACCTTTTGGTTTATGCGAAGCAAACTACTTGTCATTTTTAAATGACAAGTATTCATAATGACCCCAGGTACCTACAACCCATAGCGTGATTTTCCTTGGAAATTGAGTCGACAATTTGAAAGCAAGCTAGGTGTCGTATGTTGTGGCAATTAATACCCCGAAAGGAATGATTACGCCAAAGTATGTGATAAGTATCAAGTAGATTTGCATCTTTTCTCGGGGTTTGAGGAACACTAGTAGGATGACACTTCATCATCCAGTCGAAAAGGCTACCATCAAATGCTGCTAGTAGCTTGTGCTAATTAATTATCTTGCCTTGATTTTGTATGCAGCGAATCATACCTGCAAATGTAACTTGGTGAGAGTTTTGAGTGAGCCTTGGTGTAGTATTTGAGGTAGTATCTAGTTAAACTCATGCTTATGGTATGAAAACTATCACACTTATCCCTGCCACTTCTATATAGGTGTCTAGCTAGTAGATGAACCATACTTATCAACTTTTGGCAGAATCAACATTAGGTGATTGGCTTAGCCTTTGATAATTGCAGTCTGCTTAGTATTTGTGTAGAGTTAGGTTTTAGGCTCTTTGTATAGGGTCACTGCCTGAAAATCGTATAGTATTTGATGCCATGGATACCATGATTAGGCTGACCTCCCATAAACCACAAATGGCCTTCCTGGGTGAAATTTTGACTAGGCGTCTGAAGAAGATGACGAAGAATAAACATTCTTTGGCCATGGTAGCTATGAAATGGGTCCTGGATCATGAATTCCATGAATATGAGGACAAGTATAGAGTAAATACTGATGTGTGCTCTCATTTTGTGGCATCGATGCTTGACATTCAATTCCCAAAGCCACTTATCATCTGTTTGGTGATAGAAATATTCCCGAAGAAGTATCTAAACGACCTTAAGGAGGTGGTGGAAAATGTTGCATTTGATAGAGGGATTCTGACTGCGGTTGAAATTTGCAAGTTTATTGAAGAGGACACGGTCATCCCGTGGTTTCCATTTTTGAGCGGTTTTCATCTTTAGTCATGAGAACTCCATCGTTAGAAGGTTACCCAAACATGCCACTTTCTATTTTTGGATATACAACATGGTGCCATTTTATGATATTGACTGGTACACTGACTTTAGGAACTTGGTGTTCCCTCCACCACTTTTTGTTGTGTCTCTAGATGGTGTTGCTGGTGTAGTTGAGGATGTGGTGGTGCCAGATGATGCTACTACTGTTTCTTCTCCCCAAGACTGATAATTCTCTCTTTTCTACTTTAAGATCGAGACTCTGTTAGTCCTTTTGTATATAGCCTAAAAAAGGCTTTATAGCATAGAAATATATAAGTATATACTCCTCTAAAAGCGTGGCCTCTGAGCCATTTTTCTATTGTATTTTTTGAAGTATATAAATATAATGAAGATGTAGCTTATTTTTAACATCTCTGCCTTGCTGCATAATTTTTATCCCTTTGGGTATTTGTGCTATTTTATGTATCACAATGTGATTCTCTGTTGCATCATGGATTAGGAAGACTGATCGAACAAACAAAAAGGAAAAATAATCACAGTAATTACATATTTACATAGTATAACCATCTAATTGAGCTATATAGAATTTTAAGGTGAACTCCCCTAACGGGAAATGTTAGTGCTTTTCTTTCTACACTCTCTGATTTGAATGCCTTGTATCAATTGAATTATTATGAACAAAACCTTCTTAAAGCTATCTGATTTCTCATTCCGGTCGGTTATTGCTTCCTGTTGGTTGAATTTTATCACCAGAATTTTACCATCCAATAGAGAAAACACACTTGCAGCTACTACATCATGTAATATTTATTCCATAGAGGGTGGTGGGTGATGATTTCTTACTGGTATTTGGTTTAGGTCCTTGAAATTGATACATAAGCGAATATCTTTGTTCTTCTTTTGGACCAAGATGAGACCAAAAATCCAAATTCTAGGCTCGATTGAGAAGGCAACTCGCTTCAGGACTAGCTTTGCCGACCTTTGTAGGTTCATTAGCACTTCAATCTTGAGACTTGCTAGCCTTTTTTTTGGCACGCCGATTAATTTTCTCTTTCTAGTTCTATCACAGATTGGATGATTTTGAGATCATATCCTCTAAGTTTATTATATGACCAAGCCAACAATTGCTTATTTTCCTTTGAAAAATGTATGAGCCCTTTTTTACCTTGATGTAGGACTCTCCTTCAAACTTTAATATTATTTTCTTTTATGATTTGACCATCTGTATAATCACCTTCATTTACTATCAGTTCTCTTATTATTTCTAGTATTTCCAAAAGGGGGACTTTCAAAAGTGACCATATTCTTTGGAAGCTCATGGAGTTCTTGTTGTATGTCTCATTTTCCATCTTTTTCGATGACCCTCGCTTGGAATTGGTTGGTGACTTCTCTAGACTGTGAATTAATCAAGGCAATGTGTTCATCACTGTCGAATACTTGCTAGCTTTGCCCACCATCTGGATTTGTGAGTTAGAGTGTCATTCGCACAGAGCATTGGTTGTACATTGGGTTGGGTACCGGTTCAGATTGGGATCCGATTTCGACCAAGATTTTTATATCATCATTCTATTCTTAAGGAACAACTTGACTATTGAAATTTCCAAAGCTCTTAATTAGGTCCCAAACCTTTTCTCTAGAGGACCTCATACGAATATCCTTTTTAGTATTGATATTTTGAACTTGATTGATGATTAGCTCAGGAATCCTGAGCTAATTCATTTGCTTGATGTCCATTTTCTCTGTCTGGCTCAAAACTGATATGAGGCCTTCACATTTATCCTTGTTGCCTGAATAGGAAAATTAGGATCAGAAAGGTCTGATTGTCTCCTCGCCGCTTTGGGAAGTCAAGTATACTTTAGCTTCTACATCGATCTCTCACTTTGCACCATCAAAATGGAGTGACCATAGTCTTTTTTCCGAGAAGCCTTCGGGTTCTCGTGTCACCTTTGGGATGGCTTGATCTTCATTATATAAATGACATAAGTTCCCAATCTAGTGGCATGGTAATTTCTGAAAGGGTCTTTATCAATGAAATTTCTTAGGAGAACCTATTCTTGCTTGGTCCGATCTCTGGTGATTTCTTCATCTTCTATAAGTTCAGTGCAATACATCTCCTCCTTGGTTATGGAGGTGTGAACACACTCAAAGACTATCTTAGCTTCATTTGCAACATGTTCGGAATGCAAAGGTTTAGACACTGACTTCATTTTGGATCTATGTTTGGTCCTTATAATTAGGTGTGACCAATCTAAAGAAAGGTATCCACCTAGCTTAGAAGTGAATTCCCTGGACAAGCACATACCAAATATTGGAGGAATATCAATGATCATGGTATCCTACTTGATTGTGATATTCGAGTAGGTAAACTGGGTTAATGGGAGGTCGTTAATGAGCCATACAATATTAACCATATTTCCATCTAGTTGCATGAATCCCTTTTTCGAAGGTTTTTAGCTCAATCCCAAGGCTTCAACTATTAGCTTGGGCATTACTGTAGTGATAGCACCAGAGTCAATCATATAATTATGCAATAATTTTTTTCCCACAATAAGGGTTAAGAAAAATGGTCTGAGTTTTGGTTTTCCTTTGTCGACTTTGAATGTCGATTCTTCTTCTTGATCCTTAGTGGAGGCCTCTTCCATAATATTCACAAGAACTTTGGCCGATGGTGATTTCTTAGTAGTTTCCTCCTAAAGTGATTGCTTCTTTGGTTCTATGATCGAGTCTTCTTGGAGATCCCTTTGTAGCAATGTCTTTTGTTTTGGCATGGCTAGGATTTCCCACAAGGAAATGCTAGCGGATGAGTTGTTCAAATACTCCACCACATCCAATAGTGGTGGAATTTGATGCTTTTTATCCTTATTCCTTGTTGTTATGGTCTCCCTTTGTGGAGGGATTTGTGGTACCATTGTTGGGGCACTAGTATGGTAGTCGAGAGTACTTTTAGGCTATAGATTGACTAATTGCGGGATGATTGTTTCACCCATGAATCTCCCGTTGGAATGAGTGTTGTAATTGGACTACACTTGTGGGGTCTCGGAAGTTGATGCTTTGAATATGAACATCACTTCCTCTCCTTCCATCCATGAGAAGAGGGTGTGGTCGGGGGCTATATCGGTCTCTTGTTCCAGAGACATCCCTTGCATTTGAGCGGTAAGTACCACATTTTCCATTTGCGGAGAGGTATATGCATAATCCTTGCCATCTGACATTGAGCCTTAACTACACTACTTTGCCACCTTCTGTTGCAGATTGTCGTGTGGGAAGTTTCGAGGCATATGTGAATTGCCGCAAGGAAAACACCAGGGGTTACCATCATCAATCAAATTGTTTTGTCCTATAGTCAGCTCTCTATTAGAGCTTAGGTTGGCATTGCGATGGAGTAGGTACCAATACTATTTGACTTGTTGCTTGCACCTGAGGATTTGGGTGAGCACCTCCTCGAAATTTGTTTTGTTGGTAAGAGGGCCTTCCACCCTGATAATTCTGATAGGCTGGCTTTGGAGAAGCAACATGGTTGTGTTTGATGATAGTTATTTTGTTGGCCATAGCTCCTGCAAAATTTCCTTTATGTCACTCATCTCATCCTTCAAGGGACCAGGTGCGACATTCTACGATGTGCTTGCGTATGTGTACATAGATTAAGGAGAAGCTAGTGTGGTAGGCGGTGTTTCTTGGGTAGAAGCTAGTACTTCAAGGAATATAGGCATGATTGGCCGAGGTGGAAAATTTCTAGAATCATCAGATTGTTTTCTTCTTTAATTACGATGCTATATGCATCTGGTAGAGTGGTTCCATCAAGTGACTGGATCATCATTGAGATATCGATGTTGATGGACTTTAGGTAAAACATGAATACCAAATCAGGTGGTGGGTGGATTGCAGCTTGAATTCTTTGCCAAGTTATGTGGAGTCGAGAATTGAAGTCAGTTAGGGCCTCATATGGTGCTCGCTTAATGATCTCTAGCTGGTGATATTGGGAAGACCTATCTCCATCATTTGAGAATATTTAATAAAAAGGATCCCCAAGCTGATCCCAAGTGTTGATAGAGTTAGTTAGCAAAGTGTGATACCACTCTGATGCTTTTCCTTTGAAAGAACCTGCGAGAAGCCTCAATGTTACATTCTAGTTTGTAACTTTGTGTACCAAACACACGTCTGCCACATCTTGTAGATGTTTGGATGGTGTTCTTGAACTATCTTTGATGAGCTTAGGAATAGATTTGAGAGCACCGATCAAGATGGGGGCCCAAATGGCAGGTGCTATAGGTGTTCTAAGAGGACTTCCAGTGTCCCATGCCACATAATTTGAGTTGGCGATAGGAAACATGGATGGTGGAGGGTTCAAGACATTTTTGTGATGGGTTCTAATTGGTATCAACCCTAACGGAGGTACCAAAAAAATAGGGTTGTTTATTGTTTGGGATCTTGTGATAGGTCAATGGCTCATATACTTGCTTAAGGCTTAAACACCTTTTGCTGTCCCACCAGGCTGCCAAGAAAAAGAAAAAACTGTTGATGCTGAAAATTAACAAGTTAACAACCCTTTGTCGGAAACTTAGTTGAAGGGGGGACCTATTGCGCTAAACTGAGTAACCTATTGATTTTAAATAAGTCAACTCTTTTATAACTAGGGTTTTTGAATGGGAACAGGAAGAAAATATAAAATAAAAGGATCTAACTAGGGCGATGTGCCAAGGTTTAGATGTAAGGCATGATAGATATATCTTGTAGATGCGATCTAAGGGCCCGTTCAACAATCTTCTATGTCCGAAATAGCAACCATTAAAGAGAAAGACCTAGATAATTTGTTTCATTACATAAACTAATTTGCACAGAGCTTTACTGAATAGAAAGAGTCGAAGACATGGTTCTAAATTAGCATTCTATTCAAATAATTGAAGTTGCAAACAAACTATTCAGAAACAACACAATATAGTGTTATCAGTAGTTAAGAAACAAAAATTGCAAATTACAAGGGCACAATCCATGAGTCTTTACAGTTATCTAACAAAACAAAGGCCTAGTGTCTCCCTAATTCTTCTGTAAATATTTCAAACTAACAAAAAAAATAGCTATTCACTTACTAAAAATAACTCATCCAAGTAGTATATATAGCCAAGGGCATCCACCGCTTGAAGGATTGTAACATAAAATATTTCTCATCATGAATCATGTTGCTTGCAACAATGATTCATCACGACCTTTGTAAAATAAAGATTCCTGAGCATGAACCTAGTCATTCACTAGCCAAATGCATTCCTTCGAAATGATGGCAATGGTCCTGGCCTGCCCTGTGTAAACAAGTGTCACCCCTTAGTGAAAGTAGTTAGAACATACGACACAACATGGCAGCCTGGCGTTCACATCACTCCTCCATTTTATGTAGTTGCACCAAAGGAACACGTGGTGGTATTTCACAACCCGTAGTTTGTCCTTCCCATCCTTTGATGAGAGCTTGCAATGAGAAGACATGTGGCAGCATCCTTGTTATCGGCACCACTTGAGGGGCCTGCCAAAATTTTACACAGGCAAAGGCTATGTGGCAGGAAGTTAGGGCCTAAAGATGAGTTATATGAAAGTATGCCAAAATCACTTGATCTCTTGACATGTGGGGGAAGAATGGGGCTCAGAAGGGAAGGGAAGGGAAGCTCGCCTTTGATAAGCACTTTGGTGACACATGGTGGTAGTGAGTCGAGAGTGCCAAAAGATTGGTAGGGAGGCTTCTAAAAATCATTGAGAGCAGTTGGAAGTCGGACAAGACATCAAAAACAACCCGAAGGGAGCATTGGGGTATATTAAATATCCACAAATACTTTTGAGTATCTCAAAGAGAATTTAGGGGTGATTACCCCTCCTAATCAGAACGTAAATGCATATTCTTTGCATCAGTCTGTGCATTCATAGTCATATTTTTATTTAGATTGATGTTGTGGTGGCTGCTACTCAGGGGGAGTAGTTAGATGATTCAAATATATGGTTCAGAGCTTGTGTACCTTTTCCATTGATGTCAAAGGGGGAGAAGAGTAATGTGAAAAAATAAGGGGGAGAAGAACAGTATGAGAAGAGCAATGTAAAGAGGAGATTGTTGGAGAAGAGTTAGTTGCATTGATGGTGTATTTTTCACATCATGTGTTGCCATCAATGACAAAGGGGTAGATTTTTGGATTTTGTGGTTGCATTTCTGATGTGTGGTTGTCATTGATGTCAACATTATTAGAATTAGTGTCTTTAAGACTATATATGTCGAGGATATTGAGAAAAATGTAATAAAATATGTTATAGGTTTTCTATCAAATAGTGAAGATCAGTGTGCTGGAAATTTCAGTATGTTGATGATGAGAAGTTGCATATTTAAGTTTTTTCTTGCCTATATATGAAGTTCCTACTTGGTAAGTTTTAGAGGTGTGCATGAATATTTGAGAAAGTTATAAAGTTTTGTGTTCTAACAGTTATTCTGTTACTACAAATGGTGTTCACAGAAGAACATAATGTGTTTCTGGTAATCTGAAGTGTTGTGTATGTTCTTGAAGTGTTTGTGGATGTTTCTAGATCATTTTCTATCTATTTTGCACGTCTGCATTGACCATTGAGCTCACGATTTGATATTTTCTCTTGCGTGTTCATGTTTTTCATGTTCATGGCCGACAAAGTGCTTGTAGTGAATTGTAGATCTTCGAGAAAGATTAATTGAAGGTGTTTTGTGTTCAAAGACATTGTTTTAGGTCTCTACTATGTTGTGTCTTACCTTGGTGGATGCACATTAATAATCTTTGTTGTTTTGGGCCGATAGTTTACATTTATTCTATTATTTTGTTGAAGCCGACATGAAGCAATGCAATTTTTTGTTGTAGATATATATAAGCGATTTTTTTATCATTCGAGAATCATGAGGTGTGAAGTGTGTGTGTGCAATGTGCAAAAAAGGTTCATATCATTTGAATGTAGAGCAGAGTGTGAAGAAGACTGAAAGAGAGTGAAGAAGTGTTCATGTGCTTAACTGGAATTGTACTCAGGCATTTGCATATGCTAATTTCTCAGTTCAAATTCTTCAGATGGTTTTTATCTGAATATTTTTTGTAAGACAACGAGTCTTCCATTGAGCAGTGAGCTCTAGGCAATGTGCCTGAATGCATGTGCATTCCTTATTCATTTTTCTTATACTTTTAATAAGGTATAACTTGTGGATTAACCTCCAGTATGGTTTGTCACCTAACAGGGTTTCCACACAAAAAATCTTGGTGTTATGTGTGTTTCTGATGATTTTTTGATTCATTCTTTCAAATTGTTAATAATCGGATCTAAGATTAAAGGTTAATAAGTTTAAACAAGTTTGAAATTCTATGACAAATAATTCACACCCGCTCTCAATTGTCCGCCCTTGTGTTGCCAACATATCAAGGATGGTGCTACTTTCAAAGATTTATCTCTGTTATTTCAAGTTTTCATAGTTTAACATTTTGTTTCCAGCACTAGGACAATTAGGTTTCACTCCATCAATAACATAAAATTTTACTAAAATTGTGTAGGAGTTGTTGCTATACATAGTCACACCTATTTCATGTGGAGGTAGAGAGACACTTTGGGAAGATTTATCCCCTCAACACACGAAGCTAGAGGAGATATTGGTGATCACAGTGATCAGAGCGAGGATATTCCTAAAGAATAACTTTCCCTTTCACCAACATCCACTGCAAGTACAAAGGAGACCTTCCAAAACATGGTTTATGTAGTGGTGGATGACCCACCAAAATATGTAACCTTTGAGTTCCCCATTACCAACCAGGAGAGAGCAATTGTCTTGAAGAATATACCTCTTTTAGCATTGCTTGTCTTCTATGGCTTGGTTATTGACAACCCAAATACCATCTTGTTTAAGTTTTATGTCCTATGTAGAAGCTATGACTACACAACAGATGCACATAGATTCAAACTATTTCTAGAAACCTTGAAGTATGTTGCCTTAAGATGGTTTATGGGTCTAGGAAGAGATGTTGTCCCTTATTGGAACACTATGAAGATAAAGTTCTTGGAGAAATACCATGACTATTGTAGAGGAGTTGACAAAAGAAGAGATGATAGTTTTAGAATGTCTTAGAAAGAATATGAACCATTGGAGGAGTATGTAGAAAGGTTCCACTTATTCTTGAAAAATAATCCACAAAATATACTTTCAGAAGAATCCCTAAAGTTGGTATTTTTAAGAGGATTCAATGATGATTGCATGGATGCCCTTAACCTTATTGGGTTAGGAGATGTATCATAATTAACTTTTGAATAAAATCTGCAAGGCTTGCAAAAACTATTCAAGAACCTTTACTAAGAGGACAAGGGGGGAAATAACATCTTCCATCAATAAGACATCTAATGGAGTCTCTAGAGTGGAATTGAGTAAACTACTATCCAACATGAAATAAGATATCATAAGCCATTTGGCTACCCAATTGGACACTCTACATGTGAAGAAAAAGAAACAAGAGATAGAGGCAATCCTTACTAAATACTACCCTATCTACAGATAGAGAAAAGATAATTGCAAGTGCAAAAGAGTGGCAAGTATTTCAAAGGAAAAACTAGGGAAACCAAAATTTCAGGCATTGGAGGGTAAAGATGGACAATTTTTCTACATTGCACAAAGGAGACCATGGAAACCAAGACAAGGTATGCCTCAAGATCCTTTGAATTTCAATATACCATTTCCAATTCGATATCAAAATTTCTCTAGTGGAACCCTCAACCTTGGGAAAACACCCAACAACAATGGAAAAATCTTCAACCAAATTGGTACCAACAACAACAAAATATGTGGCCACATCAAAACTTTCAAGGATCCAACTACAACCATAAATGGCCACTACAAAAAAACTAATGGCAACCTCAATGGAAAAAGTGCCAACAATGGAAAAACCAAAATATAATAATAACCTTTGTAGCCACAATAGCAAGCCATCATGCCCACTCCAACAAATCCATCATCCTAGCCATCGAGAGTACCTCAAATATCAACCCAACTTGCACCTAACCCAAATAACATGCATGTTCAATAGGCCTATACTAATGAGGCTATTTAATACCCTATATATAGGGTAGAGGTGAGTGATGTCCACCTCAAATCAAGGAAATAATTGGCTAGGCCTTCATCCCCTCAAATTACTGAGATGGTAGATGAGGAACCCTTAGCAGAAGCCTTGGACAATCCACCTCTAGAACCTGAGTCAAATTAGGTGAACTAGACCATTTCAATTCAAGAGCCTCCATTCCCTGAGTGTTTAGCTATTCAAAAACATCAAATCCAAGCTGAAATAGACCTATTAAGGTATCTTAAGGATGTGTGTATAAAGATAATCCTCATTCAAGCCATCAAGGAAATTCCCATTTACATTAAGAGAGTGAGAGACCTTTGTATTAAAAATCCAAAGAGAAAAAGGAAAGACCCTCAAAATGTACATGTCTTAGATAATCTTGTTGACATTATGTTAGGGAACATCGTGTTGTCCTTAAATATGAAAACTTGGAAGTCCAGTTGTGCATTTTAAGATAAATGAGACTTATTAAGAAAACCTCGATTGAATTGGGGGCAGCCATTAATGTGATGACTAAGGAAACAATGTAGCTACTACAGTTAGTAAACCTTAGACCTACACCCACTATTCTACAATTGGCAGATAGGTCAATAGTGAAACCTGAGGGAATCATTGAGGACTTGGTCATAACATTGGACAGATCAAGGTCCCTAGTTCATGTCAGAACTTATTACTAAATTAGTCTAGGAGTTTGAAATAGGGCATAGGAAATCAACACCCTATCACCCTCAAGCTAATGGGCGGGTGGAAATAAAAAATAGAGAAATTGAGAATATCCTGACCAAAATAGAATAGATTCACATATTAGATTGAGAATTCAAGTTACCTGAGGCAGTATGGGCCTATAGGACAACATGGAAAATGAGGACATGCTTTACACCCTATGAGTTGGTGTATGGTAAAACAACAATCATACCCATTGAATTTGAATACAAGACACTCAAAACAATAGTTGAACTAAATATGGACTTGACAACAACACAAAAAGAAAGACTACATATTCTGAATGGATTAGATGAGATAAGACTGGAAGCTATGCACCACACTGAGATTGTTTAGAAATTGAGAACAAACACTAGTACACAAACAACAATAAACTATTGAAAAAACTACTAAAAACTGCTTATAAATGACTACAATTCATCATGTGACCACTAGTAGTTTATTTCCAATCATATATAACACAACTAGATTGATGACTAAACCATTTTTAGTCATTTATTGGTTGTTTTCATTGATCAATTTGGTAGTATATTTAGTCATCAATTTAGTCTTTCATTGCTATGATCTGGTCACTTATTTAGTCACTTTTTTCCACTAATATATTCAGTCGTTGATTTAGTCATTGATTGTTGTAATCTAGTCACTTATCTAGTCATTTTTTATTCACTGATATATTTAACTTGTCACTTATTTATTTGTTGATTTAGTCATTGATTGTTGTTAACTAGTCACTTATTTAGTCATTTTTACTCACTGATTTCTATGCATTGGTAGTGTATTTAGTCATTAATTTTAATCATCATTTTGATCAATTTGGTAGTATATTTAGTCATTTTTATTCACTAATTTCACTGGTCATACATCTAGTCATATTTATTCACTATTCACTGATTTCTGTCAATTGGTAGTATATTTAGTCAATTTAATTATTAATTGATATCAATTAGTAGTATATTTAGTCATTTTAATTGACTGATATTTGAGGATTTAAGCATAAAACATAGAAATACACATCAATCATCAATTGCACACAATAAGACAACCATTGAGAAGGCAAAATCATTGAAATTTATTAATAAAAGAAAGGTTTTCTAGCTACAACTTACAAATAGTTCAGTATTACAATTATTATTTTCAGTCACAAGACTAAAAATATGAGTTACAATATTGCAGAGAAATGACTACAAGAAAGAAAATTCTCCAAAAGGCTTCTGCAATGATGGAAACACATGCTTTAATCCCTTCAATGTGAGCACATGCTTCTTTCATCTCTTAAAACTTCTACCATGTGGGAAATATTCCTGGAGCAAGTTGTAATGTGTAGAATCCAAGAAGAGTGTTGATTGTGTCCCATATATGAAGTGCCTCTCTCCTTCAATGCCGTAAACAATAACCCAACTAGAATATTTCCTCCTTTATATGCAATGTGCCATCTGATAATAGCAACAGGGTGTTGCCTTTTCCGACATGAATGAAGTTGTTCCTCAATACAACCAAAAAAATTAATATTGGTCTCAATTCAAAAAGAATAAAAGTGCATTGTATATTGCAAGTTTACAAAATAAAGTCCAAACACAACAAAAAGATAAATCAATTAAAAAACTATAGCCTTGTCAACAAATTCCTTAAATAGAGTGTTCAACATAGGCCTGAATTTTGATATATTATCAGCTTCTTCTCATATACTTTTAGAGCTGGAAATTTCTTCATCCATGTAAAAATCATAATTTATAATATATATATAGGCTCTCATGTCTTTTTCTTTAAAAAAAAAACATAGGCCTGAAATATGCATATTGAACCCTTGATTTCAAATCCTTGTTCAAAATTTACGAAAGGTGATATGCTTAGATTATAGAATGAAGTTGACATATTATAGAATGAAGGCTATCAACAATAACCAAACTTAAATAACATTATCAATTGAAATTTCTTGGAAGCCAAGCCCAAGAACACACTTAGACTTGGACAAAAAAAATATCAACCCCAGTTCATGTGTTGTCTCAGTAAAGACCTGCACCATTAAAGAATCCATTTATACATAAATTTCAAATTAAGTTGATGAGAAAAGATCTTTGATCTCCAAATGGGAAGCCTTAACATCCAAAAATTACTAACCTGATGTTCCACAACAAGTTTTCCAACTGTGACATCATCTATACTTAAGAAACCTGATATTGATCCACTGCCATATTGAATCTCATAGGATTCTCCTTCACAAACAAAAAATGATATATATTAGTTTTTTACCAGCTTCCTTAATATCCCCATGTAAGCAAACTAAGTGAGGTTGAGGGTTTGAAGTAGAGTGCCATCTTCTTGGTATGTGCTTGACTTTGATGACTTGTATCTTGAATAAAAATAGCAAGCTAGCTGCATCATAAAATAATTATCAATCATTGTTACAAAAATAACCACAAAATCCTCTTTAATTAAAATAATCCTTCTAGATATTTTAGTTAATTTCTAAGAGAGCCAATTTCACTATCCAAACAATCATCAATCTATTTACTGTATATAATTTCCCAAAATTCAGAATTTGAATGTAATGAAACTAACCATAATTACCAAAGATTTGACACCAAAATGTAGTAAAAAATGAATTGTTTGATAGAATGCCTCAAAGAGATTTCATCTCATGGAATGAAATGATATGATTGCAAAATGTGCACAAAATGGATTTTGCACGGAAGATCTCAAAATATTTGAATTATTGAAGCACTCTGGAACACTGATATTGTAAGCTTTTCTTGTGTTCTAGATGCACGTTGTCATGCAGGTTTAGTGGATGAGGGTTGCACATACTTCATAGGTCAGTAACCCTTATTGCATTACATATATATAGTTGATTATTAGGTGTGCATGGTTGACCTTCATTCCCATGCTGGCTATCTTGAGGACACCCTAAACATTATTACTAAGATGCCAATTAAACCTTTGGTTCTTGTGGATCATATATGAATATAGGCTATGTATTTTAGAAACATTTATTTTTTAGTTGGATCCTAAAAATGATGCAACTTATGTTCTTCTCTAAAACATCTATGTAGAATGGGTAGGTGTGGTGAGGTTCAAATAGTAAGGATATTGATGAAAGATAGAGGAACTAAAAAGATACCTGCACGTAGTTGGATTGAGGGGCATAAAATGGTACATGCTTTTTTGTGTAGGAGATAGATCACATCCACAAACATGGGAGATCTATACGAAATTGAAGAATTTGACTTGGCAAATGAAGGCAATAGGGTATTTCAAGATTCAAGACTTTTACTCAATGTTGTGGAATAGAAGAAAAAAAATTCATTTATCTGCCACCATAGTGAAAAGTTAGAAATTACATTTGGTTTGTTAAACATGCACCCTAGCACAACTATTAGAGTTGTTAAGAACCTTCTAGTATGTTTTGATTTTCACACTGAATCTAAATTCATCTCCAAGACTGTTGCAAGATAAATTGTTTTGAAAGATGTGAACCATTTCCATCATTTTAAACAAGGGCAATCTTCTTATGGATAATATTGGTGATGCTAAATGAAACAATCTAAAAAATAGGCTTACACTATAATAATGTGTACTACATATATCTAGTAATAGCGAAGGGACATCCATCAAAGCAAAACAACATGGATTTTTTTTGTCATATGTTGTAGTTACAAGTGCCTTGCTAGACATACATGAAAATATGGAAGCAATATACACAAGGCAAACAAACTATTTCAAAAAAATGCCTCAAAGAAATGTGATATTTCCTTTTATAGTTTAACCATGACACTGCACCATTTTGAAATGATCCTTGTGGTGATGCGGAATGTTATGACTACACCACACCGTTATTTCTCTGTCTTTGTGGTAATGAAGGATGTTACCATTACACCACACCGTTATTGCTCGTCCTTCATGATAACGCAAGATGTTATTGCTACACTGCACTGTTATTGCTCAACCTTCATGGTAATGCAAGATGTTACATTACACCACATCGTGTCTTCTTGGATCTTGCAGGGATGTGGGAGAAGTAATTGAGTTACCACTATACCACACATTTATTGCTCAGTTTTCGTGGTAATGCGGGATGTTACCGCTACATCACACCGTGTCTTCTTGGCTCTTGTGGTATGATGGTATTAGGAAACTTGTCACAAAATCCTTATGAAACTTGTCATGATCATCTAACTTGACACAACAGTCTTATGAAACTTGTCAATATTTATGGGCACCTTTTAAATTACATTTAGATCTATAACGAAACTATCCTATAGGGATGACAACCCCAATAAACATGGAAATGGTTACACCTATAAATAGTTAACTAGAAACCATGAATTTTAAATGCATAATGGACAATATACAGAGAGTTAAGTTAGTGAGAAAACATCCTTGGAGAATTTTCATCAAAAGTATGACAATCTAAGGGTTCATAGTAGAAAATCATATACCCTCAAATACCTAACAATCATATTAGAACTAGTAATAGATTTCAGAGTCATAAGAATAAATTGATAAGAGAATAGATGCAAGAGCATGAAAAGATACTGAGATGGAAGGGAAGTTGGTAGAGTTGAAGAATCTGACCTATAGTGAGAAGGTAGGGAGAACAAAGTAATTTATAGTCAAGAGCATCATGGTAGTTTCTCAGGTGACTATATTTGGGCAAGGAGAGAACTTAGTGACAGCATTACCATCAAAACAATAAGGATAATCAAAACCCTACCAAACCCTAGGGCCTTTTTCATCGCCTTGTAGAGATCTCAAACATGCATGAAAATATTTCACAAAGACTAAAATCATCTCTATTTTATGATCACAAAAAGTAACAAAAATTTAGATTTACAAGTCATGAAAAGAAGTACATGGAAAGTATATTATAATGCAAAATTCATCATAGAAGGATGGGTTATCACCTCATTTATACCTGGATGTGGAACTACCTTTTCTATTTACATAGAATCCAAAATAGGCCTAACAAATGCTAGAAGAAATGCCAGCATGACCTCTGTTAGAACTTCCTCTGTCAGAGCTTCATGATCTCAAATTGGATATGATATTGGGCCAATAGATTTATGATCTTATCTTTAGAATGTACAAACTTTCTCTATCCGATATTAAAGATCTTAGGTTGGATGTCAAATTGGACCAACAAGTTTATGATTTTATCTTTAGAATAAAGGAACTTCCTCTATCGAATATTCAAAAATTCCTATACTCAGATTCTGCTTCCTAGCTAAAACACCCGAAAGTGTTTCAGATCAGCTCAAGGTACTCTCCAACCTGGTTATGTCACTAATAGCAATCCAATTTTTCCTAAACCATCCATACCCGAACGTTGCATCACAATCTATTCTTCCTGCACATAAAAATGCCACATATTAACCCCTTCTAAATAAAACTAAAAATAATCATAATACCATAATTAATAAATCATTTCAGTTTTAAAAAGAATCCAATGCCATTTACTATAAAAAAAAGTTTTATAAATAAAAAAAATCCATGAAGCCATCCATCCAAAGAGAAAATAAGCAATGTAAGGATTTGAGCAATATAAGTCCAAAGGGCTATGCTGTAACAATAATGGAATCACCATAAGACCACAACCGAGGAACAATTTTTTGTGACTATAATTATGTTATCCATAACTCTATTGGTCATGTGGCACAGTTGTGCTATAACAAATACAAGATACATTCATGTTTGACCCAAGTTTAGTGTGGCTATGTTGTGATAGAAATGAAGGCACTCATATGAGCATAATTCATGTACAAATCATTGTCATCACAATTAGGTGCCAATCATCATTGGGTGCATTTAGGTCGACTCAAATTTAACAAATTACAATGTAATGATAGCATGATCCAAGAGTGATTACCTCTTGCTGCAATAAAGAGCATATAACTCTGGTTGATATGCAGAGTGGTTATGCTATATCAATTATGTATTGCATTCAAGCACAACCCATGTTTAAAGGGCTATTCTAGAGAGTGATCAAGATTATTTAAACCTTATGAATGTTACTTAAAAGTGTACAACTTAAACTACAAACCAAGTTTGTTACATACTTGAATGCAATTTTGGGTTACCACAAACTATAATAATATGATTTGCTAATAAACATTATGGAAATCACTAAAGCAAGACCCATGCTATATAGGATACATTTACCTGATCAGGTTTACATACCTTAATGATCAAACACAAGTTTCCAACACACTCTAGGATATAATCCAAGATCATACCACAACCCTGTCAAAATAGCTAATTTTTTGACCCAAGATTTAAGGTTGCTTTTTAATACCAACAGAAGCATTGGTAAGAGAATGACTAGGGTATACACCCTAGACCTCTATAGAAATTATTATCTATTTTTCACCACAACTCAAATTGATAGCGCTAGTTGTTTCAAGTTCATTTTAAGGTGAAGAGTTTTAGTTTATTTTTGTAGTTGCTTTAACCATTGCATATATTTGAGTGTTTAGTTGTTTAAGTGCAATGTGTTTCAATTTTCCATTCATCATTTACAACATTAAGTATTCTATGAACTATAAAAGAAATTACTTCATTCTATATTCAGTTATTTATCACACATTGTTTGATACATTTGTTGCAAGAGAAACAAAAATGCAGAATTGAACAAGAATTGCATAAAATGTTATTTTGTATTCATTGATAAAAGGAGAATCAAGTGTCCTACACAATATGTGGGAATAGCTAAAACAATGAATCATAAAGAGTACACTACACTACTTAAGATAAAAGGAGAAGAGTATGTAAGAGAGAACATAATCATCATTGACTGGTTGTGCCTTTGAGTTGCCTTCAAAGTTGTGCATCTTTCATTGCTTCAGTGATCCAAGTGAACCTGCAAGTGGGTGAAAGTTTTGTTAGATCTTAGACTGTGAACACTCCTACATGATCCATCAATAGTAATATGGAATACTATTTATGATGCATTAGGTAAATTTCTCTAGGAAAAGAAGTGTGCAAGAGAATACCAAAAGAGGAAACACCATAAGAAACATTGTAATTATTGTTTTTAATCTAACATTGTTTGTTTCTTGTGCAGTTATAGGAAAATTCATGTTTCTGATTTAATTCAAAGATCTTAAAGCATGTGGTGTGAACCGGGCTCCCCACAAGGGTTGAGATCAGCATGTTGCCCCTTAGAATTCAAACGAGGCTATGACAAAAGAAATAAAGTCACCATGCTCACATGAGGCATTCACTAAAGGAGTGAAACATTTATCAACTATTAAAACATTAAACCATTGGCCACTCATAATAGGTAGGTCCAAAAAGAAACGAAGTGAATATTAGGAGTGAACAAAGAACCGAATGAAATGTATCAACTTCTATGTTGAAGAATTCTAATACTATAAGGGTCAAGTGCATTTTTTCTGCCATATGATGCTTCATTCATGTTATCCATGTTGTTTCAAGATGTTCATTGATTGGTGCAACAAGTGTTTCATGTTTATGAATGGTGATAGTGAACAAGTATACATATGATTTCACAAATCAAGCTACAAAATGAAAGAGTTTTGCACCATGGTAAGATTTACATGTTTCAAATATTTTCTGTGTATGATTGAAGAGAGTCATATCATTTACAACTACTTTCAATCAATCATAAGAAAATGAATGAAGAGTGTAAGGAGGACAATAGTTGTTACATTAAGAATGATCTCCAAGTTAAGAGAATTTGCATTATGAGAGCAAGAAAGTGAAAAAATAGTATTATGTGTTTGAAAATGGAGAATAAAATCATTTTTTCTCTTTCTAGAATGTAAGCAGTGAGTTAGGGTTTCATAAGGGAGACAAGTGCAAAACGCTCAGTTTCACATTGGTGTATATTAAAGGTTTCAAGATGTAGAAAGAAAGGTATTTTGAGCTCATAACTAGATGATAAATGGACTTAATTGAACTCTCATGGCCATGGCCTGAGAGTAATTTTCTCTCATAAATGGTAATACCCATTTAGGGTATTGTGTTCTAGACACAAATATAGAGCACGTCAAGTGTTTTGAGCTTATTATCAGTGGACCATGCCAATGTGAAGTGAAGATAATGAGCTAATGGCTGCGGCCATAATGGGTTCGTAAACCCAAAAAATGAAATGATACATTGTTTGCATATGAAATGGAAAGTATGAGAAATGAAAATGCATTGAAACCCTAATTCGAACTCTCATGGTCGTGGCCTGAGAGGAAGTTTTCTTTCTCTACCAAGCAAACCCACTTGGGTTTTTGATATTATATGCAAATACCAGAGAAACAACAATGTTTCGAGCTTGGGAGCCCTCATAAAATGGAGTATGATATAGCTAATAGACATGGTCTAAATAATGGCCATTCTTAGAGAGCATTCATTCTTCATTTTTTATGTAAGAAAAGATTGAATAAAGCTTTTATTTAGGAGGGAAATGCTTTTAAAACAAAGAGTTGAGCTTACCTTGAATGTTTTATGGAGAATCTCATCAAATGCCATGGCCAAAACACTTTTAAAATCTCGAATAAACCCTCCAATGGTGGCCACAACGAGTGGTAAAGAATGGTGAGACAAGTACATACAAAAATGCATCAATAGCCAATCATGGTCGTGGCCTATGGGCCAAATTTCTTTTCAAATGGTGCCAAAAATATATCAAAATGAAGACAATAAAATCTTACCATCAAATGCAGAGGTGAATCAACAAGAGTGGCACTAAAAATGGTGAAGAATCGAACTCCAAGGCTCCAAACCCTAATAGAAATGGTGGCGCCCAATAGAGCCCTATTTTTCCCAACTTGTCCGATAAGAATGACAATCAAAATGAGTGTTGGGAGGCAGTTTTGTGGCTAGGATTTTCCCAATGTGCCAATTCGAATGTGATTTTAATCACATTCTTTTAAAGTTAAATGCCGTAGTCACAAATACCTTGCCTTGTGGCCAAAATGTTCATAAGCCTAGCTCATCCCTTAGGTATTTTGAATTTTATTTTTAAAACTATCATATGCCTTAGGTATTTGAATAGTCAAATATTTTGATGCTTTAGTCATTTTTTTATTGATTTTATAGAAATCAAGCTTATGTACTCAAATATTTAGTGTCCTAATTTTTTAGGATTTTTTGAAGAAAAATCAATTGTAATAGGGGCATTAAAATATTGTTTATATTTTGCAAAGATTTTTCCAAAATTTTAATTTCAAAATATCAGAATAAGGAGCGAATTGAGAAAATCAAACATGAGATAAAGATGAGCTTGATTTTTATGATGAAACTGCAAATCATGTAAATCAATATTTAAAGAAATATCTTATAAATTGACTTTAATTATTTGATATTTATGCAATTAAGGAAGAGAAAAGGTGGCCAAGATATTTTTGGATTTGATTTTTCTTTTAGGCGAAATTGGAAAAGGGAGGCAAACTGATGTTTCCATTTTCAGTTTCCAACCGGTTGCACCTATTTTTGAGGTTTTTCGGGATGGAATCTTTGGGGATGTGAAATTTCTATCCTTTTGGTGATTTTTGGAGCTGTTTGAAGTCATCTTTTCAAGCCTTTTTCCTTAGCTCGAAAATGCAAAATGAATTAATTTTTGGAGAAGCAGTGGGCTTGATTTTTCTATTTTACACTACTGGGGTCACTTAATGGCTATAAGCTTTAGAAATTTTAATTTCTCGAGGGTTCAAACAGATAGTCTCTTGCTCTCCCAATCATTGAGGGAGTTTTGTAGACTAATTTTATACTCAGATTTTGAGAGTTTCATTCCTTCATTCAATAACAACAGGGTTTTCCTTTGACACTTCTTGTCTAATCTTGGCAATGATAATTTGATGTGGTTTGTGATTCAACCTATTGAATCGTTCATATTTCTTGTTATTGTAATGTGGTTTGTAGGAGTTACATTTTGATTTAGGTTGTGTCTTGTGTTCATTCTATGAGCCTTTATGCACATTACTGATGAGTCATTTGTCTTATGTGAGATTGTGAGAATTAAATCTTAAAGAGTGTTGAGAGTGAATAATTATCAGAATAGTCTTATTGTTGGTAATTCATCTTAGGTGTTAAGATTTCAACTACAATTTAATCTTCTAAGTCTTTCCTCCACCAGTTAGTAGGGTAGGTGATTATCAACAAAGAAGTTGACTTTCTCCAGAGGTTTGTTCTCATTATAGGTTACCCACAAATTGAGAGTGTTTCCATGTTTTAATGGATTTTTGAAATTTCAATTTAGCTAGGTGAAAATATAATTGACAATAGAAACATAAGCCATAACTCTAGCAGATTAGTGAGGTTGCAATACTAGAAAGATTGAGACATTGTATCCAATAAAAAAATCTTGTAATCTAAAGATTGTAGCCAATAAAAACACACTATGTAGTGCAGTGACATTTTTAAATGCAATCTATGGTAAGTAGAATGATAGTCACTTGAGGTGTGACCGTCAAAAAGAGGTTGAGCAGTGACTAGATAATAAAGCTCAAACCTTGCATAGTAAAGTGGAGATTTCAATAGTGAGTTTCCTTACCCCCTTGTTGACCTTAAGGGTTTTTCAAATGCTATTGGCAGTGTTAGACAAGGCAAATGCAACTAGGGAATGACTGTCCAAATGAAGTAACAGTGTTAGTCATAGGTTCAATGTTTCTTCTTAGCCATTGTATAATGGAGGTAGTGGATTGCATGTTTGAACAATGTTTTGAGACTCATCAAAGATGGGAGAATAGTGAATAATACCTTGTGGAGTGTAAAGTAGTGACAATAAGGTTGAAGGATCTTAAGACCCACAATACCTTGAAACAATGAGTCCTTTGTTGTAAGTAGGTAATCTATAGGGCATAGTTTGATTTTATAGAAGGATGCTCATGAAAGAAATCTGTAAGTGATAGTGAGTGAGTTGTTTGAGATTGCAGCTGATGTGCAATATCCAATCTTAAAGGTAGTTAGAAAAGAAGTAAATTTGCAAGAAAATCAAATTGTACACAAAAAACAATTCACAATATTATCTTGCATAATGCCTTGAGTTTAAAGACAAAAATCTCATTGTATCTTTGTATCTTGATGAAAGTAGTGACCTTAATGGTCAATCATTGGCAAAAATGATTTTAAAACTTGCTATTGTGCTTATGGAGGCAACTTTTTAAGTAAGGCAGTGAGTGGCGGTTTGGAACAATGGTAGGTATGAAGGACTTGATTTATATGAATACTATGCAGTCTAACTTAAGACAACATTCTTAGAAGAGATTGAAGGTGGATTATGAACTCAAGGGTTACCATGATAAGGATTAAAGAAAAGACTGAGATCTATTTAAAAGCCATTGTCATGAAGATATTAAAGATGTCACATGCAAAACCTTAACAACTCGAGTAATGAATACAATGCCAAAGAGGATAGTGTGCTAGGGAAGATTTAGGAGATCTCCATATTATCTAATCACAGACAAATACATCATTTATTTATTTTTTTAAATTAAAAGAAAACATTCTTAACCCTATGTAGGATACATTGATACTTCAAAAGCATCTAATTTATTTTTTAAAATTTAAAGAAATCATTCTAAACCCTATATAGGGTACATTGATACTTGAAAATAATCTGAAGGAATTTGAGATTATGCAAATATATGTCAATTAAATACTTGGATTACAAACAGTAGCACGAACAATGTAACTCTTGTTGAGCAGAGCAGGAATGAGATAAGAAACAATAAATCCTATGCCTCCTATCACACACATCTCCTTACCATTCTCTATTATTCTTTACAGAATCAATTCTCCATTTTGGTGGGATACACCTGAAAATAAGGTTTCGACGAAGGTTTGAGAGTATGTTTATTAAAATGAAAAATCTATTTTGGAGGGCTATGCCTAAAAATAGGATTTTGACGAAAGTTTTAGAGTATGTTCATGAAAGTTTTAGAGTATTTTGGTGGTCTACATTCTTGATTGCTTAAATGATTTTATTCAAATGGATTATGAATAAATAAATGACTAACTATTTAGTCATTTTTAGTTGTTGTGACTAAAAGTTTGTCACCTAGTCATTTATTTTCCAAATTCTACTAGTGAAAATGTCATGATTAGTTTATCAAAACAAAATAATTCAGTGTGGGTGATTGGGATTTATTATATGACTCAAGGTATAAAGATTATAAAGGAAAGCTATAATCTAGATGGTTGGGACCATATGAAATAGAGCAATTTTCCCAAATGGAGGAATCAAGTTGCAAACAATAGATGCAGTTAGATTTTCACTATTGTTTAATGGCCACAAAATAACAAAAATTATAAGAAGCCAACACATAAAGATGATTTTATCCTTTATTTAATGCATAAATATGGACCAAACATTGACTCTGATAAAGATATACTAGCACCAAATGAAGATTCAACAACACAACTATAGATTCTACAAGTGAATCAACATATGAGCTACATAGCTCACATACTGAGGTCGCTCAGGTATAATTCAATACCCACGTTCACATGCACACACTACACAAGTGACATGATCAACACTCCTTTTGATATAGTTTAGATAGGGACCTATTGTTGAAGGTACCTGCAACATGCGCAGTCAAAAAATTCATTTTTTTTGCCAACCTAGTTGCATGATATCCACATACATTTCATTTTCTGTACATGTAACCAAATTCCTATAATATCATTGCATGAAGCTTCACAATCACATCCCACATCACATTCCTCAATTTCCATGCATTTAGGAGATCAATTCATATCCCATAAGCCGTACATTCCACAACCTTTTCATTACCACATTCCAACCTATCATTTCATCCATCACCTATTGCAATTAAGCAAATGTCAAATCATAATCAAGTTGCAGTCACTCCTAATAAGCTTCACACGAGTTGAGTTGAGTTCACTTCACATTGACAGGTACACATACACATACTATTTTTCCATAATTAACATAGGTTGTATTTATTTTTTTGATATATTTTCACTTACTTCTACATGCTTCATATTCATTATCTTATTTCCACTACATGTAATCAAACCCTTAGCCTAGTAAAGTATGATTAAGTGAGGTCACTTAAAGGCTTAAGTTGGGGGGATAGTACATTTCCCAAGGTTTTCAAAAATTTCACCACCAAAAACACCAAACACCTTTCTACCTTTCTACAATCTTTTATTATTTATTTTCCCATAATCCAAGCCAGTTTAAGCTGTAACAGATGAGTATAACAATTGAATTTGAAGAATTCAAGTATAACAGTCATGAAGGATTGGTGAGGTTGAAGTTGTGAACAAAAAATTGTAGAACTTGAACAAAGAAGATTAGTTTACCATAATAGGAGGAGATATTATTCATAGAGAACCATTTGGACATCAAAATATATTAGAAGATAGGTTGTTATTTCCTATTTCTAGACAAGTAGGATGGTTGGACTATTTTCTGAAGTTGATAAAGTATAACAAAGATACGATAAAATAGTTTGTAGAGACACTTCAGAATGGCGAAGCCGCTATTCAAGGGTTAAAGGTATATGCTTCAAAAGCTGCAATTGTAGAAGTATTTGGTATACCAAGAGAAGGAGCTGAATTCCTTGTCAGGGAAAATGCAATAGCTACAAGGGATGGATTTAGAGAGTATGGAGAGAACCTCGACTCAATATCCCAAGGTACCAAAAGGTTATCATTACCATGGGTATGGGCTTATGTTGCCTCTTATATTGTCAAATGTCTTACATGTGATGGTAGACAATCTCTTTATACACAGTGCATTTCAAGCTTTTGAGTCACCTTCATCATGATATAAGGTTTAATGTGCCCAATTTCCTTTATAACATATTGAGGAGAATGGGGTTTGAATATAAATGGAAAAGAAGCAATACAACACTGCCACATTATTGCTTGGTTACCCTATTAGTGAAAATAAGTATAAGGGTTTAGTACCCACATGTTTCTTGGGAAAGCTTTTTAATTTGTGATCATATTAGTAATATTATTGAAGAACCAACTGTCCTAGAGAATTTGGAATCACCTACTGCATCATTGATGGAAATGCCCTCTAGTTCACCTACTGCTTCACCTACCCACAACAAGGGAGAACCAAAGGAGAAAATTTTGCGAAGGTCACCACCCATAGCCTCTGATCAACCTGTAGTTTAGGATGTCTAGGAAACCCCACCTTCTTCCAACAAACAAAAAGCCAAAAGGAGAGGTGGTTCTTCATCTACACATACAAAGGTGCAAAAGAAGAAATCCACCCAGCCAAGGCGTTCACACCGCCTAAAAAGGAGGGGTGTTATGAGGGGTAGTGTCAAGAGGTAGGAGAAAGAAGACATTGTGACAATAGAAACTAATTCGGAATTAAAGGAATTTTTTTTTCAGAATATGCATACACCTATTAAAAGAAAATTGTATATTTCAACCACCTCTAAATCTGATTTAGAGGATGTTTTTGTTTCCAAAAAAACAAGGGAACCCCACAAAGCTCTGACAATGAGGGTTGTGAATATAGGGGTGGTGATGATCAATTTTTAGAAAAAGATGAGAATTTTTTTATAGAAGAAAAGAATGTAAAGAAGGATTTATAGGAAGCATTGGATATAATTAAACAGTTAGAGGAATTGGTAAGGACATATGAATAGAGAGGCAAAGAGAGAGACTTGAACATTAAAGAGTTGGAGGAGAAACTTCACACTTAAGGGCATGGGTCTAAATTAGACTTACTTGCGCAATTTTCCATAGTGAAGGCAAGGAATACATAAATCATAGCTGAAAGAAAAAGACTCCATGTTGTAAGAACTCCAACTTGTCATACTACTATTTCTCTAGGCTACCAATTATGGAAGGTAACTCAAGAATTCTCCCAAAAAAAAGGTGGGAGAAGGAGAAAGAAAGAATGGTTTCAAAGAATATTAGAGTATTGGAAAATAAAGAAATTGAGCTGAAAAAGTTGATAGTTAAGATTGAGGAAATAGAAGATAAGGCTGCTCAAATCATCAAGTGTAGACCTCCTGCTAGAGTATATGCCTATTTTTTATAGGAGAAATTCTTGAGCTTTCAATTTAGTCAACTGATTAGCAACCTACCAATTTCGATGAGTAGAAAGTTTGAATTTTTACATATTTTTGTTGATGCTACACCTGATGTACAAGATCAATTATGTGAATTTTATTTACATAATTATGTTGTGCTAAACAATACATAATGGAACCCATTGCTATTTGTGGGTGATTTACAAATCAGGGCACTAGCTTCTTACTTCATAAATGAAAAGAAGAGGGGTGAGATTATGTAGAGATAGAGAGAGAAATAAATTACTCTCCAAATCATAAAAGAATGGGTATGTGTAGGATCATGATGGGCCAAAAAGTGGCAGTGGGAAAAAAATTATGTTTTGCATCGACCCAAAAACATGAAAAATCCTGAGTTGACTTTTTTCAAGCTTGGGTGTCAGTACATTGCTCCAAAACAATGCCCAAACCAAGATTTACGAATCAAATATCCTATTTGAGCTACATATAAATACAAAACTGTGGGCTTTTAAAATAATTTTGCTTATTTTGAAGAGGCTGCGGGCGCATAGTGAGAACGACTTCTGGATATCAAATATCTGATTTTAACAGATATCTAATTTCGAAGGTAAGTTTTTGGATTTTTTTGTTTTCATCGATTTTTCAATTAGATTTGTATAATTTTATGTAGTTTGTTAAGGATTTTTTTTAAAAAGTAGGGTTTTTAATTGATTTTTATTAAAAACTAGAGTTTACAATCGATTTTATTAAAAAATAATGTTTTGAATGGATTTTGATTAAAAACTAGTGTTGTTGATGTATTTTTATTAAAAACTAGAGTTTGTTATGGATTTTTGTGAAAAAGTAGGGTTTTTTTGGATTTTTATTAAAAACTAGGGTTTTCTTACAATAATTTCATTTATATTGTGTAATTTCAGTTATATTAATTAGTTTTTAACTTAAATCAAGTATTATGGCTGAAAATGAAAATGCACAAATGCCAAATGCTCCACCACCTCCGTAGCCACCAATTGAAGACTTAATTGGTGAAAAATTGGAGCAATTGAGGGGCATTTGTGATGTTTATAAGACAATCCCTCAATAATCCAAGATGACAAACACATTGAAGAAAATAATTAAAAATATAGAAACCCTCTCCACCCAACATAATGCCTTTCATTCATGGTGAGAAGACATCAGGGAATATTATGCATGTGGATTGTCTTACAATGATGTGAAAGATCTCCAAATAACCAAAGCCCAAATAGCCTCTTTATTCGTTAACCCCTACATTGGTTTGCCAGTTAATGTTAATAAACCAAAAATTTCTATAAAATGGTGCACAAATAGGGACATTGTAGATAACTTTTGGGATCGTTGGTGTATGGATTTTGATAAACCACCGAACAACAATTATGATATACCATTTTACTTTGTTAAAAAATTATACGCTGAGTTTGTGTTAGGGCATCATGTCAATTAATTTGACATTAAACCCTTCCAGGGCGTCGGTGGAGGTATGCCCTAGGATAGACAAGGGGAAGTTAGAGTATTCCCATGCCCATATGTTCCCCCTCCTCCCCTTCCTCTGCCACCTCTAGTATATCATCCAAATATTATCCAAGATGCAGCCACATAGACTACTCAGGCTATTCACTCTTTGAGTGGTCATTTGGTTTCACATGCTTCTACAATAGCTTAGCCACATTCTTGTGATATTGGTGATGGCTCAAGTGTTGCTGCATCATCCTCCTCAGGTCCACATATTTGTGTGCCACATACTTGCACTATGTGCCACCAAATATGCTTGGGTCCTCTTGTACAACCTGCTAAGCATCCCTTAGATACTTATAATTATGACCTCCATGATGTGGACATTATAGATCAAACGCAGGGGAGTGGAGTGCACCCTACAAAGTCCTCTCTTGCTAGAGAGGGGGATGTTGGAATGGTGACACGAGTAAGATTTAAGTTGTAAATTCATAACTTCCATTTGTTTTTAAATGAATATTAATAAGAGATAGTATCGAGTACTAATATTTATTTACATGGTTTATTTAACAGTTGATGTTTAAGGAGTAGCTCACATAGGTGACTGATAGAACCCTTAGGGCCATTTAATTTGGCCTTGACATGCACACAATATATATTTTTGCACTCACCTGTTTACATTTTTTTACTATATACTTGCTTGTCATTTGAATTGTCGTTAATGAAATTATATAATAACTTATATGTTTATCTTATTTTCCTCTTGTAGGAAATACCTAGTGCGAGTGAGGTGCAGCCTTGTCCAGACTATGGAGGTGCAAAGTTAGATAAGGGGAAGGTAATTGAACTCAAATTGGATTGAAGTAAGATTTTTAAGATCTTATATTGATTATACATACATTGACATAGATTGGTAGTTTCATATGTACTTGTCATTTTTATGTATAGGCAGTTATGAGCTATACATCTTTGTTGACAAGCGTCACAATGCCTGAAGGAGTAGGTATTGGAACACCTCAAGGAGTAGGTGTTGAAACACCTCAAGGAGGAGGTATCGAAACACCTGAAGGAGTTAAAGAAAAAGATAAGCCTAAAGAGGTATGTGTTTATTTTATTTTGTGTTTGGTAAATATGTTCCTATTACCAATAATCGTATGCTAACTTGGATCAGTTTTATGTTTTTGTTCACTTATATAGATTGGAATTTCACAAGTTGGTTTGGTATATTCTAGGACTCCTGACCCTTTGAGGAGATGTATATTTTAGGTAACCAAGATTTCAATTTTAGAGTTCAATTAAAATTCAATGTATATTGATTTTGATGTTAATTATTTGATTTTAAATTATAAAGTATAACTAATCTCAATTGTGGTTTGAATTTTTCTTGTGCAGCTAGCTTCAGAGCCAAAGAGTGCTTCAAAGAGGCTCCATTTTGACGATCCACCAATAGTTTAGGGTGAGCTAAATATTTTGGCATGTAAATTTTGAATAGATATTGAGATAGCATATGCCACATTTTGTAAAACTTTGTTTGAGTTGGCGTCGATGCCATTTTTGTATATGAAAATACACTTGATTATTGGATAATTTGATATATAGAAGTTGACAATCGAAATTTAATTTGTTCCTCATGTGCATGATTAAAATATTTGAAAATTTAATTTTGAGCAATGGTTAAATATCAATGTACAATAACATAAAAAAGAATGGTTATATTATGTAGTTTATATTCATATCGCTAATTACATTGCATTGCACATCTTTCAAACTCAAAGAATTACTTCACATTGTATAACTAACAACTAGATGTTGATAGATGAAAAAAATTAAATTACAATATAGTTTTTACAAAGTAAACCTAAGCAGTTATGCAATTACTTCACATTGCATAACTGATAACTAGGAGTAGTTGTCAATTGTATTTTATTGTCATGGAATTCTATGAGACCACATTTCTTTGAGGATTTTTTTCAAATAGTCCACTGTCTTGTCTATGCTACCACATTTTTCATACATGTCTACCAAATATTTTTATCAAACAGTTCACTAGCTTGTTGATAGGGCTTATTAGAACTTGTATGCTCTAACCTCACTCAATCCTGAAACCACTTCATTCCCTCTTAATTTTGTCTTCTTAAACTTAAAACATCATTGTATTATGCTGCCCCATAATTTTGCTTACACTTTCTTTGTAAAATCACTAATTTTCCCTTGTTTTTCCCCCTTCCAACTAGGGTTTCACACTTTTATTCTTCTTGGGTTACTCACTCATACCTCTTAAACACCATTAAATACACCTATTCCAATAGTTTCCAACAATTTCCAACCTATTTTCATTCAACTTCTCAAAAACTCACTCTCTAGCCTTACTCAAAAGGCACAAAAATCTGTGTTTCTTAATAGGACAGCGTTCTCAGACCACTCTAATCCTTTTATTACCCCTAAAAAATTATTCCTATGCCTACCCCTATCTAATTCACACCCATTCCTCTGAGGTACAACCTATACAGAAGGAGGACTGGCCTTGTCAATTCATGGAAGTACATGTTTTAGGTGCTCCTGAACCATACTCCCTAGGTACAAAAGATTTATGCCCCATAAATCACTCCATAGGTATGATTCTATATTATTCACAATCCCTTCAAACCCACTCCAATTAAATTGCATGGAAATCTTCCTCCAAGGGATTTTATACCCTTCATGCTTTGTGTTGTCTTGGTCTTGCCATGCTTGATCCTTCTCGAATGGATCTTCTTGCTACTATTTGTCTTCATTGACACCTACAAATGGTGTTTCCCAAGATTTGAAACTTGCACACAAAAATTCAATACACAAATCTAAACATCCATACATTAGTATCTTTGTTTCATGCTCTTCCATAAGCTTTTTCCAACTACACATGTATCTCCACCCTTCAACTCTTCTCTTCACAATCTTTCTCAGGTTGTTTATGGTTATAACCATCCCCATAGTAGCATACATCTTCCACACAACCAAATATGACAACCAAGGACAATCCCCTGTCTTAACACCATATTCCTCAAACTCTTCTTCTCTAGCCTTCACTAGGCCACTCACCATCAACTCTTCCTCTCTAGTTTCCCACCTAATCTGCTATTTGCAAGATTACACATTTGAAGGTTGATAGGCCAGGTGTGATACATTTATGCTAAATAAGGTCAATCAAGACCATATAAGGTGTATTAAGTTGAATTTTTGAGTCTATGGGTCCAATATGCCAAAAATGCATTCTTGCTTCAAAATTGTCAAAATTGACATGTAGTCTTTTGAAGGCAAATTATTAAAATTGTAAAGGGAAGTGAAAGATAGGAGTCTAGAAGTTGTGGTAGGGTTGAAATAAAGGTTTTTGACTAGTTTTACTAGTCATGTGTGTCTTGGAAAATTTTTTTGCATAAAAGTGCATCATTAACAAAAAGTTGTCAATTTTAGCAATTTTTAAGAAAAATGAAGTGTCTTGGTAGTTGAAAAGGTAGTTGTGGATGTTGGGGAGTCTATTTGAATTAAAAAAATGTATACAAATCTCTTCAAGGTTCAAAAATAGGTTGGTTGAAGGAAATTTTGTGAATTCCAATACAAAAGCAATGTTGATTTCCAAAAAATTATTGGTTTTTCGCAACAAGCTATGGTCTCATGGCGTTTTTCGCACAAAAATCAACGTTGGAGTTCAATTGGAGGCTGAAAACTACTTGTAAGGGCATACATAAATATTTTTCTACAAATCGTATGACCAAACCGATTGTTCCATTACATCTGAATGGGTACATTTAGGTTAGGTATGGTTCCCCTTCACATCCAAACATGCCGAAGCAGTCTGAGCTACGTTCAATTGGCAAAATCCCTTAAGAGTCAAAAGTGCAAAAGAGCAGCAATCTTTGATAGACTGATACTCATAAACTATGACGCTTATATACTCTCTATTTGAGGCTATGAGATCGTGTCGGGACCATATACAATAACCTCTCTCAATTTTTTCTATCTTGGAGGCATTTTCCCATGGTGATGAGTTTTCATTTGAGGAAAAAGTTGTCAAATGCAAGCAGTGTAAAGTTGCAAAGTGGTGCAACTTTCATTCTCTAACTCGTACGACCAAATGGACTATTTCAAGATGTCCATATGGGTATGTTTACGCTAGGGATGGTCCTCTTTTGTACCCAAATACGTCGAATCACTCTGAGCTACATTGGTCTAGCGATTTCCCTTAAGAGTCTAAAGTGCTAAAAGACAACAATCTTTGAAGGGCTATTTCTCAGAAACTGTGATGCTTATAGAATCTTTGTCTAAGGCTATGGGATTGTGTTGGGACCATCCACAATAACTTCTCTTAGTTTTTTCTATCTCGAAGGCGTTTTCCCGTGGTGATGAGTTTTTAGGTGAGGGAAAAGTTGCCAGATACAAGTAGTGTTGTAGACACATAAAAATGACCTAGGCTTGCAAGCTCTATTTTTACCACTTTCATCCTAGCATAATTATAACATTTAATTATGTCCTTAACTCACTTTCGACTATTAATTAAATAATTCATAATTATTTAATTAATTCATGTCTATATTTCTTCATGATTATTAAATAAATAACATTTTAATTATTTATTTAATGCGTCACTAATTGTCTAACGTCTTCCTATAATTAAATAAATTTCTTAATTTATTTAATTATTTTAGCCCTTTATGTCTTCCTAATTATTAAATAAATAATTTTGTTTATTTAATATGTCACTAATTAAAAAGTTCTCTTATAAATAAATAAATTCTTTAATTTATTTAATTATTGCCACCTTCACATTCCCCTCATTTTAAATAAAATCATTTATTTAAAATAGTCTCAGCACCTAAATTAAATAATTTTATTATTTAATTTCTCCTCTTTTATTGTGCTCATTTTAAATAAATATTTATTTATTTAAAATAAGTCCCATTTAAATTCCCTTCTTTAGTAAATAATTTAAATTAAATTATTTACTGTCACATGACCCCAACCCTTTTGAATTAAAATAGTTTTTAATTCAATAAGTCAACATCCTCTCTTGAATCAAATAATTTTAAATTATTATTTGATTCTCCAACAATTTCGTTTTGTGTGCCTTGTCACATGCATTGTCAACCCTTGATTTGATTTTCTACAAATCAATCTTGTCCATTCATTTCAAATTTAACCTAATGTTGCCTTAACCCTAATTGTGGGTTGTCATATTGAATCTTGTCCACGGATTCTAGGGCACTTTTCAATATTTAATCTCATTCGTCCATACAAAATTGCATTTTCTATAAAATGTCAATTTTGTCTTCATTTTGAGACCCCTGCCTATTATTACCTCTTCTTCTTATTATCTTTTGTCTCTTGAATATTATCTCTTATCTCATATTAGCTTACATTGTCATATCATATCATCTAAAATTGTCTTTTGCAGATTATTTACATTGCATGTAGATTCATATTCTCTTGCATTTTAGATTAAAATCCTTCAACACTTGTTAGGTCATGTCATAAACTTATTTTGCTCACACAAAGGCTGAGGGCCTCCATCATATTACAACAAGTAGAGAAGGTTCAATAGAAGTGAGCCATGGAGGAGAGAAATGGGTGAGACTGTTCTAGTATCATTCCTTTTCTCTTTATTACTACTTTGTATTTTATTGATTAATTAATATTATTGCATGCATGTTCTAACCCTAGATCTAATGCTAATCTTGCAATTTATATTTTAGATCATTACAAGTGTAAAATTGCAAAGTGGTGCAACTTTCATTCTACAACTCGTACGACCAAACAAATTGTTCCAACACATCTGGATGGGTATATTTACACTAGGGATGGTCCCCTTTTGCACCCAAATACGCCGAATCACTCCGAGCTACATTGGACCAAGGATTTCCCTTAAGAGTCCAAAGTGCTAAAAAACAACAATATTTGAAGGGCTATTTCTCAAAAACCATGATGCTTCAGACTCTTTGTCTGAGGCTATGGGATTGTGTTGGGACCATCCACAATAACCTCAATTTTTTCTATTTTGGAGGTGTTTTCTTGTGGTGATGAGTTTTTAGTTAAGGGAAAAGTTGCCAAATGCAAGCAGTGTAAAGCTGGAAAGTGGTGCAACTTTCATTCTGCAACTCGTACGACCAAATAGACTGTTCCAACACGTCTATATGGGTATTTTTATGCTAGGGATGGCCCTTTTTTGCAGTCAAAAATGCCGAATCACTCCGAGCTACATTGGACCGACGATTTCCCTTAAGAGTCCAAAGTGTTAAAAGACAACAATCTTTGAAGGGCTATTTCTTAGAAACCACGATGCTTATAGACTCTCCATCTAAGGCTATGGGATCGTGTTGGGACCATTCATAATAACCTCTCTTGGTTTTTTCTATCTCAGAGGAATTCTCCCATGGTCATGAGTTTTCTGTTGAGGGAAAAGTTGCCAAATGCAAGCAATGTAAAGTTGCAAAGTGGTGCAACTTTCATTCTACAAATCGTACGACCAAATGGAATGTTCCAGCACATCCGTATGGGTAATTTTACGCTAGGGATGGTCCTCTTTTGCACCCAAATACACCGAATCACTCTGAGCTACATTGCACCGATGATTTCCCTTAAGAGTCCGAAGTGCTAAAAGACAACAATCTTTGAAGGGCTATTTCTCGGAAACCGTGATGCTTAAAAAATCTCTGTATTAGGCTATGAGATCATGTTGGGACCATCTATAATAAACTCTCTCAGTTTTTTCTATCTCTGAGGCATTTTCCCATGGTGACAAGTTTTTAGTTGAGGGAAAAGATGTTAGATACAAGTAGTGTAAAGTTGCAAAGTGGTGCAAATTTCATTCTGCAACCCGTACGACCAAAAAAATTGTTCCAAAACATTGAGATGGGTACACTTACACTAGGGATGGTCCTCTTTTGCACTCAAATACGCTGAATCACTCCAAGCTACATTGGACCAATGATTTCCTTTAAGAGTCCAAAGTGCTAAAAGACCATACCATCTATTGTATGGTCTTTAGCTCAATGATATGGCCATGGTAGATGTTATTAGGACTATATAAGGTGAATATGTAGGTTTAAAGAGATGGAAAGGTCTTTAGTTGAGTTGGTGAGTTGTCGTGCATGGCAAAAATGAGTGAAATTAGGTGAAAAATGGTGGTTACAACATGGTAATGTCAATGAAACATGGGGGTAGCAAGATTTAAGGTTGGATCAAGCTTTTCCAAGTCCTAATAGATGTGTTTGATGAGTTTATAGGGTGTAGAAAGGCTGGAAACATTGATTTCGTTTAAAACCTCATGAAAGTTGCTAAAAATGGGTTTGTTGAAATAGAGCTTTAGAAAGCGTATCTCACCAAAAAAAATGTGGTTTTGGTAGTTTGGTAGGATGTTTAATTCTACCCCATTGAAATTTTAGGTTTGTGAAGTGTTTAAATATGAGTCTCTTTGTAAAATGGGCCTATTTTAGTGAAGTTGCACCCAAGTTTGGATTTGAGGATCAAATTGGAGTTGGAATCATCTTTAATTGTAATTGTGTTTTTTAAAGCCACCCAACTCTTGCATCAGAAAACTCTTAACCAATCAACTTGAACATCATGCACACCCAAATACCTTGTTTCCACTTTGCTAGATCAAAGACTCAATTACATTGGAAATGACCTTCACATGACCTTTTAACATTTTTTTTTGGAAAAAGTGACAAGCCACTATAATTTATTATATATAAATAGGAGATATTACAAAACCTAGTTCAAACGAGTATACCGACAAGAAAGAACCAGGAAGAAAACCTTTGGTTGTAGCTCGATTAAGTACAAAAATCTCTTATAGAATAGTCCCAATAATAGTAACAAAGGATACACCTGTATGACTATTTCAACCTATGAGTTTCCAAAATACAGACCCCTTTACATTTTGAACATACCCTTTATACAATTCCAGACATTTGACCCATATTTCAAAAAAAATCACTGGATATAGATTATGCCCATACACAGTTATGACCTTTTTACATTGTTTCACATTTGAAAATTCAAAATTTATAAAATTTGCCTATTGGAGGCATTTAGGGCATAGTCTTCCACAAGAGTAGTATGTTGATGTTATGGAGTGACAAGCACCTGTAAAAACTATCAAAGTAGTAGTTAAAATACATACGATAGAAAAGATGCTTAGAATAACCAATCTATATTATTGTAATCTATCGCATAGCTCTCCGAAAGGATCAAAGCTGCCTATTGTTGCATTAGGTCCATGATCAATCATGCCAGGAATATCGCAAAAGTTGTCAAATGAGAAATCTATATTGTCACAATAGAAAATATGCTTAGACTAACAAATCTATATTAATCTAAACAACTTGAATGATGATGAATTGGTAATGCAAACTATAAAAGATACTTAGAATAACCAATCTATATTATTCTAAATGACCTAATTGAAGATGAGATGGTAACACAAACTATAAAAGAAGCTTTGAATAACCAATCTATATTATTGTAATCTTTCACATACCTCTCTGAAAGGATCAAAGCTGCCTATTGTTGCAACAAGTCCATGATCAATCATGCCAAAAATATCACAAAAGTTGTCAAATGAGAAATCTATATTGTCACAATAGAAAAGATGCTTAGACTAAGAAATCTATATTAATCTAAACAACCTGAATGATGATGAATTGGTATTGAAAACTATATAGATGCTTAGAATAACCAATCTATATTATTCTAAATGACCTAATTGATGATGAGATGGTAATGCAAACTATAAAAGATGCTTTGAATAACCAATCTATATTATTGTAATCTGTCGCATACCTCTCCGAAAGGATCAGAGCTGGCTATTGTTGCAATAGGTCCATGATCAATCACACCAAAAATATCACAAAAGTACATACAAAATATCACTATTAAATACACCTACATTGCAATAGTATACAAAATATTAGTATTAAATAAAGAACACTAATGAACCTAAGTAGTGTACCTTCCATTCTTGAATATGATATTCAAATGTGCCTGAAGGGTCATCTCTTTGCTTAAGAGTATCCAATATTACTTCATGATCAACATTACTAAGTGTCATAATTTTTTTTATCTTTGGTTTAGAATAATTCTTCAACAACTTAACATTTGTTGCTATAAAAAGGTGTGAATACATGAGAATGGTTTTGTGTTTCTCGTAGTCTTAAAATGCAGGTATGCCATTCTTTCTAATCATGTATGTTTGCAACCAAGTTCCTACAACCACAACTGAACCTGTAGGATACACAAGCCCATCATAATCTTCCATTGGTTGTGTTAGCTTGTGCTTTACCTGCACACATATCACCATAGGGTTAAGGGTTAAGGGTTAAGGGTTAAGGGTTTGGGGTTTAGGGTTCAGGGTTTAGGGTTAAAGGTTAATGGTTAAGGCTTAAGGGTTAAGGATTTAGGGCTTAGGGTATAGGGTGGGTGTTTAAGGGTTAAGGATTAAGGGTATAGGGTAGAGGGTTTAAGGGTTAATGGTTTAGGGTTAAGGGCTAAGGGTATAGGGTTTAGGGTAGAGGGTTATAAGGGTTTAGGGTTTAAGGGTTAAAGGTTTAGAGTTTAAGGGTATAGGGGAGAGAGATAGATGGAGTGAGTGAGTGAGAGAGAGACTTGAGAGAGGGAGAGGGGGTACAAGGGAGAGACTTGAGAGAGAGAGAGAGTAGAGGGAGAGGGTTAAGGAGTTAGGGTTAAGGGTTAAGGGTTAGGGGTTTAGGGTTTAGGTTTAAGGGTTTAGGGTATAGGGTAGAGGGTTTAAGGGTTAAGGGTTTAGGGTTTAGGGTGAAGGGTTTAGGGTATAGGGTTTAGGGTAGAGGGTTATAAGGGTTTAGGGTTTAAGGGTATAAGGGAGAGACATAGATGAAGTGAGTGAGTGAGAGAGACCTAAGAGAGGGAGAGGGGGTACGAGGGAGACACTTGAGAGAGAGAGAATAGAGGGTAGAGGGTTTAAGGGTTAAGGGTTAAGGGTTAAGTGTTAAGTGTTAAGGGTACACAGTAGAGGGTTTAAGGGTTAATGGTTAAGAGTTAAGGGTTAAGGGTTAAGGGCAGGGATAACTTTATTGGTGAATCTTTTCCAATTGGTGAATTCTAGGAATCTATAAATTCAAATTTGGTGAATCTACCGTATCTGCAGGGTGTTCAAATCACCAGGAATTCACGGACTATCGGTCGAATGCATGTACATTCGCCAGTAGTTTTGTTTACAAGGCATGTTTAGGCAATAAATTCTCCATAACAAACTACGCGTTTCCAATGCATCAACCAATATTTTCACCTGGAATCCCAAGGAGCATGTCAAAGTCACCAACATATTCACCAATACTATTAAAACAACATTATATGAAGACCCATTTCACCAATTAAATTTACAAATAGTTGCTTGTGAAGACCCATTTCACCAATTAAAATTTATTAAAATAGTTGCTTATGAGGACCTATTTCTCCTTGAAAATTTCAAGGTATCGTTGTATAAGCACGCAGGATTCACCAAATTTTTAACATACCATTTCAAAATCCCACGGAATTCACCAAATATGGATTGATATAAATACAATTAAAACTGTTATTTGTTCTTACACATTTTTTTCAGTTCTGATGTTCTACTTCTCGATTCAAAAGTTAGCGAAACCCGAAAACATAGACTCAAAGGTGAAGGATCATTTCTTCATACTGTTATTATTTATTAGACTGTTAGTTATAATAATAAGATTTCTTTATCTTTTTTCCATTCTTGCTTCAGTCTTAAACATAATTTTAAGTAGGGAATGGGATCTATATTCTATGTCGATCTGTCCTTCTTAAACAAGAAGACATTTTTTTCTAGCTTTTATTCGAAGTGAGATCAATATGTCGAGCAACAAGGGTAAGACTCCTGAGCAGGTGGGTAATGAAGAGACTAGGAGGCCATCAAAATGCCCAAAATGGGGAGGTACCATACAGTCTTACTTTGGAATTAGCAAAGCTTCTAATCCATCGAATCAAGGTGGAGCTACACCATCAACTCTTCCACCAAATATTATTGAAGATGTAGATACATCATCAACTCTTCTGCCATAGGAAGGTCAAGGTGAGATTGTCATTGTGTTAAATCAAAATGTATCAAATAAGGATGGAAATACCACATAAGATGTTCCAACAGATACCCTAGATAGCCAGAATGAGATAATCGACTTGGATGAGGATGATGTTGGTAGCAAGAAAAGAAAAGGCAAAGCAAAATTGGGGCGCATGTGGGAAATGACAAGGAATTTTCAACTTGGTTGGTTGTCAAAGTACGCATTCCTTGAACCAGTGGGGGTATCAAATGAAAACGATATTGAAAGGAAATAGAGGTCAGATGTAAGATTTGTAGTTGGAAATGTGGAAGAGATAAGACAATGCAGCTAAAGCTTGACACTATAGAAAAGCATATCGACAAAGTTTACGAAAAAAAAATCATAGACGGAAAGGAACAATCAGTCGTATGATGGAAATCAAAGGAAGAATGTCTTCATGTTAAGTATGCCACAGATTATGGAGAGCATAACCATAGAATGTCGAAGATTAAAAAATGTGAAGGCACTCTTGAGGCTCATTTTGGAAAATCCATGGTAGCAGCAAATCTGTCAAAAACTATTCAGATGAGTGTTGTTTTTCATATTTAGTACAGGGGGCGTCCTATGAAAGACTACCCAGAATATTTTGATTTATTATCTTATCTGAGTGTTCCCCACTTTCCCTTCTCACATTGGTTAGTAAACACTAGATGGGAATTGGCGAACTGTCTGTTGCAGTGGAAAAGCAAGATTTAAAGGAGAAATTAAAAGAGTCAAATTTTATTGCATTATCTTTAGATGAAGTTACTACGGTAGACAATACTTCTTGGGTTTGTATGCATTTGTATACTGTAGAACAACATGTTCACCAAGATCATCTTCTTTGTGTTCATAAAATGAAGGACAGTTCAACATTGCAAAATCTATTTGAACTAGTCAAGAAATCTTTGAATGAAATTGCAGGTTTGAATGAGTTGACAATTGCCAAAAGTTGGTGTGTGTAGGAGCTGATGGAGCTGTAGTGATGCAAGGTCAAAGGAGCGGTCTTTGTACAAAGTTACAAACTATTTGTGCACCATAAATTCTTGGCGTTCACTGCATGGCCCATAGAATGAATTTAGCATTTAAAATTGTAAGCAAGTTTCGAACAATATCAAAATTTGAAAATCTAGTTCGCGAGATCCACACATACTTCTGTCGAAGTCCCAAACGTTTCCTTGAATTTCAACATTTTTTTGAGGGAATAACACCTAGAAACAAGATTCTTAAGGATGTCGATACCAGATGGATCTCCCTGCATGGACCAGCACAGCGAGTTCTTTTAGAATATCAATCCTTGATTGGCTTAATGTACGAGCATCGCAACACAGTAGACAAAGCTCCTGAACTCTTACATAGGTTAAGCGATATAGAGACACTCTTGACTTTAGCCAGTCTTCTCCCCATGCTTGGATGAGATGAACAATCTTTTGAAGAAAGCCCAAGATAGAACTATGTATATTTATGAATATGCCAATCTACGTAAACTTACATTTTTGGCCCTCGATCATCTATATCTAGATCTAACACAAGAAGGTGCAAATTATTTGATGTGGTGGAAAATTACTGATTTGAATAATCCTAATAATTATTTACAGTTTAATGCAAGTGGGCACTTATGTATTTGTATACATGGATATGAGATACCAATGTACCATTGTAAGATAGCCAGGCGCTCTAGAAAAGAAGTTCTTGTTAACGAGGAAGATTTTAACGACATTGTTAAATCTATTAGTGATAATTTGAAGGAAACTGCAAAATCTCTTTCCTCAAAGATTCATGAAAGATCCCCTCGACATGAAATACTTGAATCCATGGGTATTGTGTATCCTCAATTTTTGGGTAAACCGAGATAAACCAAAATATTTTCATGATCAAGTAAAAATCGTGATCGAACAGTTTTCAAAAAAGGTAACATACAATGAGCAGGCAATAGAAGGAATTTAAAATGAAAATAAGCTTAGAAATAAATGTTAGAGTTTTGCAATAGTTATGAGGGTCCAGTCTAATTCCATGGGCAAGGAGAAGGCCTTTGAACTGGGATCAATAAAAAAGGTTTGGACAAGCTTAGGTCAGAGTGAAATATTGCATGGTTCAATGTCAGAATATTTCAAACTTGTTGATTTATGTCAAACAATGATATTGGGGTCGATGGAAGATGAGAGAGTTTTTAGTTCATTGGATGTTTTGAAATCAAAGTTAAGAAACAAACTGGACAAGAATTTGGAAAATTGCTTGAGGATGAAAGGAATTGCGTATAATGTCAAAAAATTTCCTTTTGAAAGGGCACTCGTAATCTAGAGGTCCACATGTGAAAGAAGAGGGGCTGGGTTGTACAACACAGGCTCTCCAATTGAAAGAGCCACCAGTACTGGTGGTGGTACTAGTTGTAGTGGCAGTGGGCCTGGGATAGATCAAGATGACAATGATATTGAAATTGACACAAATCAAATAATGAATGTTGGTTTTGAGACACAGGCCAAACAAACTGCAGAGCAAACTCCGAATCAAGATGACTCTTTTAATTTATTTGAAGATGAGCATCGGTTTGAGGACCCTGACTCCGTTTGGGAAATGGAAGAGAATTAGAAGGTTTTAGGTATTTTTACTGCACTTCTTGAATCAGTTTCCATTGTTCCAAAGTCCAAACTGTAGTTGATGATATTTTATATTCTATTAAATGAAAATTTTGAATCATTGCACTTCAAGTTCATGATATATTATAATCTTATTTTAGATTGCACTCAAGCACTACATGAATCATATTCCAAATAGTAGTTGATGATTTTTTATATTGTATTCAAATAAATTGTGAATCATTGCACTTCAAGTTCAGGAATCAGGATATTTTATTTAATATTTTATATTGCACTCCAAGTCTCCATGATATTTTATATTATATTGCACTTCATGAATCATATCAGGATTTTTAGTCAAAACATAACAGAAGCTAACAGACTAACAGTTCAACATCCATAACTTAGAAATGAACAAAATAACCCTTGATCATTTTATTAAAAATAATGATATGTTTATACAATGGAGATACATGAGTTTGAAATGAGTAATTTCTATTCAGATGCTAGTACTATCCTAAAACATCAAACTCTAATGAGTTTAAAACCTACTATAGATTCATAGAATGACTGATGTATTGGCCAACCGCTAAACTTCAAAAAACTTGCATCAAAAGTGGCCCAAAACTGTCATCTAGACACAACCAAAATCTGTTATAACTTTGTGGTAAAATAGAATGAAGGAAAATTACTTAATGTCAATCAAATTCAAATCCCAACTGTTGATCCTTCACTTTCGTCAAAGCATCAAACGATTTCCTTCAAAAAGGCTGATGTAATCTCCATCTCAGCATGACGGGCCCACCACACTATGCATCACCAAAGGAATACACATGGGACTCACCCGTGATATCGCAATCAATAAACACCTTGCATCTTTCGATCACGTGATGGTGGGCTATCGTTGATCTCCGTCATTGAAAATCGTGTTCATTCATAATAGCCACCGTTGTTGAACATAACCATCGAGCAACTTTTTCATCAAGATTATAACACCTTTGTTGATTTTGAGCATGTGCATCTTGTAGCCACTTTAGTAACCTGCCATATAATGTATATCTTTGGGTTGGGTCTTTTCTAACATTATCTTTTTGAGTGTGGTTTCAAAAAAACTTATGTCCCATTGAATCATCTAGGCCGGGCCCCTTTTAATAAAAATGCTAAATATTTCGCCTGACCTTTTATTTCTCAAGTTTGGGTCGGACTGTGCCCTGTGTTTTAGAACAACTTTGAGCCATCCTTTTTCGTTGTCCTAGGCGGTGTCTCTTTCCGCTCTTTTATTTTAAGTAATTGTATTATTTTGCAGGGGTTATTTTTAGTGATCATCGATCTCCCTATGGTTGATCTTGACCGTTCCCCATGATCTCATGATGACATCACCGCTGGTTGCTTGGTGATTGTGATATCACAGACAGGCGCCACATGTCCCAGGTTACCGATGCTGAAAAGGAGTAAATAAAGTGCTTAATATTTGTATCAGACTTTAGTACGTTATAGAGTGGGTTACTAAACCAGATGTGAGATGCACGTGCTCGAGATCGACGGTGATGTTTTAAACTTGATGAAAAATTGCTCGACGGATAGGTTTTGGTGCTACTCACTATTGTGAATGATCATGATTGCCGATGGAGGGAATCAACGGTTGCCCACCATCACGTGATCCTAAAGTGAAGGGTGTTTAGTGATTGTGATATCATGGGCGGATGCCACGTGTATTCCTTTGGCGTTGTGTATTATGGTGGGCCCTCGATAATGACATGGAGATGTTGTCAGACTATCAGCCTTTTGAAGATGGTCGTCTGATCATTGATGATCTGAAAGGAACAAGAGATTGACGACGAGGATTTAAATTTGCATCAAATACGATTGAAGTTGTTGGCATGGTATGCAAGTGAGCTTCAATGGTGGATGAGACATCTACTGGCCATTTTTCATTGGCTTTAAGTAGTTAATTCCTTTCTATCTTGACCACAAAGGCATTCAAATGTTTTTGATGTGGTCCTGAGCCAGAGATTGAGTTTTTCAAGCAATTACAACGAGGTTTGGTTTTCTGCAAGGCGTGAAATCCCATGAGTTACCTTCTATGCCACGATTTCTATTTGAATGTTTTTTTTGTGGAGGGTTGTATTGTGTTGGTCAAGGGTCTTGTTGATTAAGATTGTAAGGTTACTGGTTCTTTTGAATTGTGGAAAATTGCAAAGTTCTGGTGTAATTTCATTTTGGGTAGCCCTAGTTTGTTCAAGAATTTGATTTTAGGAGAAGCCCTGGTTGTTGAAAATGGCACCATCAAAGCAACATTCTAGCCATATTGATTATTTTCAAAGGAATTTATACGACGATTTGCTAGATCAATTCCTGCTATCAATGAATGAAAAGAAGAGGGGTTTGGTTTTAATGAATGGGAAAGCCTTAGGTGAGGGACTAAGGTGTAAAACCTATAATATTGCAGATGCTAGGGTCCAAATGATGGGCCTAGAAATGTTTAGGAGATGGTATGGGCAGTGAAATGTGCCTCATCCTTTCTATAATGGCTGGATGTATGATATGGGGAAACTAGTTGTACCAAATGTATTTCTTGATATTGACCTACTCAGAGTAGTGGCAACACGATATGATCTTGTTATAAGGATTATTAGGGATAATGATGGTGGGGTTCTACTGAATATAGATGCAAATGAGATTCAATAGGTTTTCGATTTGAGTGAATATACCCCATTCTTAGTCTAGGTAGATTTTGAGGAAATGAAGCAGGAATATGCCAGGTCACAGCCTCTTTTCAGATCAAAATTGCTTCCTCCTCATTTAGCCAAGGCAAGCAGTTCAACGATTCACATCAACCCAACTGATCAGGAGCCTTTCAGGCTGAGCTGTTTTGCTGATCACTTCTTGGCAACATTTTATTCACTTTTCCAGATTTTAGGTTTCATCCCTAATACCATGATGCCCATTGCTTATATGTTTATGGGGGCTCAGATTCAGCATCCCAATTTTTCTGTAGTGTATGACTATGCATCTTTTCTTGCTGAAAAGATACATGAGGGTTTGTTGAAGTTGCATATGGGGGACAGTGGTACTCCTTTCTTTTGGTACTCCCTATTAATGCATATGTTCCTATACAAGAATGTCGACTTCTTCTCAGAGAAAATGGAGTTGAGCCAAGAAGTGAATGGAGAAAGATTACCAATATAAGTTTGGAGTGCAGATTTGTCTTGCAATAAGGGAGGTGCTAGATTTTTGGAGTTTGATAACTATTTTGCTTCTAGACTTATAGCTAGATTGGTGGTAAATGTGCCAAGGGTCCCTGAGGATTTGCATGATTTCCTTCGACTCAAAGTGAGGAGGCCTGATTTGAAGGTGTACCACAATTGGGGTGACATCATCTTATACGTCATAAGCACTGTCCTAAGGGTTTATGGTTTCCAGGGATCTCCTCACATTCTCCCATATAATGTACCATCAAGGATGGGATTTTCCGAGGTCATGTGGCAACTAGGTTGCATTCATGAGGATAATTTGATAGGGAAAGGAAAATGGACTTTGTTCCCTAATTATACTATTGTTTCTGATTTTATCTTTTCCAAGGGAGGATGGGTCCACTTTGGAAGATTTCTTGATGATTATCATTTGAAGAGTGGATCTAAGAGGTAGCATGACCTTGAGGGATTATTTGCCCTATTCAGGCAACAAATTAAATGTGGCAAGTTTCCACATGTTTTCAATTTTCCTAAGGATCTAATCAGAAATGAGTCTGATTTGAGCAGACAAGAATTGAATAAAGAGAAATGGATTGCCTATGAGAAACTGCTGGCTATGGTGCATAAAATGGATCCAAAATATGATCCACTGATGGAGTTCACTCCATTTCACAAAAGAATAGATTTCTTAATGAATAACTTCAAAGATATCATGAGCACCTTGAAAACCAAGAAAGTCAATTTGGAACTGGACTTGAGAATTCAGAGACCAGAGGAGAGGCCTGAAGAAATAAGGCCAAATTATCAGCCACTAGAGGACATGCCTCTATACAAGAGGAAGAGAGATGATAGCAGTGATGAGGAGGCAGGAGATAAAAGGGGAAAACAAATAATGCAAGAATCATCACAACCGGCTCAAGGGATCAGGAAACCTGAAGGGATAAGGATTGTGGACCTAGATTCACCACTGAGAAATGATCTTGTAGATTTACTATCAGAGCCAAGCCTAAAGAGGCAAAGGGTTGAGGAAACACAAGAGGCTCTGATGGATTAAATAATTATAATTGATCAAGACATGCAGGTTGGTATCCCTTCTCCTCCTAGATCAACACAATTGGTGTTAACTGATATGGATATAAAGGGGTAGTGTGTATAGGATGCCGGGATGGAGGCCTACAAGGCATTCCTGGATGATGATGCCTTCGTGAAGACTCTTGTATTCTTGTAGTTAATTTGGAGAATGAAATTAGAGGAATATCAAGATAAATGCAAGAGAAGGAGAGAGTCAAGACCTGATAGGTTTGAACAGGAGAATGATGATGAAGTTAAGGTTGAACTAATGGAGGAATTCAAAAGCATTACTCTTGAGGAAGGAAGGAGACTTGTGATTCAAGCTAGTGTCTTAATTTTTCCTGAATGGGACATAGCTGATGCTGTAGTATTCAATGCTATCCTGCAGTCCAAGAATCCTATGCAAAACAGTGATGAAGAGGTTAAGGTAGCTTTGCAAGACTTTGCTTTTAGTGAGGAATATGAAACTCTGGCCATATGGGCATTGGAACCCCACAGTAGAAAACCAAATATGGTTGATATTGGCCCAAGTCTAAGGGGAGGGCTCATCATCAAGAGAGCTTATGAAACCTCAACAACATAAGCCACAAGCTTGACATTGAATGTGGCCAAATTGGCCCAAAAGATAGCTTAAAGGGAAAAAGCTGAAAAAGAAGAGTCTGATGGAGAAATACAACATAATAATTGGGGAATATAGTAGAATACAACAAAGGAATGTTGATCTGAAATATGAAGTAGATAGACTGAAATATGGGCAGGTAGGAGAATCCTCCAGTGCCCCTGGTATCAGAGCACTACCCACTACTTCAGGGTCAGTTCCCCTTAATATCCCAATCATTTCTACTCCTAGGTCCCCCATTCAGACACCTGCTCTCAGCCCTGCACCAAAGCCAGTTGAAGAAGAAGTTGAGTATTCTGTGGATCCTACCAAGAATCAAATGTTGAATAAAATCATAGAATTGCAGGCTGCCCTAAAGGCAAGTGAGAATGATGCAATTGCTAAACACAATAAGGTGGTTGACACTGTTTTGAGGCATCTAAATGAGAAGGTTGATTGTAGGTTTCCATCTGTACATTCTTTGTATTCTTTGTTCTTGGGTGGAATTAAAAACATTAACAGAGATTGAGAAGTAGTTCTGCCTTTGGTTGAGAAGTGGATCCACTGATTTAGATGTTATGTTTAAGGCTTCTAGGTTTGATGCAGACAACAAGCCTTAGTTATTGAAGCCTACTCTAATTTTGGTGAAATCATTGAAGGGATTCTAGGCCCTACTTGATAATTTGAGTAGAAAAATTAGAGAAATGGTAAAGAGTTTTGATGACTGGAATGATACTTTTCTACTAGATATAATAGATGCACAGGGAAATATTAAGACATTGCAGCAGTGGCAAGATAGGGCAGAAGAGGTTATTGATGTACAAATCAAATTGATTTGTGATGGCTCGGACTATGAATTGTTGGTGAGTAGTATGGATAAAATAATTAATACCAACATATTCTTAGAGTCTTTTGAGAGAGAGGCTAACCATGTTGCGATGAAGTACACACCTTACGATACTAGGGTGATTGAGGTGGTGAATTTTAACTGGCCAACGGATGAGGAATACCAGAAATGGGTGGACAAGTACTTAACTGAAGAGGAGTAAAATAGTGTCTATTAATGGAAACTAACAACTCAGTGTTTATAGTATAGCTGATTATGGTCTATTAATAATTGACCAATGACATGTGTAATATCTGGCCCGATGCTTGTTTGCTCCTTCATTTTCTATAAGAAGGATTTCAAGGCCAGAAATAGGGGTTGGAAAGTTAGATATTTTGAGGTCGAGTCTAGGTACAATAGCAGAACAGATTGTAAGAACCAATTATTTCAATATTAATATAATTTAGGTTTGGGGTTATTCGGTAATGGGGTTTTAGGTCTATGAAGATTTGATGTTTCACAACAGTACTAGCATTTGAGTTATGATGTTATATTTCGAGCTCATGTCTCTCCTTTGTATAAACATATCATAATTTTGAATAGTATAATCAAGGATTATGGTGTTCATCTCACTACTCAGTGCTTTGGTGTGTATGTTTTCCATTTTAGCTTTAATTCAAGGAATTAATTAAAATGCTTGGATGGAATCATGGATGGATATGTTTGTAAAGGGATTTAGTAAGAAGTATTGGGTTGGGATATGGATTGAAACTATTGTAATGCAATATTTCTAGGGATCTTATATGCTATGTATTTGAAAAATTGAATCTGTTGTTAAATTTTAAATGTTTGTGAATTTGACTCCCCAATGGTATATGGCATTGGTTTAAATTGTACGAGTTTGTGAAGTCCTGTGTCTGTATGTCTTTACTTAGAGCTTGCTGCCAAATTGCAAATAAAATGACTATCATAAGGTACGAAATAATGTTGTAATCATCCCATGCCCTTGATTGGAATTGGCAATCCCATAGGTAGATTAGGAGACAAACTTGGTTTACGTTAAAAAACACCAACAAAACCCACCCAGAAAAGGTAACATTCGAATAGATTTTCACCCAAGGTATTACATATGACATTAGGATTTTCATGAAAACCAAAATAAAAATCCCAACCTTAGGTTCTTTCCCAAACAATATGACACATTGACAGACCAGGACAAGGTCAAGACAAAGAGGAATTCAAAGAGCAAAATTAGAAGTTCCATCAAGCTCATCAGTAGTTCAAATGAAAAAATAAATAATACAGATAATTGAACATCATCACATTACTGAAGTCTGAATTTGATCTTTTTAATTGAATTTCACATGAAAAAGTACATATTGGCATTGGCAATGCAAAATCTTGCCAATGCCCAAAGACAAATCTGCACAGAGCTGAGTTGGAACTTGGAAAATCATATTATCAAAGGTTGAAAATAAAAAATCAAGTCAATGTATCACCGTTTATAGCAACTTCCACTTTTTAGGAGGTGGAATTGCCATTTGTTCTAACTAATGTTGTTTGACTTGAAGTTTTTTTAACATTTCATGATTGTAATTAGAAGTGGAACCTGTCTTGAATTCTTCAATCAATTTTGCATTCAAGGTTATCAGTGTTCTGATTGAATCCAAATAGTTCACATCTGGGTTCTGAGGAAACTGGTCCAAATCAATCTTCCTTGCACCTTCCATCTTCTTTCTGAAGCCATCATTTCCAATGAATCACTCATTTGTGTCAAAAGCCTCTAGAAAACCAAGCTCTGTGAAGTTCCTTACCTTTTCATCCACCACCTTCATCTTGTCTTCAACCAAATGCAAACATTCCTTTGTTCTAGACATTCTCAAACAATTTTCAATGATAGATGACAACTTCATTGAGGTTTCAATCCAATTAGTAATCGCTTTGGATTTTAGATCATTGTCACCGGCTTTGTAGACTGTTTGTAGAACTTCATTTGCAGATTTCTCTAATTCCAACACCTTTTTTTTGTCCACTAAATATTTTCCAAGGTTCTTATAATGTTGTCTGATAGCATCAATCAATTGAAACTTGTTACACAAATGATCAAACCTCTGCATTATTTCATCCCATATATTTGTTTTCATATGCCTCACCGTATCTCTACAAAATGCAGATAACTTATTTTGAGAATAATTAATTTATTCTTTTTCTTCCATCAGCTCTTTCTCCAATCTTTCATTTGTTTTTCTCTGTTTCTCCAATTTTTGTTCCCACTGTACATTTCCATTCGCAATGCTTACTCTTAATTTTCTTGAAGTGGATTTTTCCTCATCATATTTCTTTTTGCTCTCATCTAGCCTTCGCTTCAGGTCATTCACTTCTCTCTCATTTGATTTATCCTCTTTGCTTGTTGATGTAGAGGAAAATTTTATTATTCTTTCTTCTAATTCATTGCTCTTGTTATCTATTGCTTTCCTCTTTGCTTTCTCACTTGCTAGGTCTGCCTGTAACTTTTCTATTTGGGTCTGCAACCTTTTCTTCTCTCTATCTTGCTTTAGCAATGATGTGTAAACCAATTCATTGTTCTTCTTTGATACATTAATTTTGTCAGTATTTTTCAGGCTGGAAAAATCCAATTGAAAATTGGTTACCTGGTATTCAGATCGATCCATCTGATTTGTTGGTTTGTTTTGAACTGTGGGAACAACAATTGTGTACTCCATGATTTTTTTATTTGTGTCAAATGTGGGTAATACCATGGTTGTTGGAGTCTCTGAAGTTACAACAGATGCACTCTCCATCAGTTGCTTCTTTTCTTTTTTATTCAAGTCTGATTTCTTTTTAAACTCTTCAATGAAATCATAACCTGGGGAGGCAAGAACAATGGAATGCTTGAATGGCTAAGGAATAGGAGTACTTGCAGTTGCTAATGATGTTGTACCCACAGTATCTAGATTTGTGAGATTTTTTGGAAATAACTCCTTTGTGGTACTGGTGGATCCATTGATAGTGTGACTTGGACCTATAAAAATCCTTTGCCTCTTTTGATTGCCTTGATCACCTGGTGTTTCTATGGTATCTTTTTTTGTTTTCCTCTTAGTATTGTGTGTAATTTGTCATTGTAGCACATGTTGACCACTACTAGTACTACTACCCATACCATCGCCACCAATGGCACTCCCAGTTGCACTAAGTTGTCCACCAAGGGCATGTCCTAGTTGTGATTGTATCTAACCATGAAGATGAGGACTAGAAGCTCTAACAAATTGAGTTTGACTTGTATGCCCTTGGTCTACTTTTTCACCTCCAAGCCCAAGGCCAGATTTATCACCTATTTTTCTATGCTCAACACTTGGTATTGTCCAAGGGCCTTGTCCTTTGGACCCCAAAGGACCACCTTCATAACCAATTTTTTCAAGTATGGCTGCTTCTGAAGTATATGTTGAAGCATATTCTTCTTTTGCGGCCTCACTTAAACCAGGTTTGTAATTGGCATGGCTTTGTTCTTCTTCTTCCCTATCAATATCATCATCAGATTCATCACGTTCATCAGGATGCTCTATATTCCACAATTTTCTAAACTCTTCATCTTCTTTGTTATCATCATACTCTGCAAGAGCTCTTAGATCACCTAGGTCCTTCCTCATAGACCAAAAGGCAGTAATTTTTGATCGTGACCATTTTTTATCTATAACATCTTCCTCTAGAGAACCTGGAATTTTTACTCTACTAGATGGTTTATCACTTTTTTCATAATTTTTTTTGTATGTCCTAATTGTCTTTCAGTGCAATGCCATAATTTCACCTGACAATTGTTCAAAACAAATACTATTCTCAGCAACACTTTTCTCCATTGCTATTTTGACCTCATCCCAAGAATCCTTGTTTCTCAAGTTTTCAAGCAAGGGTTTACTTTGATGTTGAATTCTAATTGCAGCATTCCTATTGGCCACAATCATTGATTTAATGATGTCACATGGATCATACTTCCAGTGACATATAGCATCAAAGTCAAAAAAATTCAAAAGATTATGTGCCACACTAAATGCTTTTCTCTTGAATGTGAACCCTCCACATGAAAAAGGTAAAAAAGGAAATAAGGTCTTTTTTTGCTGACTGAGAAAGTGTAGTTCATCAACATTCTACACCTGCCTTACATAGTCCAATGCAAAAACCCTTTCTATCACATGTATTGGAAGTTTTCATGGCTGTACTCCTGATCCATAAAATCTTAGCACAATATGTTCTTCCATTAAGTACCAATCAACTAATTGTATTTCTTTTCCTAGTTGCATGCAGTTTCTACATGACATAGGCAATCTAGGCATTGGATTATTTGTAATTACTTGATGCAATGGAGCCAAAAAGTAGTCTACAAAATGACTGTAGTTCCTTCGAGAATCATGCATCCTTATCTCAGTGGTCCATTCATATACTAGATCCATTTTATTTTCCTTTGCATTACTGTAGGGCTGAATCTGAAGCTTGTTGGTCTGAAACATTCCTCTAAATTTGAATAGAAAAAGATAAGACAAGTAGGTTGTGGACCTAAATGTCTTCGTGGAACCTGCTTTAATCATTAAAAATTGTTTATGCATGGATTCTACAATATGCTGAGTATAATTATATTTGACATGTTCATCAGCATAATGGATATTATATACCATTTCAAGGAGGCTTGCACCCACTTCCAAATTTCTATCCAGACTGAGGCAAATTGCTAGCATGGAAATAGTATCCCGAATCCATGGTTTAAAAAAATCCAAATTATAAGGAGGCTTATGATCACCTTTCAATTTTTTTCTACCTTAACTATATTATTTAAGAAATCATTTTTCAGCCTTTCTTCCACTGCTTCATAATCACTAGCAAGCTTTTCTAGGTCAATGTGGTGGTTTCCAAATTCTTCGGTTGTAAACCCCAACACTTTTCCAAGTTCTTCTACAATAATGGATAACAATTCTTCTTGGTTATCTTTATTAACAATTTCTCTTTTCTTATCATCATAATTTTCGGCACAGACCATGATAAATTCTAGGCAAGGGAAAACTTCATGTAACATCATTCACCCTAATCTAGTTACCCACGGTGCACTGATACTATTAACTTTTGTTTGCTTTGCAACCTTATTCTGAGATGAAAATCTAAGTTCTGAGGTATGCCTACCATAGATTTCAAGATCATAAATATCATGGTACCCATCGGTGAAACCTGGGGTTTTAAGCAATTATGCATAATGTATTTTTTTATCGGACATTGCTCTAGTGGTACTGGTGGTAGACATGCTTGTACAAATGTGAAGCTGTGAAATTTGAATTCCCTAATAAGTAATACCTATTAGTCCTCAATTTTAATGAATTCTTGAGTCTCTAAAGTCTAAAACCAAACTTCAAACTTTGACAAAATAAGATTTTAAGAAATGTCAAATGATGAAACGTAGCCACAGGAATTCTTTCACTTACCCAGATTCTGAGTCCCGACGCTTGAAAACTGGAATGGCATTGTTGGAAGTAGAACTGTGGAATCCAAAATAGGGTGGTGCACTACAATGGCCAATGAGCAATTTGAAGATTGAAGACTTTAAAAATCACTGTACAATTTCAAAGTGCAAAGTGTTTTAAATGTTTTTTATCTCATAATTGGAATGCTAAAGTGAATGACACATCTTAGGAGTTAGGTCTACAAGACTACAATTTGAAAATTCTTAACCGTTGATCTTTCTAAATCTAATGGTTATAGGGTGATTCTGAAGGTTTAAGTTGGGAAGCCCATCTCTCTGTGCATTTCATTACGAAATGCAACTACAACCATACATCAAATGTTCATCCAACGGTTGAAACTTGACTAATTTATGATATTAACTTTAAAGTTTAAAAATAAACATTAATCACTTGACAGTTGACACTTAGTAGTACAAAGTGCTTTAAATGCTTTGTTTCTCGAAATTGGAACATTAAAGTGAATGACACGTCTTATGTCTACAAGTTGCAAATTCTTCACTGTTGATCTTTCTAAATCTAACGGTTATAGGGTGATTCCAGAGGTTTAAGTTGGGAAGCCCATCGCTCTGTGCATGTCATTATGAAATGCAACTACAACCATACATCAAATTTTCATCCAACGGTTGAAACTTGAGTAATTTATGATATTAACTTTCAAAATAAACATTAATCACTTGACAGTTAACAACAGGCCTGGAATTTGATGGTCTATTAAATATTTGACCGTTTTTTCAATTTTAGACCGTATATTGTAGCTATAAAATTTATTAGACCGTATAGTTTAACTTGCTATATTTTTATTAAACCGTAAAAAAATATTATATACTATTTTAATTTATAATATATATCATTTTATAATTTTTATTATAAAAAGAAAACAAAATATAACTTTTTTGAATATTTTGAATATGAATTTAGAAACTTTTGACTTTTTTATAATATTAATAGCTATCATTTTTTATATTAATATATGTGATTAATAATATTATTATAGAAATATATATTAATTTAGAATCTTTTCAAAATAAAACATAATTATTTTTAATTTTTAGAATATATTTAACAAGATTTATTTTTAATACGATTTTAGAAACTTTTGTTAATTGTTAATTATAATAGTAGATTTTTATATTTATCACTAATAATTATCATTGTTTTCTAATTTTTCAAGATATTCCATTTATAAAAGATTTTATATAAAAATTCGTAAATTAAACAATTTTTTTGATAGGCATTTAAATGACCAAACCGTCATAAAATTTTCATATTGATTGTTTGCTATTGTCATAATCTTAACTGTTGATCTTTCTAAATCTAACGGTTATAGGGTAATTCCAGAGGTTTAAATTGGGAAGGCCATCACTCTGTTCATTTCATTACGGAATGTAACTACAACCATACATCAAATGTTCATCCAACGGTTGAACTTGAAACTTGAGTAATTTACTAATTTATGATATTAACTTAAAAAAATTAACATGACACATGTGTTTTAAAGTCAATACCATAGGCATCGGCCTAACAATCGATATAACCATGAATTCTCAAGTGCATATTGCATAGAGTATATTACTTAATTTCTCAAAAGAAAAAAAATTGATTTGAATATATTAAATTATTAATAGACATTGAAATTCCGAACTCAGAAAATAACTCTTTACTCTTAAACATAAATGAATAACGAAGATTCAAGGAATCAAGAATAACACAACACAACCATTTATTTCATTGCAACTGAATTTCAATGTCACATTATTATAAATTTACATATTTTTTTATAGACGAGTAGCATTGTAGCTCCTGTTTTGTATAAATAACATATGTCAGTGTGTCACTTTAATACTTTACATAGACAAAATTTAATAATTTATTCCAAGTTGTTGCTTGTTACAAACTTACAATGGATTACAAATTGATTCCAATTTCCAAGCTTTGCTACTGAAAACTTACTACACATCTTTCTCTAAAAATAAATGTGGCTCTGAAAATAAATTCATGATTCCAAGCTTCTACTGGTGGATTTGCCAACCATGCTGGGTAAAGGGGGTTCCAACCAGTCTTGGGGAAATGGGAGTCATGAAGATACAAAATGTACTTATTCCCTTCAAGAACCAGAGTCATACAAAAGATGTAATACAAATGTCTCTTTGAAAATAAATGCATGGGGCTTGCCTAGCCAACCATGCTGGGGAAATGGGAGCTATTAGAATATAGGAGGAGAAGAAAATTTGCTCCCATCTTTTACATGTAGCCTCGATGCATTGGGATAGCACTTATCTCCACTAGAGCTCCTCATTCTAGTTTAAAACCCATCGGAAAATTTAGGTTAACCAAATCAACTTCTTTCAAATTCCACCCATTCTGAACTTGAAGGAAATTCATCTTTTACTGATTACTCTATAACTACATAATTGTAGGTAGGAGAATTTACAGTATCCCCAATACTGCATCTTCTTCTTCATGAATCCTATTCCTTATTAACCCTAGAAAATAAAAACCCTTATGGCACTATCTACTAATCACTGAATCACTATCCCTATTTATGGGCCACCAGTGCCGCTACCAAGTACCAGCCTGTATAATTAAAATGTTTAATTTGATTGATGTCTGGCTACATGCCAACTTGAACTATACCTCAGGCTGACAAGCTGTCAAAATCACTCAAAGTTCAAACAATATGAAATCATTACAAATCTTGTTTCATTAAAGCTATGATTTGTCCAAGAAATTGCTTCAGATGTTCATATCACATATGGCATTAATCGCCGCCACTGCCTGCACTAGTAGTACAACAACCACACTTTCTTCAAAAAGAATGAGAATTTCAATTAAATGAAATGTACAATGTCGAGGCATTGAAAAGACAGAATGAGTGATGAGCGATGAGCGATGAGCCTTGGTCTCACCACATGTCTGCATCTAATGGTTATAGTGTTATTCCAGAGGTTTCAAATCACAAGTCTAGTGCTTTAGAGATTTACTTCTGGAATGCTACTACAGTCGTCCATCAAACATTCAACAAACATCCCCTATGATTTTTCATTGGCATATTTGTTTATTTCGCCAATAGATTTTTTTAGTATGTCGAGATTCTTTTTAATTCGCTAATGAAAATATATTTTTTTCTTTGAAAAAAGGTTGTAATTGCCAATGGAAAAACAATTATGGTTTGAAAAAAAGTTTTATTCGCCAATGAAAAATATTTTATTCTATTAAAAAAAATTGCAATTCGCCAAGATTTTCCACGAACTTCCAGGGATTATAAAAGATTCGCCATTTGGGATTTTTTTTCCCCATAAAACGAAAAAAATTGCCAATAGAATTAATATTTTTCATCGGGAAGTATACTGGATTCACCAGGATTTTACACCTGCACCGAGGGGGGGTTTCTTAAAGTTATCCTTGGTTAAGGGTATAGGGTAAAGGGTTTAAGTGTTAAGGATTAAGGGTTTAGGGTATAAGGTTTATGGTAGAGAGTTATAAGGGTTTAGGGTTTAAGGGTATAAGGGAGAGAGATATATGAAGTGAGTGAGTGAGAGAGAGACCTGAGAGAGGGGGAGGGGGCATGAGGGAGAGACTTGAGAGAGAGAGTAGAGGGTAGAGGGTTTAAGGGTTAAGGGTTAAGATTTAATGATTTATGGTTTAAGTTTAAGGGTTTAGGGTTAAGGGTTAATGGTTTAGGAATAGGGTTAAGGATTTAGGGTTTAGGGTATTGGGTAGAGGGTTTAAGGGTTAATGGTTTAGGGTTAAGGGTTAAGGTTATAGGGTTTAGAGTTTAGGGTTAAGGCTTAAGGGTTTAGGGTTTAGGGTTTAGGTTTAAGGGTTTAGGGTATAGGGTAGAGGGTTTAAGGGTTAAGGGTTTAGGGTTTAAGGGTATAGGGGAGAGAGATAGATGGAGTGAGTGAGTGAGAGACATAATAGAGGGAGAGGGGGTACGAGGGAGAGACTTGAGAGAGAGAGATAGAGAGTGGAAGAGATATAGTGGGTACATGGGTTAAGGGTTAAGGGTAGAGGGAGAGATATAGAGGGAGTGAGTGAGAGAGAGGGAGAGGGGATAGGAGGGTGAGACTTGAGAGAGAGAGAGAGTAGAGGGTAGAGGGTTTAAGGGTTAAGGGTTAAGGGTTACAAATAGGAGAGAAATAGAGGGATTTAGTGAAAGAGAGGGAGGGATGGAGTGGGAGAGAGATAAAGGGTAGAGGTTTAAGGGTAGAGGGGAGAGAGATAGGAGTGATTGAGTGAGAGACTTGAGAGAGAGAGGGAGTGGGAGAGAGATAGAGGGTATAGGGTTGATGGGAGAGGGTTATAAGGGTTTAGTGTTTAAGGGTTAAGGGTTTAGGGTGTAGGGTTAAGGGTAGAGGGGAGAGAGATAGAGGGAGTGAGTGAGTGAGAGAGAGACTTGAGAGAGGGAGAGGGATAGTAGGAGGGAGAGAGAGAGGGTAGAGGGTAGAGGGTTTAAGGGATTAATGTTTAAGGGTTAAGAGTATCTAGGGGAAAGAGATAAAGGGAGAGAATCTAAGAGAGAGACCTGATAGAGGGAGAGGGGGTAGGAGGGAGAGACTTGAGAGAGAGAGGGAGTGGGAGAGAGATAGAGGGTATATGGTTAATGGTAGAGGGTAGAGGGTTTAGGGTTTAGGGTACGAGGGAGAGAGAGAGAGAGAGAGAGAGAGAGAGAGAGAGGTCTAAGGTAGAGGGTAGAGAGATCCAGAGGGAGTGAATTTGAGAGAGACCCAAGAGAGAGAAGAGGGTATGAGGGAGAGAGAGAGAGAGGGGGGGAGGGTTTAAGGGTTAAAACTTAAGGGTTTATGGTTTAGGGTTAAGGGTAGAGGGGAGAGTGAGAGAGGGAGTCAGTGAAAGAGGGGGAGGGAGGGAGTGGGAGAGAGAGATAGGGTAGAGGGGGGAGAGATAGGAGTGATTGAGTGAGAGACTTGAGAGAGAGAGAGTAGAGGATAAAGGGTAGAGGGTAGAGGGTAGAGGGTAGAGGGTAGAGGGTTAAGGGTTTAGGACTAAAGGTTAAGGGTTACAGAGGGGAGAGAGATAGAGGGAGTGACTCTGAGAGGGTAGAGGGGAAAGAGATAGAGGGAGTGAATCTGAGAGAGAGACCTAAGAAACGGAGAGGGGGGAGAATGGAGAGACTTGAGAGAGAGGGAGTGGGATATTGATAGAGGGTATATAGATATCTAGGCTATATAAAGTTAATGGTAGAGGGTAGAAGGTTTATGGGTTTAAAGTTAAGGGTTAAGGGTTTAGGGTTTAGGGTTAAGGGTAGAGGGAGAGATATAGAGGGAGTGAGTGAGAGAGAGACCTGAGAGAGGGAGAGGGGGTAGAGGGAGAGAGAGAGAGAGAGAGAGAGAGAGAGAGAGAGAGAGAGAGAGAGAGAGAGAGAGAGAGAGGGGGTTAATGGTGAGGGTAGAGGGCTAAGGGTTAAGGGTAGAGGGGAAAGAGATAAAGGGAGTGAATCTAAGAGAGGGAGAGGGGGTAGGAGGGAGACTTGAGAGAGAGAGGTAGTGGGAGAGAGATAGAGGGTTTATATGGTTAATGGTACAAGGTAGATGGTTTAAGGGTTTAGGGTTAAAGGTTAAGGTTTTAGGGTTTAGGGTTAAGGGTAGAGGGAGAGATATAGAGGAAGTGAGTGAGAGAGAGAGAGAGACTTGAGAGAGGGAGAGGGGGTTAGGAGAGAGAAATTTGAGAGAGAGAGAGTAGAGGGTAGAGGGTTTAAGGGTTTAGGGTTTAGGGTTTAGGGTAGAGGAGAGAGAGATAGAGAGAGTCAATGAAAGAGAGGGAGGGAGTGGGAGAGAGATAGAGGGTAGAGGGGAGAGAGATAGGAGTGATTGAGTGAGAGACTTGGGAAAGAGAGAGAGAGAGGGAAAGAGATAATATTTAAATATTTAATATATTAGTAATATATATATTTAAATATTTATACATTAACTAAAGCATTGAAATAATATTTAAATATTATACATAATAATATAATATATTATATATTAAATTATAAACTTTATTGCATTTTTTAAATCATATATTATAAATTGTATAATATTTTTTGAACTCATATCTAAAACATATCGGATATTAGATTCAAATCGGATACGTCGGACACAAAATTTAATGCCTAGGGATTAGCCTTGGCTTGCTTTGGAATTTGGTTTGGACCTGCCAATCCTAAGAAGTCAACACAAAAAATTACCTTTCTTTTCCAGACTTTGTCCATGTGGTTGCGACTTTTTTTTACCCAAAATTGATGAAATGAAAAGGGTTTGTAAAGGAGCTTCTCATCTTTCCAATATAAATTATAATTTACTTTGAATCTAATAAATAATTATTATTCATTCTCTATTAGAATTACGACTAAAGCCCTGAATGATAGCATGATTGAAAAACATCTACAGATTTCAAATGTTATCACATTTTTTGAATCCAAAACATGCATCACATTCTATGCTTCGCATACTATAGGATTAAAAAAAAATGAATTTCATGAAGTTTTGACCAAGTTAAGGTGGTCACACATATGAGTTTTTATATTTTTTAAAAGTTGTAATAAAAATTCATAATTAATTATTTACTTGGAAAAAAATATAAAAAATATGAATCACATCTAGACATGAGTCCTCTACTTATATCTAAAATCTTATAAAAAAATATTATGATTTTATTATGGTTAGGGTGGTCAGACATACACCTACTTCTTATTTTTTCCCTAAAATTTAAGTACTACTACATTGAAATTTCAATTTTTCACCAAATAGTTTTTTTTTTTAGAAAAATAAACCTAGTAGTTTAGAAACTAAATTCAATTTTCCACGGATTCTATTCTTACATATTTTTGAAATAATATAGATAACTTATTCAAATTTTTACGTCAAGTTTCCTAAATCTGATTTTTTTCAATTTTCATTGCCACTTAAGGGCCTGTTTTTTCTATGATGATCCTACACATAACCGAATCTAAGAACCCTAGTGTGATAATAGAAGAATGGACAGAGCTTTTGAAGTATAAAGGTGTAGGCTGGAAGATTATGAATTTGAGAATACATGATTATGAAAGGATGTAGAGACTGATTTTAGGTCTCATTCATCATTCTTACTAGTTTGTACAAGAAATATGGGATAGTTTGACCCTTGAGTTGCATAAAAAAGAACCCCACTCTATATAAAAATTCCTATTTATGCTTGAAAGGACCTGTAGGTACATGGACACTGCACAAGACAAGGCACTTGTATGGGCACCTCTTACCTTCTCTCTGCCTATGCTTCTCTACCCTTTGCCACATTGGATAGGAGAAAATAATGAAGAACAAGAGGAAGCTGAGGATGTTTAGTGGGAAAGAATTTCATGCTATGGATTTTTTTACTTGAAGCAGCTGAAAGGAGTGGATATGATTATAGATCTCAAGGAGATGACCTTATAGTACAACCTCCAATCTTCAAATCGCTTCACTTGAGGACAAGTAAATGTTTAGTTGGGGGAATGATGAGGCCAACTATTAGTCAGTTTTATGTTGTTTTAGTACATGCTTTTAGACATCTCCAGATACTTATTTCCTACATATTCCTAAAAAAATACTATCTTTTATGATCATCATTTAAACTTGAACCTAGTTTTAAGTCTATGGAAATATGATTATTATATAATAGTTATTGCATGGTTAATATGTGAATATGTATGAAATGCAATGAATATCTATGTTTAAGCTATGATTATTAGTATTGTGTAGATGTTGTGTGAACTAAATTTGTAGCCAAGGGGCCAAAGCAAGAAAACTGTAGCCCACAACAACTAGGAGGCACAACCCACAACCAAAGGGAGTTTCAAAAGGTGATGCAAGGAAAGTTAGAAGAACACAATAGTTGCAGAATTGGAGGCATCTATTTTTCAAGATGATTATGAATCATCACATCATTTAATAAGACTACTGGAGGAGAAGAATTATTCCATGATTGGGGATCCAATGTGATTGTTGCAGAAAGTTAGAGTCCTATTCAAATTCTTCTACCTTTTTAGTTTTGTTTTTAACTACTTAGACTTTATCATGCTCTATTATGTAGGGAGTGGTGATTTATGATTAGATATCTATTTTGAGTCCTTGTTATTATAAGACTTCCTCACACCTATATGTATGGTTTGGTGGTTGAGTTAGTTGGTTGAAGTAGAAAATGTAGTAGATAAATATATTTAGTTAGTTTATATTTTTCACAAACAATTTTTTTTTCAAATCATGTTCTTATGAATAAGATATTCCAAAAGAATCTTATTGGATTCTAATATCTTGAGTTATGTGATGAAGATCATTTTAGTTACTATTATGTTGAATTAGTTTGAGGAGATATATTTGAGTTTGTCCTATGGAGACAATCACTTGAGAAAGGTCCACTCAAAATAACTATTCCCCACTTCACTTTATGCACATTTGTTTTTTATAGTAATTATTTTCATGATTATGTTTGTCTTAATTAGATTATTTATGTGATGAATGTGAATGAAATCATGAATAAGATCTTGTCCTATATTCATTCTTTATTTTTTCCATGAATTTTCCTCCCAAGCGAGTCAAATTAGTCAAGCTAGTAGTGTTGGTTAGTTATAGAATTCATTTCTCGACAATTAACTAGTCACAGTCTTTAGCTATAGGTACTCATAGAAATAGCTTCAACATTACTTCTTTTCACTGTTATGAAATTTATGTTTTCTAGTGTGTGTAAACCCATATGCTAGGGTGATATAGGTAGTGAAGAGTATCTGAATGTGCATACAGTGCCAACATCATCACAAGCTTATGTTAGCCTTGGTTGATAATTAAATGAAGGTCTTTCAAGGGTTTAGTGGACTTTTCATTTAGGACCCTCTCTGAATTGTGTATTTGACACCAAGTTTTTGGAACATTATTGGACCTCTATAAGGTGAGGGTTTCATCTTCAATAGGTGTTCATGGATTTTAGGTACCTAAGGGTGCTCTTTCTTCTAAATCAAAACTACCTATAGAGAAAATTATGTTATGGGACTAGAGACTTGGCCACATTGGAGAAAAGGGTCTAAGGACCTTGAAAAATAAAAACCTTATTGAAGGGTTGTCTAATTGTAATTTGGAATTTAATTTCTATGAGAATTACATTTATGGAAAACAAAACCACATTCAGTTTTACTCTATTTCTCATAAATCTTGTGGTGTATTGGATCTTATTCATTTTGATGTGTTTGCTATTTTAGATGTTCCTTCAATTGGAAAATACACATATTATGTTTCATTTATTCATGATTATAGTAGAAGGACATGGGTATATTTTTTAAAGAGTAAATTTAAAGTTTTCAACTAATTTAAAGAACTTAAAGCAATGGTTGAGTTGTAGATTGGAAAGAAAATAAAATGTTTGAGGATTGATAATGGCAGCGAATTTTTCTCTAATAATTTTGATAAATTCTGTAAAGATTTTGGTATTCATAGATAAAAGATAACTTTGTATTCTCCATAATAGAATGGAGTTGTAGAAAGAATTAACATGACACTAATGGAGAAGGCTAGGAGTATGTTGAGTGGTGCTGGTCTATAACAAAGTTTTTGGGTTGAAGCTATTGCCATTGCTTGTTATTGATTAATAGGTGTAGAGTCTAACTAATGTGTTTGTAAAATTGGTAAAATCTACTCAATTTAGAGGGTTAACTAGCTGAACAATCCACTTCACATTATTAAGACTACATTAAATCATCAACCAAGGTGTGTAAGCTTATGATGGTACTACACAATATGTGCCTTCACAGACTCATGTGCACCTAAATTATCCTATGCAAACTTATTCAAACTATTCTATTTTTCTAAAAGATTACATAATTGCAAAAATAGTAAAAGTAGTTACAAAATCTAATGGCTATGGGCACCTGCAACATAGGCTGTAGGTGACTGCTAATAATAAGGAAGTATAGAATCAATCTAAAACTTATTCAAAATAACAAGCAATCAAATCTAACCTTCGAAGTGCTAAAATTCACTATTTATACAATTGTTCATGAACAACTAATGTAATCAACCATAAGAACTATTCTACTTTACCTGCAATGTATTTACGAAACAAATAAAAACATTATTAACAGGAATACATAGATAAACAAATGAAGTGAAAGGCAGTACCTCGAGCGGCTAGATTAGGGGACTGTCTCACTTAACTAAGAACTAGATCTAACGTAGAATCTTATGAATTTATGTAACATACAACTCCATTCATTGCATAACACTAGATATTAAACATGATCCTTCTTTAGATTGTATTCAATAATGGAATTTTAACATGTTTCTAGATGATTTAAAACTAGAAATGACTAACTACTTAATAACTTGTAACAACCAACTAACTTAGCTACAAAAACATCCCCTAAATTTATACAAAAATGGGGAGAGACTTATTCAAACTACTAACTAACTGCAACCATTAATCTCACTCCTAGATACAAGGATATGAAATTAAGATTGGCTTATTTATTCTAATTGAAAAGGAAGAAAATACCTATTCAACAGAGATCTTAAATGAAATAGATTGCATGCGAAACACATAGGAAAACGTTTAGAGTTCTAGAACAATTATCCTCCTTCATTATTTATTCCTCCATGATGGTTCACGTCCAGCTCCACAACTTCTTGCACTTTAGGTGGTTTGAACTTCAATTGGTCCCCTATTTTACTGCTTTGGTTCTTGCTACAAATACTCTATTCTTATTACCTCGGGTTGAGCTATAGAGAGGTTAATACATACAACATACATATATAACTAGACCTCATAATTAAATCATATAATTCTACTCATATACATACATTATCACATTTAAGTCATGCAATTGCTATGTATATAACCATATTTCATATTCTTCAAAATAGGTTCAAGTTGCAAGGTATGTTATAACATGATAGCATATTATGGAAGTTTTTGTCTTAGAAAACATATAAAAAGCACTAATGATCAAGCCCATCAATAGGTTTCCTACATCAACTCTTGTTGATAAAACACCTATAGAGGCATGGTCGAGTCACAAGCCTTCATTAAGACATCTTAGAGTTTTTGGTCATGAGGCATATGCACTTGTACCAAAGGATAAGCAAACAAAGTTGGAGAACAAGGCTATGAAATGAATCTTCATTGGATATAGTTATGGTGTGAAATACAATCTTTGGGATCCTATTGCATAGAAGGTAATACATAGTAGAAGTGTTATTTTTAGAGAAACTAAGCCTTCTTCTATTACATTGCAGCCAGAAGAAAGTAAATAGGAAGATATGAGCCAATTTCCTTCTACACCTAAGAAAGTTGAATTGAGGCCCATGGATAGACAAGAAGTGTAGGAGAGCTCATCTAGCTCTAAATCTTTAGAAGAGGAGGAAGAAACTCCAAATAAACTTTTTCATAGGTCTACAAGACATAGACAACCACCTAAAAGGTATTCACCTAATGATTGAAGATGCATTTTTTATTTGAATACTAATATGGATGAACCCATACCAGTAGAAGAGGCATTAGGTATGAATGATGCAGAATCCTAGAAGATTGTTATGAATGAAAAAATGGTAACTTTGAAAAAGAATGATACATGGGATCTTGTACCATTGCCTAAAGGAAGAAAACCTATTGGTTGCAAATGGGTATTCAAGAAAAATATTGGTTTAGATGGAGGTATTGAGAAGTACAAAGCAAGATTGGTTGTGAAAGGTTACTCTCAATGAGGGTGTTGATTATGGTGAAATATTTTCTCCTGTTACAAAAATAACATCCATTATATTTTTTCTTTGTATTGTTGTTGCTTATGATTTAGAGGTTGAGAAAATGGATGTGAGAATTTATTTCCTTCATGGTGACTTGGAAGGGGATATTTATACGACACAACCAGAGCATTATGTGGTGAAAGGTAAAAGTAAATTGGTTTGAAAATTGAAGAAATCTTTGTATGGCCTAAAACAGAGTCCTAGTATGTGGTACCAAAAATTTGATACATATGTGCTGAGTTTGGTATTTGAGCATTCTAAATTAGATCATTGTGTTTATTATAAAAATAATGGTAACCATTTCTTATTTATTGTATTATATGTTGATGACATGTTATTTATCGGTAGAGGTAAAGGTATGTTTTCATAACTAAAATCTCAACTTGCTGCTACATTTGAAATGAAAGACCTTGGTTCAACTAAACACATTCTTGGGATGGAAATTAAAAGAGATAGAGTGAACAAAATCTATGGATTTTCCAAATTAAGTATGTCAATTCAATTTTATAGAGGTTTGATATACAGGTTTGTAGACCATTGTATGTTCATATTTTGGCTAGAACAAAGTTATCTAGTTTATATTGTCTATTGTCTAACATCCCCATTAGAGATGGAAGAAATGAGAAAAGTGCCTTACCAGAGTGCAGTTGGAAGTTTGATGTATGTTATGGTTTGTACTAGACCAGACATTTCCCAAGCAGTGGGATTTCTTTCCAAACATATGTATAATCCTAGTAGAGTTCATTGGGATGCAGTTAAAAGAGTCTTTAAATATTTGTGTGGTACCTAAGAGTATTCCTTGTGTTATCATGGTAATATGAATAAAGATGAGATTTCCCTTGATATTCATGGTTATGTGGATTCAAACTGGGAAATTGATATTGATAGAAGATGACCCACCAGTGCTTACGTGTTTACTTTATTTGGTGGTGCAATTAGTTGAATGAGAAAGCGACAGGTTCTGGTTACTTTTTACACTATTGAAACTGAGTATATGGTAGCTACACATTCTTGTAAAGAAGCCATTTGTCTTAAGAGAATGTGTTCAAATATTGGAATAAAACAAGGTGTAGTGATCATTTATTGTGATATGTCTAGCTAAGGACCCAATATTTCATGCCAGGACCAAGCACATTAATGTAGAGTCTCATTTTGTTAGAGATTGGTTGAAGATAGCAGGGTGAAGCTAGTTAAGGTAGATTCTTTGAGTAATCATGTGAAAACTAAGAAATTCATATGGTGTTCAGATTTAATGGGCCTTTCAACCCCTAGCAATTAAGAGATTATGTTTATACACCCTCCCATTTCTTTTGCAAGGTTTTTGACAAGTGGCAGATTTGTTGGGAAAATGTCTCTCAACCTTGCACTTGTATAAGGTACTATTGATACACCAACAATAGGGGGCATAGGGGGGTTTCTCCATAATGAGGGGTCTAAGGGGATCATCCCCTTGATGGGGGGTCTAGGGGCCATGTGCCTCATTAGGGGCTTGGGGGATATCACCCTTAAAAGACAAATTTTATTTATATTTTTATTATTGTAAATATGGACCATTCATCATTAGGTCTTAGATCTGATGGTTGATATTTTATTAGCTTGTCTTCCATAGAAGGCAACCATATTTTATGAGGGCATTATATTTTCTTTGATAGGTAAATATTTTGATTGATTTCTAAAAGAGATATACAATGTTCATATCATTTTCATGCAAAAAAACTCAGAAGCCCTAAATCTAAAGCACCCACAAACCACCCCAAACCAGAGACTATCGTCTCAACAAATAAAAACCAAAATTCGATCCAACCTCAACTAAAGACAACCCACCCTGACCAAACAAACCACTATCTACCACCCAATCAAACCAAAAACATTTAACAAAACACCATACCAGACCACCCTAAACACTTAACCAATTAAAATTACAACTTTTTCTAGTAGAAAATCCTGGAAGAGACCATGCCAATCCACTCCACCTAATGGTTCTAGGTACATATAGTGTTTGAGGAAGATTAAACCACACTGCACCTGCTGTTGATGTCGTTGCAAGGTTTCACCCTTGATATCCAAAATGAACGGATATCGCTTTACCCACACCCTTGGAATCCAAGCACGATGCAAATATTTGTGTCATGGTATCCCTACTCCCAGCTCTGCAATAATCACCACATCAATGGCACCCTCCAACAAGTTATCCCACACCAATTTACAGACAATCAACAAAACCATTGCCTTCAGAACCTCCAAATCTAGAAGCGTAACAAGGAAATGGGTAGTAATATCCACGTTAGCTCTCCACCACTATATCATTATCATAAAATATTCACCCAAAAATAGTTCCACAAATCCCAACACCAGCTCATCCCACTTCTTCAAAATTGATTTTAGACGCCCATAACTTATTTTTCCAAAAAAATCCCACAATTTCCTTGAAGACTGAAGGCACACAAGAGTCTCCATCTTCCCCGATGGTGAAAAAGAATGACATCTTCTGTTAAAATGAAGAGCACACCACTAGTACCCTATGTGGTCATCCCATCGGCTCTGCCCCCACTATCTCATGGAGTCCTTCACAACATATCTCCAAACAAACCATAAATGCTAAAACATCAACCTCCTCACCTTATATCATCACATACTTCACATTAATGCTTTATGCCACCATTAGTCCTAACCACACCAATCCAACATATGTTGTCACCACGTACCCTTTAATGACACCAAACCTAAGTCCATCTGCTTGGTAGCCACAAAATTATGAGGGCATTATATTATGGCTGAGTATTGTGATGTATTTTGAGAGTTTGATAGTGGTCGTGTTGCCTCTGGATCTTTGGTTAGTGATACTTGTGTGAGAAGCTTGCTTTGCATGCATATTATAATATTTGTAATTTTTGAATAATATATTGGGTGACTTTTGGAGTGTGGGGTTTTATCTCAAAATGGTTTTCCCCACATAAATCATTGTGTTGTGGTATGCATGATATTTATATTTATTTCTATTTAAGTTTTTATATCTATTAAATATTTCTAAAAGTTTTACATTACCCTCCTCTCAAGATTAGTGTAGGAAGTTGTTTTGCTACCTCATCTTTCTTACAACAATTAAATTTGAACTCGTCTTTGACTCTTAATCACTCCAAGTGACAACTTAGTTTCCATTTAGCAACATTATTCTTCAAGCATCAATCAAAAAGTCAAGCCAATTCCACATGGCATCATGGTGCACCTCCTTGAGAAATTCACAATGAAAAATGCTAGAATATGTGCCTAGATGAAAAGTGTCACTCTTTGATGCTTCTATTTCTCCAAAAAAGAATGTGCTCATAAGTGGACCCCACCAAGTGCTAACTTGCAAAATAAAATGCCACATATCAACATGGCAGATATTTTAGAGGATTAAACATTTCCCTCTTCCCAAATGAGAACTCATGTGATAAGTGTCACATTCTCTCACCTTACACCTTGCATGTAGGAAGATAACTATTCTTGTGGTCCCACAAAGTAGCTTAGCAACTTAGAAACTTATATTTTGTATTTAACAAATTAAATCAGAAACATAGGGATAAATAAATAAATTATTTAAACATGGGACTCACTAAGGTTGAGACACCTTAATCCCAACACTCTCCCACTTTTTGAAGACCTTATAGGAGTCACTATCACACTTAGGCCATAAGACCCATAGAACTAGCACACCATTTGAAATTCTCTATGCTCACTAGCTTCATTAGTGCATCTACAACATTCACCAAAGTGTTCATCTTTTCCAATTTCACCTTTCCATATTTCACCATAAAATGAAATTGCACATCAATGTGCTTTTTTTGGGCATGAAAAGTAACATTTTGTGCTAAACAAATAAAAATTTGCCTATCACAATAGATAATAATGTGTCCTACATCAAGACTAATATTTGAAAATATTCTCTTAATCCAAGTGTCTTATTTACAAGCATGAGTAGTTTTCATGTACTCCACTTCTATAGTGGAAAAATCAATTATAGTATGTTCCTTACTCATCAAACTTATAGCACCACCAAACATCATGAAAATATATCCACTGGTGGATCTTCTTCTATCAATGTCACCTACCCAGTCAAAATCCACATATCCATGAATGCTCCCTAAATGTTGAGATCCAGTAGGATAACCATGAAAGAATAGGGCATATTTGAAATTACCCCATAATTATCTAAACATTATCTTCACCACATCTTAGTGCATCCATCCAAGATTAGCCATAAATCGACTAAGGAATCCCACTAATTGGAAAGTTTCTAACCTCGTACATACCATAACATACATCAAGCTACCAAAAAAACTCACATATGGTACCTTGGTCATATCCTCTATCTCGGTCGGATATTTTAGACAATCCTCTATAGAAAGCTTCGTTCCCTGCATTATAGGAACAACTGACTATCTGCAAGATGTCATGTTGAATCTCTCCAACATAGAGTTAAAAAATTTTCTTTGTCTTAACAAAAGCATTATGATATCTCTATCCTTTTGATCTCTTTCCCTAGAATATACCTCATTACACCTAGATCCTTCATCTCAAATTGTACTGACAATTGAGAATTCAAATCTAACCACATTCTCATTTTAACTTCAAATCTGACCACATTCTAGGAGATTGCTTCAAACCATACAAATATTTTTTTAACTTGCATACTAGTTTCTCTTTACCTTTCTCAATGAAATGCTCTAACTATGACATATAAATTTCTTCCTCCAAGTCACCATGAAGAAATTTTTTCTTCACATCCATCTACTTGACTTCCAATTCATGAGTTTCTTGTAGGTGATAACAAGAATTGAATAGATTTCGTCTTATAAATGGGAGAGAAAATCTCCCCATAATCAATTCCATCCACCTAGGAATATCCCTTCACAACCAACCTTGCCTTATGCTTCTAAACTCAAGACCAATTTTATTCTTGAACATCCATTTGCATCCAATAAGTTTTCATCCTTCAAACAAAGGTACCAGATCCCATGTAAAATTCTTCTTCAATGTAGTCATTTCTTCACTCATGAATTCCATCCAAGAATCTGCATCATGCATACCCATAGCCTCTCTAATAGTCATAGGCTCATTAGTGTTAGCAATCAAAGAAAATATGTGTCTAGAATCCAACATGGAATATACAAATATTTATAGTTGTCACCTAACATCCATAGACCTCCTCAACTATTGAGGTTGAGGTTCTTTCTCTTCTTTAGAGATTTTAGAGCTACTTGATATCTCCTCATCATCAGGTCCACCATGATTACATAGTTCATCTCTCTCATGAGTAGGTGGAATTTGAACTACCTCCTTCTCTTGTTTCTTTGGTTGTACATCAACTGTGGAAGGTTTCAAATCATGAAATATCACACTTCTATAGAGAACCTTCTCTGCAACTGGATCCAAAATCTTGTACCATTTCACACCAACACCATAATCGATGAAGATACATTTTACTACCTTGTTCTCTAATTTAGATCTCTTCTCACTAGGCACATAAGCATATGCCTCACAAACAAAGAATTTGAGATGTCTCATTGATGACTTCTTACTAGACCATGCTTCCATAGGTGTCTTTTCAACAAGTGTCAAAGTAGGAGATCTATTAATTAGATAACATACAGGGGCTATAGCTTCATCTCATAACTTTTGTTCAAGACCAGTACCACTCATCATACTCTTGGCCCTCTCCATCAGTGTTTTGTTCATCCTCTCTACAACCCCATTTTTCTATGGGGTGTATGGAGTTGTCTTGTGTCTCAATCCCATGGTCCTTATAGAACCTATAGAATTTGGATGAATAAAACTCACCACTATTATTTGTCCTCGAACACTTAATTTTTCTACCAGTTTGATTTTCAACCAAGGATTTTAATTCTTTAAACTGACTGAAAACCTTATATTTACTTATGATGAAGTATACAAATATCCTTATAGGATAGTCATTTATGAATGAGACAAAATGAATAGATCTAGACAATGAAGGGATATTAATAGAACCAAACACATCGAAATGCACATAATCCAAAAACCCAAAAGATATGGAAACTGGAATAAAAAGAAACATAGTGTTGTTTTCCTATATACAATATTTGCAAAAATTGAACTCGATATTAAAATCATCAATTCCTTCAACAAGGATCTTGTTTTTTAGGGCTCTAAGACCCTTCTCACCAATATGACCAAGTCTTTAATGCCATAACATTGTCTTTTCTGTTGTTGTTGGTTAACAGGTTTGTCACCTAACTCTGTATTCTATCACCCATGGAGATGAAAAATGTAACAACAGTTGAACCGATATAATAAGTTTTCCTATCAATTCTCTGCTTATTTTACAAGGTGGCAACTACCTTTGAAGATATTTGATGAATAGAAACTTAGTCTGCTTTTAACCAGAAAGTAAAGAAAGGTGTTACTTTTAACTAGAAAGCTTTGAAAGGTGTAACAATATCTAAATATAAACTGAAAGTGCAAAGACTTTAACATTTCCAAAACTAATGAAACTCTTCGAGTGAACTCAAACCATTTCCATAAACATTCATTCAAAGATAAAATTTCAATAACAAAATGATTAATCAAAGATTCTCATCATCAACATAGATAACCATGATAAGACATTCTAAATAACAAAATAAACCCACACACCACAATTCAAATATTATGCCTGCATGAACTTCACCATATGATTTTTCTATATTGAAAGATAACTAGAAAAACATAAAAACATAAAAGTTTCTCTAATGAGGAAAATCAAAGTTTTTCCCAAAATATCCTAACTGCATTGATTAAGCCCATTTTTAAGGCATAACCAATTGTCTTTGGTAATGGTTTCTCGAAATAAACTGTACCCCATCATAAAATAGTTTTAAAACTTAAAAGATCCAAAATTAAAGAAGTATCATGAAATACTAAAAATAACTATGCATCATTCTTTTTCACCTCCTCCCCTTCATCATCAAGAACTTCAACCGCTTCTTCCTCCAACAACTTTTCCTATATCTTCATATTGGACTTGTAATCACGATACCTGGTGACAATTGCAAATATATCTTTACTCTTGGGTGTTGTGGTGATCTGTAATCTGGTTCTCCACTTGGCTAAAGTAATATTTGATTCAACCAATGCCTTAGATCTTCTACTCTCCTTAGATTTATAATAGTTTAGATGAATCTTCAATCTATCGAGTTTCGAAAAGGATTCCCAAGTTACCGTAGCAGGATCAACTATTTCCTTGTTGAATGTCTCCCTAAAATTTAGAGAAACCTCCTTCATAACCAAAATCTTCTCATCAAGCTCATCAATAATTTCCATTTCCAAATTATGACAACTATCTTTAATCTCCACCAATATTTTAAAATATCGCTCAAGTGCTTTATTAATTTCTCCTACCAGATTATCATACATCTGCAGTTTCCACTCCAATGAATTAGACCAGGAAGGGTCTAGTTCTTTAGAATCACTCACAATTTTCTCATCGATCAGTATCATTCGATCCATTGAAATTAATTCTTTTACTTCCTGAAAATAACATAGAGACTGGTCTGCTCCTTCCTAACTTTTTGAAGCTCTATTACTAGTTCTTTCCTCTTATTAGTAATTCGAGTGTAGGAGAGTATGGATTTACTGATGAAGAAAATTAAATCTTTACATATATTTTCAATCCACTCACTAGTTTCTCTAGAATAACTCAAATTATTTTTAATTTGTTGAATGGCAAGGATATAAATACCTTCTACTTGAGATCTTGAGGCTCCACTGGGTGCCAGAGGAGTAACCATGGAAGAGATAAAGTTACCTAAAGCAAGGAAATGAGACTGTAACTTCACCTTCTCTTTTCTCTCTTCTTTCACTCTCATAATCAAAGCATTAACTAAATAATTAGGATGGTAAACATCACCTTCAAGTGTTGGAGGCCCCATATCAAATTGTGTACTTTTTTTAGTCTACCTCAGTTATTTCATTATCCCCTAATTCCTTCATAGGATTAACAATTTCTAACACTTGATTTCCAAAGGTGGTATTAGTTAACATTCTTGATATTCTTCAAGTTTTTATGGGCTTTGAAGAACTTTGAAGTAACTTTGGAAATATTTCAACTTCAACTATCATCATGGGAGTATATTTCCTTTTATTTTATACTGCCTTCTTCAACCATTTCGAGGAAGCTACTACTAAACCAAAATTTGTGTTTCCACTAGAAATCTCATGAGGGTTACCAAGAGTAGTTAGAAAATTCTCAATCAGAGAATTGGGCACCTCACACAAAGGAGGAAAAATATTATCTTCAACAATCTATTGGAAAATGGCTTTAGAATTAGCAAGCACAAACTTCATTTGACCAGCCTTCTTCTTAGGGGTTGGAGAGGGCATACTATCTTGTTCACAGACTCATTTTAACTTAGTTTTTTCTTTTGGCTTCTCACCATCACCTCCTAATTGTGAATTTGTACTAGAAGATCTAGTGGCCGGTCTCCCTGTGATATACTCACACTGAATGATGGTGTGGACCCTTGTTCATTCTTCCATGATGGCTTAGGCTCCTAAGTAGAGCCAACCACTTGTTTCCATTTTCCATCCAACCACTCCTGAGTCTGTTTGATCATTGGGACAACACGTGGTGTCATATTAAAGACCTCATTCTTACTCAAATCAACTTTAGGGTGCAACTGTTTAGGAAATTTTTCATATTCAAGATCAATGACCACCAAATCCTCAACCACTTTTTTTAGGAATACGGAATGAAAGACCGAAGACTTGAATCTATCTCAAGGTTAGCCTTATGTAATCTCTTTTGAAGGCCTCATTTTCATCAATAAAATCTTCCCAAAAGTCTTCTATAGAAGGGAGGTGCTGATATGAACTTCCTCCATACAAATTCTACTTCACAAAACCCTATCAAATTTGGCTCTCATTGAGAGGTACTGGAGATTATATTCCTTCAAAACTTCTTCAAGTCCTCTAGCCATTAGGTTTATTTTGAACAAAAAAGAGGGATTCATCAATGAGATAGAATATCCCTTTTCCCCCATGTTTAGATACTTAATATTTACCATGGCCATGTGTCGACAAACCTCCAATAAAACCAACAAATCTTTAGGATATCTAGGTAATCTCAATAGGGCTTCTCAAAACCCCCAATTCTTAGGTAAGAGAATGTATCAAATTGAAAATAAAAACTCCTGAAATTTGACACAAGAGAGGTTGATTCAGGAGTGAAGCACATTTATGGGTTTGTATCTAACTTTCTTACAGCCTCCATTGAAAATGCATCATTAACCCGATAGAAATCCCTCATTCCAAATTATTTTGTGAACTGTGGATAGAGATTATACACAAGCATGTCTGGAGTTGAGATAATTTGCATTTCCAACCTAGGCCAGAAGGACCTTTGACTTGCAACCACATATATTAGGCACGAGCACATATGAAAAGTAGTAGTCTTGTGGAAATTGATTAATTACTTGTTTAAATGAAAGCAAATAATTTCAGCCCAATTAATAAAAATATTATCATCACAAATTATCAAAATAAATCAACACATCCAATCCTCAAAATGATTCAATTTGTGTGCTTCCCACTACACAATGCAACAAGGCAACAACATATGCAATTTCCTCTTTAAAAAGCACTCTAAGTTTAGGTGGTAGTTGTGACTTACCCTTCTTTTTTGACCTCAACCAAGTTTTATCCATGGAGTTCTTGCACGAGTCTTCATTCATTTTGAAGAAATCTCTAGCCACAACCACACACATGTCTTCCATAGGTTCCATTTCTGAAATCTTCAACGCACGGGAAACATCTTCAGGAGAAATCTTTGCAATTACTGTTTCGTCCATGACTTTAATTTCACATGTTTCTAGAATGTACCTTTTTGCACATGCAAAAATTAGGTCTACACTTAGCATAGCCTCTAGAAATCCTCCAACATGAGCTAACCCACTTTCAAGTAGCTTTACATCTACCTTAAACCTTTTTTCACTCTCCAGACATGCCCAAAATTCATTCAACTTAAAAGCTCTGAGCTCAGTATCCCTTATGTCGAGCCAATGATTCACAATTTTGGACTGCATGAGCCCTCAGCACATATAGAATCACACATGTTCCAAGATAAGTAGTTGAAGAAGAAATAAATGAAGCTAAAACACCTTGAGAAAATTCTACCAACTCAAAAAATGTCATAGATAAGTCATGTGTTTGGTGATGCATTAATATGGTACTTTATTTTAATCTTTGGAAAAAGGAAACCCAAAGATTTGTGCACATTTTGAAGACTCTTGACAGGACATCTCTAGGTTTTATCGTATGCCTCTTTAATTGAAATGGTGGTGCTTTGAAAGAAGCCGAAAACATGATATCGCCCAATCACAAAAATTTGAAACTTTGGAACCAAATTCGTAAGTTGTGAAGTTATAGAAACTCCCAACTTTTCAACCATACAAGATAGACTATCCAATTAACTCACCTGACGTTAGGAGAGAGACCAAGATAGACTATCAGATAGTTATGAAACTTACAAACCCCACAACAAGGTTGGGGAATGCTGGGCACCAATGACCTAGGTTATAAAATTCAAAGAGACCACAACAAGAGGTTCATAAAATAGTGACTACTGGGACAAAGGCAAAGGACTTCAAACAAACAAGATGAAGGACTTAATACCTTAGAAAATGACACAATTTAAAAAAAAGCCTAGTAAAATGATACCTAGAGGTATCAGTGGCTCCAAACAGGACATAGAGAATCTAGAAATGATGGCATGAAGCCTTATTCATTGGGAAAATGGAGCAAGACCAGACACAACAAAAAGAAACAAAATAGGCAAAAGACTATATACAAGGACAAACCAAAAGATTTAATCACTCAAGAAGTTTCAATTCTTACCCATTATAGGCAAGAGGTAGAACAGTATCATCATGATAAGCCAATTGAAAATCATGATCACCAACCATTTGCTTGATCTTGAAAGGTCCTCTCCAAAGAGAATCAAATTTCTTGTGTTCTTCCTTCGGTTCCCTTCTTCTGTCCTAGAGAAGAACTGAATCACCAATTGTAAAATCTCTCTGCTTAGCCCTTTTATCAAAAACCTTCTTTACCATATTTTGATGCTTGGAAATCTTATCCACAATTATTTCTCTTTGCTCCTCCAACTTGTTCAGGTACATGATTCATTTTTCTAGTGCAGTCTAAAATTGACCATCTTCTATGGCCTTCTACAAATTGAGCGTTGAGATCTCCAAGGGTTTTGGTAAGGTACTTTCAATGCCATTTACTAATTGGAAAGGGTACATCCCAATATCCCTTTTGTAAGTTACTCTATCAGTCCACAAAGCATCATATAACTTTTCGTGCCATCGTCCTTGGTTTTCATCCACTATTTTCTTGATAATGGAGATCAGATTCTTATTACTAGATTTGGCCTGCTCGTTGCCTTGTGGGTAATAATTAGAAGAATGAGCAAGGCTGATACCATAATCATAATAGAAAAGAGTGATCTCAATAGATGAAAATGAGCTCATGTTATTGGCAACAATTTTCTTGGGTACCCCAAACCTCACCAAGATATTTTCCTTCAATAAATCACACACAAATTCTGTAGTAGTGTGTTTCACTAGAATAGCTTTGACCGATTTAGTAAAATAGTCTATAGCAGTCAAGATATGTGTATGTCCTGCACTAGAACTTGGATTAATTGGACCAATGAAATCAAGGCCCCACTACTAAAAAAAGGCTCCTCTATTACTACAGGCTTCAAAGGTAAGGTAGCCAATTGGGGTCTACTAGTAAAACTTAAACATTTCTCACATTTTTATACGCATTTATATGCATCTTTAAACATACCTGGCCAATAAAACCTATGACATAGGATTTTGAAAGTTGTCACAAAAGCTGAAAAATGTCCATTGCAGGCTTCACTTTGAAATACCTCTAGCAATCTCCTTTGTTCTTTTTCAATCCATCTTGGGAGGATTCCATCTACCCATTTCTTATATAACTTTCCTTCCCAAAGAACACATTTACTATCTTTAAGTTTTAAATTCCTCTTTTCTTTGGATGATAAACGAGATGGGCACTCACCATAAGTCAGAAGATAAGAAACATTAGAAAACCATTCATCAACCATGCTAGTAAACAAGACCAATGAAAAATCCTCCTCTTCAACAGATCTATTTTTAGAAATCATCTTAGCCAAACCCATTCCTTTAACCAAGTTGATAGATTTAATGTCTAGATCATATTCTTGTAATTTAGCTATCCATGACCCATTCTTATTACATCCAATGTCCTGCTGAGTAAGTATACTTTTTACGACAGTTTCAAGAACAAAAATAGTTGTATGAGAGTGAAGAATATAAAAACTAAGACTTTTGAGTTCCTTAACAACAACAAAATGCATTTTTTTCAAGTGGATTATATTTGAGTTCATACTTCTTCAGAGGGGTACTCGTGAGAGAGATGGGAGATTCAATACCTTGTTCATTTACTTGTAATAAGATGGCTAACAGAGTATGTTCAAAGGCATAGCTATATATGATGAAATCTTTATTAAAGTCGGGATGAACCAAAGTAGGAGTGTTTGAAATGGTGGTTTTGATATCTTCAAAAGACTATTTCCCTTCACTACTCCACTTAAACATAGGATGATTCTTCATCATATCAGAAATAGGGTTGGTTAGCTCAGAAAAATCAGGCACAAACCTCCTTAGGAAATTCATTTGGCCAAAGAAAGACATGGTACCATCCTTTTTGGCAGGTAATCTTAGTTTCTTTAATGCTTTTACTCTCTTAGGATCTACTTTAATACCATCTTTTGAAACAATATGACCTAAGATTTTTCCTTTTGTCACAGAAAAAATCTATTTCTTAGGATTCAAGGAGGTCCCTTCCTGTTTGCAACATTGTAGTATCACCTCTAAATCATGTAAATGATCAGATCTCTTCCTATTAAAAACTATTAGATCATCTAGGTAAATCACAATAATTTTGTTTCTTAAATCCCCAAATGATAAATCCATTTCTTTTTGAAATGTTGCACCTGCATTAATAAGTCTAAAGGGAATTCTACTATATGCGAAAACACCAATAGGAGTAGTGAAAGCAGTTTTATGCCAATCCTTTGGAGCAAACTCAATCTGGTTATAACCTGAAAAACTATCAAGCATAGACATCAATTCAGCACCAACAACTGTTTGCAAGATATGACCCATCATAGGTAATAGATAATTATCTTTTAGAGATGCTTGATTCAAGTTCCTGAAATCAACACATATCCTTATTTCTCCATTTTTCTTCCTCACAAGAACTATATTGGCCACCCATGTTGAATGATGAATAGGGTAAATGATCTTAGCCTTCAACATCTATTCAATTTCATTGAAAATGAACTCTCTACAACTTTTTGATTGTAATTTTGTTGTTTCTATATATAGGATGTTGAGCCAAGCTACAATGGTATTTTATGTTGTAACTCTCCATTTTTGGACTTCTTCAAGTCGACATAACACCAAGAAAAAAAATCTCTATATTTAACCAACAAAGAGATTAACCTATCCTTTTCTTGAGCGGAACAACATTTACCAATACCAAAAATCTTAGGATCATCCTTTGTACCAATATTAACCTTATCAAACTCCACTTATGATTCAATTGGAACTTCTTTCTTTTGCTTCAAATATTGGTCATGCTTGTTGAACAAATCTTCAAGAGAGACCAAAACTTTAGGAATTTTATCCCCTTTTAATTGAATAATCTTAGGTTCTCCACCATCTGAAACACTAATTTCTCCTTCCAGGACCTCATTTCTTTTTTTAGTACTCCCCTCAAAGAAAATATTAGCAAAATATTCAGGTTTCTCCAAAAATGCAATGATTCACTAGTCATTATTAAATACCTGCCAATGATTGACGTTGTCAAGAACACTAGGCCGGTACACAATCTCAACCTGAAATGAATTATCTTTAAAATCAGGGTGAGGCAAGAGTAATGATGTTGAAACTGCTAGAGAATCAACCCTAGTGTTTTGATCCCTCAAAACTGATTCTATGGAAAAGGCATCAAAACTCTTTATACAATCCCAGAGTCTATTTCTATAATGTCTAAGCTGACTATTTTTCATAGTATAAACTTTCCTGGCCTGTCTCACCACCAACTCAGCATCTCCTACAACTCTCAAATTCTTAATACCTCTTTCTTTTTCCATACTTAGACCAAGCAATAGAGCCTCATATTCAACCATGTTATTGGTGTTAGAAAACTCCAACTTGAAAGCAGATCAAAATTGATAGCCATCTTGTGAGACCAAAACTATCCGTGCACCTGATCCAACATTAGCATAGCTAATATCAAACTTGAGTTTCCATAACTCATTAACTAGATCCAAGTTGATAAAATTCTGGTCTCGCTCATTATTAGAAGCACACATATAAGTACATGTCCCTGTCTCAGAAAATAAGATATCTACCCTTGGATCACTAGGTTTAGAACAATAAATTTGGCTTTGGGTTTAGGGTTCAGGCGTACTTTATTCCCTTCCAATGGTATCAAAGCATGTGACCAATCCATCCGTATTTCCCTACCCAAATCTTTATAGAAACTTCTACTCGAGAGAATCCCATAACTAGTTGGAATATCAACAAATAGTATGGTTAACTTCAATCTCTTCTTAGGGAAAGTAGCTAGAGCTACCTGGGCATCTTTAATCTTACCTATAATAGGAGCAGGAGAACCATCCATTTCGTAACATTTACCTTGGGCGGATGTAAAGGACAAACCTAAGGCATTGGCTATTTGGGTTGGCATCACATTCTCCAAGGCTCTATAATCAACAATACAGTTACTCAACCTAAAACCAACAATATACAATGACACATAAAAGGCTCTTGTTTTACATAGGGATTAGGTTGAGATGAAGCCTTTTGATGATTATAGTTTTTGGTCTAGTTATGGGTAGAATCTATATTTTATTTTCTGAAGTTACCATGAACTTTGATAGTACATGTCGATAATTTTATAAAGTTTCTCTCAAACCATAAGACATTTGGTTTTAATTCCATTTCTGTTAGTTTTAATGATATTAACCTATTATGTGGACTATTTATATTAATCTTGCATGTGGTTAATGAATGATCTTTAAGGTGGTTATAGCTATGCAATTATTATGCATACTAACATTGCCATGTAAACATATTTGAGGATGCTAAGTTGAGAAGCACAACCGCCAGTTGGTCGTGCAGAGGAATCGTGTGAAGGTCAATTGGAGGAAAATGATAGGAGATTACCATTTCAATTGCATGTAACCACCTTCTACTGATCTTTAATGGCATTTAGCGATGCAGGCATTACTCCAGTGATCGAGTTCGTGTTTGGACATGCATGTCTGAACGAATTCCCTTGCATGTGTAACTACCCTTCCACTCTTTTCTCTGCTTTCCATAAACAACATCCTCTTAGTTAGTGGGAGTTGACTACCTTGTTTAGTTGATAAATAAGGTTCGGATCCTCCTTCTTCAAGAGTTATTCACCAAGCTATTGTACAATCTGATAATACTACCAGACATACTCTTTTGTATTTGCATTTTCCAATGAATAAAATGAGATTCTGAGTTGAGTATCTATATTTGCATTAGTTTCAGAAGATACTCATCCAAGGGGGCCCACTTGGTGATTAATCCATTCCTTTAGTATAGTTAGATTAGTATTAGCTTATGTTTAGTACTTAGTTATGAATCTAGCACCAACTTATCGTGTAGCCACTAGAATTTTATTATGTGACTGTTCTTGCAGCCAAAGCGGGTAGAGCAGTTTCTTGTTTTTTGCTCACATTTTCATTCTTGTCATGCATGTTCAGTTTAAGTTTAATTATTGATTAATGTTAAAAATTTACCTTGTTTCTTTCCATGCAATTTACTTTCAACATTAGATCTCTCTTATTCGTAGAATGGAGATGACTAATTTGAGTCCCTAGTGCACATATTGTGCTGACCCATTTCAAGTTCACATCCTTGGGTTGACAATTTAAATGCACCTTCATGATTGTTAAAATGATTATTCAGGTTAGATGTCCAATCTCTGAATCATTTTTTTAAAGGCTTAGTTATTAAAATCATTGTAGGAGGCTGACATTTTTGATGCCATTGCCGGGGATGGTGTCAAACTAGGGAGTCCCTTGGAGTCATTGATATTTCTTTTTCTACTGTAGTATTTCTTGAATTTTCTCTTAGTATTAGAACTTATGATCAACTATTTTTACCCACCCATTCTTTGTGTGAGTTGGCTAGTATTGAGTTGATACCACATGCATAGAAGAAGAAGAGAAGCTTATGGGAGATTCCTTCCTAATAATCCAGATCCATTTTAACTAGCAGAGATTTCAAATCTGCCCAAAAATGAAGAAGAAGAAGAGCCTCACCCCTTTGCTGATATATTCCCTGACTTGACCACTTATGAAGTTTCCCTTGAAGATCAAAATCCTATTGAAGAACCCTCCATTCTGGAACTTCATCAAGTAGGCATGGCTGATGCAAATGGAAATAGGCCTAATGGGCAAAACCAACCAAATTTTCCTTTTCCCATTGCTCAACATAATGAAGTAGATAACCTCAAAAATATCCCTACTTCAGTCCTTCCTAAGTTTTATGGACTTGTCATAGAAGATCCTGATACATTCTTGTTTGAGTTTGATATACTCTACAAAAGCTATGACTATACCATTAATGCCCACAGACTTAAGCTATTTCCTACGACTTTGAAAGAAGCTACATTGAGATGGTTTATGGGCCTTGGCAGAAACACTGTGGTGACTTAGAAAGATATGAAGATAAAGTTCCTTGAGAAATATAAGGAGTATTGTAGGGGCAGTGATATGAGAGGAGGTGATATTTTTAGAATGCAACAAAAGGAAGATAAGATCCTGGAGGATTTCATTTCAAGGTTTCTATTTTGTTTGAAGAAATATCCACACTATACACTCAATGAAGAATCACAAAAGTTTCTTTTCTTGAGAGGAATTAGTGAAAGTTGCACTGATGGCTTGGACCTGATGGCAGGAGGAGATATCACTCAAGTCCCTTGGGAGGATATCAAGAAGATATGCAAGAACTATTCTAAGGTAGCTTCAAAGAAAGGAAGAGCTTACCAATCCTCTATGGGTAAGTCATCCACCAATGGAGTTTCAAGGATGGAGATTACTAATTTGCTGCCAGATTTCAAGCAGGATATCATCAACAATCTAGGTACTCAAATGGATACACTTCAACCCAAGAAGAAACATGATGAGGCAGAGGCAATGCTGACTAGATTTATTTCCCTCATTGTAGATAGAAGAAGAAGGACTACAAATGCAAGGTGATAGCTAACATTGACAATAAGAAAATTCCACCCAAGTTCAAACCAATTCAGATTGAGGAAGACCAAGTCTACTTTGTTGCATAGAAAAGGCCATGGGCTTCAAGACAAGGTATGCCACCAGATCCACTATCTTTTTCTAGGCCATATTTTAATTCTTATCCATCTGGTAACTAGTGGCAGCCCTCCTGTCCATCCAACTATGGAGGATATCCACCACAGTCTTGGGGCAGCCCTCCAAATGCTTGGTCCAATTATCAAAATTCTTCATCTTAGTGGCAACAACCTCAGGGGAATTGGTAGTAGTTTCAAGGACCTTGGAAACCACCTCTAGGAAACTGGTAGCAAACATCTCAATGGAGAGGTGGCCAACAATGGCCAAACCAAACAATTGGCTACAAGTAGCCATCTTCTCAACCCCAACAACCTGCTATAATGCATCCTCCTGCTAATCCAATTTTAAATGTACCTAAACCTACTCGATTACCAACCCAACCCACACCCAACCCAAATAATAAACCACAAGAACAACCTGTATACTCTGACGATCCAAATCAATTTCCTGCATATGTTGCAAGTTTAAGTAGCATACTCTACATTAAGGAAATACTTTGCCAACTCCTTCCACCCCAATTATCATTGAGGTTCTTGTGGAAGAGCAAGAAGAGTCCCTGACTGATCCCATTCAGCCTTGTGCACCTAAAAATATTGAACTAGTTCTAGCTAAGTAAACAACACCAGAACAACCATTCACCTAGAGATTGGAAGTTTCCAAACAAAAGGAAGACAAGGAGGAAACCACTTTTGATATTCTAGACCAGCTGAAGCATATATGTGTCTAGATATCCCTATTCCAGGTGATAAAATATGTTCCTATATATGGTAAGGAAATTAAAGAAGCATGCCTAAAGAAATCGGGCAAGAAAAAGAAGGACCCAACTACAGTTCATGTAATGGGCCAATTGGCTGACATCATGCTTAGCAAAGTTACTATCCCCAAGTACAATGATCCAGGTAGTCCTGTGGTTGCAGTTATTATAAATGGGATAAACATAGAGAATGCCTTGATTGAATTGGGTGCAGAAATAAATGTGATGACTAAAGACATATGCAACAACTAAACATTGTAAGCATGAGATCCACACCTACTATCTTGCAGCTTTCTGATAGTTCCACTATTAAGCTTGATGGAATAGTAGAGGACCTTGTGGTGATTCTAAACTCTTGGGAGTATCCAGCCGACTTCATGGTTCTTTCTCCTAAAGCTACACTAGGTGAGTATCCCATTATCCTTTGTAGGCCATGGTTAGCAACTATAGACACTTATATTGGATTTCTGTCAGGTGACATGACCATTTTGTTATGGCAGGAACACCAAAAAACTTGTTCTTTATCCTCCTACTTAGCCATCCCATAATGAGGATAATTCTGTATGGCCACATCTTGGTGAAGAGGATGAAGAAGTTAAATCTGTGGCATAACTCATGATGCTAGGGAGAAGTCCTTTCCAATAGCTTCAAGATGAAGATGAAGTATTTTCTGGTATATTTCAGAACCATTGTCAGATAGAGGAGACATCACCCACTCATGCGTCTAGTTCTATTGACCTCATGAAAACACTTATGTTAGTTCTGCCTAATCTTCCTACATCCACTCTTCCAATAGATAGACTTCCTACAACCACTCTTCATGCAACCATTGTCTTTGCAGACATACTTCCTGTAGCCACTCTTCCAACAGACAAACTTCTTGCAATAACAGGTATGTTCCACACAATGTTGCCACATAAACTTAAGGTACCATCCACTAATGAAGTAACTATGATAGAGTTAGTTACACAAGTACCAGTGTCCGAAGGAAGATATCTGAATATCAACAGTAAATTGAGTGAGGGACAATAGTTGAAATTGGAAAATTTGCTAAAGGCCCATCAAAATGCATTTTCATGGGATTATCATGATATGAAGAGAATGGATCCAAAGCTCTTCACTCTTAGGATATATATCAAAGATGATTGTACACTTGTAAGGTGGCCACAAAGGATAATCAACCCTGCATTGTGAGAAGTTATCAAAATGGAGTTGCAAAAGTTACTAGATGCAGGATTTATCTATCCTATTTCAGACAATAAGTGGGTGTGTCCATTGGTTATTATGCCCAAGAAGGGAGGAAAATGGAAAGTTTGTGTTGAATATAGGGAACTCAATGTTGCTACTAAGAAGGATCATTTTCCTTTTCCTTTTGTAGATCAAGTCCTAGACTCTCTTGCAGGAAAGTAGTACTTTTCTTTTCTTGATGGATTCAGTGGTTACAATCAGATTCAAATTGCACTAGAAGACCAAGAGAAGAAAAAATTCACATGTCCATGGGGGACATATTCCTATTTAGTACTTCCCTTTGGGTTATTCAATGCACCTACAACTTTTCAGAGAGCAGTCATCAACATATTTTCAGACATCTCCCTTGACTGCATGGAAATCTATATTGATGATTTTACCACCTATGGTGCCGATTTTGATAAACCATTGGAAAATTTGAAGAAAGTCCTACATAGATGTGAAGACCAAAATCTATCTTTAAATAGTGAGAATTGCTTCATGATGATGCAAGAAGGTGTAGTTCTTGGCCACTACATTTCCCACCACATAATTCAAGTAGATCCTACAAAAATTTAGGTAATTAATAATCTAACCACACCTACAAAACAAAAGGATGTTAGGAGTTTATTGGGACATGCAGGCTATTATAGGTGTTTCATCAAAGAATTTAGCAAAATAGAAGCACCATTGTATAGTCTCCTAACTAAATATGTTGAGTTCCAATGGACAAAAGGTTGTGATAAAACATTTTTTGATTTAAAGACAACCCTTACTCATGCTCTTGTACTTAAGGAGCCATTGAAAATATTTATTTTGTCAAAAAAAACTTGTAGGGAGATGAATTCAGTTACATAGTAACAAAGAAAGAAATGTTGGCAGTGATCTATGCCCTAAACAAATTCAGGCACTATATAATAGGCTACCAGATCTTTGTGCACACTAATCATGCAACCATTAGATATCTCATGAATAAAATCCTAATCTCAAGAAGGTTAGCCAGATGGTTGTTATTGATGCAAGAGTTTGACATAACTATCGTGGAAAAACCAGGGAAGGCCAATGTTGTTGCAAATTGTCTTTCAAGGATGACCACATCAAAAGATAGTCAAACCATAGATGAATCCTTTCCTGATGAGAATCTATAGTCCATTAGTGTGTAGACACCCTAATATGTTGACAACTAATTACCTTGTGACTGTGAGAGTTCCTCCTCACTTCTCTAATAAAGAGAGAAGAGTGTTGATCAAAAAATCTTTCCCTTTTGCATGGATAGTTGGATGCATGTTTTAAACTGGACCAAATCATGTTATGTGAAGATGTGTGAGGGAAGATGAGACCTATGACATTCTAAATGCATGCCATGATGAATCTTGTGGAGGACATTTTGCAGCCAAGAGGACAACAATGAAAATTTTGAACACAAGATACTATTGGCCTACACTCCACAAAGATGTAGGAAGATATACAAGGAAATGCGATAGATGCCAAAGGATAGGCAGGCTAGCCAAGTCATATGAGATACCACTCTATCCCCAAGTAGTAGTCACTCCATTTGACAAGTGGGGATTGGATTTTGTGGGACCCATTGATCCCCCATCAAATGGTGAGTCTTATATTTTGGTATGCACTGATTATGTAACTAAGTGGGTAGAAGTCAAAGCCATGAAGCATGAAAGAGATATAAAGGTTGTAAAATTTCTTTATGAAGAAATTTTCACACGATATGGAGTCCCCAAAGAAATAGTAATTGATCAAGGAGCTCAGTTTACCTCAACACTTGTTACAACACTAGTTAATGGATATAGCATAAGGAAAAAAAAGTCTAATCCTGATCACCCTTAGGAAAATGGACAAGTTGAGGTGACAAACAGAGAGATTGAGGCCATCCTAACCAAAATAGTGGATATTCACAGAAAGGATTGGGAAAGTATATTATCAAAAGTAGTTTGGGATTATAGAACCACCTGGAAGACAACTACGGGCTTCACCCCATTTGAGCTATTGTATGGGAAGACAACCATGATGCCCATTGAATTCGAGCACAAGACTCTTAGAATTGCAATAGATTTTGGGATGGAAATTTTTGAGGCACAGAAAGAAAGGATCATGCAGCTGAATACTTTAGATGAGATGAGGAAAATAGACTTGCACCATACTGAAGTTGTGCAGATTCAAAGAGTCAAATGGCATTACAAATTTATCAAAAAAAAGAAATTTTAGCTAGGTGACTGGGCATTGCTTTATGACTCACGGTATCAGGATAATTCAAGAAAATTGCAGACAAGGTGGCTAGGACCATATGAAGTTTTTGAGGTCTTTCCCAATGGATTTTTTTAGCTCACCACCATTGACCCTGTCGTCAATAGACATCATCTCAAATTGTATCATAGGCCAGCTTTCAAAGAAGATTTCCTACAATAATTTATCCAACATGCAACACCCGAGCTTCCTGCAGTTGAAGGAAATGGACCTAGTGTCCCTCCTTTTGGATAATTAAGGTATGTACTTATCATAACAAAGACTTATACTATTGTAGAAGTCTATTTCTTCACCCATCTGCCCATCTGTCCATCTATATCTCTCTCTCTCTCTCTCTCTCTCTCTCTCTCTCTCTTCCATCACTTCATTCCACCTCACACCATTCCACTTCATCATTATTAATTGCTCAATTATTTCTTAAAAATGTGAATGGTACTTTCTCCATGATCATTGAAATGAATCCTCTACACAATCATGTTTGTAAAAATTCAGTTATGTGCGCATTAATTACATTCTTAACTATCTTTTAGAGCATTTCATTTAATCATTGTTTGTTTGTATGGGCATTCACATAATTTTTATAACCCTCCTGTCAAATCACTACTACCATCTTGCATGTGTGGACACATGTCCAAATTTAGGTTGGGGGGAGGGGTAAGAAAGATGCAAATATATTTCCACATGTCAGTCCATGATTGTTTGTGCCAACAATTCTTTCTAAGCTGATTTAAAATTTTAAATAAAAGATGAATCACATATGTGATGTGACACTAAATTTCCATCGCCATTTCCTTTGATCATAACTCCATTTTATTGCTATTCCTTGCCATTATTGACCTTGTCATAATCTTGAAATGCAATTGGTAAAAAGTAAAAATAGAGTGAAGGAAAATTCAGTCAACAATGCAGCTAGCAAGTGAGCAGAAAGGTATTTTCTTATAGATGAGAATTATAGAAGAGAATTTTGTAGAGTGACAAATTGATTACAGACAATGGGAGGTAGAATCATTCAAAATGAGCCCTCAGTTCATGATGATTTAGTGTAGGATGCACAATTCTTGGCCAAATTTTGAAATTGTGGCTGGTTGGACTATTTCCTGAGGCTTGACGATTTTGATGAAGGCATTGCACTAGAGTTCACTCAGACATTTTTAGATGGAAAAACCATATTAAATGGGATGGAGATTGCGGAAATTGAGGAAAAAATTGTAGAAGTTTCAGGGTTACCAGTTGATGGCGAGCCTTACCCTATTTTTGGAGATGCTAGGTCATCTAGGGCTATATTGACAATACAGGGTGACCCTCTAATCACTATTGACAAAAAGGGTGAAAAAAACTCTATCTGCCCAAGCCATGGAAGCAACCATCTACATTATTAGATATATCACTTATGAGGGTTGACTATCAAACCTACACTCAGTGCATTTCAAACAGTTGAGTCGCATGAGACATGGGAGGAAGATGAATGTGCCCAATGTCTTATACAACCTTCTCTGGACATCATGACAACATAAAATCAAAAAGGTAGGGACAACTCTATTTCCTACCATTGTCTATTTAAATTATTGGTTGTAAAATATTTGCATGATGCAACACCTAGAATGACCTAGGAGGAATTTATAAAAGATTATCAATTTAGACTTGAGCAGCTGTAACCTAGGGTTTCACCTCAAACATGCATGTCTAGTAGAAAATTAAGCATGGCTGAAGACACCCTTGGTGCTTCAACCTCTAGTGTTGACCCTGGTGTGAATACTCTTATTAAAGAAACGACCATAGATACTAGTTCCTTTGAGACTGAGCACTTTGAAAAAAAAATTCTTCATCAAATTCTAATGACGATGATGTTCCACTTGAAACTGTAATAAGAACTAGGGAAAAAAAGAGGGAGGCAAAAGCAAGGAAAGGAAAAACACAACCTGTGCAAAGAGAGGTGCCAAGTCCTAAGAAGAGAAAGGTTGGAACTATTCATCCTATAGCCAAAGAAAAATGTAAGTGCCCTCTCAAGAAATCAAAACCTACTATTCATATGCCTTCATAGAAAAACCCTGGGCTTGGTGGGACATCACATGAGAGCACATAAGCTCCAATGGAGTAGGCAAGTGTAGAAGATGAAAATATATTCGATAAGGCAGAAAAAATGACCTTGGAGGATCTTTCTACCCTTGCAAAAGAAGTTGGGATTCGAGAACATGAAGAAAATTAGGAGTTCTTGCAGCAAAACTAGGAAACAGATCAAAATTTCCTACAAAAAATGCAAGATCGAGAACAAGAGGCCCTGCAACAAGAGGAGGATTAAAGAGAAATTGTACCTCTACAACTTGAACTAGTGGGACATCCAAAATCTATGAAAATAGTTCTATATGGGGAGCAACCATCCACAAAGACCCTGGTAGGAATCCATAATGATCTTGATTTTTCAGTGCATGCAACAATTTTGAATTTGTGGAAAGAGATACAAAGAAGAGAAGAGGAATTGAAAAAGGAAAGGAAAAGATTGAAAAGGGAAATCCAAGAGAGGGATGTAATTATTGAAGAAAATAATGAAGAGATTGTATTTTTGAAGGAGAGGGTGAGTGACATTGCAACCTTGGTGCCACAAATTTTAGAATGCAGAACCCCTCCTAGGGTTTATGCTCTACACCTGAAGGAGAAATTTCTCTGTTTCATGTGGCCTATACCAAATTTCAGGTTCTACCGATATGACATTGTTGAAGAACATAAATGATGGAGGAGACTTGAAAAATTGGGAGGATTCTACTGGAACCCTGATTCACCCACAACAAACACTAATTTTGGACAGTTATCAGTTTCAAATTTCAGAGCCTTGACCAAGCAAAAGCATAACTCTTCCCCTGCTGGAGGACCAAATAAATGTTAGATTGGGGGGAGTGATGAGTCTAGTTTTTGGTCTAGTTATGGGTAGAATCTATAGTTTATTTGTTGAAGTTACCATGAACTTTGATATTACATGCTGATAATTTTATAAAGTTTCTCTCAAACCATAAGACATTTGGGTTTAATTCCATTTTTGCCAGTTTTAATGATATTAACCTATTATGTGGACTATCTATTAATATTTCATGTGGTTAATGAATTTTATTTAAGGTGGTAAGTTGAGAAACACAGCCGCTATATCAATTGCATAGCTATATTAGGATATAGCTATGCAATTATTATGCGTATTGACACTGCCATGCAAACATATTTAAGGATGCTAAGTTGAGAAACACAACCACCAATTGGTCGTGTAGAGGAATCGTACGAAGGTCAACTAGAGGACAACTGTAGGAGATTCCCATGTTAGCTACATTCAACCATATTCTACTAATCTTTAATGGCATTGAGAGATGTGGGCATTATTACAATGGTCGAGTCCGCATTTGGACATGCATGTCTGAATGGTTTCCCTTACATGTAAAACCACCCTTCCACTCTTTTCTCTGCTTTCCTTAAATGGAATCCTCTCAATTAGTAGAAGTTGACTACCCTGTTTAGTTGATAAATAAGGTTCGAATCCTCCTTCTTTAGGAGTTAGTCTCCAAGATATTGTACAATCTAATAATACTACCAAACATACTCTTTTGTATTTGCACTTTCCAATGAATAAAATGAGATTCTAATTTGAGCATCTGATTTTGCATTAGTTTTAGAAGATACTCATCCAAGGGGGCCCACTTGGTGAGTAATATATTCATTTAGTTTAGTTAGATTAGTATTAGCTTATGTTTAGTACTTAGTTAAGAATTTGGCATTGATTGTTCCTGTAGCCACTAGAATTTCATTCTTTGACTGTTCCTAACACCAAAGCAGGCAAAGTAGTTTCCTATTTGCTGCTCAAATTTTCATTCCTATCATGCATGTTCAATTTAAGTTTAATTTTTGAGTAATTTTCAACATTTACCTTGTTTCTTTCTATGCAATTTACTTTTATCATTAGATCTGTCTTAGCCGTAGAATGAAGATGACTACATTGAGTCCCTAGTGCATATACTGTGTTGACCCATTTCAAGTTCACATCCTTGGGCTGAAAATTTAAATGCACCTTCATGATGGTTAAAATGGTTATTTAGGTTAGATGTCTAATCTCTGAATCATGGCTATAAAGGATTAGTTATCAAAATCATTGTAGGAGGCTGACACCTTTTCCACAAAATTAGTACAAACTTGGTCTTCGACAAGGATTTCACACTCTGGGGACACTTGTGCATTACACTAAGAAGGTGAAGGATCTTGCTTAATGTATTTGACTAATCTGTCTTATTCTACAGGATTAAGTCTTAGATACTCAGCTTGGGAAATTTGGACTTTTGTATTTTTACAAGACTCGATTATATCAAATGGATTGGTAACAGAGAAATTCAAGGAATGTGTAGGAGTTACCTCAGTTTATATAATTTTGGAGGCATTCTGCTTTGACTTCTTTTGTCTTGTCAATAAGAATTTGGGAGTTGATGACGAATCAAATGCCTCCCCTCTTTCATGTTGAGCCCTTGTAATGATGACACAAATTGGATCGTCCACTCTTACGCATACATTCTCTTTGGCTTTTGATTATGGTACAAATTCAAATAAATTCATGCCTCATCCTTGAGATGGATTTGGTTCTTCCACATATGGCTCTTATGTACCTTCACTGGTTGACATCATCTACATAAATTAGATCATATCTAGGAAACTTACACCATCATGGTCAAAAGTCAAGTGGAAATTACAATGGTTATTCTTACTTGAAGAAGGGGAAACCTCAATTGCCAATCTTTGAGGAGGAGCACCCAAAGATAATGTTTTGTTAGGAACCCCCTGATAATTGTAATCTCTTCTAGGGACATCCTGATAAGATGTATGTGAAGGCCCCTTTGGTATTTTCCTTTTAAGAGTAATTATATCATTGGCTAATCTATGTATAACTGGATCAGTAAAATTTATGGGCAAAGACCTACCACTCTACAGTTCCTTTTTCCACTTTCCCGCTACAATCAAATCATCTTCAACGGATAAAACCAATTTTTGGGAAACTCCCACATCAGTAGCTCCTTCCCTTTTGATAGTGAAGCTTATGTTTGGTGGTAGAGTGTTGATAAACATAGCCTTTAACAACTCACCTCCCAGCCTCATATTTGCAGGAATTCTATTGAACAATTTGTTGAATTTGGCTACAAAGTCTCTCATTGACTCATGAATCTCCTTCTTCATAGACCCTAATTGGGCAACTAGGACTTGATCATTTTTAGAAAACTTAAATCCATCTTCAAAATTCATTCTAAAAGTATTCCAATTATTAATAGTACCATTTGGAAGAGAATAAAACTAGTCAGCAGCTGCATCCGTTAGAGAATATGCAAAAATCCTCATGGAAATGTCTTCATGTTTTATAGCTAGAATAGAAGAAGTAGTGAAAAAAGCTTGCATGTGCTCCTCGAGAGAAACTTTCCCATCTCCACTAAATTTTGGTACAGTATTCCCTGCACCCTTTGGAAAATCATACAACTAAGCTCTAGCTCTAAAAGTGAGGGGGCCTATTACAGCTCCCCAAGGGACTGGTTGGGCCATGAAAATGGGATTATGGATAGGAAAACTTATCTACAATGGAAGAACTGTGCCGAGTAAAAGGAGAAAATGACAAGATTTACTAGGAACCCCAGTAGGAATATGACTAGGAGTAGGAGATGATGCTCTACTAGTGGATTTAGATTTAAATTTTTGGTTAGGCAAAAAATTTGAGAAACCTGTTGATGCCAAAAATTGCAAGGTAACAAATATTTGTGGGAAACTTAGTTAAAGGGGGGGCCTATTGCGCTAAACCGAGTAACATGTAGATTTTGAAGAAGTCGACTCTTCTATAACTCGGGTTTTGAATGGGAAAATGAAGTAGATATAAAATAAAAGGAACTAACTAGGGTGATGCGCCAAGAATTAGATGTGAAGTACGATAGACATATCTTACAGATGCGATCTAAGGAGCCGTTCAACAATCTGATATGCTCAAAATAATGATAATAAAAGGGAAAGACCTAAATAGTTTATTTCATGACATAAAATAATTTGCATAGAGCTATACTGAAAGAAAAGAGTCAAAGATATGGTTCCAAATCAGAATTCTATTAAAATCATTGAAGTTGCAGACAAACTATTTCATAAACAACACAGTATAGAGTTATCAATAGTTAAGAGATAGAAAGGCCAAATTACAAGGGCACAGTCGATGAGTCTTTTACAATTATCAATCAAAATAAAGTCCTGGTATCTTCCTAATCCTTCTATAGATATTTCAAACTAGAAATAATAAACTTTGTAATTGCTTCTTCCACCACTTACTAACTAACTAGTAAAGAAGAAAAATCTTTTTTAACTTCTCAAGAGAAGTAGTATATATAGCCAAGGGCATCCACCACTTGAAAGATCATAAAAGGATATCCATCATGAGTCATATTGCTTTCAACAATGATTCATCATGATTGTTGTAACATAAAGATTCTCGAGCATGAATCCAATCGTTCGCTAGCCAAATACATTCTCTACAAAATGATGGCAGTGGTCTCGATCAACACTATGCAAATAAGTGTCGCCCCTAGGAAAAATCAGTTAGAGCACATGGCATTATGGTAGCCTAGTGATTTCACCACTTCTCTCTTTGTATACAGCTACGCCAAAGGAACACGTGGAAAAATTTCACAACTTGTAGTTCGTTCTCCTCGTCCTTTGATGAGAGCTTATGATGAAAAGACATGTAGCACCGTCTCTTTTATCAGTACCTCTTGAGGGGCCCTCTAAACATTTGCACAGGTGAAGGTTGTGTGGTAGTCAGTTAGGATCTGAAAGAGAAGGGAAGGGAAGCTCCCCTTCAATTAGTGCTTTGGTGACATGTGGTGGCCTTTGGTCGAGGACATCAAAAGACTATCGGGAGGCTTTTCAAAAACATTGGAAGTAGTCAGAAGTTGGGCAAGACATCAAAATAACCCAAAGGGAGCATGGGGGTATATAAATATCCACAAATTTTGGTGACTACCAGGGGAGTTTCACCTGTAGAACAGTGAATCCAAATTTTTTTGGTTTTGCAAACCAAAGCTTTATTCCTTGGGAATTGGAATCGAAGCTTAGAAAGGGTAACCTATAAAGGCAGCTACTCAGCTTCCTAGGGCATTGATATAGAGCCCAAGATCTCGTGTGCCTCGTGCAGGTCAATTATTTCCTCAAAGGACAGTATTGTAGATATCCCAAACCCATCCTCAAGCTAAAACAGTAGCCACATGATCTGATGAGTTACACACTCAATGTCTTCAGTGGTAGGAGGCTAGCTAAAACTTTGAAACACTGATAAATCCCGATTCCTTTCCTCAATTTTGGTCGCAATTTTGGGTAGCCACTTGGAATTGGATAAACTCCCTTGCAACCCCAATGACTAATTTTCGATCCTTGATCCCTTCTTGTTCAAGATCCTTGCTTGGCACTATGTACAACTTACCTAGCAGTCTTTCTTCTTCAGGAACCTTTTCTCCTATGGATTGCGAGAGTTGTTCCATTGTTCCGCACACCTCTTTGCATAGATTTTTCACCTGCGCCATGAACCAAAGTGTGGCTTGGAGTGTTGGGCATAAATTCTTGACCTTCTCCCAGTAGGAAGTGTACAAGTTTTGGGCCACTAGGCTAAGGTCTGACTGTGAAGGAGGAGTTTGAACAATTATTTTCAAAAGGTTAATCTTTGCATCTCTTGTTCCAATCTCTTGTGTTAGCCCTTCAATTTGTGTAGTGGTAGAGGTGAGCTTATCCTTTAGGTCATTTTGTGTGGCCAACCATTTTTCCTCAGCTTGGATTTGATTCATAGACTCTTGATCCAAGGAGAGTCAGAAATTCTTGATAGCTTCCTGAAATTGATCCCGTGCGCTTGCTTGGTTTGCCTCCTTTTCTCACACCATTTTCTCTAGATGGGAATTCAATTTTTGTAAATATTTGATATTCTCTTGAACCTCTCCCTTCGACTGGGGAAACCTATCAAATAATTCCTTGTTTCTTTGTTGTAGTTCAGCTATCCGATCTGACTCCTGAGCTTGTAATTTCTCAAGCTCCCTTTGCAAGCTAGTCCATTTCGCTGCACATTTTGTGCAAGGTTTACCCTTTCTGCTTCCTATGATTTATCCTTGTCTAATGTGACGTCCAACCTTGCCTTGACATTCTTAATCTCATCCTCCATCTTCTTCAATTTATGACCAGACTTAAGAAAGTTAGTAGTCACTACTCGTTGCATCTCCTCTAGTAGCTCAACTTTATCTTGTAGTTGGGCGACACACAAATCTAGTCCAATGGCATGGATATCATAGTCATCAGGCTGCATTTGTCCCTATGGTTTGAAAATATTTGGATGTAGGGTTGCAAAATGCAACAATTGATGAGCCTCATTATAAATTGTATGGATCCTATGCTTTGTTGGCCTCTTGGCATCCTTTTCTCTTTGCTTCTAGAGTCAGAGAGCTCACGCCTGCTTCATCATATTGCTCTGAGACAAGAATTGAGTTGGAAATTTGATGCACTCACCTACAAATGGTGCATTGGGAGGGATAGCAAAAGGGAAAGAGATGCAAGTGACCTCAGATGTTTTCTTCTTCGGAAGGGGGACCGTGAGTGAAGAGAAAGGAGGAATGCTCCGAATCCTAGGTGAGGAAGGCATGGAGGGGCTTAATGGGAATGGTGGTGGTAATGGAGATGCAATGGGCTCTAACAACTATGAAGGTTGAGTTAGAATTGACTCAGATGATGCAACAGGGATAATGACCTCAAACATCAATGGGGTGGAAGACATGGATGCGGTCAAGGAGGAATATGGGGATGTCGAAGGGACCTAGGCCAGTGATGGGGTAGGTTGTGGGGTAGTGAAAACCATCTGTTCAATATTATAAAACTGGGAGAAACCTCCCGTAGCCATTTCAAAGGAGACAAAGATAGCTAGGCCAATACTTGGGGTGGTGGGCATCAAAAGGAAGTGAAATAAACAAGAGATTGTGAATCAAGAAGAGGGGGAGAGAGAGATACCTGAGAGGTCAATTCTATCTCTCATGCTTGGTTGACTAAAACCTCTTGCACACCACCTCCGATAACACTATCAGTGCACTGCCTCTTGCTTGGCGGAGAGTTCTCCAAATCTACCACCTTTATTGATTGCTACATATTTGTGAGCTTCCTCACTGTCACAGGTTGAGATTGTGAGGAATATGATTGCAAGGTACTCATTCGAATACTCCTAACAGTAGCACTAGGTTGCATCTCCACTTTGTGTTTCTACTTTCCCTTGTGAGAGCGCGACGGGGCATCTTCAGTTTTGGGCTTCGACGCGTCACTTGTGTCACTATCTGAATGTTCTTGGTTCTAGAGGTTATCAAATTTATCATCGGTTTTAAACACTAATGATTGTTGGAAAGGGTTGGTGGTGTTATTGATCTCCTAGCAGTAGATCCTGAAATTTTGAATCTTCTTTGGTTTCCAACCCTGCTGCCTCTCCAATATATTTCAGAGGGTAGTATTTATGCATTTATTTTCATCGTCCTTCTCCTTGACAAGATATAAGTCAAGCCATGATGGCCTCCGATTGTCTGTCGGGATTTGAGCCAAGTTCCCCCAGATTCAACTAATATCTTTGGGTGGATTTCGTCATGTTTCCTAGTAGTGTCAAGGGCAATGCTTTACTTTAATAAATGTGTCACCCAAGTCATCCTTAAGGTTGTAGTCCCATTTATCACAAACAAGAACTAGCCTGAGGTATTCTAGCTTAGCTTGAAGTAACTCTGCTAACTTTCTCTTCACCATGATCACCATTTGTAGCTTATAGGGCATTTGGAAAACCCTCACTTTTTCTTCTTTAGGTAAGAGAAAAATTTCCAGTCCATAATAGCCATTTGTCGGAAGACCTCGAGGGCTAATACTCGATTGGTGATGGATGTGGGAAGTCAGATTGACTCTTCATAAAAACCATGAACTCGAACACATGTGAATTCTTCACCAAGGAACCAATCACATTTTAGGAATTGGGATTGTATCTAGCCGGTCTGATCGCTTGACAGTCGATAGTAGTCACTATCCTCACCAAGATCGTACAAAATCGGATTCAAGAATTTATTTGAAAATACATAATAATTGTAGGTGGAACAAAGGATAGGATTCCATACCGAAACTAGCTTCTGGTGCTTATTCTCATCAAACATCGATAACTTCATTTTTTCCCTTAAGAAGCCAAGATTTTGATGCATAAACATATAGGCAAGGACAAAAGGATACCTAAACTTCCCTATAGTCTTGAACTCGCTGATCTATTTCTTCATATCTTTGATGATAACTCCTGTGAATTCATACTAGAAAGGCTCCTTCTATCTCTTGAGTTGGAAACCCAAACCCAACTGAGGTTCGAACATGATCTTGTCATCATCTAGGCCGAACACAAAAGCCATCATGGAGAAGGCATCTTTCATATCCACCTATTTATAGTCGGCACTGTTAGGTCTAAAAAATGCAGGTTTGAACCACGAGAGATTGCCAAGCTCTCACAAAACTATTGGCCAACTAACAAGGCCAACTAGTATAGTTGAACCTTCTACTCTTAAGGCTTTGCTAAACCTAGGCGGGTATACCTATATGAATGCTGCAGATTTTGAACTATGCTTCCTACTTGACTAAACTATCCACAATGGAAATTTGATAGTGGAGAAATATGATCTAAATTTGGTATAAATTGTATATTCAATATCAAGGTAAAATCCAATATGTTCAGTTGATAGATGTTAAATGGAATTAATAAAATTAAATAATGAAATATGGAAGACTAGTGCCTTGTTGGGTAAACGGAGTCAAATGAAAGCCTTAGATGAGTGGTTCCTATCTAGCAAGCTCTCTAATTGTTCGGCATACACATATGAGTTTATAACTGGTATAAACATGCAAGAATGTGATTGAAAGACCT
>CM021107.1:76180098-76459495 GCA_007115665.2 Sequoiadendron giganteum | reverse complement strand
ATTATCTTATGTTGATATGTTTCATATATCAAATATTCAGGGTTAGATAAATTTTATGTGATCATATGATAAAAATTGACCCAAACCTTGGTGAGTATGTTATGTGAAGAAAACTTTAGGACTCTTTGGGAAACTAATGAGCATGAATGGCCAATGAGATTTTTTCAAAATTTTACAGTTCTAACAAGCACGATGATTCATATTTTTCAATAGTGCCTTGCTATCCTGGGGCCTTCTAATTTCAACATTATAAAAGTCGAGGGCATCTCTCCTAGTCCTCCAGAATTTGGAGCCCTTCTTCTGGCTGAAAAAGCTCCATTGATCATTCTCTGATCCCCATTTTAGGAATGCACAACATGTGCCTAAGAGCCTCCATAGTTAGCATGACTCTTAGTCTCCTTCTTTCAATGGGACCAGCTGTCAAATTGAAGCACATAAAAACTTTCACAAATCATTTATGGGCAGTGGAGCACATAAGGGACCATGTATTGGGGAAGCCTGAAGTGCCATTGCTTGAATGGTGGTTGATTTTTGAAGGATTTTTTCCTCCTAGTGAAAGCATCCTCCCTTAAGTCCTTAGGGTTAGTCTTGAGCTCGGTGTCGTAGATATTATCCCTCCTCTTTTACCAAGCTAGCATCTTTGACTCCACCCCTCTTTGTTGATCGTTTGTGAGGCTATTCTAATTTCTCTGGGATTCTAGGCATAGCATAGGACTTCTATTCCTTGAAAAAATTGACCATGGGTGCGACGATTATCACATTGGCTAAGCTTTGAGATGCTTCACCAAGCTCACCCATTTGTGGGTTTTGGCCTACTTCAGAGATAGTGGATGCCATTTTTCTTTGAATTTATGAAAACTTTCTACACCATTCTTTGCAACTCTACGCTCTGATAATTCCTTTCACTATTCCTGTATCAAATTTTCTTTGCTTTAAACAAACGCATGAAACACTTTCTTTTGTTTCCTTCTTGAAGTGGTAGATGTCAGTTGCTTTTCTAGTATTAAATTCGGCATGTACTGTCGCCTTCTCAGTGTGTGTGAAGCAAACTACTTGTCATTTTGAAATGACATGTATTCATAATAACCCAAGGCACTTACACCCATTGTGTGATTTTCCTTGGAAATTGGGTTGGCGATTTGAAGGTAGGCCAAGAGTTGCATGTCGTGGTAATTAATACCCCCGAACGAAATGATTATGCCAAGGTATGCGATACACCTCAAATGGATTTTCATTTTTCTTGGGCAGTGAGAAACACCTAGCAGGATGACACCTCATCATCTAGTTGAAAAGGTTACTGTTAAATGTTTCCAGTAAATGTTTCCAGTAGCTTGTGCTGATTAATTAGCTTGCCTTGAATTTTTATGCAACAAATCATACCTGTAGATGCAACTTGTTGAGAATTTTGAATGAGCCCTGGTGCGATGTTTGAGGAAATATTTTGTTAACCTCATGCTTATGATATGTGAAATACCATGCTTATCCTTGCCTTTCTATAAATAGGCATCTAGTTAGTAGCAGAATCACACTTAGCAATTTAGTGAAATCAAAATTAGGTGAGTGGTTTAGCCTTTCAGTAATTGCGGTCTACTTAGCATTTGTGTAGAGTTTGGATATAGGTTCTCTATATAGGGTCACTGTCTAACAATTGTATAGAGGTTGACCACTCACAAGCCACAAATGGCTTTTCTTGGTGAAATTTTGAGCAGGCGTTTGAGGAAGATGATGAAGAACAAGCATTCCTTGTCCATTGTAGCTATGAAATGGGTCCTAGGTAAATATTTCCTTGAATACGAAGATAAATATAGAGTAAACACTGACCTTTTCTCTCATTTCGTAACATCTGACCTTTTCTCTCATTTCGTGACATCAATACTTGATATTCAAGTCCCTAAGTTGCTTATCATCCACTTAGTAACCAAAATATTCTTGAAGTACCTAAACGGTCTCGAGGAGGTGGTGGAAAATGTTGCATTTGATGAAGGGATCCCAACTACAGGTGACCTCCATAGGTTTATTGAAGAGGACGCGATTGTCCCATGGCTAGCATTCATAAGTGGCTTTCGCCTTCAATTGTGAGAAGTTCATTGTCAAAAGGTTACCCATGCATGCTATTTTCTATTTAGGATGTATAGCTTGGTGCCCTTTTATGATATTGACTAGTACACTAACTTAAGGAACCTGGTGTTCCCACCTTCTCCCACTTCTTCTGATGGTGTTGTTGGTGTAGCTGAGGATGAGATGGTGCCAAATGATGTTGTTGTTGTTGCTATCCATGACTAAAAACTCCCCTTTCTACATTTAATACTGAGACTATGTTAGTCCTTTTGTATATAGCTTGAAGAAGGCTTTATAGCATATATATAGGTATATACTCCTTTGAAAACGTGGCCTCTAAGCCATTTTTCTATTGTAATTTTAAAGTATATAAATATAATGAAGATATCTCTTATATCTAACATCTCTACCCTACTGCATAATTTTCATTTTTTTGAGCATTTGTGTTATTTTCTGCTATCATAATGTGAGTCCTTGTTGTTTAATGGATTAGGAAGACCGACCAAACAAAAAGAATGAAGAGGCAAAAATAATTACAGTAACCATATATTTACATGGTAGAACAGTTTTATTGAACTATATAGAATTGTTTAAGTGAATTCCCTTGATAGGAACCCTTGACACTTCTCTTTCTACACTTTTTTATTCAAACGCCTTGTGTCACTGGAATTATTATGAGAAGAACCTCCTTACTGTCAAATTTTTCATGTCGGTCGGTTCTTAACCCTTGCTAACTAAGTTTCATTACCATACCCTTACCATCAAACCCTTGGGGTAAACATTTATCTTGTAGAGGAAGCACACTTGCTCTCGCTACACAGATTGATTCCATAGAGGGTGGCGGGTGGTTTCTTGCTGGAGTTTGGTTTAGACTCTCTTGGACTGGAATGAGGCCGAAAGTCCAGACACTTGGCTTGATTGAAACTTTAGTCTTGAGATTCACTAGAATTTTGGTTTGGCATGCCAATTCAGCCTCTCTCTATGACTAAAACACCGATTGGACGATGCTGGGATCATATTCTCTGAATGTTTCATCTGACTAAGCCAACAGTTGTTCATTTTCTTTTGGAAAATGTATGCATCATTCTGCATATTGATGTAGGATGCTCCCTCTGACTTTAGGATTATTTGCATTTCTAATTTGACCATTTGCATAATCACCTTCAATTGTTATGAACTTCCTCTTATTATTTTTTATATTACCCAAAGGGAAACCTTCAAAGTGACCAAATTATTTGGAAATTCATGGAGTTCTTACTATGCTTCTTGTTTGTCCTTGCTTTTAGTCATCCCTGCTTGGAATCATCTTGTAACTTCTCCTAGTTGTGAATTGTCCAAGGTGATGTGTTCACCACTATTGAATACTTTCCAAATATTTCCATCCTCTAGTGTTGTGAGTTGGAGTATCATTCTCTTAGAGCATTGGTTTTACGTTGGGTCTGGTACTAGTTCGGATTGAGATTTGATTTTGACAAAGCTTTTTGTATCATCATTTTGTTCTTGAGGAAAAACTTGAATATTGAAAGTTCCAAAGCTCTTAATTAGGTCTCGGACCTTTACTTCAGAGGATCTTGTATGGCTATCCTTCTCAAAATTGATATTCTGAACTTGATTGTTGATTAGTTTGAAAACCCCAAGTCGATCTATTTGCTTGATGTTGATTTGCTTTGTCAGGCTCAAAATTTATATGAGGCCTTTGCATTTAGCCTTGTCTCTAGGATAGGAAAAATGGGGCCGGAGGGACATGATTATATCCTTGCTACTTTGGGAAGTCAAGTTTACTTTAGTTTTTGTATTGACCTCATATCTTGAACTATCAAAATGTAGCAACCATAGTTCAGTCGTCGAAAAGCCTTTTGGTTTTTCTGCCACTTTCAGGATTGCTTGATCCTCATCATAAATAACATAAGTTTCTAGTCCAATGGCATGATAATTTTTGAAAGGATGTTTATCAATAAAATCACCTAGGAGAACCTCCTCTAATCAGTCTGATCTCCAATGATTTCTTCATCTTCTAGAAGCTTGATGCAATGCATCTCCTCCTTGGTTATGGAGGTGTGAGTTGATTCAAAGACTGCCTTGGGTTCATCTGTAACATGTTTGGGATGCAAAGGTTCAGAGTCTAGTTTCATTCTAGATCCATGCTTGGTCCTTATAATTAGGTGTGACCAATCTAAAGAAAGGTATCCACCTAGCTTGGAAGTGAATTCTCTAGATAGTCATAGACCAAAAATTGGAGGGATATCAATGATTATGATATCCTACTTGAATTTGATATTTGCGAAGATAAACAAAGTTAATGGATGGTCCTTAATCATCCCCACAATATTGACCATATTACTGTCCAATTGCATGACTCCCTTATTCAAAGGTTCATAGCTTAATCCCAAGGCTTCAACTATTAGCTTGACCATGACTGTGGTGTTGGCATCAGAGTCAATCATGGAATTATGCAGTAACTTCTTACCCACATTAGGGTTAAGAGAAATAGCCTTGGCTTTGGTTTTTCTTCATCGATTCTGATGTTGATTCTTCTTCAAGATCTTTGTTGGAGGCTTCTTCCATAATATTTGCAATAAATTTGGCTGGTGGAAATAACTCAGTAGTTTCCTCCTAAAGTAATTGCTCCTTTGGTCTTGCGATCGGGTCTTCTTGAAGAGCCCTTTGTAATAGTGTATTTTGTTCCGGCATAGCTAGGATTTCACACAAGGAAATTTTAGCCAATGATTTATTTAATTTCTCTAAAACATCCAACGGTGACAAACTCTACTTGTTTTCATCCTTAGTTCTATTGGTGATGGTCTTCTTTTGCGGAAGGCTTTGTGTCGCTGCTGTAGGGGAACTAGTCTTGCGGTCAAGATTATTTTCAGGCTGCCGACTTCTTAGTTGTGGGCTGCTTATTTCATTGGTGGGTCTCCCTTTGGAGCACGTTTTGTGATTAGACTGCACTCATGGGGTTTTGGGAGTGGAGGCTTCGAATGTGAACATTGCTTCCTCTCCTTCTAGACATGAGAAGAGGGTGTAGTCTGGACCTATATCGGTCTCTTGTTCCAAAGATATTCCTTGCATTTGAATAGTGAGTACCATGTTTTCCATTTGCTAAGAAGTATATGCATAATCCCCACTATCTGATATTGTGCCTTGACTGCGCTACTCTACTATCTTTTGTTGCAGATTGTTGCATTGGAAATTTTGGGGCATATGTGAATCGTCACAAGAAAAACACTACCGTCATCGATCAATTTTTTTTGTCCTACAATCAGCTCTTTGTTAGAGCTCAGGTTGGCATTCTGCAATGGAATGGGTAGCGACACTATTTGACTTGTCTTTGGCACCTAAAATTTTTGGTGATCGCCTCCTTGGAATTGGTTTTGTTGGTAAGAGGGCCTTTTTCCTTGATAATTCTAATAGGTTGGCTTTGGAGGAGTTTCTTGGTTATGTTTAATGATAGTTGTCTTATTGGCCATAGCCCACAACATTTCCTTTATGTTTCTCATCTCATCTTTTGATGAACCGGTTGCAACATTTTGTGGTGTGCTTGCATATGTGTATATAGATTATAGAGGAGCAACCGGTGCAGTCGTCGGTGTTGCCTGGATGTGAGCTGGCACTTCAAGGAATATTTTCATGATGGGCTGAGGAAAAAGTTTCCCAGCATCGATCAAATTTCTCTCTTCTTTAATTGCGATGCTATATGCATCTGGTAGAGTGCTTCTACCGAGTGACTGAATCATCATTGAGATATCAATGTTGATGGATTTTAGGTAAAAAATGAATGCCAAGTCGGGTGGTGGGTAGATTGTAGCTTGAAATATTTGCCAATTTATGTGGAACGAGTGTTGAAGTTGGTTAGGGCTTCATATGTAGCTCATTTGATGGTCTCCAGTTGATGATACTAGGAAGACATATCTCCATTGTTCGAGAATATTTCATAAAATGGATCCTTGAGCTCGTCTCAGGTGCCGATAGTATTAGCTAGCAGAGTGTGATACCAATTTGATGCTTTTCCTCTAAAAGAAGTTGCAAGTAACCTTAGTGCTATGTTTTGATCTATAAATTTGTGTACCAAACATACGCCTGCTACATCTTGTAGATGTTCAGATGGCATACTTGGACCATCTCCAGTGAACTTAGGGATAGAATTAAGGGAAGAGATCGGGATGGGGGCCCAAACCACTAGTTCTATAGGTGTTCTAAGAGGAATCGTCGTGTCCCATGCCACATAATTCCAATTGGAAATAGGTAGCATGGCTGGTGGAGGGTTTGGGATGTTTATGTGATAGGCTCTAGTTGGTACCAACCCTAATGGTGGTACTAACAAACCAGGGTTGCTTACTATTTGGGATCTTGTGATGGGTTGATGACTGATATACTTGATTAAGTTTTAAGCACATTTCATTGGTCCCACTAGGCATGCCATGAAAAAAAAAAATTGTTGATGCCAAAAATTGGTAATGTAACAGATCTTTGTGGGAAACTCAGTTTAAGGGGGTACCTATTGCGCTAAACTAGGTAACCTCTGGATTTTAAAGAAGTTGGCTCTTCTATAACTAGGATTTTGAATGGGTTTTAAGCAGATATAAAATAAAAAAATATAACGAGGGCGATGCACCAATAATTGGATGTGAAGAACGATAGACCTATCTTATAGATGTGATCTAAGGGCCTGTTCAACAATCTGCTATGCTCAAAATAACAATAATAAAAGGGAAAGACCTGAATAGTTTATTTCATGACATAAAATAATTTTCATAGAGCTATACTTAAAGAAAAGAGTCAAAGATGTGGTTTCAAATCAACATTATATTCAAATCATTGAAGTTGCAAACAAACTATTTCAAAAATAACACAGTATATAATTATCAATAGTTAAGAGACAGAAATGCCAAATTATAAGGGCACAGTCTATGAGTCTTTTACAATTATCAAACAAAACAAAGGCCTGTTGTCTTCCTAATCCTTCTATAGATATTTCAATCTAGCAATAATCAACTCTGTAATTGCTACTTCAACCACTTAGTAACTAACTAGTAAAGAAGAAAAAGCCTTTTTAACTTCTCAAGAGAAGTAGTATATATAGCCAAGGGCATCCACCGCTTGAAAGATCATAAAAGTATACCCATCATGAATCATATTTCTTTTAGAAATGATTCATCATGGTCATTGTAACAAAAATATTATTGAGCATGAATCATGTCATTCACTAGCCAAATACATTCTCTGCAAAATGATGGCAATGGTCCCGATCAACACTGTGCAAACAAGTGTCACCCCTAGGAAAAATTAGTTAGAGCACGTGGCAGTATGATAGCTTGGTGATTTCACCACTTCTCTCTTTGTATATAGCTATGCCGAAGGAACATGTGGCAAAATTTCGTGACCTGTAGTTCATTCTCCTCGTCCTTTGATGAGATCTTGTGATGAGAAGACATGTGGCAGTGTCTCTATTATCGGTATCGCTTGAGGGGCCCGCCAAAAGTTCACACAGGTGAAGGTTGCATGGTAGGAAGTCAGGATTTGAAAGAGAAGGGAAGGGAAGCTCCTCTTTGATTAGTGCTTTGAAGACACATGGTGGCCTTTGGTCGAGGGCACTGAAAAACTATCAAGAGGCTTTTCAAAAACATTGGAAGCGGTCAGAAGTCAGGAAAGACATTAAAATAACTCGAAGGGAGCATGGGGGTATATAAATATCCACAAAACCTACTAATTTTAGTAACTCAAAATCTTCATCAGTGATTTGTTTCTTCTTATCTCCCCTTGTGTACCTTTTAGGCGCCATAATTGAATAAAGAAATAGATTACAAAGTCACCAAATTCTAATCACTAATGGTTTTGTGGAAGATTTTGTCTATTGTTCAATTGATTCCTAGGTTGGTTGTTTGGGACTAGCACCATAGGAACTCTAACCCTCTCAACCATAGGTGCAATATTTTCTACAAAAATAATTTCTTGAGCATTTTCAAAATGCAAAGAATTCTCTCTTATTATCTCACCAAGTTCTTCTTCTTCCAATACTTCATTAACTTGATGATACTAAAGTTTGGTTCTTATTTTTTGCCAAGCAAGATGTTGAAGACCAATAACTATATCCTCTTGATCACCAACTAACCAGTCTACATTGGGTTAGAGAACAAGAGCATTACGCTTTTAAAGAACCATGACCAACAATCAAAAAGCAACTCATAATGCTTTCCTCTTATTAGTAATTTGAGTGTAGGAGAGTATGGATTTACTGATGAAGAAAATGGACTCCTGAGATATATTGTTAATCCATTCACTGGTTTCTCTAGAATAACTTAGATTCTTTTTAATTTGTTGAATGGCAAGGATATCAATACCTTCTACCTAAGAGCTTGAGGCTCCTCTAGGTGCAAAGGAGTAACCATGGAAGAGATAAAGTTACCTAAAGTAAGGACTTGAGACTATACCTTCACCTTCTCTTTTCTCTCTTCTTTTACTCTCTTAATCAAAGCATTAATTGAATAATTAGCATGGTAAACATCACCATCAAGTGTTGGAGTCCTCATTATATCAACATGTGTAGTTTTGTAGTCTACCTCAGTTAGTTCATTATCATATAATTCCTTCATAGCATCAACAATTTCTAGCACTTGATTTCTAGAGGTGGTATCCGTTGACATTCTTGACATTCTTGACATTCTTCAAGCATTCTTGGGCTTTGAATAACTTTGAAGTAACTTTGCAACTATGTCAACTTCAATTGTCATTGTGGGAGTATACTTCCTTTTCTTCTCTACTTCCTTCTTCAACCATTCCGGGGAAGCTACTACTAAACTTGAATATGTGTTTCTACTAGCAATCTCATGAGGGTTATCAGGAGTACCTTTTGAATTCTCAATCAGAGAATTGGGCATCTCACACAAAGGAGGAAATGTATTATCTTCAGCAATCTACCAGAAAATGGCTTCAAAATCAGCAAGCATAGACTTCATTTGACCGACCTTCTTCTTAGGGGTTGGAGAGGGCATACTATCTTGTTCATAGACTGACTTTAACTTATTTATTTCTTTTGGCTTCTCACCATCACCTCCTAACTATGAATTTATACTATAGTACCTGGTGGCCAGTCTCCCTAATGACATACTCACACTGGATGATAGTGTAAACCCTTGTTCATTCTTCTGTGATAGCCTAGGCTCCTGAGCAGAGCCAACCACTTCTCGTGATTTTCCATCCAACCAGTCCTAAGTCCATTTGATCACTAGGGAAGCACGTGGTATCATATTAAAGACCTCATTCTTACTCCAATCAAATTTAGGGTGTGACTTGTTGGCCAATTTTTCATATTCAAGATCAATGACCACTGAATCATTAACCACATTTTTAGGAATACAGAATGAAAGACCGAAGACTTGAATCTATCTCAAGTTTAGCCTCATGTAATCTCTTTTCAAGACCTCATTTTCATCAATACAATCTTCCCAAAATTCTTCTATAGAAGGGGGGTGCTGAAATGAACTTCCTCCATACAAATTCTACCTCACTAAACCCTTACTATCAAATTTGGCTCTTATTGACAGTTACTAGAGATTATATTCCTTTAGAATTTCTTCATCTCCTCTAGCCATCTAGTTTGTTTTGCACACAAAAGAGGGAGTCTTCAATAGGAAATCATATCCCTTTTTCCCCATGTTTAGATACTAAATATTTACCATGGCCATCTGCTGACAAACCTCCAGGAAAACCAAAAAATCTTCAAGATATCTGGGTAATCTCAACAGAGCTTTCTCAAAACCCCCATTTCTCAGATAAGAGAATGAATCAAATTGAACATAAAAACTCTTGAACTTTCACACAAGAGAGGCGAATTCAGGAGAGAAGCACATTTTTGGGTTTCCATATAACTTTCTTACAACCTTGATTGAAAATGTATCATTAACCCAACATAAATCCCCCATTCCTCTATTTTCACACCAACAAAATGCAACTAAGAAACAACCATGTTAAAGGAATTCAAAGTGATCTACAACGGATATGAAAATAAAGAAAATAGGTTCACCAATAGAAATGAAGAGAAATAGGGTTATTATGGACCTATATTCCTCAATTCATTAGGAAATGAGATCCACACAATGGAAAGACTATGAACCTTGAGGTGAGTTAAGTCAAAGTGTGAATCTGGAAATTTCATATTTTGCAAGGATGGGGGTCCTGATTAAACAACACTTTGGGGATAAAGATTAAAAAGAGAAAACTAACTCTAATATGAAATACACAACTTGGATCTTGAAGATTAAACTCAAAAATGATGGAAACAAAAATCAAATTGTAGATCTAAGAGAGGAAATATGATGTGTACCAGTCACCAAAAGTTCTTTGTTGAAGCTGACTTGGGACTCTTTTGCCCAAGGGAAAATGGGTCCTGGTTTAGGGTTTTTCTGTAGCTATTAGGAGCCTTTGCAACAAATCTGAATCTCTGAATTTTCTGAGGTTTTAGGTTTGAAAAACCAAAAATAAATTCTATAATTGAGTTTTCGTGAGATGAAAACTTTCTTGACAACTTTTTCAAATTTGACATCTTAAATTTTTCTCTTCAAGAGATCTCCAAGATATCTTCCACCTAAATCTGTAAACACAAATCAAGAGATAATTTTTTTTTTGTTTATGGTGAATGGGGGTTTTTCATGGTCAAAATCACGTTTTGGTAGTTAAACCTTGTAATGAAATAAAATAACATGAAAGGAATGATGAATGAACAAAGAAATATCACAACTCACCAAACCCTTGAATGAACCTTGGAATGGAAATCTACAACTTGCATGAAATGGATTCAATGGATATGGATCTTGATCTTGAAACTTGATTTGAAAATAGTGCCTTGAATGGTTGAATAGATCATGAACTATACATCAACATATTAGCTCCAATAACATGCATGAAGAAAGAAGACTTTGATATGACAATTGGAACTTTGATTGCTGCAATAATTCTTCAATGAATCTTCTCTTGAATTCTTTGAAATGCTCTAATAATGCTCTTGATCTCATAAAATTTCTACTCTTGAATGCCTTGAAATTCTCTAATAATTCTCTTAATCTCATAAACTTTCTATAGGAATGCTTACTTCAAAAGTTTCTAGGTGAAACTTAGTGAAATGACCTTATATTTATAGGTATGCAACATTAATTTCTTGAAATTAAAATAACACAAGCTGACATGCAAATATAGATTTAAAGATATTAAAATACCACCAAAAACATAATTTAAATTTATGTCCTAGGTCTAAGTGAGGACCCATTCACCCATGGGAAAATGGGTCCTAGGTCACTTACCTAGGACACATATTGCTCAATGATAAGTGTTATGTTGAGGCATTAATGAATGTTAGGTTTCCTCTTCATAGAATGAAATTAGTTAGTCTTAGATGTGAATTAAAGGGGCCAATTAAGGAAAATTAACCTTAATTAATTAAGGGATCCCTAAATAAGTGTGAAAGTGTAAAGAGGTACACTCTACAACACTATATTAAGGCACTATTAAGTCCATTTTAATTAATAGGGCCCTAAACTCAATGTGAATATGTAAATACATATTACAACATTAAATTAAGGCATAATTAAGTTAATTTTAATATTAATTCCCAAATTAGGTGTGAAAATGTAAAGGGATACATTTTTCTACTCTACATTTAGCCCCCACTTTAGTGAGAGGATGACCCCATGTCAAAATTCCACTAAATTAGACATTCAAGACATCTGTGTATGTAGAAATGACAAATTCTCAATCATACAACATCAAAGACTAGAAGAAGGTGGGTGTATCAAGCTTTGACTATCCAGCATGATGTGGAACACATCTTGGTTGTTTGTCCAAGAACATTCACAAGAAGAAATTGATGTCCACTATGAAAAAAATGCACGTGCTCACTCCAAGCTAATGGAATCTAAGGATGTCCACTAGGTGAGCCCCCAGGACAATGACTTAGTGAGAAATCCATGCCATGTCTATAGGCTCTCACTATAATAACCATACCAAAGCTATCCTTCAGATAACTCTGATAGGTTGCCACACAAATAAGGCTTCAAGCTTCATAAGGCCTAACAAGTTGTGTTATGCTAAGCACCTATGAACAAGGGCAAGGCTCCACTAGCAAGCAAAGTGTGTTATGCTTGGTGGCTTTGAGGGGAGGGGTTCAAGCTTCACAAGGTTAACAATATGTATTATGCTAAACAGTTATGAACAAAAATGCAAATAAGGTTTGTTCAAAGGGATCTTGCTTAGTTCATTTAAGGTCTCTTCTTAGGGAACATTGTGCCTAATGTCTCCAAGAGAGGAAAAGTCAAAGAATAAGAGAATCACAACTTAGGGAACGCAATGCATAACATCACCACTAAGAGAAAATTTGTATGCTAAGAAATGTCAAGCTCTCAGAGGAAATCAAACCCAATGACACCACCAAGAAAAGGATGCATCACAAGAAGAAAGAAAATCGCACAATGAAACACAAGATTTACCAATGTATACCCCCAGTTTAAAGAAATTGCTACACCATTCCTGTGAGGAATTTTCTTTAAATTAGCCAATGAAGAAGACATGAGAGATTATTCGGAAAGCCCTATGCCAAGTCATATGTTCCCGAATGAAGCTACATCATGAAATAAAGAGGAAGGGGTTAGCCCAAAATTAAAACACATAAGGTATCTATAGATTTAGAGTCAGTATATCTTTGCTACAATGTGATTATAGAGCTCAAAAATGTCATTATTCCCCAAATACTCATAGAATTGAAGGAATAAAACATAAAGAAAAATCTTATGGGTCAACATGGAAGATACCTAAATGTCTCAATGCCTTGTGTCATCCCCAAAAGAAAAACACAAGACACATGAAAAGATAAATGTTTGTGACATATAGAAGAATGTAGACACAAATAGAGGAATGCACATTGTAGACACTTAAAAATTTCCTGAATGATATCATTCACTCAAATCAGGTATACTAACATCATTTCATCCTAAAACCCATCCTCTTTTCATTTAATTGATTAAATTATCCTATCTATTTAATTAATTGCATCATTTGCATCTATTAACCTAATTAATCTAATTAGGTTAATTCACCACCTTTCATGCTAACATTTCGTCTTATTAAATTAAATAAATCAAATCATTTAAGTTAAGTCCATAAGTCTTCTTATTTAATTAAATAACTCTAAAGTTATTTAATTCAATATCATTTCACTTTCTCCCTTTTCATTAAATCACTTTATGTAATGAATATCATCTAATTCCCCTTAATTGCATGATTAAACCATTTTTTAATTATCAATTACCTAATTCATCTAATCCCCCCCACTTGCAAGGGAATATTCCTCCTTTACACATTCCTCCAAAAGGGAATATTCTCATGGAATATTCCTTCCCCTTTTGCACATTAAAACTTTATTTTAATTTGCTAAATATCTATTTTCCTCACCCATGAGGATATTTTAAGGAATATTCCCTTTCTAACAAACTTACTTGACTTCTTGTGCAAGTTAATTTGTGACCTCTTGTGCAAGTTAAAAGTGTGTTTGTTTGGATTAATGTGAACCCTTGATTAAAATCTCATCTTTGATTCTCATTCATTGATGAGAATCCATGATCCTTGCCTCCAACTTCTTCCATCCTTGACCATTGATTAGCTTTTTTGATCTCAACTATTTGTTTCTCATTTGTTTTCCTATAAATAGGTCAGTATTTGGAGACAAAGGGATCCATCTTTTAACATCAAACTTATGTTGTTAAAATCACTCACAATCACACTCATATTTAACATCTTTTTAGTTTAATTGCTTGCATATTAGCTTAGCTTCCATTAATGGCTTCCATGATCACATAATGCATCCATTTAGCTTATTTTTTAATTAGGGTTTGAATATTTTATTTTAAAATCCATTTAGATTGGCTTTACATTTGCACATCTAGATAATTTTAGCATAAAATTATGTTAAATTAGCTTGCATCATGTTAATTTAGGTTAAAATCATGTTTTCATACACATCACACAATCGTTCCATCAGTTTTCTTCAATAAAACTGACTGGAACAAGCTCATTTATCCATGGGATTGGGAAAGGGTCATTGTTCCACATCAATGTGAAACCACTCCCCCAGTACCATAAGTTTCAATGGATTAGAGTAGGCATTTTTAAAGCTTTCATAGTTTAGTATGCTTGGTTTTAATGGATGCTTGGGAATTTTCATTTGATTGATCCTGTTGAGATTGACGTTAGTGGCTTAATTATGCTTTGATTCTTCATGGATCAAGTGTAATTAGCCCATACTAATCCATTGGTCACATTCTGATGCTAGAAGGAGGGCATAACCGATCAAATTTAATCAATTTATATCCTGAATTCTTTTTTAATTCTTGCAGGATACAACGTCACTCTAGGAAATTTTAGTGACCCCTTTGTTGGGTGTCGCCATACAATGACATTATCATCATCGAAAATAGTGACGTCTAATTAATACCCTGGTGCTGATTAAAATAAATGGCACCGTTGAATACTTTTAGAGGTATCGAGGATTTACAAACAACAACACTCTCAAATAGCGATGCTATCGTCATCACTATCCTTCTGTAGAGCGATGCTTAATTTCACCAGAGTGATTCTCATTTGATTTATGGTGACACTATCATGAATAGTGATGCTTTTCTCTGGTAATCAAAAACAATGCGGTTTTTAGCATGTGCTTTAAATTTTTTACTTCATCTGATCACTAACATGCCTCTAATTTTATTTTGGTTTTTAGGCTAACTAGGTTTTGCAGGTTGGACGATAAAAGTTGAAGTGAAGAAGCATTATTGTCTTTAAATCTTATAATTGTAACAATTTTTTTGACACTTTTGGGGAAATTACAACCCATTTAACATGCTTTTCATTTTATTCTTTAGGACCACACTAGATTTCAATAGGGTTTTTAAAATAATGATCAAATGGGATTAAAATGAACCCTCACATCATTTTACTTTAGGTTTAAAATTGAACAATACAACTTAACACTTCATTTGGTGCATAAAATAAATGCACATTTGTTTTGAAGGTTAAAATTAATGAGTGTTTTCTATGTTTTGTGATTTAGATTTTTTTCATTGAATGCTTATGCACTTCTCTCATGCCACTCAGTGATCTTGAGAATCAAAAACTATTCCTTCAAAAAAATTTATAATCACCGACATAGTTCAATTTGTATTAAAATGAACCCCATGTAGAAAAATGTGTTGTGTGTTCTCTCTCCTTACTTCATGCAATCGGGGAGATCGAACTAAAACTGTGCTTCCTTTCTTTTGTTTATCTTTAGAGGGCCTACCTCCCCACTTCGAAAGGAGGGAATGACCTAAGAAACAATGAGCTAAATCCAAGCTCTTTTGAACCGCTATATAAAAAATGTGTTTGTGATGAAAGTCATAAAAAATAGGTGTGGATGCATCATACTGACAAATTTCACCCTTAGTTTCCATGTGACATGTCAAAATCCTTTCTTTAGAAGGGACTAGGAGGCCTCTTGATTGAAATAATATTGAGATAATCTTGTCACATGTATGGCCAACTTGAACGAAAGTCCTTACTACAAACCAATTGTTTAGAAGCCAAAAACCTTTATGTTTGTTGGTGCAAGAATGGTTGTTCTTAAGCCACCCCACATTTTACTATTCATTGTTAAAATAGGAAAATCCTTAGGATATTCGGATTTTCAGGATTTTACATTTGGTGGTCTTGAGAAGTGTGTGTCATGGAGGGCAGCCAGTGTCGCCAAATCTCTAGCTATTCGAATTGTGCTAGTTTTTGGAGAGATCCAAGTGGGGATTCAACAAGTAGTATTTTATGAACCTAGGATGGTAAATTCTTGTGAGTTAGTATAATACTTTGCTTGGTTCCAAAACATTGCAAACAAACATCAACAAAGTCCTTTCAAAATTTTAAACCCTTTTGGTCTAACTATGGATACCCTTTGACAAAACCATGATATTAATGCTTGTCCTAAGAATTTATTCTTAGAGAATTCTACATATTTTGGTTTATATCTCAATCCATACTTCCCAAAGTTAACATAAGCAACTATGGCTTCAACCTCATGATTTTCACAAAATGGACTTTGTGAAATTTGTGATGTTTTTGACATAGACATTCAGTTTGAACTTAATTAAGACAAGTTTTTTTGGTAAAAGAAACTCACTTAAGCAAGATAAACTTGAAAAATTCAACCCCACATGACCATTTGGAGACCGATCACTCCCATTGAACAACTTGACCTTACACCCACTATCATTCAACCAAACTTTGAACTCATTGAAGGAGAACAATTTGATATAATTAGTAGTTTGAGAAGCTTCACTTTTAGAACAAAGGAAACACCCATTCAGTGGAGAAACACAAAAAGCATCTTAGATGAAGAAGAAGAACAAATTGATATTGAGTCTGGAAGGCCCATATTACCACCACCCATGTGGCAATAAATATCTTATTTTCTTCCATAGAGTTAGACTTCTCTAAATGATGTCACCCAAAATCAGAATCCCTAAGAGAAGGTCTACAAGTCATCACTTAAAACTTAGGCATCTTAGTCCAAAAGTTCTCAAAAGACACCTTTTATCACTTCATCAAAATAGAACTAGGTTGGTATACAAATTCTACAAGCGTGCTTCAAGGAAAAATATAGACTTTTATTCATTCTTTTATAGTCAAAACCCTGGTATTTTTCATGATCTTGAACCTATCTAAATCATTCAGTCTTTAGGATTTGAAAACTTTAGAGGTCTAGCATTTTTCTCACTACCTTGGTCTTATGAAACAAAGGTTCACTCTAGGTAAACATTGGGTCAAATATTTCATCCACCCCTTCATCAAATTTCATCCTTCACTTCATAAAACTTTGCAATTTTTTTTAATACACCAACACTTTTTGACTAAAACATCTATCAAGCCAACCCTTAATTTAGCTACTTTGTATGTGAAATGTATCCTTTTCCATGCACTTATTTAATTTAGTTATTATCTTTGAACTAATTTATCTTGAAGGTCATGAGTCTACCCTAAAGATTTCCAAGTTCATAAACATCCTTTATCCAAACATCAAAACATCAAACTTAAGTCAAAAGTGTTGTCCCAAAATGTTTGCAAAGATCACTTCCCACATCATTCACCTTTTTCATCTCCCATTATCATAATGGCTTCCAAAATACTTAGAGTGCTCCTATTACCTAGATTTGAGTTAACTAGAGAGTTCAAACATTACAAATCTCAACACAACTCTCCCATAGGTGACCCAAAATTTATGGTAAAGACAAGATCACAACACAAGAGAATCATGGAGAAAACCAAAGTCACATTCACCTCAAGTGATCCCAATCCTTTATAATTCAATCCAAGAAGTCAAGTTACCCCATCACAACAACACTCATCTCCATCAAGGCCCTATGAGATTGAAGACGTTATGAACAACCCATTTGGACTTACTAAGGAATAAATCATGGAGTAAAAACAAGAACATCAAGCCTTAGAAAATGTTACTTTGATTTCCCCATCATTTGTTGCACAACCTTTGACACAAGACTTAACAATTCCATCGCTAGGGCTAAATCAAACATCCACTCCTAGTATTGCGACTAGTCTTGCCAAAGACTTTGGTCTAACTCTTCCATTAAAAAGTAACACACTTGTGGGTACTCTCAATACCAATCCACCTCAAAGCACTACTTGGACACCAACCTTTGGTCCCTCAACCATTCCTGAACACCCCTTGAACCAACATAAATCACTTACACTTCATGAATTCTCAACATATCGAGGGTACCCATCTTCATCCATCCCCACAAGTACCACAAGTGTGCCCAACATCCCGCAAGGAAGTGTAGGCCAAATATCTCAAATCAACCCACAAGGGCATATGAATACCTAACACAAAGTCAACCTTTAAATGCAAATAGGGACATCTCTATCCAATCCCCCAATTGGTTCATCCACACCATTGGCTCCACAAAACACATCCATCCCATCCATCACTGACCCAAATTAAAACAATCCCTTGGTCACCAACCCCATCAACCAAGGTAATACCTTGTCCACATCCCTAGCACAAGGAAATCTGCAAGACATTAGACAAGGGAACCTTTTCAATCAATGGACTCAAGGTCCTAGTATGTCATTACCATCACAAAATCTAATGGCACCACCCTCATCTTTCCCCATGGTCCCTTTCACCATGCAAAATCAAATGGGACCTCAAACTTACATTCCTTCATCTCAATCCACTATCCTCCAAGGAATGTTGAACCAAGGGAACCTCCAACCTCTCATCAACAACTTGCAACCCAATCAAAACATCAACACCCACAATCCATCATAGGTGTCCCAAAAACCAACTGATCCTACAGTGCAAGCACATGCCTTAGCTTTACAATAAGCAAAAAAGGCTTATCAACAAGCCATCCAATAACAACAACAACCACAAGCAACTCTAGCAGTACAACAATAGTAGAAATAATAAAAAACAACCTTAGCACAACAATAGTAGCAACAACAAAAATAAACCTTAGCAACACAACAAACAGTCTTAGCACAACAACAACAACAACAACAATTATAATAAGCAGCCTTAGCAACACAAAAAACAACCTTAGAACAAAAATAATAAAAGAAACAACAACAAGAAGCCTTAGGAGTATAGCAACAATAACAAGCCCAACATCAAGCAGCCTTAGTATGAAAACAACAACAATAAGACCAACAAGTTGCCCTTGTGACTCAACAACAATGACAAGCCTTACTAGCTCAACAATTTGCCCAACAACAACAACCACCACAAAGTTCCTACTATAATCCTCAAAAGAACATTGTTAATACAATGACATCAGGAACATATACATCAACACCGCAATCACCTTCACAAAATCTCACACCACCATACACACCATACAACACCTAATCATATTAGACTCCCACATACAACCCATCCGCCATCTCACAATACATAACGTATGTTCCTCTACCAAACCCGCAATATGATATAGCATCACAAATTAAGGCATTATCACAAGAAATGTAGGATCTTTGGATGGGTAAGACAAAGATGCCCCATACACGAAACCTATGTCCCTATCCATTCGATCAAAACATCGCAATGGTACCGTTCCCTCCTAGCTTTGAAATCCTCAAATTTGATAAATACAAAGGGAGAGGAAGTCCTCTAAACCATGTCAAATATTTTAATGTCATGTGTATGGAGGTTGCTTACAATGATTCTTATTTAATGTGCCTCTTCCCTCGAAGTTTAATAGGTCCTACCATGGATTGGTTTTCTCAACTACCGCCATGTATAAGAACTTCTCAAGAAATCATCAATAAATAAATAGATCACTTCCCCTTTAACCTTGACATGGACATCTTCCTAAAAGATTTTTATACTCTCAAACAAAAAAAAGGAGAATATCTCACCAATTTCTTGGAATGGTGGAGACAAAGAGCTAGTAAGATCAAGTGGCCCCTTCTTGATGAATAAAATGTGGGACTAATCATAGAAAATCTGGATCTTGATCTATCCTTCCACTTAAAAATGCATTGCATTACCTCTTATGTTGAGCTTCTCCCTAGATCCCTTAACATCAAGAGATCTCTAATCTCATAGGGAAATAATCAAGCTTACAAAGACAATTGATCATCAACTAGTTCAAACAAAAAGCCTCGTGTCCGAGCTAAGAACAACACTACAACAAATCCCTATGATTTGATCCAGATATTGCTTCATTTTTTGCTTCCACCCATTATTTTAATACATTTTTTGCCAATTTTTTGAAAATGTCAGTGTTATTTATTAGGATGGCACTATTTTTGGTGTTTATTTGTGTCGATCAAGACAAGTGAGCACTAATTTGCACCAGAATTAGAGCCACCTTTAGTGCTGATATTGGATTTGAGTGTGGTACCACCATTAGTGCACCTTTTTCTCTGATTTTAGCTTCTATTTTAGTGCCATTTTTAGCTTTGACTTTATCTGCGAGTTTATCTTCATGTTTAGCGCTGGTTTAGACACCCCTATGTCAAAGAAACATATTTATATGTATCATCAACAATGTAAAAAAATGAAATGTCAACAAGATATGGGCATATCGAGGAGAGAATCACTTATGTCACATTAACAAGGTATATCTACAAGTGCTCAGTGAAACACAAATCTTGGATATAATGAAGTAATGTCGATGAGACATTGAGATATGAGTAAGACAAATAAGATTGTCTCATCAACACTCTTCATGTAATGATCAAAAGCATACACCGCTATACTATCGGGAAGGTGAGCAACATATGCGGTAGAGTGGTATACACCAAAACCTCACAATAAGAAGCCTTGAGCAAGGTGGTAGTGTGGTAAACAACAGAAGGGAAGGGAAAAATGCCACCATACCACAATGGGTATAATAAGAGATGGTGGTAGTATGGTAATTGTGGCATCATTACAATTTACAGCACTAAATGCAGTAAATCACGCCAGTCACAATCTATTTGAACAAATCATTTAAGGAATCAAGAATATAGCCTGCCAAAATACTCTAAAACTCTAATAAACATACTCGAAAAATTTCATCGAAATCTTATTTTCAGGCATAGCCTGCCAGAATGGAGTTTTCATTTTAATAAACATACAATAAAACCTTTTTTGAAACCTTATTTTTAGGCGTAGCCTGGCAAAATGGAGAAGTGTTTTAGTAAAGAATGACACAAAATGGTAAGGAGATGTGTGTGATAGGAGGCATAGGATTCATTTCTATTTATCTCATTCCTTCTCTGATCAACAAGGGTTACAATGTTCACGCTACTATTTGTAATCTAGGTATTTAATTGAAATATGTTTGCATAATCTCAAATTCCTTCAAATGCTTTTGAAGTATCAATGTATCCTATATAGGGTTTAGAATTGTTGATGGTGTTTTTATGCACTTCACAACACAGGTGATGCGTAGGTGCATCACCTCTCTTGAAAGACAATATTCCACAATCAAATTGAAGAACATTATCCCAAGGTCTCTCGGATGTCAGGTCATGACGATGCTTGGGATAAATCAGTTGTTTGATGTGATTTTTCTGGAATCACAAGGCGGTCTTACGTGGTTAAAGTTGTAGGAGAATTGGGTCGATGAATGGAGTTCTGTGGATCTGGAATTATTACTCTTCACTGTAGGCTCAAACAACAATCTTGGACTCCATTGTCTCATTATATTTGGCTTTACAATGTGCAATAAGCCTTAGCACAAGTTGCTTCTAAAAAAAGAAAAAAGGGCAAGGGAGAAGGATGGTTCCTGGACTTGCAACTTCCGATGAACAATGATCATGGAGGTCCCTGTTGTGGACAATTTCCCTAAATAGAATTTCACTTAATTTGAACTCTCACAATATCGTGAAATATGTGCTATCTTCTAAGGACTACAGATATTCATCATTCATTTGCCATGGGGATGTGAATAAAGATAAAGTTTAATGAGCAACAATGAAATTAAAGTCCAGGCTAACTTTGCACAGTCATTTACCTTCAGTAAATGACCAAAAGTATGGACAAGGAAAGCATACACACAGAAGTAATCTCCAAAACCAAAGACAACATATTAAATCTACCAAATCTAATCTAAGAATACTAGAACAACAAAGTAACTTAAAGAAAAGCTACAACTAAAAGGGAGAAGAATCATGAAACATGTAGAGAAACCCATAAATACACCAGAAAAATGATTTTATTTTCTATTATAATTTTTACAGCATGCCTTTACAACAACTCAACTCTCTTAAAATGAGAGGAGAGCCCTATTTATAGTTTTCAAAAAGAAAAAAGAGTGGCTAAGATTCGATTCTATTATGTGGCCAGGATTCACTTTACACTAGGGTCTCACCTAACCCCAAATATATTACGTTTATAAATTCATTCTTGTATTTTCCCTATTTCGTCATCTAGTGATAGCACTGTAGCAATTTTGTCTTTTAGCAATCTGCCCTCTGCTGTAGCTATTCTTCGAGGAACTCTTCATTGATGATAGGGTTGCCTTCACGCTTCTTCAATGCGGCATATTCCATGAAGCTCAAGATTAGGGATTGAAACTTATCCAACTCCATGATGCGGACCAAAAAATTTGGTAACTCCATTCTTGGGAATTGCTGTCGAGCTTCTTCAAGTCATCATCATACTTAGTAGCATTGTCTTTAAAGAGTTCCAATTGTGCAAAGCCTCAGGCAGCGAAGCTCATGAATTCAGTGGTGACCTCAGCTGACATCCCATCTTCCATGATCTTCAAGAAGGGGGGATTTATGTTCTTAGGATTGATCTCGACTGCGGGCAGCTCATACCCCATCATTAGTTTGAGGTACTGAGAGCACTCATCCCTGGTCTCCCTAGCCCATTCGATATTTGGTGCTATAGGCTCCAAGATCTGATCTAGCCTCCTCTTAGAGTGATCAAAATCCTGCCTCCATGTATCCACTAACCAGTGATCATCATCTTTGAAGGCAAGGTCCTTCTCCCAGACCTCACCTAGTAATGCGAGTATGGCCTCAATCTTCGGATAGGCCACTCTGTATTTCACTGGGAACTCCTCACAGATCCACCTTGTGCCCTCAAGGATTTTTTGTACTTCCAAGAATCTATTTGCTGTCCGGATAGCCACATTGATATCTGTGCTTCCCATGTCCAAGACCTATAGGAACCAGTTCTCTGTAGTCTTGTCCAGCTTTCTTCTCTTTTCTAACTTGTTGATCTATTCTTGAGATAGCAACTATGGCAGAGCTGATGACGTGGTGGGCTATTCATCCGGGGACGTCCACTACTGAATATAGGCCGCTAGATCAACCACCTACTCCTTTAGTTCTTCCTTGGAGATCTTATCCTACTGGATAAGATGCACCACTATGGCGACCGACTCTTGGAGATGCTCAACCTTTTGATCCCTTGGGGCCAATCCCAAGTCGATGGTGGAGACGTTATAAATTATTTTCTCCAACCACTGGTGTTGATATCTGTACCACCCTTGATCTTGAGGCATCCATGGTTACCTTTGATCTGATCTTTGGTTTCTTCTCCTTTCTGGTGCTTATTTGTGCTCTGGCTAGAATGGCTTCCATCCTTGCCTTGGGATCCTTCAAGGCGGGAGTCTTTTGCTTTAGCTGCCTTTGCAACCAATCGGGTTTTGAGGGCTCTTCCCTTGGTGGTTCACTTTGAGTCTGACTATCCTCCTTCTCAAGCTCAATGGATCCTGCTCCCATAATTCCTTGCACTCCTCCATGGTGGGGACCTCCATGCTCTTGAAAGTGGGAATGTGGAAAGTTGTTGTTATACCTGACGGGGACATGTCTGCAAGGATATTTCCGTCCCGGTCCACTATAGTTCAAGACTCCTCTTGATACAATTCCACGCATGCCATTACTAGTTTTGGGGCCACTAAGGCCAGCTGGAAACCTACAGCCTTAGCAATTCCATTGCTCTTTATCAACTTTGCATTATTTGTTTTGGGATTCGTTCTAACTCTTTTTGTATGAATTCATCAACATCGACCTATCCGATGTTGGTATCTGAGACATCCCTCCAAAGGGTGGTGATCCTGGATTGTATAGGGACCCCTTGGAACTTGTACTTCATCATGTCCTTGTCTTCCTTGCCTGAAGGTGCCTTGTCTATTCCTTTCCCTTTCTCCTTAAAGGCACCGGAAGTCTCTACAACTGATTCCATAAATCCTACACAAAAGACATGAATTAGTAACAATAAACATGACAAAATGGCTACTGATAAGTCCCTGCACATCAAGATTAGCTCTATAATCATTATTCATATTCAATAAGCACGTAATACTTGATACTTCATTGCTAGCAAGCAAGGTAGACAAACCGGGTTCCCAAGGCCAAAATTCCCTTGGCAAAATGTTGTTTGAAAGGGAAAATTGAGGATGGAACTCCCAAAGGTATTTCTCGGTGCTGGATTTGGTCAATTGAAGGTTGGTGTGAAGGAAAACCTAAATTTAGCAAGTGGGTCAAAATCTGTTTTGGATTTGGAGGTTGTTTGATCCTTGATTTGCGAGTTTGGGCATCAGATGCAGGACAACCATTTGAAATGACGCAACGGAGACGAAACTTCGTGCGTTGGAATCTGGATCTCGGATTGCCATCCCCGGGAAGTGGCTATGGGTCGACCGTTGGGAATGGTGAAATGGAAGTGGAATCCCAGGAGGGTAATTTCAGAGGGCAATCTCCGGAAATAGTTTTAAGGACTCGAGAAACCAGACGACGAACAGAGGATCGAGACCCGGATGTCGGGAAGCTGCCCCGAATTAGCCGTTAGAATGGCGCAGGGGAGATGAAATCTTGGGAGGGGAATTCTAGAGGGTAGAATCTGGAAGAAGCTCGGGCAAGGATTTTATCTAAATTTTAGTTTTGGCAAGCAGTGGACCGGGGTCTGGGAGTCGGGAAGACGTTCCAGGACGGCCGTTTGGAACGACGAATGCGACACGAAATTCTGAGGATGGAATTCAGAAGGTCAGGGTCTGGAAGGCACTTGGATGCTAGATCATTCAGGTAAGTTTGGGATGGAGGATGAAGCATCGAGGCCCAAGAGTCGGGAAGCCATCAAACCATTGCCATTATGGATGGCGAACTTAAGATGGAATCCCAAAGATAGAATCCCAGGAGGAGAATTTTGGCTCGATTGCAGAAGTTAGTTTCTTCTCAAATTTGGGAGTGGACCTCACGTGGTCAGGGTCGGAGGTCTGGGAGGATGCTTGGGATAGGTCGTTTGGAACGACGAAGTAGCTTAGGAATCCTGGGAGGGGAATTCCGGGTGTCCAATCCCGGGGATAGTTCGATTCCTTGTTATTTTTGATTTCAACATGAACGTCATGCAATCGAGGTCTGAAGTTTGGGAAGGCATCCCAGGACGGCCGTTTGGAATGGCAGATGCGACATGGAAACCCACAAGGGGAAATCCGAAGGCCGGGGTCTTGGAGGAACTTCGCCGCATGAATTTGAAGGTTCATTTGTAGAGTTTCGCGGATGGCCGCTGGAAGACTCGGGCCTGGGAGGCACTGGGGACTATTTCAGAGAATGGCCATGGCGAGGTTAGGTTCTGAATCAAGTTTGAGGACCTCAAACAATAGATTTTCAAAATTCTAAAACATGGGTTTTTAGGGGAGGGCAGCAATTTACCTAGTTTTTAACCCAATTTACATTTTCATGTATCAAAACATGGAATTTCACCAAAAATAAGGATGAGGTGCACGAATAGAAAACCTACCTCAAGATCTCAAAGAATAAACTGTTGAATATGTGGGAGACGTCGAAAAAGCACTCAGACTACTGGGCGAAAAATACCTAGATGCCGGGGGCTCTTTGAACTTTTCTATCACTCGGACTATTGATAATGACGATTGGAAAATTCGCTTAAATAGCTAAAATAGCCATTAATGCATCCATTAAGTTAAGTCGTACGGTGGCTAGAAAGTTGGTGGGAATTGAATTCGTAGATGGCAGTGGGAGGACCGGAGTCCGGCATCCGGGAAGCTACCCAGCCGCGGCCGTTGGAAATGGCAAAGCGTAAACAGAATTTCAGAAAGGGAAATCCGGGTTTTGGGTCCTAGAAAGACATCAGGTCCCTGATGCTGACAAGAGCAAACCCGCAACAGCAATCTAGATCGGGAAACCCAAAGATCCAGGCCCGGGAGGGGCCGCGGACGTCAAAAGGGAATTTTGACAGGGGAAACCCAAATTGACCCTAGACTTAGCATTTTGAAGGGGGCGATTTTTCTCAAGCTTAAAATGTGACTTTTGGGGACATGTTGACCTTTTAGGGTACAAAAATGGGCATGCAAAACAAGGCAAAACAAAAGGGTCCCGTCAATCAAAAAAGAGGGAAGAGAAGGTCCCCGTTCCGAACGGGGTGTGTGTGCAATAGGCACAACAAGAATGACTTCTTTTAATTTTAAAAAATAAATCAGATGCTTTTGAAGTATAAATGTGTCCTATATAGGGTTTAGAATAATTTCTTTTAATTTAAAAAAATAAAATAATGATGTATTTTCCTATGATTAGATAATGTGGAGATCTCCTAATTTTACCCTAGCACACTGTCCTCTTTCGCGTTGTGTTCATTACTCCAGTTGCTAGGGTTTTTCATTTGACATCTTTAATATCTTCATGATAGTGGCTTTTAAATAAATCTTAATCTTTTCTTTAATCTTTATCATGGTAACCCTTGAGTTCCATAATCTACCTTCAATCTCTTCTAAGAACATTGTCTTAAGCTAGACTACATAGTATGCATATAAAGCAAGTCCTTCATACCTTCCATTGTTCCAAACCGCCACTCACCACCTTGCTTAAAATGTTGCCTCCATAAGTACAATAACATGTTTTAAAATTATGGTTTCCAATGATTGACCATTAAGGTCACTACTTTCATCAAGATACAATGATATTTTTGTCTTCAAACTTAAGGCATTATACAGGATAACATTGTGATTTGTTTGTTGTGTACAGTTTTATTTTCTTGCACATTTACTGCTTTGCCAACTACCTTTAAAACTGGATATTGCACATTAGCTGCAATCTCAAACAACTCACTCACTGTCACTTGAAGATTCCTTTCATAAGAATCCTTGTATAAAATCAAACTATGCCCTATGGACTGCCTACTTACTTACTAATATAAGGGGACTCATTGTTTCATGGTATTTTGAGTTTTATTTAGAAGGGGTTAATATGTGAAATTTTTATATGCAGGAAGAATAGATTGTGATGTAACTTTTGGGTATGGATGGTTCAGGAAAAATTGGATCACTATCAGTTCCATAACCAGGTTGGGTTGTACCTTGAGCCGATGTGAAACACTTCCGATTGTTTTCGCTCCAAAGCAGAACTTGTGTGTAGGAATTTCCAAATATCCGACAGAGGAAGCTCCTACATTCTAAAGATAAAATCATAAATCTGCTTATCCAGCTTCTGATCCAACCTTACATCTTTAATATCCGATAGATAAAGTTTGTACATTCTAAAGATAAAATCATAAGTCTTCTTATCCAGCTTCTGATCTAATTTGAGGTCGTGATTATCGAATAGAGAAATTTCCTATATTCTAAAGATAAAATCATAAATTTTATTGGTCCAATTTGATATCCAATTTTAGGTCATGAAGCTCCAAGAGATTAAGTTCCTACATTCTAAAGATAAAATCATAAATCTATTTGGTCCAATTTGAGGTCCAATTGTAAGGATTTGTCTTTTTAATTATACTTTCTAACATTTGTCTTGATACAAGTTGTTACTTTAGAATTATGGTATTTCTTTTCTTCTAATGTTTTCAACACTCATTTCAGGGAAGAGCTCTGAATATTGTTCCTTCAGATGGAGACTACACTTTTTTGCTATAGGTTCCATCTAGAAACACCAGAAGCTCAGGTACTGTCATACTCAAGTACAACAGAGTTTGAGGTTACCTTTTTCTCCTTGATACAAATTTTTTTCCTTCAATCCCTCTTAAGCAACATTCACTAATATGGACTTCATCATTGTACCTTTCATGCATATGATTTAAATTTTTATGTGGAAACGTGTTGTATCTATCTTTGCAAGTGATGACTATTGTGTAAACTTTTAATCTACATGACTTCCTCTCATGTTCAATTCTTGTGACTGTTATGATGCTTGGGGCTGCTTACTTTTAACCAAATTGTTAATGAAAACTATCTTGGAATCCTTGATGATCAGTTTTTTTAGAATCATGGCTATGTTGATAGTAGAATGTTCTTATTAATAAGGATATTACCCCTTACCAACATACTCCACTATCCTTGCAAAGATTGATCTTTAATGTTCCATGGATGGTTTATTTTTTATTATCCTTCTCAAATGAAACAATAGGGCAGCAAGTTGGGCTCAGCCCTTGTGGGAGCCACATTTCACCCCACATGTTGTAACCAAATAATCAAAACAATTACCTAATTTTATCTATACCTGCACAATGAGAAAATATGTTAGATAAAACCGAGCATATGATAGATATGTTTGATAACTTTCTTTTTTTTCCTAGACATCTATGGTATGCAAGTTATTTGAATGCACATGATGATCAAATTATATGTTTATAGATGTATGCACATATTTTGACTTGTGATCCTTCATTTATCTAACAACACTCTTCTCACTCAAATGCAAGGAACCTAGGAGCAACAAGGAATACATCAACTTAGAGGCTTAGACAATACGGAAGACTGAAGATGATGTGTAACAAAGCAATTGGGATTCATCATTGAGGCAATGATGGATCCCCTTTCTCTTTATTTGCATTTTTCTCTTTTATATCTATAAATGTATAGTTTTTCGATTATATGCATTCAAATAGTCAGTTCCAGAGCTTGTGTGGAACAAAATACGTTTATATTATCAATAAAGACTACATTTTTGAAAGGATTGTGAAATCTTTCCTATATTATATGCATCTGCATAAGTGCAATCTAGTAATGTAATCTTATGATTTTGTTTATGCACATGAATGCAATGTAGCAGAAATAAAAATGTACCTTACTCTTCATTTGAAAATCACAAAATCTCTACCTGATTGAGCTATTAACTTTTTTGTCTTCACAAACATATGTTGATAAAAAATGAATGGAAGAAGCATCCAATTAATCCTTATTTTTTCTACCAAAAATTCATACCAAAGATTGAACAATTTAAGGATATTTCAATAGGTAATTTATATTGACACAAATAATATTACTGAAGCATTTCAAATTTTAGGCCATAAGAATCATCCTTTTTTAAACATGGATTATGTTGTAGCCAAAATTCCATTCTAATTATTTTTGCATACTTCCATTTTCAATCATCTCTTACATCCACCATATGCATAGAATTCCTATCATAATAACTTAAATTTAATAAACTCCCTCACGTGAGCTTCCAAATAAAACCCTTGATCACAACATCAAAGTGTATTCCTCCTTTGAAATACTCCTCTGATTGCTCATAGCATATCACCAAGACAACACCAAGTCGATGAGAATCCCTCCAAAGTCTCCCCAACATTAGCACAAAGCACAGATCAAAAATGTAGATGGGACACCCCTATGTCAAAGATACTTATTTATATGTCTCATCGACGATGCAAAATAGGTAAATGTGAACAAGATACAGGCATATCAAGGAGAGAACCACTTATGTCACATCGACAAGGTATATCTACAAGTGCTCGGTGAAACACAACTATTGGATATAATGAAGTAATTGTCAATGAGACAATAGCATATCAGCAAGAGATATTAACTTGTCTCACCAACACCAGAAACCAACATCGAAGGAACATAAGATCTAATGCCGAAGAGACATTGAGATATCGATAAGACAAATAATATTGTCTCATCAACACTCTTCAAGTAATGATGAAAAGCATACACCGCTATACCACCAGGAAGGTGAGAAACATATGTGGTAGACCAGTATACACTGCTATACCACCAAGAATGTGAGAAACATATGCGGTAGACCGGTATAAACTACAACCCCACAACAAGAATCCTTGAGCAAGGTAGTAGTTTGGTAAATCACAGAAGGGAAGGGTAAAACACCGCCATATTGACATATTGAAAAAACAACGAGAATTTTAATAAAAAGTCTCTTCGACAGTTATGAAATGATGATTAGTCTGACTGATGTGACTAATGAAAATATCGATGAGACTACCTCTATTAATGAAGAACTTGATCATAAAGGTGGCGCGATGAAGTGTCCTGAAATTTGATAAATACGGCCTCAAAGAAGTTGAAATCACTGTGAATTGTAATTGAAGGATTTGGAAAACCAACTTGGATGGTGGTAGACAGCTGGAAATTTGTAGCATTTATCCAACTAAGTGGTCTAGACTCAGCTCAAATTATTTTCTCAGTAAGTAGATGAAAACATTGCATGAGTAGGGTTGAGATGGAAAAAACCCCAAACAAACATAAAGCAAAAAGATAGAAAACTGAAGCTAGGCAGTTGAATCAAGACTTAATTAATCAGTGTCTTAGGTCTAGGAAAAAATATAGAAGAATAGCACAGATTAACCCATCATGTGTGACATTAGAAGATCAATAGAAAAATCCGGGAGATGTATGGACTCCATGTAGGGGTTATGACCTCTTTATTTATCATTATAGGAATAAATTTAGGCATAGCCCAGTGTCAAACCCGTGGAATTTGAATTTGGGTAAATTTGTAGTACCCAATATCTCGATGAACGTAGAGTTAATCAAGGTGTTGGAAAATAATTTCAATCCAAAGATGAGAGCAATTCATTTCCCTGATGGGTCACAATTCATGGTCATAAAGCTAGATTATATTTCCATGATATTTCAACTAGACACTTCCCTGAAAACAAAATTATGAATCAAAGACTTGTTGGAGGAATGCTGCACCATGGAAACAAGTTATAAAAGAGGTGGAAATTTCCTCTACACAGGGTTAAAGGTACGGGTAACCAAAACATGAGGTTCTCTAGTGAAGATAAGCCCCGATTCTTTGTGGATTTGTTTGAAGAATACTTTCAATACACTTATTACTCAGTTGGTCAAGTATTGGGAATTGATGTTTCTAAGAACATGACAATTGCTCCCATGGTTTTAGCCACAGAAATCTAGAGCCATAATGCCTGACCCTATGATTATGCAGAGTATTTATCAGAGGCCATCAATAATGCCCTCAATATCATCAAGAATGATAGTGAAGCCATTAATTTCAAGCACTATTCTCTTTTCATGCACATGATATCATAGGAAGGGTAGGTGGTGGGGATATGGGGTGAGGAATTAAGAATAAAAGACTTAGATAATGATGGAAATTCAAGGCCTATACAAATGTGGACATCTGTGTGGGACAACAGTTGTGGGAGGTCCCACTACCTATATTTTGAGGAATATTTTGTCAAAACACTATACAAGATGCTATGCCACAAATGTGACTACAACCTCTCCCCAGAGATCTTAATGTTTCTCCAACCAAAAGATATGGGTCATGAAGCAAGGATAAATCACAATTGGGGGGACTAGTACATGTTTGGGGATTGTACTATTATCAAGGTTTATGGATTTGAAGTTGTACCTTATTTTTTGTGTAATATTGTGTCAGACAGAGTTGCATATTTAGAGATCATAAGGAAATTGTCATTTTTAGCTTCCATGCATTTAAATAGCTATGGGAGGCAGAATTTCATGCCTTCCATTTTATGCTTTAGTGATTTCACTATTATCTTTGATTCAGGCCATGACTTGTATGTGGTAAACTTGATTATTATGGCTTGCCAGTTGGCAACAAAAGGGAAAATTTTGATCTTGAACACTTCATTTGTGATGCCAAAAAATTTCAGAAATTCAAAGGGTATGAGCATAGTTTCCTTTTAGAAGATGTCATCATAAATTGTGAAGAAAAACAAAACATGATGAGAGTGAATGCCTACAGTAGGGTTATGATGGTTGAGGCTTGGAAGGTGAGTTATAACATAGGCTACATAGGGGTTTTCCTTGAGGTATAGGATCCCACAAAAAGAATTGAATAGTTAATCCTCCATGAAGAAGAACTAATAAGAGATGTGCCACTTGTGGAATTTGAAAGAGGAAGGGGCATCCATCCTAGGAGGCAAGTATAAAAATCACACCACTTAATCAATTATCAGATCAACCTACTCCTGAAGTGAGCTTTTCAATTGGTTCCCCATCCATGGAAGAACATAACACTGAGGAGGAAGAAGAAGTCTCACAGTTTAATGCTCCTGTTATACCCCAATATGAGATGCCATTGGAAACAAGTGTGATCACCTTTGAAGCCTTTGATGATTTGAGGCATCGTGCAAGTCGGGAATTTTTTGTAGATGATACTTTTGTGCAGACCCCTTAATTTAAGTCCTTTATACCGAAGAGGAATAAGAGAAAGGTTAAAGGACATTGACCATGAGAAAGAGGCTTATGCCTTGAAAGAATTGCAACATGAAATTGATAGGGAAATTAGAAACATGACTATTGAGAGAGGAATATAATTATTGCAAGAAGCTGAAGTTATGCTCCTTCTTGGGTGGGATATTAGTTTAGCCAATGTGTTTGAATTTTTTTTTGAAGAGAAAGAATAAAACTTTTCAAATAATGGATGAAGCAAGTGACAAGGTCTTTATAGGGTCAGGGTACAATCCTGATAATACCACTTTGCAAATTTGGGATCTTTACCCCCCAAGCAAGAAGCCTTCTCTCATTGACCATGATTAGATTTTTGGACATCTGTTGGTGCAAAGAGTAGGGGAGACAGATCCCTTGGAGACTGCCGACTTGAATGTGAATGTAGCCAAATTCACCAAAGCCCAAATCCAAAATCTAGTAAGAGATAACCAATGGTTGATAGAGGAAAATGACATGTTGAAACAAGAATTAACCAACTACAAAGATAGGTTGCATGCTTATCCAAGGCTTTACTCTCCTTTAATTGAACATGAAAGAAAATAGTTAGAGGCCATGTCTAACATTGCTCAATGGAAGCTTTAATTTGAAAAGGCTCAAAAGGAACAAGAAGAACTAAAAAGAAAATTGAAGGCTACTAATTTTGAAGTAGCATCTGGGATAATTTGTATGAAATTCAAAGATATGCACCAACATGCTGATGGTGTCTGGCATGCTCATAGTGGAACATACAAGGCCATCGTGGAGCATGGAAGACTACTTGATAGGATAAAGGAAATGAAATCCCATATCAAGGAAAAAGATGGAGATGATAAGGCTTTGCTCCAAGAATTTCAGAGCCTCATGAAGACACATGAAAACTTCAAAAATATATTGACACAAGAATTGAGTGACTTCAGCCAACCACTATATATGGCCATGCCAAATTTCTTTGAAGAAACAGATTTGAAGGATTGAGAAACTTGGAAAAATGAGATATCAAAATGTAGACATGGAAAATGTACAATGTCAGTTTGACACACTTATTAACAACATTTCCTCTTAAATCATATTCTCGACATTTCATCACATTCTATCTCTTAATTTAATAAATTACTATTTATTGAATCAAGTCTTCCTCTGACAGTGATTAAATTAAATCAATTTAATTTAATTAACCTTACATCCCTGTTTAATTAAATAAATCATCTTATTTGATTAAAATCTCTAAAGTCCTTCTATTAAATCAAATAAATTAAACCTTATTTGATTTAATCTAACATGTTCCTTCTTGATTAAATAAATCAAATCATTTCTTCTCAATTCTTGACTTAAAATTAATTCATAAATCTGAGTCTAAATTGTCACATCATCTAATTCTTCTTTAAGCTAATCAAATCTTAATTAACTTAATCCCTCTCCTTAAAATCCTCTAGAGAATGCAAGTGGCACAATAAATCAAATACTTTGATTTATTAATTCTCCATTTTCCCTCACATAGCATCAAAAGGGAATATCCCCTTGTTTGAATTCAAAAATTCCAAATAGACTTGTACATCCAACAAGGCATTCACTCCTCTTACATGTCCTTGTGCATTGAGCCAACTGGCATTTATTTCATTCCTTTTTCCCTCTCACATGTCATTTCTCAAATTTGAAATTCCACCTAATGGCATTTATCATGCACATTGACCAAAATGTGCTCATTCCTCAAATATTCACATCTTAACAAGTGGCACTTGGCCATTGGATGTTGAATGATCCCATATTGCTCTATTTCATTCTCTATTCCATTTTGGAAATCTATAAATTGGAGACTCCTCTCCTCATTCAAGGACAGACAACTTTGAGTAAACTTAGTATGCTCAAATTCACCTGCACTTCATAGATTTCAAGCAAGGTTATTCTCTTCATTTGAGAATTAATTTTACTCATAACATCACTCAACTTGTTCAAGGATTGGGAAAGGGCTGCTTGCTACACAATGTGGTGGCACCAATCCACTATGAGATAAAGGGTTAATCATGTTTCTTATATGCTTATGTTTAACTTATTTTTCTACTAATTGGTTGCATATCTAGGCATGATTAAATATTTCATAGGGATGTCTAAGTTCGTTGGTTTAAACTAACTTTCATGCTAACATGAAATTGTTTAAGCTGCCATCTTGCAGGGTTTTGATGTCCACAAAATGGTGCTAGAAGGAGGGCACTATTCTTTGTCAATATAATGCATTTTTGGAACTACTTCGAGTTCTCTATCATACCCATGGGCTAATGCTTGCTGATTGTTGACAGTCTTTGATTTTCTATTTCCATTTTGTTTTGCTATGCTCTTTGGCTGATAGATTTTAATGTAAAATTCAAGTTTAAATTAGTATCATTATGTTCTATTATGCTGTCGTAAATCAGGTGGGATCATTGTCTTTAAATTTAATTTTGACCTGCCTTTCTTACAGCCGCACCATGGGTTGTCCTCTATCTCCTCATGGTATAGTGGTGCGTTGACTCTGATTTCCCTATCACCATTTATCTCCCTGTCGCTTTACCGTGGCTTCTTCTTCGCTTCCTTGCAGTTGCGCGGTGACTGACTACTTCACACCCCTCATCCCACCGCTATACCGCGGCTTGCATTTCCATCACCCATGGTAACGCGGTATACACCTTCACCACATTTCTGCTAACCACTCAACATCCTTACTGTGTCACCAACAGTTAAGCATCCCTTACCCGCGGTTGCAAGGTAGCTGCCACTTCACCGTCCACTACCGAACCACGGTCACCAAGCTAACCACCAACGACAGCGTGGTAATCGCCTCCTCATTGTCACCACATCACTGCAGTATGTTGCCTAATCCTTCGTGGTAGCGTGGTAACCACCCACTATCTTCACTGCATCACCGCGGTCTACCATTTAATCCTCCATGGCGGTGTGGTAACCACCTCCCTATCTCTCCTAACCACCATAATGACACTGTGGTCTTCCATCTTTCCACCCGTAGTATTACAATTAACCGCTCCCTGACTGTCACTTGACCACCACCTCGTCACCGCACGAACTGCTGCAACAACCCACGGTACCACGGTGAACCCACCTGACTGTCTATGTAAACCGCCAACCGCAATACCCTAGCCTGCAATAAAACAACAGAGGGGATTTAATTTGGAAAATAAAAGTGAGGAAGGAAATTTTTTGCGTTCGTAAGGGGGTTAAAAAATAAAATTTAATGGTAACTTTTTAAGATAACTTATGATTAGGGCATTAATACATGAGATATTTTTATGAAATATTTTATTAACTTTGTATTTTCTTTTGAAGGTTGAACATTGGAGTCGAGCCAAGACAAAACAAGATTGGAGAAAATCACAAAAGCATTTTTTAATGATTGTTGAGCTAGATTTTTATTTTAATTACAAACCATCTCACATCTATTTTAGGGCTTAAAATTAACCATTTTGATTTGATCCTTTTGGTTAAAATTGAACCTTAGATATATAATAGATTTCAATTTGGGTCTAAAATTGAACAAGGCAATCTCACATTTCATTTGGAGCTTAAAAAGAATTCATCATTGCTTTGAGGACTAAAATGAACAAGTGTTTTCAATGTTTTTCAATCCTTTTCACAAGTTAATATCATTTAAAATGTGTATGCACTTCTCTTGCGCTTCATTGTGATCTTGAGAATCAAAAACATTTTGGTGATATTAGGTTATTAAAAATATTGCCTCCAAATTTCAATTTGGGCACTTAAAATGAACAAAACATGCGAGTGTGAATAGACTTATTGCAAGTGTTCTCCTTTTGTTTTTAAACAAAGGTTGATCAAACTATGAATAATGTTTGTTTGCTATTTTTTATCTTAGAGGGTCTTCCTTGTGGGAAAAGTACTCACCCAAGGGAACAACCCAACCGGGAGCACGCTAAAGCCAAGCGACTTCCAACCGGTATATAAGTGTGGATTCTTGAGGAAAGTTCAAGAATCACAAGGATTATTCTGACGAGATGGACATAAATGGACTCTCACCGACGTTGGATAATCCCCCATGAATGGAATGAATGAATTAGAACCCCTTGTTTAGAAAAAGGCCAAAACCTTGTCTATCTTGTTGGTGCAAAAGGTTATGTCCTTTGAAGCCGCCCCACGTTATACATGCGGTCTTGTTGTGGAAATGGAAAGTATGCCATGGGAGATTCTTGGGTACTAATGCTTGGCTGGCCCGAATAAGTGAGTGTTGCGGAGGGGAGCCAGTGTGGTCAAGCATTTAGCCATTCACACAAGATATGGGTAGTTGGATTTATCCAAGTGGGAACCCAACAAGATATTGCCTCATCATCCTAGGATTTTAAAAATGCTTGAAAGAAAAGAATACATTGCTTGGTCTAAAAAAAATTTGAAAACAAACATTCACAATACCTTCAAATTTCAAACCCCTTGTGAGAAACAAATACTCTTGATGAATTTAGGCACTCTTACTTTCCCTAGGGATCATATTCCTAGAGGTTTCTAAGTGCACAAATTCTACCGTCATTTGTTTTCAACAAGGATAAACATAAGGAAATTTTTCCCTACTTTCCTCAATTTCCACACAAAGGACCTTGTGAGATGAGAAATAAAGTGGGACATTAGACATATAGTTTGAAACCTAAGCAAGAAAAGTGTCTTGGATAAAAATAATTTCATTAAACCAAGATAAAGAAACAAATTGAACTTCATGTGTGTTGTTTCCAATGATTTCCTGCAAGATCAAAATCCCAAAACCAAAGATCAAGAAAATTAGTCTAAAATTCTGTGAGAAACACCTTGAGATGCTCCTAGAAGTAAGGGAAAGACTTGTATACAAATTTTACAAAAAGGCCTCAAGGAATAATCCAACGTTGTATGCATTTTATTGTCAACAAAATCCTGAACTTTTTGAAAGGTTTTCTTTTCTCCCATAAGAAGTCTAGCATGTTCTTCAATACCGAGGTTTTGTAGAGAGAGTCATGTCTAGGTTAAGGTTCAAGATCAAAGTCATCATTCTCATCCATTCCTCCATCAACCAAAATCTCATCTCATCAACCAACCTTTTGTGAACTCTAGAAACAATCACCCCGCTAAACTTAGAGGGCTAAACCAACATCACCCTATCTTGGCTTAACACACCTAGCCAAATAGTCAAACCATTGGACAAATTTATCTTTAGGATAACACAAATTCCTAAAGTCTATTAGTTCACAATTACATTGGCTTAACACACTTAGCCAATTCATCCATTTGTGCAAGCTCCCCTAGGATAACACAACTTTCTAGGGAATACAACTTCATAGCAATCCTATTTGACTTAACGCATCTAGTCAAATTATCACAATCAATCTAAAAGCCCTTACAAGTTTAGCATATACCTTTAAAATTTCTTCAAAAGGTTTCACTCACTCATCCCATCCATTTATCCCATCACCATTACCACCATATTTGATCATTTAGCTTCCCTCGTTCTTCTCTTTTGGGCCTAAAAGGTTAGAATCGAACAAATCCCTTTTTTTTTTTATGGTCCAAACAAGATCTCAATACAAGAACATGGAGAATATCAGAGAAATATCAACTTATGTGGACATGAGTTAGCTAAACTCCGAAATGAACCTAGCGGGATCAAGCAATCCCCCAAGTAACTCTCCCTTGTCATCACAAAATCCTCAAGAGGAGAGTCATCAAGAGGACATCACGAATGAATACATGGGCATGACACAATCTGAAATGATGAGAATGGTTCAAAATCCAGAGAACCACAAAATTATTAGTGCCATGTTTAAATACTTGAACACATTAGCGAAAGGAGGGGTTCCTTTCCCTTCCAACCTTGACACAAACACTAGTATGGACATTCCTATCACAAGTGAATCCCCCATATCAGATATCAATCAAGAAATACCTCACACCACATCAATAATCACACCAACCTCACCAATGGTGAACAAAGGAAGTGCTATGTTTCCTGAGTTACAATAGCATCACCTTGTGACCAACAAAGAGGTGGCTGCCACCACCGCACTGGAAAATTTTGTCCCAGAAAATCCATTAAATCCATACATCCCACTTACCTTCCACAATCCCGTCGGTACATCTTCATTCCATGCTTCACCAGCCTGTCAATCAAACATACCAACTTCTCTGCCACAAGGAGAAGGTGGTTTTTTTGGAACAACAGAAGTTGTCAATCCTTTCTCCTTCCAAGGTGGTATATCATCCCTTCCCCCATTTCCATTCACATCCACATCATCTCTTGGAGTGGATTTCCCACCCCTACCCATCAAAAATTTCTCCAATCTAGGAAATCTGACCACCACATTAAATCCTCTTCTTTTGCCTACATCCTCACAACAAATCACAACCATTCTTGTCACCGCAATAAATGCATTTGTTGGTCCTCAAGTCTCCCAAAGCATACCTCCTCAAGGACCAAGCATTTCCACCACCCCACCAACAACCCAAATCCCAACCAGCACCATAACCCTTTCACCTGTCACAATGGTTGGTATCATTCCCGTTCTACCACCAATCCCACCAAAAGCCAACACGAAAAATTCATTCACCACTCTAATCCAAACCCTTCAAAAGGCCAATCAACAAAGAGTACTCAAACAAAAGCAACAAGCTCAAGCCCAAGCCTAAGCTCAAGCCCAAGCTCAAGCTCAAGTCCAAGCCCAAGATCAAGCCCAAGCACAAACACAAGCACAAGCTCAAGCCCAAGCCCAAGCCCAAGCACAAGCCCAACAACAAGTGCAAGCACAATACCAAGCGCAACTACAAGCAATCCACCTACAAGCATACCAGCAAGCCCTGCAAGACTTTCAAGCACAACAACAAGCCAAACAACAAGCTTTGTTGGCACAATAGTAGCTCAACCAACAACTAGCTTTGTTGGCACAACAATAGCTAGACCAACAACAAGCTTTGATAGCGCAACAACAGCTAGACCAACAACAAGCTTTGATAGTGTAGCAACAACTTGACCAACAACAAGCTTTATGGGAACAACAAGCATTGTTGGAGCAACAGCAACAAGATCAACAACAAGCATTATTAACACAAATGCAGACATACCATCAGGCTTTGAATACACAACCGAGCTTGCAGAAAACACCCACTAGTACTCTCCCCACCCATCAAACACCTTGAACACCTCACAACTCATTCATTCCACCTCCCAATCTGAGCAAAGATGTCGCAACACAAATCAAATTGCTCTCGCAGCAAGTGTTGGACTTACAAGCAGGAAAAACCATAAGAACACTGGGCAACTTATGTCCTTATCCTTTTGACAGGAGTCTCACCATGATACCGTTCCCAAAGGGATTCGAGATCCCCAAATTCGACAAGTATAATGGAACGGGTAACCCTGAAAATCATGTTAGGGAATTTTAGGTGCATTGCATGGAGGTCGCATACGACAACACTTATCTAATGTGACTCTTCCCTCATAGTCTGACAGGTCCAGCCATGGAATGGTTTTCTCACCTACCCACGGGCATTAAAACATTTGAGGAAATTGTGGAGGCTTTCCTTAAGAATTATGCTTCTAATATGGGTGCGGATGTTAGTTTGGAAGAACTGTACACACTCAAACAAAGAAAAGGAGAGTTATTCACATCCTTCTTGCAAAGATGGTGATCCAAGGCCAATCAGAGCAAGTGGACCATGCCAAAGGAACAACAATTTTGCACCATTATTTCCAATCTAGATGAAAACTTGGCATTCTACTTAAAAATGCAATGCATTACATCATATGACCAACTGATCCCAAAGGCGCTCAACATCGAAAGAGCTCTTATTGCACGAGGAGGTGCACCAACTTTCACTCCACCGTAGGATAATCGCCCGTCCAACAACTATAATGATAAAATTTGAACATGGTCGAGGAACAAGAACATCACAAACGATGCCATGGTCAATGCTAAGGTGGTCATTAGTGCCCCTAAGCAAGACATCCAAAATCATCATCAACTGCAAAATCATAATCGTAACAATGTGCAAACTAATGCAATGGTAGAATAGCAACAACCGACGCCCACCAATCAAATCAATAACTTTGGTAATCAAGGAGGACCACCTCCCTGAGGTAAGTATCCCCCCAAGAGATAGTTCATGGCTCTTGGTGAATCTATCGAGTCCATCATGAAGAAATTGGTCAAGGAGAACCTAATCAAAGTCTCTAACTCCGAGCAATACATAGAGCCCATGACCAAACCGCCATGGTATAATGAAAATCTCCTTTGTGACTTTCACAAGGTCAGAGGACATACCACTTCCAATTGCATGAGACTAAAGAACATCATCCAAGACCTCATCAAGGATAAGATCATCAATATTGAACAACCGGCCGGAAACCAAGACTTTAAAATATACACGAATCCGATGCCGAACCACAACCAAGGGAGCAGTCAAGGAAATAATTAGGGGAATAATAAGGGCAAGAAAAAATATGCTAGTGCTAATCTAGTGTATGAGGAGATAGTTGGATGTGTTGATGAAATGGTCACAGTTATAAATTTCAAAGGAGCCAACAACGACTGTGGAGTCACCACACATGGCGAAAAGGTCACCATTGCAGGGGCACCAGCTAAGACCCCCATTAATAATACAAAAGCCATCCCCTATGACTATAATGTTATTGACCAGTTAAAGAGAACCCCCGCCCAAATCTCCATCATGGAACTATTGAAAATATCTGCATCCCATAGAAAGATTCTTGATGAAGCATTAGTTGCATCCACCATCTCCGCCACTCTTGAAACAGAGCATTTCTAGGCTATGGTGGTTAACATCGTTACATCAAATCTCCTTAGATTCTCTAACCAAGATTTCCCCCCAAAACCATCTCATGACTGTGCACTTCACCTTCAAGTGATCGTCCATAAAAGGAAAGTCAAAAGAGTCCTTGTGGATGGAGGTGCAGGCCTAAATATTTGCTCTCTGAAACTTATAAAGAAATTCGGATTCACCGAGGATTCCATTAATAAAAACAAAAGCATCACAATAAGGGCGTATGATGACCAGGAAAGAGTGTCTTAGAGCACTATCAAAATCCCCATCGAAGTGGGACCGACAACTATGGAGACCACCTGTCAGGTCCTCGACCTTGACCTACCATACAACATCCTCCTTGGACGTCCATGGATCCATGAAATGAAGGCAGTGGCCTCGACATATCACCAATGCATCAAGTTCTCACACTAGAATGAGGAGGTCACTATATATGGGGATCCTAAACCTTTTACCTATTGCAAAAACTTGGAAGCCAAGTTTTATAAAATCCCCCAAGTACCAAAAAATGATGAAGGCCCGTCTACTTCATATATTGACCTAGCCAATCTCGCTTCCACTTCTACGACAGAGACACCCATCTTCCCCAACATATCCGAGATTAAAAAAATGATTCAAGACAATGGATGTGGTGACTATAGAATGAAAATGAATACATTTGTTGTAGGAGAGTTACCACAATATCCTAGGTCGCATGGACAACCCCAGCCAGTTGAAACACCTGTCCACATTGTTAGAGCAGAACCTTCTGGATTCCATCATTGGAGGGATCTCAGTTGAGAGAATGTGGATGAGGAGAACATCTCAAACACATTATACCAAGATGAAAGGCCCACCCCCACACTACCCATGGATGAAACAAATAGAGGGCTACAAATGATGTTTGGTATGGGTTATAACAGGAATGAAAGTCTTGGAAGGAATAGTGATGGATGCCTAGAACCCATCATTGCAGAAAGAAGAATGTCGAACCTTGGTCTCAGTTATACTCCTCTGAGTAAAATTGTGTGTGACAGAGGTTCTCCTAGTAGGGCAGTCAAGTCCTCTCCTCAAGTCTCAACAACGAACCCTAGATTACCCATATCCACAGGCCTACCCCTTGATAACTTCACATTTGACATAACCAAGGTCTATAGTAGCAATGATGATGATGATACCATAGCAAGTCTTCCTAGGCTCTTTGAGGATTCCACCTTTTTAATGATTAGTGCCTCCCCAACTGATTCAAACCAACAAACCCATCAAATCAACTTAGTACACCCACAACTCATCGATCATGACCAACGAGGACCGCCAATTCTAGACTCATTCAAAAATGATGAGGCACTCTTAGAATTCATGGGATTAAGGAATATAGTTCTGTGTGGGGATCATAAGGAAGGATTCAACATTACATTAGACACACAAGCCTATTATGGGGAGACGATTGAGTCTTTCAGTCACAAAACAAAAATATCAAGAATAAGCTCAAAGTTATTGAGTGAAAACCACATTGTGGCACTCTCTAACCACAAAACAGTAAAAATAAAGGACGCATCCAATGGTGAAAACCTCTTTGAGGCACCAGAGGATGAAGGATTCAATATCCCCCCTACAGCTCTACATCAAGAAAAGTTAGCAGTCCTGGTAGAGCAGTGCAACCCTATCAACTTGGGAACAAAGGTAGAACCACAAATCACATTTTATGCTCAAACACTTCAAATAGAAGAAGAACTATTGGTAGCATCCCTAAAAGAAAGAAAGGTAAACTTTACATGGACCTATGTTGACATGCTACTGCTGGATCCTGAAGTTGTGGTTCATCATTTGGCCATTCACCCTGGAGCGAAACCAATTAGACAAAATTTAAGGAAGATGCACCTGCAAATAGCCTTGTTAGTCAAAATAGAGTTGCAAAAGCTCCTGGCTGTTGGCTTCATATGCCCGATTGACTATCCTGAGTGGATATCTAATCTTGTACCAGTCTCAAAACTGAATGGGGGCATCCACATCTGCATAAACTTTAGAGATCTAAATAAAGCATGTCCTAAGGATGATTTTCCACTACCCAACATTGACATGATAGTGGATATGACAGTCGAACATGAGATGATGTCCCTAATGGATGGATTATCGGGGTACAATCAAATTATGATCACAAAAGAGGACCAGCACAAGACAACCTTTACATGTCCTTGGGGCACCTACTGCTGGAATGTGATGCCATTTGAGCTAAAGAATGGAGGAGCTACATACCAAAGAGCCATGACACTGATCTTCCAAGACATGATTCACAAAACTGTCAAAGACTATGTGGATGACATACTGGCCAAATCAAAGAAGAGACAAGATCACATAGCAACTCTAAGTGCAATCTTTGATAGGCTAGAACAATACAAGGTTACACTCAACCCAAATAAGTGTGTCTTTGGGGTACAATCAAGAAAGCTACTGGGGTACATAGTTTCAATGAGAGGGATAGAGGTGGACCCTACAAAGGTAAAAGCAATCCTTGATATGGAGGCATCGAGAACACTAAAACATCTCAGAGGGTTACAAAGTAGACTCTAGTCTATTTGAAGATTCATAGCACAACTAGTAGATAAGCAAATTTCCTATTCACACCTACTCTACAAGGGAGTAGCATTCATGTGGGATGACAAGTGTGAACAAGCATTCAAAAAGATCAAGGAATATCTATTTACACCACCTATATTGATGCCACCGATCGTAGGGAAACCATTGATTTTATATATCTCAGCAACAATAGCCGCTCTAGGTGCCCTTTTAGCCCAACATGATGAAAACGGAACTGAGTGGGCCATTTACTATATCAGTAGAACAATGGTAGGGCATGAGCTCAATTACACATTGATAGAAAAAACTTGCCTGGCAGTGGTGTTTGCAGCCCAAAAATGCAGACACTACATGCTAGCTCATCAAATTAAGCTAATTGCCAAGATAGACCCCCTCAAATATCTATTGTCAAAAGCAATGCCTATAGGCAGAATGGCTAAATGGGTGATGATACTATCTGAGCATGATATTGAGTATGTAGAGTGAAAATCAATCAAATGACAAGTAATTGCAGATCAACTAGTAAAGGCTCCAATATGTGTGGACAACCCACTTATATCAGAATTTCCAGATGAGTCCCTCTTCAATCTCGATACAGTTAACCATTGGAAACTATACTCGTGGCTCTCACATGCAACATGGGTCCGGATCCGGTGTGTTCTTCATCACCGCGCAAGGGGACTATATACCCAGTTCATATAAGTTGGCATTTCCCTGTACAAACAACATTGCAGAATACGAGGCTTTAACAATAGGTCTCAAAATTGTGGCACAGTGGTGAATCATGGCATTAAAATTTTATGGAGACTCACAGATTATCATCAACCAAGTCAACTGCAAATACCAAACTAAGGACGATAAGCTCGCGCCATACAAAAAGGTAGTAGAAAGCCTCAAGGAATCATTCATTGACATCACTTTTGAGCAGATACTAAGGGCAAACAATAGAGTAGCTAATGTAATGGCAACAATCGGATCCTTGCTAGATATCCCTCGCAACGTCTTGAAACACGAATTCTTGGTAGAGCAGCTTCTTGTACCCACTTTCGAGGTACCAAAATCAGAATATGCCTATGAACTCATTGGTCCTAGTGATCTTTGGTACCATGACATTTACACCTACTTGAGATTAGGAATCCTCCCAGCCGACATCACCCGGAAGCTAAAGCAAACCTTTGTCAAAAGGGCTTTATGATTTGTCATCCTAGGAGAGACCCTCTTCCGTAGAAGTATCGATGGAACCCTGCTATATTATTTAAAACCTGAGGAGGCCATGACTGCTCTAACTGAGGTACACAATGGCACGTACGGTTCACACTCGAGTGATATGAACTTGGCTAAGAATTTGCTAAGAACCAGATACTACTAGTCGATAATGGAAAGAGAGGCACATGACTTTGTCAGAAGGTGTCTACAATGCCAACCACATGGAAACCTTATTCATGCACTAGCTTAAGAACTACATCCCATTGTTACACCTTGGCCCTTTTCATAGTGGGGGCTCGATCTCATTGGTAAAATCTCACCCACCTCATCCAATGGCCACAAATTCATCATCACCGCCACCGAATATTTCACAAAGTGGGTTGAAGCAATTCCTATGACCTACATCAATGGAAAACAGATATCCAAGTTCATCCTGAACTACCTCATTTTTTGATACAGTGTTCCCCAATCCATTATCTTTGATAATGGGACACCCTTCAAAAATCAAGATGTCCGTGAGCTATGTGAAAAATTCAAAATCAAACACCGCTTTTCTACTCCATATTACCCATAAGGCATTGGCCAAGCAGAAGCCACCAATAAAACCATTCTGAAAATCCTCAAGAAAACTGTCAATGACTCTGGTCGTGATTGGCATCTACAGCTGAATTTCACCTTATGGGCCTACCACACCCGCATCTGCATGCCAACAGGCACCACCCCATTCTCCCAGGTCTACGGATCATAAGCCATCCTCCCTATTGAGATCCAGCTCCCATCCCTAAGAATATAATTACAAAACCTCATCACAGATGAGGAATATAGGGTCACAAGATTGAATGAGCTGGAATTACTAGATGAACGATGCATGGATGCCCTCAATCATCTATAGGTCTATCAAAATCGCCTAAAACGCAGTTACAACAAGAAGATCAGGAACACACCTTCCAAGTCGGTGACCTTGTGCTAAAAGAGAACCAAAAGAATTTACCAAACCCGGATAGCAAAGGAAATTTTAAACCCAACTGGCTAGGACCTTTCATCATCACCGCAAGCTATAAATCAGGGGCATATTAGTTGTCAACACCAGAGGACGAGCCTCTGCAGGAACCCATGAACAGTTGTCATCTCAAAAAAAATTATGCCTAAGAACTTGAAAGGTATAGAAACATAAAATACAAAAACAACCAGAAAAAGTCCAGAAAAAATGGTTACCTTGATGAAAACCTAGCAAACAGGCATCTTGGTGACAACAAAAAAATCAAAAAATGCTAAAATCCAAAAAATTAGAAAAGGATTGAAAATAGTAAAGAAAAAAAAATGTCCTCTAGTGAAAACCACTTCGGTGGTGCTTTGGACAAGTACCTTGGTGAAAACATGGCAAACAAACATCAAGTGTAAATAAAGCACTCTCTATCCACCAAGATCTGCATGACTCACTCATCCATTCCATCACACTTCATTAACCATCCATCCACCCTTCCGCTCGCATCCATATCATATTCCACCATAGTACTCATTGGCATATTCCTAAGGTCACCTTGTCCTGCCTTTATCGAAGTAGTCTATCGCACCACGTTGGGGGCATGTTCCTGTATCGGCATCAGATCAGATTTGTGTATAACTTTTGTGCTCTTCCCAAAACCATCAGAAAATCCAAAAACATTCAAAATATCATCAAAAATTCAAAAGCATCCAAATCATTCAAAAAAACCAAAAACATGTCAAAAATCTCAGAAAATCTTCAAAAATTCATCATTGAGTCTTGTCGGTCTTTCACCTTGTCAAACTACATCGTCTCTGAGCTTGAACATAGGAAAGGTTGATCTTTGATCATCCCCCAAGATAGTTAGGTCAGTCCTTAGGTGTCCATCGCATTGGCAATCCATTTGCCCATCGAGTCTGCATCTTAAGTCAATCCTTTAAGCAATAAAAGGGGCAATCTATTTTTCTATCTTGTCATCAAGTCAGTTTGTCATCCATTGAACTACATGGTCTCTGTGTGTATAACGTAGGCAAGGCTAATCTATGGATCAGCTCTCGAGACCCCTAGGATAGGTCTTTAAGTTAGTTTGTTCATCTCAAACCTCGAAAATACCAAAAATAACCTCAAAATATTAGAAAAATCCAAAATGGTGCACCCGTCTCATCTCATTTTCACTCGCAATAATAACCATTCATAATAAAGTCAATCGTTGCTTTCACCCTTTGGTGAGTTAGTCAAAAGCAAGTTTAGTAGGTTCCAAAGTGAACACTCTAATAGTCAGAGTCTTGAAGGTCTAGATCAGTAAGCAAGGAAGTTGGTCAACTCGAAGTATCAATAGATTATCACCCAAAATCAGTCCCATCAAAACCCTGATCACAACATGTCCTAGGATGAATCTTTCCTGCGATGGACATAAGCATCAGGTACCCCACATTAGTTTATCCTGGCTAGTGGTACGAAGAACATTAGCTTGTTTGTTTACTTTATCTTGGTCTTTTTTGACTTATCTTATATTGTGCTCATTCCAAGGACCTCTCGATGATGCCTAAACAAAACAGGTTTAGAGAGAAAGGAATGGGGCAATGATCATTATCTTTTTATCTGTTGTTCTTGTTGGATATTCTTGAAAAATAACTTCGTCAAGCATACTTTGTTTTGTTTGTAGGAAGGATGTGTTAGGTATCTTGTTGACTACATAAGAAGGCTTTCCTTCTATGTTTTGGCCCGAGATGTCTAGAATATCTGAACTACATTCTGAATAAGGTTATGTTTGTCAAAGTGTGAACAAAAGTACTCCTATCTGTTTGACGATTCAAAGTCCATTGCACTAGGTACCACGCCATCCTGGTCATTTATACCTTGATGCATCTTACCTATGTGTGTTATCAAACATAAAGTAATTAGCACTTTGAAAATTCCAACTCCTGGCAAGCAATACATCATCAATCATCATCTTGTGTGGATCCTCCTTCCATTCTTCTTCTTCTTCTATCTTTACTAACATTTCAATCAAAAATCGGTGTGTTGCATCAAAATGTACACGAGGCTACCCATGGTCAATGATTGTCCATACATCATCAGAATTGTCTACATCAAAGAATTATATTTCATCCTCTAATCAATAGAACCACCCCTCTCGCATTTTATTGCGATCTCGATTGGAAAATTGTACATTTCCATCAGATCTGTCGAGGGGGCAGTATACCAATGTAATCCTTCCGCTGGGGCAACAGTGGGGCATCTGAAAAATCGAGAAATTTTTGAACTTTGATCATAGCAGTTTATTCTTTGAATCAATGCAACAAGTACATTGCTTCAAAGAGGGGCAAAATGTAGACATGGAAAATGTACAATGTCAGTTTGACACACTTATTAACAACATTTCCTCTTAAATCATATTCTCGGCATTTCATCACATTTTATCTCTTAATTTAATAAATTACTATTTATTGAATCAAGTCTTCCTCTGATAGTGATTAAATTAAATCAGTTTAATTTAATTAACCTTACATCCTTGTTTAATTAAATAAATCATCTTATTTGATTAAAATCTCTAAAGTCCTTCTATTAAATTAAATAAATTAAACCTTATTTGATTTAATCTAACATTTTCCTTCTTGATTAAATAAATCAAATCATTTCTTCTCAATTCTTGACTTAAAATTAATTCATAAATCTAAGTCTAAATTGTCACATCATCTAATTCTTCTTTAAGTTAATCAAATCTTAATTAACTTAATCCCTCTCCTTAAAATCCTCTAGAGAATGCAAGTGGCACAACAAATCAAATACTTTGATTTATTAATTCTCCATTTTCCCTCACATAGCATCAAAAGGGAATATCCCCTTGTTTGAATTCAAAAATTCCAAATAGACTTGTACATCCAACAAGGCATTCACTCCTCTTACATGTCCTTGTGCATTGAGCCAACTAGCATTTATTTCATTCCTTTTTCCCTCTCACATGTCATTTCTCAAATTTGAAATTCCACCTACTGACATTTATCATGCACATTGACCAAAATGTGCTCATTCCTCAACCATTCACATCTTGACTAGTGGCACTTGGCCATTGGATGTTGAATGATCCCACATTGCTCTATTTCATTCTTTTTTCCATTTTGGAAATCTATAAATTGGAGACTCCTTTCCTCATTCAAGGATAGACAACTTTGAGTAAACTTAGTATGCTCAAATTCACCTGCACTTTACAGATTTCAAGCAAGGTTATTCTCTTCATTTGAGAATTAATCTTACTCATAACATCACTCAACTTGTTCAAGGATTGGGAAAGGGCTACTTACTACACAACGTGGTGGCACCAATCCACTATGAGATAAAGGGTTAATCATGTTTCTTATATGCTTATGTTTAACTTATTTTTCTACTCATTGGTTGCATATCTAGGCATGATTAAATATTTCATAGGGGTGTCTAAGTCTGCTAGTTTAAACTAACTTTCATGCTAACAACGTCAAATTATTTAAGCCGCCATCTTGCAGGGTTTTGATGTCAACACAAAATATTTGCCAGGAATCCTTGATTCCATCAATGATGAGGATGAGGTACTCAGGAAAACACATAAGCATCTCAGGAGGATTGTTGGATTGGAGAATGTAATGACGGACACTCTACAGAATGCAAACACTTATGCCCATGAGAAATGCATTGATCACATGTCAAAGGTTAAATTGTTCCTTGTACGAGTTGTATGAGGTAGTCAGAGTTTGATTTTTGTGGACGCATTAACATGGTACTTGAGCCTTGAACAAATCTTAGGTGATCACGAGTGCTTGCTGATGATTAATGGACTATGGTGCATCCAACAATAAACTCTTTTTAAGTTTCTATGTTATGTTAATTATGCTTTAGTTAAGAAATGATGTAACTTTTGTGAACGAACCTGAAGCTTGTTGCTTCCCGTACAAATAGGGAAACCAAGGTCTAATTTTGATCATCATATCATCATCATTTGAATCCATTAGAATAGATACTAGACCATCTCATCCACTTATTCATATCAAAAGAACTCATGTTATGTATGTTTATATTTTGAGCAATATAATGGAGCAGATACATTATAACTCATAATCCATTTTTAGTGTTCAATAGTTGTGTCAATTTTCATGCTTATTTATTGCTTTGTTGTCTCCAAAGTGGTCTTTTCAAGTTGTTTAAATCTGCAACATTTATAAGGGCACATTTGTTGTTACTATGTGGATGCTTTGATTGGTTTCTAGTTATGTGTGAATTAAAGTACTTTCAAATAATTTACTTTAGTTGGTTTGTATTAAGGATTAAAGTCTTCTTAGAATTGGAACCCTCTTATGGTCTAAAAACCTACATTTTTGAGACCCAACAGATTGCAAATAACTCCGAAAATTTAAAAGTCTATGAAACAGTGTATATATTCTATGAAACAATGTATATATTCTTGTACTTGTAAATATTATTCTATATATTCTTGTACTTGTATATTCTATGAAACATTCCTTATTTTCTATGAAATAGTGTATATGTTCTTATACTTGTAAATATTATTTTACTGTTATGTCTATTAAAGAAAATAAAATTTGAATAAAAAATGCTTCACCCTTTTTTGTAAGTGAGTATGTGAATTATCATTTAAGGAAAAATATTACAATGTTTACATTTTCAGTTTAGTAGTTTTGAATCTTCATTTGCTATGTATATAAAATTGTTTGTGCTCTTTATCTCTAATGACATAAAACTATAATGTCATTAGAATCAAGGTTTTCAATTTCAATACCTTCATTGTCCACACTTTTCATGTCCTATTCAATTTTAAGTACAATCATCAAAATTTTATTTTTATTTCTTGTCCCAGTTAATCTTCATTCCTTTCAGCACAACACAGTAGGTTGTATGTTAAACTTCAAACATTTTCTTTGCATTTTTTTGTATATATTATTTTGTCGATGCATCATTATGTAACAAAAATTTCACTTCTAAGATATACAGTAAAAGAAAATGAAAGCACATGTTTGATTTGTCAAGGGAAACGTATGCTGAATACCGTATGTCTTTCAGATTAGTGTGCAAGCGAAATAAGACATAACTGATTGAATCTAATTTTCTATTGTACAATTTTATTTTATGTGCTTTTTATTTTTGCATGTGGATTACCCTTAGAAAGAGACTACTTATCTTTTCTTAAATGAACCCTTTACATTTCCTATCTACAAAAGGAATTTACTGCTTGACAACAGGTTTGTGAACATCATACAAATTAAGATTGGTGTAAAAGGCCATCCCCGCAAATGTTGTTTAGTCTAGAATTATAATGGAAAATAAAAAAGCTTTCTAGGAGAATAAAATATGTTTCCAATTGTCCAAGTACAACATAATATTACTGAAGCATTCCAAATTTTAGGCCATAAGAATCATCCCTTTTTAAACATGGATTGCAAATAATTCTGAAAATTTGGAATTCTCGGTCATTAACATTATTGTCTGCTACAATGTCATATAGTGTATCATTGTCAATGTTCATATGTTCTTTCAATTATTTAATATTATCATCATCCTCATCTTGATCCGCATCATCTTCATCATCATTGAAATTTAACTGTAGACCATCTATATTGTTACTAGATGTATTTGGATCATCATTTTCTATACCATCCATATTGTTGTCTTCCATAACATCATCCAACTCTGGATTGTTTTCTTCTTGTGCCTGAACATAACCATCTTCAACATCATCATGTATGTCAATTTCTTCGATGTTCTCTAATCCCTCTCTCATTTTGTTGGCCAACATTGTTTTTCTCAGTATCCACTAATGCATCGTCAAATACATTCCTTAATCTTGGATCATAATGTATGAAAAATATCCATTTTGGGTCCAAAATGTCTTCATAGAAAAATACCTGCACATGAACGACATACATATATTAGATGTATGTTATACCAATTTTATTGATTAATAAACACATGTATATATTTGCAATAAACTATGAATTAATAGATTAATGATTTCTACTGCTTCTTGTTTGAGTTAAGGAAATACATGATCACAATGAATTGGTAGAACATAAGGTTCCTTATCCTCCGGTAGGAATGATGAAGAATCTATAGAAAAAAATCCACTATGCGTATCATGTCTCTGTGTCCTCTCAAATGCTTCATACCATCTACACTTAAAAATACAATATTTAAAAGAGCGGTAATCCAACTCAATAATGTCTTGTATTTCCCCAACATATTGTAGATTCCCTTCAATTATATTCTTATCTTTTGAGCTTGATCGACTGGATTGCTCAAACTCAGCCATGATGCCACAATCAAAGGATCATATCTTTACATCTACACTTTCTACATGATAATGTCGACCATATGCCCACATTGCTAGATATTTCCTTGCCTTTGAAAGACCATTATTTTCAGTGAAAATAAATATAATGATGAATATTAAAATATTTAATACTATCAAAACTCTAAGGAAACAACACTTTGTAAAATTCCAACTGTACCTTTCTTTCACATCCTCTAGACATGTTGATTTCATCTTTTGTTATGTTTGAATCTCTACCTGCATCTTCTATTTAATTTTTAATTTGTTCAGTAACCCATTCTAGTGTGCAATATTTTCCCCATTCCCCAAGTAGATTAGTGGGAAGTGCAGTATTCCTTGGGTTCAATCTCTTAAACTATCTCCTTGCTCCTAACACTTCTCTCTTTTTATCATACAGATCAATCCATTTGTTCATAAATTCCATGTGGTACATAATGAACTTGTCGAATATAGAACTTTCGCCTACACCTATTACATGTCAACATGTTTATTTTAGACTCAAAATATCATGTTAATTTGAAATATAAATTACAGAGTAAATTAATGATTGCAAGAAAAAAAGTGACACTGATCATGAATTTACTTACTAATTTTTATTTCAACACCATTAGATTGTGATTTTTCTCCATCAATAATATCCGATTCTCATTCTTTTTCCCAGACGTGTGGGCCATCTTCAAAATCCTTACCAAGGAATTCACATAGGGAGAAAAATGCTTCATTCAATACATACCCTTCAACCATGCAACCCTCTTGATGTGCCTTTTGTCGGGCATATCTTTTAAGAGTTTTCATATACCTCTTAAAGAAAAAAATCCACCTCATTGATACAACACCCACCAATTCAATGTCATCGAATACGTGTGTAATTAAATGGACTTGTAGGTCCATGAAACTTGTAGGGAGCTTCTTCTCAAATACACATACAATTTCTACGATTTCCTTCTTCCATTTTGGCAGTTCAGATTCATGGATCTCCTTGGAGGTCACCCACCTAATATAAGAATAGTAAATTAGTATGAACCTTTAGTCATAAATTAAAATGCAATATAATATCTCTATGTCTCTCACACATGAACATTTCATATAACCACATAACTTGTAAATGTTGATAATAGACTTATGGCATTCCTTAAGTCAATTGTAAGAGAAGAATTCCCCCTAATTGCCAATGGTATGATATGCTATCAAACAAATTTATGAAAATTTCATTAGTATTTTTTTCTCACACAACAAAATACCAAAATAAATTTAGTGCTTAATCAATGTTGATATATAATACCTTCATTAAATTATGAAAATCATGTTTTTTAAATCCTGTGATATGTTCATCAATTGTAAAATCTTTAGCCAATGATGACCCATAGCCAGTAGGTGTCCTTATTGAATGGATGACATTTTTTAGTTGGTCTAGATCTTTTTTTTTTGAAATCCATGGAGCTTCTACATATATTTCATTTTCTCTATTTGGCCACAAATGTTTTCTATCAAATTTGGTACGCAAAAGAGCAATACCTCTCCTCGAAGACAAGGTGTCCTCTTTGCCTGATATATGTCAAAATATAGAATCTGGGACATTTTTGAAGATGTGCATAGGATCTAATAGGTGAGCTATTAATAGATCCTTCCAATAAGGGAGCTCATAAAATATGGATTTCCTTTTCATTCCTTCTGACATATTAACTACAACTTGTTCTAGTTCTTCAATTAAATCACCCTGATCAAAAAAATCATCCCAAGCTTTCAATTGAGCATCTTCATACTTCTTAATCGAATCACCTGGACCCATAATCATGGGAGGCCTCTATTTTCAAATTTTCCATCAAATTGATTCTTCAAGTGATTTCTAAACCTATAATCTAGTGGTAGAAAAACCCTGTTGTTTGCATAAATAAATTTATGTAGATCTTTAGAATACCGCCCTTGAAATTTTTCTACACATCTTGGACATGCAAATATCCCCTTTGTTTGAATCCCTGCAATTCAATAAGTAATGTTAATAACATCAAAATAAATAGTATGAAAGTTGGGATGAAAATAAATTATGAGTGTAAATATGTAAATATTTTATCTTACCAAAACAAACACCAAGTCTTGGGAAATCATGAATAGTCCAACATAGCACACCATACAACATGAAGGACCTATTTTATGGAGGACATGATATGTCATACATTCTTATGCCTTTCCATATAAATTGCATCTCATCAATAAAAGGTGCAAGATAAACATCCATGTTTTTAACTTGATGTTTTCCTGGAACAATGAGAGTCAGCATAAGGTGCTCCTTTCTAACACTCATTCATGGGGAATATTGTATACTATCAATCTGACTAGACAAACACTATAATTTGAGCTCAAGAAAGAGAATGGGCACACTCCATCAATTGCAAGACCAAACCTAATACTATGGGGTTTATCTTTGAATTTTCTTGCCCATTTTTCCTCTATGGGTTTCATTGCTTTGGAGTCGGCCAGAATTCACATGAATCCATCTTTAGCCTTGTTCTTTGCATGTCAGACCATCAATTGTGCTAGTGAATTGTAACAAAACATTCATTGAATTCTAGGTATAATTGGCATGTGACGTAAAGCCTTCTTTGGAACTATAGGACCTTGTACATCTGTATGATATCTCTTCTCTTTGCATACAAGGCATTTTACCTTGTTTTGATATTCATATTTGTATAAAATGCAATCATTTTTACATGAATGAATTTTCTTATATTCAATACCCAACTCAACCAACAACAGACGTGCCTCTCTCCAAGTTGATGGCAACACATTCTCTTCAGGGAATATTTTTGTTTTTAGTGGCCTGTAAGATTGCCAGATATTAAATCAAATGAATTTTTGATATGTCAATCTATACTAGGACTGGTTATATACAATATATGTTTTAAAATCCCCTTAAAGAAATATAAAATAATTTGATGAATTTTTACGAATTATGTACACCAATTGAGAATGCAAAGTAAGAAATAGATTTCAACTCACTTTAGTAGGGTAGTGAATCCTTTGTCTGACCAACCAAATAGTGACTTGATTTCTAATAATATTAATGTGCATGCCATTTTTGAGGTTCTACTTGCACCCGATTTGAACGTGGATGTCTTCGTTGCTTTCTTGATGGAGTCTTTGATGTTGTTATCATCAGCATTACAGTGGTGATAATTACCCCTGCTATCATCGTTACTGCAACCATATCATCATTATTGTCATCATTGTTTCCATCCCCAAATAAACCTGTAAGATTTTAATTCAATCCTTCTTCATGCGCTACATTTTCACTATCATGATCATCATCATTAAGGCTAGGTGGCATGTCATCAGTGTATGTGACTCTCATCATCTCTTCAAATTTCTCAGTTGGTAGTGTTCTCTTCAATCTTTCTCTTTTCGCCCTAGTGTGGTTTAAAGGATGGTTTGGATCATCTCGTCCAAATCTTAGTAACCTAGTTGGATCTTGGGTATTAGTATGTGTTTCATCAAAATATTCTACCTATCAACAAACACAAGTATTATTTAATGTTTTGCAACAATTGGATAGATCATAAATGTATAAATTTCAAAGAAATATAATCAAATATGTCTTAAAAATAAAAATAAAAATTGTATGAACATATATACATCAATTGAATAATGGAACATTATTTTATAGATTACCTTTTTTATACAATAATTTTAATTAAAACACAATTTTGACAACATAGTCTATAAAACATCAGTCCACACTCATTTATTATTCTATGGTTTTAATTGATTGTATGAGGCATACTACCGACTATAAGCTCATCATATATGTAATGTCTTTGTACAATCGCTCGTTTGAATTTTTTCTTTCCATGACATACAGAACATCCACAAACAATATTTTTCTCAAAGTATTCATCCCATGTACTATAGTCCTGACCTACCTCTTCTTCTATGCAATCATTTTTTGTGTCTAAAGTATCCATTGTCATATCCTCTTCCACCCATTATCATCTACGTGATTTAACAATTTTAGGTCCATGTCCATGTACATATCTTCTTCTTTTTCTAGTTGAACGCTCAGGCTCTACATTTGCTCCAATCTCCATCTAAAATAATCAACAACATGCATTAATTTATGTCAAGATTGGATAATACATTACAAATTTCAATAATACTGTGAAAAAAGATTGACGTATCACAAAATGCCATTAGATAATTTTTTCCCAAGTTAAGTCAAAATTTGAGTACCTAATGTCCCGCTTCATCTGTTGTGTCCTCATTTGATATGACACGATTTTTTTCCATGGCCTCATCTTGCCCCTATAATACACAACATAGTAAATAATGTTTAGTACACAAATTAAATCATTTCAACGAGTATTCTATCCAACGCAAAACCTCACATTAGTCATATATTTGACATATTGGTATCTCCTCTATGTTGTAGCATTTGTGAATTCATAAACAACTTCCTCCTTTGGTTGAGGTTTCTTTCTCTTCTTACCTCTATTGTATCTATAGATTTTGTTGTCTCATCTATTTCTACCCACTTTCCTCTCAGCGATTTAGTATTTCTATGTCGTTCATGGCCTACTCTATGAATAAAAATGTTGCCATAGAAGCTTTCACCGCACTAGCGCCGAGAAAGAAGAAGCAACTTGCAGGACATCGGTAAAAACCGCACTACCACACCGAGATGATGAAGGAGCCACGAGATAGTGGTGGTCACTGCACTACCGCATGCCTTTGGTATAAGAATTGTGGGAGTCACCACAACACCACCAGGAACATAAGGAAGACTCGCGTGCCACTACAAAAGCTTTCACTGCACTACCGCCGAGAAGGATGAAGCACCTTGAGAGACAATAGTGATCACAAAAACAAGGCAGGAGTTGGAATTATTTCCAACACTTTGAATCCTATGATACACAACAATGAAAATAGTCACTATACAACAATGATAGGCACTCAATTAGGTGCACTTGGCACCACCTTAGGCACCCCAAACAAATTACATTAATGACCAAAAGTCGGCGCTAAATTTGGCATTAACTAACACCAACTAAAGCACCGAATATTGAATCAAAATCAAAAATTAAAAAATTTCCCAGGTGACGAAAGAAATCGGATGACAAAAAAGGGAAAAATGTCTTGCAAAGGAAGAGAGCAGGGCGCTACTAGCAACTAATGAGAAATTAGATTTAGTTTGCGACACCATAGGTAAGGTTACAATTTTTTTTTCTTGGTTGAATTTGTGATTGTTTATTGCTCTTTGTATTGCATTTGAACTTGTGATTATTTACTAGTTTATGGCCTAACCTGTCCAGGAAACCTCTAAGTTGTCCCATCATTATAAATTGTAAAACCTTTAAGAAACCAACAAAAACTTTTACCCTACCCATTTGAGCTTTGGCTCAAAATATTATAGCATGAAGACAAGATGCCTTTGTATTTTTTCCCTAACCTGGGTATCAATGATATAGTGAACTACTTGGCAAATATGGGAATTGGGTCAATCACTACTAAGGAACTGCTAAAAATAAATGTAGAAACCACTTGGTTTTTCCCAGTCGCGCCATAGTCACCAATTCCATGAAAAATTCATGCAACATTGCATTATGAAAGATTTTTCATGATAAGGTTATCAACACTAAGCAAACCCAGCGAACATATTTACCCTAGGTTATCAACACTAAGCGAACCCGATGAACATATTTTCCCTAGGCTATCAACACTGAAAAAACCCAATGAACATATTTTCTCACAAAACAAAACTTTCATAACATAAATTGGACGAAAACTTTCATACCTGATAGTGTGTACTTCATTTGCCTCCACAAACTAGATGGAAATAATTTTCCCTAGGTCACCCCAAAATATCAAGCAATAGAAGGAAGTGAGCATTGTCAGTAGACTCTGGCCATAATGAGGTAATTCATTGTCAATTTATAGATTTTTAAATGTTTCCATTGTTTCTTTGAATTTTATTTTTTAGTTTTTTATTTCTAAATTTAAAACAAGAAATATAATTTAAATATATATATAGGGACATGAGACTGACAAAGCTAAAGAGGAATTGTAGTTTTTAGTTTTTTATTTCTAAATTAAAGAAGAAATGTAATTTAAATATATATATAGGGACATGAGGCTGACAAAAATAAAGAGGAATTGGCTTCCATATTGGGGGTAGAGGCAGTGAACAAATTGGTTAATGTGGATTGGACAATGCTTGCCAAATACATAGAAAAATAATCTAGTAACGCCCCTCAAACATTGCAAACAAATCAATTTTGTGAAAATGAATCAATTCATTCCCCAACCAATCCTGGATCAACCAAAAAATCCAGGAGGAAATCAGTGATAGGAAACTCTAAGAATGTTGAATAGGGAAGAGAGACTTCCAATGTCCCAACCACTCCTGCGACACAAACTTCTTCCACCACGCCATGTTATCAACCTTGCATTGGTAGCTACAATATGAAGATAGAATATGAGGTGGTTTTAGGGGAAGTCTGAATGATGGATGTTGGGAAAAAATTTGTGAATAGGTTGATGGAATCATGCCTTCAACGGTTCAAAGACCATCTACATTTTCCATTCTCACACATACCCATGTAACTGAAAATAGAAGTTATCCATGACATGGAGATTGAATTTGGCACAGGTTGGTCTATAAAGAAGATAAAGCTACAAATGTCTCAAAATTGCAAGAGATTTCGGTGCAACCAAACAAAGAAGATAAAAAAATCCCTCTTGAGCTAAGGTAGAAAAGAAGGCCAATTGATGTAAGTGTGAAAGTATGGAAAGAGCTTGTAAAAGCATGTGAGAAGTCCGATGCACAGAGAAATTATGGTGAGGAGAGTATGCAGGTATTTGAATTTTCTCATAAGATTATATCAAATTTATTAAACGATATTTAAATTTTATTTGTGCATAGTTAAATTGAATTAGTATATGTTTCAGGACAAGGTCTCCAAGGCTAGGCTTGAGAAACTTCGTGTCACACATCGCAGTGGCCAGAAAGGTTTACAGGCCTTGATCTATACATTTGTAAGTATATTTAATATGTTAAATGATATTTTTTATTTCCTTGGAAAAAGTAAATGATTGCATATTAATTAGTTTAACTAGTCCATATGCCATGTTTTGATAGGAGGAGGAATATGACTACCATCCAAAGAAATTTGAAAAGAATATGTTACAAAACAAAAAGTGGAACAATTTTGTAATCTGGATGGAGAATGAGGTATCAATTGTTGAGTTTCAATAACGTAGTTGGATATTATTGTGTTAATATGTCAATTTGCACCTCTTGTGTTGAGTTGTTTATTGATGCATACAATGAGTAAATAGAGCTCAAATTTTATGATTACAAGATGATCATTTATGTGCATGAATAAATAGTAGAAGGATATAGATGAACTCAATTCATCTAAATTTATGCCTCTTGGAAGACATTCCTCTTGAATCTCTAATATCAGGTGCCTGAGACTTCCCTATAGCTTTTACCTTTCGTTGCCTCCTTTCCTAATCTTTACTGTCAGACTCATCTCCTTTTTCCTTATCTGCATTTTTTGCTTCAGCTTCTAATTCATCCCATGTTTTACCTTCCTCCTCTTCAAAATATTCATCTTCTTATTTTTCCTCCTCTGACTCCACAAGAGATTCATCTTCAGAACCTTCCTCATCTAATTTTGATTCCTCTTCTACATTAGAGGGTTCGTATCCTTGATCTGACTCTTTTGAGTTATCAGAATCAGAATCACTAGCTTCCATATTCATAAATTCCCAACCACCATCTTCAATAAATTTATCTAGATCATCAGTAATTGTCTTCAAAATTGGCCACCAATTCAAGTTCATTTTGCTTTCATAATACTTTATATCCATGGAGTTTAGCCATTCCTTGATGCCATCAAGCGAAGATTGAGGAATGGCATACATGTGGAGTACATCCCACTTGAATTCGTTGAAAACAATAGCCATATCAAATGCCTTTTTCCCAAGTCCTACTTTCTCAAGGTTACTCAATCTCACTAATAGTGATTACTAAGAAAGGTAATTCCCCCAACCCCACCAAATAGTTTACCATAGGAACAATAAAAGCAGAGACTTTGAAAGGAAATCCATGAAAACCAAGCTCTCTAAATGGTATATCAAACTCTAGTTTAAAATATTTAGATAGGGCTGCTCCCATAGCTCTCTTACTCGCTTGACAAATCCTTGAAACTATGACTTCTTAACATTCAAAAGATAAATGGAATGTCCTCAACACCCAGTAGAGCTATCCAAAAAATCTAACTAAAAAAACAAACTTTCTCCTGCACACAATGGCCTAATGGTTGGTTGTCATAGAAGTCAAACTATCGAAGTAACAACATTGATAGAGTTAACATATATGCATCATTTGCATAAATAGTTGAAATGCATAACAAATTTTAATGAATACATTGAATTTTGAGATGTGTTTTTTGGATATTTATGCCTCATCTTCTTGGCTTGGACTTCCATTTTTCCTTGGAGCCATGTTTCTGGCCTTTTACCGCCATACCACTACAAGCTTTCCTTGGTGGCATGGTTGTGTAGTTTACCTCTTTACCATGGGCCACCTTGCTTGGTTTGGCAGTTGGGCGATGTTCAACCTTACCGCAATGGTCTTCTTCTAGACTGGCAGTAGTGCGATGAGCGGCGAAAGTTGGCATGGCGGTTATCGCCATACCGTGGGGGTTGCTCGAAGGTGGTGAGGTAGCATGGTTGGCTGTGTTTTGGTAGAGAAAGGCCTTATCACCTTACTACAGGAGTTGCTCATTGGTGGCATGATAGTGTGGTAGCAACTGGCGGTTGAAGGGCGCGGTCTGGTGAAGGTTACCGCCTTACCATGGATGGTGCTTGGGGAAGCCGTGGTGGTTGCGGTGGATGGATGGCGGTCAGCGAAGGTAGTTACTACCTTACCATGGGTGGTGAAATGACTCACCACGGTGGCCACGGTAAGACCATTGGTGGTCTGCCTGGCAGTCATCACCATACCGCGGGGTGGCTTGGTGGCCCCTGCGGTAGCGCAGTTGACGGTTAACGATTTGTGTTGTTTTTTATTGCCTTGCCACGGTTGTTTGGTGGTCTGGGCTCAGTAGCGCAGGGCGGACAGAGATGGAGCTCGGGTGTGTTCACTACCACATCGTGGGGTGGCTTAGTGGGCTCAGAGGTAGCGCGGGTAGAGTCCAGGTGAGCTCGAGTGAGCTCACCGTATTACTACGGCTAGGTCGACTGAGCTCGGCAATAGCGTGATTGGAGGTCGAAGGGCTGACATGGGCTCACAACCATACTGCAATGGGTGTTTGGAATAAGAGTGGTAGCACGGTGGATGGCAAAAGTGAGCTCATAGCTAGGCTGACTGGGCTAGACCAAGTTTGACTAGAGGTCAAAGCAGCGAATGAACAGAAATGTGATACATGGCTCAACATCAAGATGTTGATTGGCTAGAAGCCAGAATAGTGTTTGATAGTTATTCCAAGTTGAGTTTTCAGCTGAAGACAGGATCCGATTGGGGCAAGGAATCTAATGCCTGGGCAGCCCAATGCAAAAAGATCGGTCAGTGAATATCCTGATGACAATAGATCGTTTGGATAGGCATAATAGGTTGGCGCACAGTAAGAGATTAAGTAATCTCAATATTACATATAACCATAGCATTATGAACTTTATGAAAAAAGAGATAGAAGAGCATTTTGAGTGAGAGACAGAGAGAGTGTTTATGCAGTCTTGACCATGAACAATTTGTCTCTCAGTTCTGCGAAGATGTGAACCTATGGAGGCTGTGTGACTAGGCTGGCCATGAGGCTGGCTATGACAGTCAACTAAGGAGGTGAAGGGAATCTACATGGTATGTCTTTTGAAGACATTGTAACTGTGTGGAGGTTCTATATTTTTTGTGTTGTCTGCTTTCTCCAGGTGGACAAGATGTAATCTCCTGAAGAGCATAGCTCTGTGTTTGTATTGTAATTGGTTTTTGTTACTAAATAATACGAGTGAGCTAAGTGTTTTGGAGGGTGGGGTTTTTTACTTGAAAAGGTTTTCCCCACGTAAATCTGTGTGTCCATATGTTTTGTCTTTCATGTTGTCTGATTTAGTTTCTTGAATCTATGCTTATGTTGAATCTGTTATTCTGTTAAGCATTTACTTTTCTCATAAAGATCAATGGGGGATCCACTATGCCTACTTGTACTTTATGGCATAGTTTGTGTCTTTGATACAATTCAAAGAAATAAAAATCACTAAGGCACTATTGCCTTAGACATGTTCTATGATGACAGACCCATCCCATATCCCCAACAGCATTGAAATAATTAAAAAAAACATGTTTTTGGGAAAATATCAGTAGCGTGGGGGTAGAAAGCCTTAACCCTAATAAAATCATTTATGTTGTTCTTGATACACCATCTGTAAGTTTTTCTTGGATGACAGTACTAAATTTCTATATGGTGTACCCCTTAAATGTCCTACATGTTACAAATATGGAATAACAATGCACAACTATGTATTGAGTCCAAAGACCAAGGCATTCTGAATAAGGGTAGCCAAACTTGATAAGGATGTAGTCACTATTACATGTATTGACAATCCAGAATAGTCATGTAAACACAACTTCTTGTGAAAACCATAATCAATCAAATTATGCACATTCAAATCTAAGTTTGAAAGCTTGCATTTCAATCCATTCATCTAAGTCCTTGTTGAATATTGAGGGTATCAACAACAAAGCTAGAATAGATCTCCTTAAACCATAACTAGTTTTAAAGTGCAGTATTTCCAAACTCAAATCCACTTCTCAGCTAAGGAAAGGAGGTAGGATTTCTAGGTGCTACCTCAAACAGAGAAGGCCATAGAAAACATTGAAATAAAAGATCCAATAAGTGAGAAAACATAGCTGTAGACCATAGATAATCAGAATTATTGCAATGCACATATGTTTCTGATACAAACAAAAGGTGCTTACACATTGGCTGAATATATCCTCATCAAAATGACCAAATTTTTTTTTTCAAATTTGTAAGTAAACTCTGATAGTCAAGAAAAACAGTCATAAAAATTAGAAGTAAACTTTGGCAAACATGTAGGTGAACTTAATTCATCTAAATTTATGCCTCTTGGTAGACATCAATATCTCCCCTCCTAAATTTTGGACCACATCCATTACCTCCACATAAAACTAGACATCCTTGGTCTTCTTGGTTCCCATGCCATGATATGGTTATGAAAATGAAAATGAAGCAAAGTAATCATCTCCTTCTCTGATGACTGGAATAATGCATACTTAATGTTTTGATACATGATACCAAATCTCTCTTCTGCTCTCATGGTTGAATACCGAAATCTATTATGGTGGGCCTCCAGAGTTCCAGTCATCTTTTGTCCTATTCTACCAAATGCTAGCTTGATCCACATGTCTGCCATCCTAATTGGATTTGATTTTGAAAGCTAAAGTTTCTCCCGAGTCACCAGTGTAGCTCTCTCTACCTTTTTAGAATCTTTCATTGCTACAGATCATCTCTGGGATTCAATCATTTGTACCACATGGTTGATGTGCTTTGAATCCTTGCATCTAAAGAAAATTTCCTTAACATAAATACTACTAGGTAAATTCAATGTTGCCATTGTGGTTGGCATTAAAGCCGGTACCTGCAACATTGAAAATTATCCTTATATAAGAATTCCCTCCATCTTGTTGGCTTGTGACACTCTTGATGGTGGCTACATGAAATCTGATTTTGATTCCTCTTCTACATCAGAGGGTTCATATCCTTGATCTAACTCTTTTGAATTATCAGAATCAGAATCACTAGCTTTCATATTCAAAAATTCCCAACCACCATCTTTAATAAATTTATTTGGATCATCAATAATACTCTTCAAAATTGGCCACCAGTTCAAGTTCATTCTGCTTTCATAATACTTTATATCCATGGATTTTAGCCTTTCCTTGATGACATCAAGTGAAGAGTGAGGAATTGAATCAATGTGGAGTACATCACACATGAATTATTTGAAAACAATAGCCATTATATCAAATGCCTTTCCCAATTCCTACTCTCTCAAGGTTATCACTCTCAATCTCACTAATAGTGATTACTAAGAAAGGTAATTCTACCAACTCTACCAAATATTTTACCATAGGAACAATAAAAGAAGAGGATTTGAAAGGAACTCCATGAAAACCAAGCTCTCTAAATGGTATATCAAGCTCTAGTTCAAAATATTTCAGATGAGATTGCTTTGATAGCTCTCTTACTCACTTAAAAAATCCTTGAAACTCTATATTGATTTTATTTTTCCTATCCCTCTCTTGTTGTTCTTCCTCAATTTCATCAGGATCATACATTGACCTTATTGCCCCTCCAAAATTTTGGACCACATCCATTACCTCCACATAAAACTAGACATCCTTGTTCTTCTTGGTTCCCACGCCATGATATGGTTATGCAAATGAAAATGAAGCAAATTAATCTCCTTCTTCGCTAGCTGGAAAAATGAATGCTTAATTTTTTGATAGATGATATCATCTCTCTCTTGTGCTCTCATGGTTGAATACTGAAATCCATTATGGTGGGCCTTCAGAGTTCTAGTCATCTTTCTTCCTCTTCCACCAAATGCTAACCTGATCCACAAGTCTGCCAGCCTAATTGACTTTTTTTTGAAAGCTGAAGTTTCTCCTGACTCACCAGTATTAGCTATAACTTTTTTGAAATTTTATTATGGTATGTGCACTTTGATGTGATGTAATATGATTATGGTTTCATCTAATATGTTGTAATATTAGATATATAATAGAAAAATAAATTATTGCATGAAATAAATAATAAATTTTCATTTTAAATGTTTTTTTTGCAGAACACGGGTCTTCCAGAAGATCAAGATGATCCTCAACATGATATAGATCCAAAAAATATTGGTTCTACTGGTATAGATCACATGGCATAGGATGATGATGACATAGATATGGAAGACGTCGAGGCCGATGACAATGATGATGATGACGACGATGATGATGATGATCACGATGGTGATGATGATGATGAGACAGTTGGTGATAGTAACCAGTGAAATTCATGATCATATAGACTACATCATGGATCATTGCTGATATATCATTATGATGACTCTTTTCATAGTTACTATCATATGTATCATTTTCATGGCCTATAGTACTATATTGTTGAGTTGTATCATATTGACATGTATTATTTTCACTATATCATTTGGACATGTATCATTTTTTATTTTTTTTGATGAATAGGAAGCTATCTATATTAATTTAAAGATAAGAGTACATATTTACAAAAAATGGTGGGTGGTAAAAAGGCGCACCCCGAGAGTCACATGGCCAACACCCAGAAATAACCAAAAATCAAGTCACATGGGCCTAGCCCAGAATTCCAAGAGCATAAAAAATAAAAACAATAGATAGGCCATTAAGTGGCCAAAGCAGTGCCAATAGAGTCAAGAGGGTCTCTGTCATCCATATTCTTTCCCCATACATCAACGGGGTCTGGAGTGACGTCAAGAAGAGCACTCGAGCCATCATCATCATCTTTCTTTTCTTTATCTTCTCCCTCACGCCAAGCCGAGATTGCAAGTGCCAGTTGTGGAAAGCTTTTACCACTATCTGGCCATCCATAACCAAAGGCAGGTGGAGTATCAGAGGGCCACCCAAAACCGCCACCGTCACTCCTTGAAGCACCACCGGAAGGCCATCCCTAACCATCCCGTGGCGGACGAGAGCGAGCACATTGAGGAGGGTGAGATTTCCACCGAGCAAGAGGCTAAGAGTGGGGACGTGCAAAACCAATCTGCTGCCAACCTCGAGAGGGAAACTAGTTACGGGGAGAGGAGGGTGAGTCGGGGACCCAAGCCACAGTGCATGGGAAATTTCCCCAGTGGTCCTATAGGACTTGGAGGTAAGCAACCTCTAGTGCAACCTTGTTTTCTTGCACGTGTGTCTATAAGAGCACATTAGAACAAATAATTGCTTTAGCATAGAGAGAAACCTTATTATCCATTTGAGAATGAGTAAATATGTAGGAATTTATGTCTTTCTAGATGTTGAAGAGGATTTCCACCCTGAAAGTGTGCCAAAGCTAGGTGAACTTAGCAGGGATCCCAGGCGGATCTCCCAGCAGAACCATATGCCAAGAAAAAGGTTTTGGCCGAAAGGGACAAAAGAAGTCATGAATCCAAGTCCAAAGTTGTTGAGCTCTGGAAAAAAACCAAAAAAGATGCTTAAGGCTTTCAAGTTTCCCACAAAAAGGGAAACGAGGGTCCTGGACCCCCAAGTGTATAAGTCGAGAACCCACAGGCAAGCCTTGGAAAATAATACACCAAGAAAAGTGGACCAACTTCATATTAACACTTGCAGACCAAGTGGTAGCAAATATTTTTTTCCAAACATGAGCAGAGGAGTGAAGAATCCACCTCTGGTTCAAACTGTTGATCATAGGAAAATGGGGTGAAAGCCACTTGTAACCAAGCCATGGCTTGTAGCTCATGTGAGGAGTATCTGGAAACCACTTCCAGTCTTTCCACCAAGGTTTGTTCCCATGAATGCCAATTTTATGAAGCATTTATGTTGAAATGGCGACCACTAGACCGCCAAAAGTAGCACGGTCCTAGTTTTGAAGTTTTTATTGGGCCTTAAAAGTATCCCACTGCATAATGAACATAGTGGGTCAGTGGAAGACCTATCATAGGGTCTGAATGCCCTTTTTGTGAAATATGAGCACTTTAAGCCAAGGTGACTTAGCCAAAGGATGACCATTATGCTCAAGAAGAGGAGACCACCAAATATTTTGTTGATTAAGAGATAACCCAACATGAAATCCAGCACTGACCCAATGGAGCCAAGGCTTAATAGCCTCCCAAGCATGCCAAATTCTTTTGGCCACAAAAGTTTCAACAATTTGAACAGGCTCCTTCATAACTAGGAGGGTTTGGAAGCCTATTCCTTTATAGGCGGGTCTATGAAAAGGAAATCCAGAATGGATACAATGCCCGAGGAGAACCTTCCAAGCTTCATCTCCAATGAGGGCCCAGATAATCCACTTGACACAAGGAGAAGTCCCTTGCCATTGAGTGGAGAGCAGCCCAAGTCCTCCATAATCTTTGGGGAGGCAATAGAACTCCCATGCAACAAGATGGAAACCCTTATGGGTTTTAGAGGAGGCCCATAGAAAATCTTAGAGAAATTTTTCAAGCTTTCCATAAGCAACTTTGGAGGGAGCCCAACAAGAAGAGTAGTAAACATGAGTGCTCACCAAAACTTTAGAGCACACCTAAAAATTTCCAGCCAGAGAAAGAGGCTTGGTAATCTAGTAAGCAAGCTTCTGCTCAACCTTGGAGAGCATAGCTTGCCAAAGCTCCCTAGGAGAGGCATGGAAAGCAAAAGGGATGCCCAAGAAATGAAATATCTCTCCCTACCCAATCCACTTCCAATTATAGTTTTGAAGCCATGTAGGAGTGGGTAATACAGATTACATGTAACATAAGGTCTTGTGCCATTGGATGGTAGAGCCGAAGGCTAGACAAAAAGTGTTGAGACAATCAAGGGAAGCAGTGATCGATGACTTGTATCAATTTGAGTTACATAATTTATCAATTTTATTTATATCATTTGTACATGTATCATTTTCACTTATGTCGATTGTTGGACATGTATCATTTTGACATGTTTTTGATCAACTGGCATATTTGAATTTCACTTTTTTTAGTTATATATGATGATTATCTTATCAGTATTGACATGTCAATTTATATATTAAAATTGGTCGATGATTTTTGGATGGATATTTATTAAGTGTGATGATTTTAATTTACTGCTCAGGATGGATGTTAATTATATTAAATTATAGATATTTGACTCACTTGTTTTAATTATAGATGATGATCATGTTACAATAATTATATTGTTATTTAATCATATGAGTTAAATAATTAAATTACTTACTCTATAATCATATGATTTATTTAATAGGCACGATATATTTAACTAACTAAATTGAAATAAAAAATATTAAATTAGCAAATGAAAGCAAAACAAGAAGCATTTTTAGAAGAAAAAAAGGAAGGAACAATGGAAGCCTAAATAGAAGAACACTAGAAGAAATCTTGGAAGTAAAACCGGAAGCAAACCCAAAAGAAAAATTGGAAGCAAACCTGGAAGCAAAACTGGAAGCAAAACCAGAAGCAAAACCAGAAGCAAACCTGGAAGAAAAACTGGAAGCAAAATCGGAAGAAAAACTGGAAGGAAAACCGGAAGGAAACCTGAAAGCTAAATCAGAAGCAAAACTTGAAGCAAAACCAGAAGTAAACTTGGAAGAAAAACCAAAAGAAAAACTAGAAGCAAAATCGGAAGCAAAACTGGAAGCAAAACTGGAAGTAAACTTGGAAGCAAAACTAGAAGCAAAACTAGAAGCAAGACTAGAAGCAAAACTGGAAGGAAAACCATAAGCAAATTCGGAAGCAAAACTCGAAGCAAACTTGGAAGTAAACTTGGAAGCAAAATTGGAAGAAAAATTGGAAGCAAACCTAGAGGCAAAACTGGACGTCAAATTGGAAGCAAAACTAGAAGCAAAATTGGGAGTAGACATGGAAGCAAAATCAAAAGCCAAATTGGGCGCCCATTTCGGTGCAATTTCTAATGTTACTTTCTGACACTATTTTAGATGCTAATGGAGGTGTTGTGATTTTCCAATGCTAAATCTAGCGAAAACGTCGGCACAAAATTTGACACCAAACTGACCATGCCTTTTTGTGTCAGATTGAGCGTTAGCCAAATTGTTCAATTCATGAACTCAAATACACTAAAATTTGGTGCAAAAGTTGGTGCTAATTGCCTGTTGTTCTGCTATGCAATAATGTAACAAATGATGGTGTGGTAGATGCTAATGTGGTCCTAAGTGCACCTAGACCAAACAAAAATTTAAAGTTGCTAACATTCAACCAACTATGCAGCAAATGACACCTCCTTAGAACAATCAGCTCAACAACACTGAAATGCAACAAAGACAAACCCCTAACAAGAACAACTATTCAAAGCACAAGTACACATAATTGTCGGAACCTATCGAAACCATCATGAAGAAGTTGGTCGATTCAAACTTGATAATTCTGCCCAACTTTGAAAACTACCAAGAACCACAAGAGAAGCCATCTTGGTACAACAAGAACAATCTTTGTGACTTTCACAAAATCAAAGGACACAAAATGACAAAATCCATGAGGCCTAAAAATATTATCCAAGATCTTATAGAGAGTGACACCATATCTGTCAAGGTACTATCTAGGAATTAGGATCTTAAGATATACAAGAACCCTATGCCAGATCATAGAAAAGGGAACAACAACAAAAAAGCTGAGGATTACACAAACATACAACATAACTATTTCAATGTAGTCACTTCCTGTGATAGTATCATCACCATCATCACCATCAAAGGGCCTAGTGTGAAGTGTGGAGTCAACACACGATGTGGAAAATTCACTATTCAAGGAGTCTCATCTCAATCTAGGGAACAACCTACTTTTCCAATATCCAATCCTAGCAAGTAAAATCTCCTAGATCAACTTAAGAAGAAGCCCGCACATAGGTAAATCCTAGAGAATGATTTCTCTTCATCATCCATCCTTGAGGATATTAATATAGAAAAATTTCAAGCTATAGGTAGAGCATATTGCTAATCATCTTCTCACCTTCTCAAAACAAGACCTACCATCACAACCATCTCATAAGTGCACCTTACACCTTGAGGTTGTTATTCATAAGAACAAGGTCAAAAGTGTCTTAGTGGATGGAGGTGTTGGTTTGAACATTTTCACTTTTCAGTTGATCAAGAACCTAAGCTATTCATGGGATACTATTGAGAAAGCAAAGAGTACCACCATCAAAGAATATGATGACCAAGAGTGGGTATCACAAGGTATCATTGCACTACCCATCCAAGTGGGACCTATCATTGTAGAGACTACATGCCAAGTTTATACCTTGATCTTTCCTACATTGTACTTGGTTGACCCTGGATCCATGCCCTAAAAGTTGTAGCTTCAACCTATCATCAATGTGTAAAGTTTCCTTTTGAGGGCAGAGAAGTTACCATCCATGGAGATCTTGAACCCTTTTATTAATGTAAGAACCTTGAGGCCAAGTTTTATAAGATCCCCCAAATAAACAAGAATGTCAAAGTTCCTACACCTTTTACCTCATTTTTTGACCCATCAACCCTTGCATCAACCTCATAAGAAAAAATATCTATTGTGCATTTATCCAGGATGATGGTTGTGGAAACCATAAACTAATGAAGAACACTTTTGTGTTAGGGTAGCTACCTCTTTCTCTTCAATCCCATGGGAGACCCACATCTAGAAAAAAAGATCATGAAACAATCAAGATGGAAATTACCACCTTCACCAAGTGGAGAGATTTGAACCAAGAAGATGTCAATGATGAGGATGTCTCTAAACTACTCTATTAGGATGAATGACATGTCCATATTCTTCCCATGGAAGATGACAATAAAGGCTTGCAGCTAATGAAGGGATGGGGCTATAATAGGAATGAAAAGATAGCACAAAATGATAATGGTTTGCTAGAACCCATCATTCCTAAGAAACGCCTAAAGAATATTGGACTAGGTTGTACTACTAGCAAAGTCACCCTTATTGGAAAAGATTATTTTGCTAAATTATTTGAGGCTTCCTCTTGGTTACCTACATCACGTGATATGACCCTAGATGACTTTCCCCTTGATTTTTTTGACTTATTTGAGAACAGCTCCCTTTTCATGATATCCATAACATCCTTTGCTCAGAGCAATCAACCAATTTAAATATGCCTAGTATACCCACAACTCATTGACTTGGACCAACAAGGACCATCGATTCTAGATTTATTTGAAAATGATGAAGCGATCTTAGAATTCATGGGACTCCATGACAACTTATCATGGGTGGATCACAAAGTAGGTTTTGACATAGAGCTAGACATAGGGACATACTACAGGGAGACGATTGAGTCCTTTAGCCACAAAATTAATGACATGCAACTAACATACAGATCTCTAAGTGAAAAACACATTGTGGCACTTTATGATCCTAAAATAGTGAAAAGAAAGGACATATCTTACGATGAAACCCTCTCTGAGGTTCCTAAGGATGAAGGATTCAATCTCCCCCTTAGTGAAATGCATCCAAAGAAGTCAAAAGTTCTAGCAAAAAAGGCCACCCCAGTCAATGTGGGAACAAAAGAAGCACCCAACATCACTTTCTATGTCGAATCCTTGTTGGATGAAGAGCAAAAAGACCTAGTAGAATCTCTAAAAGAGTGAAGAACCAAATTTGCAAGGTTATACACTGATATGCTAGGGCTCGATCCAGAAGTCATGCATCATTTAGTAGTATATCCTAAAGCCAAACCAGTGAAGCAAAAATTAAGGAATATGCACCCTCAGATAGCACTCTTGGTGAAACTTGAGTTACAAAAGCTTCTCGACATTGGATTTATATTATCTTGAATGGGTTTCCAACCTGGTACCAATCTCCAAACCCACTAGGGGCATCTGAATCTGCACTAATTTCAGAGACTTAAATAAAGCATGCCCAAAGGATGATTTCCCTCTTCCTAACATCGACCTCATTGTGGACTTAATAACCAAGCATGAAATGCTATCACTCATGGATGGTTTTTTAGACTATAATCAAATCATAATTGCCAAGGAGGATCACCACAAAATTGCATTCACTTTTCCATGGGGAACATATTGCTGGAACATGGTGCCATTTGGGCTAAATGTAAGAGCAACCTATCAGAGAGAAATGACCCTCATCTTTCATGACATGATCCACAAAATTTTCAAAGATTATGTGAATGATATTTTGGAAAAATCAAAGAAAAGAAGTGAGCACATAGAAGTCTTAGTACCCATCTTTGACAGACTCGTACAGTACAAGGTATGGCTAAATCCAAAAATGTGTGTCTTTAGGGTTACATCAAGGAAAATTCTTAGCTATATCATCTCACAAAGAGGAATAGAAATTGATCCAGAAAAATTAAAAGAATCCTTGACATGGAACCACCACAAAAACTAAAGTAGATAAGAGGGTTACAAGGAAGATTATAGTCCATCAGAAGGTTCATAGCACAACTATCAGACAAAATCTACCCTTTTTTCACATCTTCTCCATAAAGGAATAACTTACAAGTGAGATGAGAAGTGTGATAAAGCTTTCCAATAGATCAAGGACTATCTATTGACACCTCTAGTGCTCATGTTGCTGATACCCAACAAACCATTGATCTTTTATATCTCAGCAACATCAGTAGCACTAGGTACCCTTCTAGCACAACATCATGAAGATGGAAAGGAAAGGGCTATCTATTATATCAATAGGACCTTGGTAGGTGTGACCGACGGATTAGTATGGGCCAATTACACTTGATCCATGAAGAATCGAAGCATAATGAAGCCACTAACGTCAATCTCAATAGGATCAATCAAGTGTAAATTAAACCAAGCATACCAAACTATGAAAGATTTCAAAATACCTACTCTAATCCATTGAAACCTATCCCATTGTGGGAGTGGTGTCATGTTGATGTGGGACGGTGACCCTTTCCCAATCCTGTGGATAAATGAGCTTGTTCCAGTCAATTTTATTGAAGAAAATTGATGGAACAATTGTGATATGTGTATGAAAACATGATTTTAATCTAAATGAGCATGATGCAAGATAATTTAACATGATTTTATGCTAAAATGATTAAGATATGCAAATGCAAAGCTAATCTAGATGGATTTTAAACTAAAAGATTCAAACCCTAATTAAAAAATAAGCTAAATAGATGCACTATGTGATCATGGAATCCATTAATGGAAGCCAAGCTAATATGAAAGAAATTAAACTAAAAAATATGCTAAATATGAGTGTGATTATGAGTGATTTTAACAACATAAGTCTGATGTTAAAAGATGGATCCATTTGTCTCCAAATAGTGACCTATTTATAGGAGAGAAAATGAGAAATGAAGGGTTGAGATAAAAAAGGCTAATCAATGGTCAAGGATGAAGGAAGATGGAGGCATGGATCATGGATTCCCATCAACGGATGAGAATGAAAGGTGATATTTTAATAAAGGGTTAATATTCCTTCAAACAAACATACTTTTGACCTGTACAAGAGGTCACAAGTTAACTTGCACAAGAAGTTTTGAGTTAACTTGCATATGAAGCCAAGTAAGAATATTCCCTTTTTCAAATGAGGAGAGAGAATATTATTTGGAATGTTCTTGTGGGTGAGGGAAAAGGATAATTAGCAGATCAAAACAAAGTATAATTGTGCAAAAGGGGAAGGAATATTCCATGGGAATATTCCTTTTGGAGGAATGTGCAAAGGAGGAATATTCCCTTGCAAGTGGGGGGAAATTAGATTAATTAGTAATTGTCATTTAAAAAAAAGTTCAATTTATGCAATTAGGGGGATTAGAAGAATTAGATGGTATTTATTAAATAAAATGATTTAATGAATGTGGGAAAGGTGGCATGATATTTAATTAAATAACTTAGGGTTATTTAATTAAATAAGGAGACTTGGGGATTTAAATTAAATAATTTGATTTATTCAATTTAATAGGATGAAATGTTAGCATGGAAGGGAGAAAGCTAACTCCTAGAAAAAAATAACCTATGTATGTAACATGATATCGTGCCCCCCATCCACCGTCCCCCATCCCCCGTGGTGGAAAAAATGGCCCTAATAGAAAAGGTGGTCAGATGGACAAATAGCATCGACAAAAAAACTTGACGGCTGGGCGTTAACTTTGTCATGTCGTTGCCTATCCCGTCATTAGGAAAATATGTTAGCGGGTTTTTTAATCTCATATTTTAGGAGGGACAAAAACCCAAAAAAATCTATCATTCGAAACCATTATTTGCAAATATCAAAAAGCCCAGATGAGGTCCCATTTTCTATAGTGATTTTTTGGTGGAGAGCAATGGGAAGGAGTTGCAGACAGTCAGAGTTAGTAGGTATGTATATCTGCTTGAAATATTTTCCATTTTTCCATTCTACCTAGGAACTCTGAAGAAATGAATGACTATTCATTGTGGGGTTATGGTTTATGTGATTTTGTGTTGAGGGTTTTTTAATTTTTGTTTCCTCTCGTATGCTGGTTTTGAAATTGTGTGCTTGTTGAATGAAATAGCTAACAACCCATTGTGGAAATATGAGTGAAATAAGTGAATAACATTTACATAAACTAGAAATGATGCAAAATATATTACGAGGTTGGAAAATGCAACGTGGGTTTTGTAATGAAATGGTATATTGTGAAAACCATATAAAGCCCATAACGTCTCCATTGTTGACATTCTTATTTTGAACATTGCAAGGTTTTTGTTGGGGAAAGGGGTATTTATTTGAAATGAAAGGCTATGAATTTTTTTTTGTGTCGAGGGTTTTTTAATTTTTGTTTCCTTTCTTCCTGTATGCTGGTTTTTGAATTTTTCCATTATCGAATGAAATAAATGACAACCCATTGTGGAAATATGAGTGAAATTACTGAATAACATTTATAGAAAGCAGAAACCATGTGGAATATATCTCGAGGTTGGAAAATGCAACATGGGTTCTGCAATGAAATGATATATTATGAAAACCACTAAAACCCAGAACATTGCCATTGTTCACATTTTTATTCAAAATGGAAAAAAAAGTGAAAAATGTGGCATTCAAAATCATAATTTGTAAATAGCAAAAAGCCCAGATGAGATCCCATTTTTTTTGCCATTTTATACACTATCATTTTGGAAAACACGTTGTCTCCTAAAACTCTAACTATTCTAAAACCCTTTAGAAGTAACAACCCAATTGGTTACTCAACCCTAACCTCAATTTGGTATGTTTTGTGATTGTCTAGAGAACCTTTTTTTTATTTTAGATAGTAAGAATATAATGAAATTGGAAAACAGTAGGTATTATGAAACCTACAAGGCACATTGTTATAGATTGTTTGCAGTGTTGGGAAACACACTATCCCATGTTAGTTAACTCCTACCTACCTTTTCCTGGACATTTGGTCCTATCTGCCAGTACAACCCACTTTGGTATAGTCCAAATGTCATTTTACTTTCTTCATCTGATTGGAACAAAATGCCTCGACAGAAAAGAAGGTCGGATGGACAAATTGCATCGATGGAAAGACTTAATGGTCAAAAATTAACTCTGACCTGCCGTAGCCTATCCTATTGCCAGGAAAATGTATCAGCACCAGTGGTTTTCAAAATCATATATTGGAATGGACAAAAAACCAAAAAAATATGGTATTAGAAACCATTATTTGCAAATAGAAAAATGAGGTGCCAAGAATGTAATGAAATTGGAAAAAAATAGGTATTATGAAACCTGCAAGGCACGGTATTGTTATAGATTGTTTGCAGTGTTAAAAAACACACTATCCCATTTTAGTTATTTTGATATGAAGAGTTTTATTTTTTTATGCTCCAAGAATGTAATGAAGTTCACTTTCAAATTTTTGAACAACTCTTTGCTATAGTCCAAATGTCATTTCACTTTCTTTATCTGATTAGAACAAAAAATGCTCACATTATTTGCTGTGTTGGAAAACACACTATATCCTCTCAGTTGGTGGGAAAATTGACCTTGCGGCACCATTAACTCCTACCTACCATTTCCCAAACATTTGGTACCATCTGTCAGTTTCGTCACTTTGATCCCCCATATGGTGGGCCCTGCACTACATCATCTCGTCATGTTATGTATGTTTTTCATGCATTTTTGTATGTACATAGGTGCTTTTTGTCTAGGAGTTAGTCGACTCCTATGCTCCAAGGATGTAATGAAGTCCACTTTCAAATTTTTGAACAACTATTTGGTATAGTCCAAATGTCATTTTGCTTTCTTTATCTGATTGGAACAAATAAATTGCTCGCATTATTTGCAGAATTGGAAAACACATTGTCTACTCTTAGTTCAAAAGGTTTTTACAACACTATATGGGTTATTTGTTTCTTAACGCCTTATATGGAGACAATGTGTTTTCCAACACTACAAATAATGTGAGCATTTATTTGGTCGAATCAAATGAGGAAAGTGAAATGCCATTTTGATCTCATGTTATATACATAGGTGCTTTTTTTCTATAAGTTAGCTTTCTACTAATTGGAACAAATAAATTGCTCGCATTATTTGCACAGTTGGAAAACACACTATCTCCTCTCAGTTGTAGAGGGTTTTACAACACTATTCTTAACACCTTATATGGAGACAATGTGTTTTCCAACATTGTAAATAATGTGAGAATTTATTTGGTCGAATCAGATGAAGAAAATGAAATTCCATTTGGATCTCATGTTACATACATCGGTTCTTTTTGTTTATGAGTGAGATTTCTCCTAATTGGAACAAATAAATTGCTTGCATTAGTTGCACAGTTGGAAAACACATTGTCTCCTTTTAGTTGTAGATGGTTTTACAACACTATATGGGTTGCTTGTTTCTTAACACCTTATATGGAGATAGTGTGTTTTATAAAACTACAAATAATGTGAGCATTATTTTGTTTGGTCGAATCAGATGAGGAAATTGAAATGCCATTCTGACTGTACCAATCAGAAGAGAAAAAATAAATAGAAATAAAATGCTCACATTGTTTGCAGTGGTGGAAAACACATTGTCTCTTCTTAGTTATTACCTCATGAAAAGTGTTGGTTTTGTACGCTCAAAAAAAGTAGTGAAGTCCACCTCGATCTCTTAGAAAAATTCTTTGGTGACATAAATATAGCATTTCCCTTTTTTCATCTGATTGGAACAAATAAAATGCTCCCATCATTTGTAGTGTTAGAGAACACACTTTCCCATGTTAGTTAGTTCGTTATGGAAAGTTTTGTTTTGTTATGCTCAAAGAATGTAATGAAGACCACTTTGAAGTTTTTCAATAACTCTTTGCTACAGTCCAAATGTCATTTCACTTTCTTCATCTAATTGGAAAAAAATTAAAAAACTCACATTATTTGCAGTGTTGGAAAACACACTGTCTCCTCTCAGTTATTTCCTAATGAAAAGTTTTTGTTTTGTACATTCAAAAAATGTAATGAAGTCCACCTTCATATTTTAGAAGAACTCTTTGGTGATGTAAATATTGAATTTTTCTTTGTTCATCTGATTGGAACAAATAAAATGCTTGCATTATTTGGAGTGTTGGAAAACACACTGTCACATGCCAGTTAGTTTGTTATGGAAAGATTTGTTCACGTAATTTAGAGATAAAAGAATTCTATTTAGAAAAATCACTCTCCTATGTCAAAATTATTATTTATTATTTGTTGGCAACATATATATAGTATGCATTGTTGGAAAACATAGTGTCCCATGTCAGTTATTTTAGTGTGAGCATATTTTTTGATCTAAATTATTTTCTGCATTTATTTTTAAAATCATATGAGGAAATTGAAATCCAAGCGTAAGTAAGATTTTCTTTAACTTGTGAAGGTCAATGGACTTGACTACATTCTTATTGTCTACAAAACTAAAGGTTTGCATTACACTCATGTTGTCTACATGTAATTCTGTGAAACTAATAACTTGTAATTTTCCTGGGACATAGAGTACCCAAGTTGTCTTGTCCATAAAATCATTTTTCAAGAACTTCCCTAATATTATTGTTCTTTTTAGATAGTAGAAAAGTAATTCCAATAATCTTCCTCTTCAAGCGCAACTTTTAATGCACTTCCAATCAATGTTGACCACAATTTGGTTAAATCCTCTTCTATATCATTGAATCAAAATTAGAAAATAAGAGTTATCCAAGGTGTGTTCGTAATTGAGTGGAATGCATTAAAATTCACTTGAAGAGTAGGAATATTCAAATTCTGATGTACTATTTTTTAAAAGGATAATAAGTTAGGGAAGTTCGAGAATGTTTTTTGATGGACAAGACAATTTCATGTAATGTGTCACAAGAAAATTACAAGTTATTACTCTTGAAAGTGCCACTTATGAGGAAACTTCAAAACTAATAAATAAAATAGTTATTATAGTTCATAGTGGGAAATATACTGTGTTGTAGAATTTATTCATGATAGAATTTACTTTTTCAACTCCATCCATAGTAGCATCTCTGAATTTATTTGCATGCACAAATTCTTGTGTAATACAAAACCTCTTCAGTTTGTCCACTTGTGCATTGCAATTTTCCCTTTTCTTATACTGTGCATGCACCTTCATCAACTTCTCAAGAGCATGGAGGATCTTTTCAGTCAGTACATTATGTATCTCACTCAACTTCTCTTCTTCTTTTCAAGTGTTTTTAGAGAAGATTTTTTTTCATTCTATGCATTATAGTACTTGTTGCCTCTAGTTATGTGTTGTCATTTTCCCATTTCACATAGTGCACATGATCGTTCATCAACTTCTAAAGAGGAGGAACAATCTCTTCATTGAATACATTATCTATCTCATTCACTCTGGTTTGCTTCTTTTCAAGTGTTTTTAGAGCGGATTCCTTTTCAATTACATACAATGTACTACCTGTTGGTTGAGTTCTGCATTGCCATTTTCTAATTATGCATATTTCACATACACCTTCCTCAACTTTTGAATAGTAGGGAGAATCTCTTCACTCAATACATTATCCTTTATCTATCTCATTCAATGTGGTTTTCATAAATTTTGAATGTGATCTTCATTACATTCTTATTATGTACTAAACAAATCTTTTTCATTACATTCATACGGTGTATATATAACTTCATGTTGGAAAACACCAGGTGTGTAATCAAATTCAGGTGAGAGTTCAAAAACCAATTGGGTTGTTACTATGTTAATTAGAAAAGGTTTCAATTACATTCTTACTATTTTCCAAAATTCCTAGCTGGAAAACACTAGGTGTTATAAAACTTGCAACCCACATACTGTTCTAAAACCCTTTACAAGTAGCAACCCAATTTCTTAGTTACCCCTCACCTCAATTTGGTATGTTTTTTGTATTCCCCACCTACAGCTCCTCCTCGTTCCTATGAATGCCATGGGGCCTAGTTTTATCGGCCAATTGGAGACCAGACGATGTCATTATGTCCTTCCTACTATTTCTCTAATGTTTTCTCTCGTATGCTAGTTTCATCAGTTTTATCCCCTGTTTGGCGAGCTCCACACAACAACGTCTTGTCATGTTATGTATGTTTATATGTATGGTTTCATGCATTTTTGTATGTACATAGGTGTGTTTTGTGCAGAGATTATTTGTGTCCCATTACATTCTTATTGTGTACTAAACAAATATTTTTCATTACATTCCTACTGTCTATATATAAGTGCATGTTAGAAAACACTGAGTGTGTAATGAAATCAAGCTAAGGAGTGACACACCAATTGGGTTGTTACTACGTTGATCATAATTTTTTTTTAATACATTCTTACTATTTTCTAAAATTATGGGTTGGGAAACGGTGGGTGTTATACAAGCTGTAACCCACATACTATTCTAAAACCCTTTACAAGTAGCAACCCAATTGCTTACTCACCCTCACCTCAATTTGGTAGATTTTTTGGTTTCCCCACGTACAACTCAATGTTGTTCTCTTCACCCTCTAGGTTTGAGCATGGATATTGAACCACAAAGCATTATCCAACATGTAATTATGTTGTGCATTATCATATTTAACCAATGCGATAACCTGCTATTTTTTGGTCAATCAAGGTGATCATCAAGGTTTTCATTGACTTCTTAACATTTATTCTTGAATAGCCAATGCACACTATGCTTTGCAACCATGGTGTCTTGCAATAATCTATATTTTTTCAGTTATCTATACAAGTAATGAAATAAACATAATTTTGAAAGTGGTGTTTGGTATCTTGATTGTGTGTATTTTCTGCCCTTATTGATTATGCAAGTGATGGCTTCTTTCATATGCCAGGAGAGATGAGTTTGAGATATATTTGAGTGAACGTTCATTGCTTCATAGTTCCAACATAATGGAAATGGCAGATATAATTGTTGATATATATTACAAGTGTTAGCGATAGGTTAAATTGGAAATTAATTTCCCATCATATAGATTAATATGTTTGTTTATTGACTGTACAAGCTGGCATGTTGCAGTCAGCACAACATATAATCCAATATCAATGAAGTTTGGAATGAAGTGAATTCTTTGTAGCACTAAATGTCTTTAATTTTCCAATTTAATCTATCGCTAACACTTGTCTCTCTTCCAGGTGGTTGATATAGGCGAGGAAACAAAATTGAACAAAACAAGGGTGGGTGGATTGAGAAGGATGCTTCAGGAGATGTGAAGCTTATGTAGTAAATACAGGTGATTCTAGTTGCCATAGCTTGAATAGCAAGTGTAGTAGACAGTTAAATTTTTCAAAAAAAAATTGCATTTAGAAGTTTTGTTTTATATAGGGATGGGATGCTTATTATGGGGAATATAAACAATTTACACTTTAATTTAAATAAAATAAATATTACATTATTGTGTGTGTATTATATCCCAAAATTTTACATGAATCATGTTTCCTCTTTGAAGAGTTAGTGTTGCATAGGAAATTTTTAAAGCATCAGTGAAGGGTGATACTACATCCTTTCAATTATCGTTCTCATAATTGATTTGTGTTAATTTTAGGTTGATTTCTACAACACTACATCGGTATCATTCATCTCACAAAATAGAACAAGAACCTTTGGATCCTTGGTGATTAGATAAGATATATTCCAAAAAGAACATAATATTTATGATTTTACATTAGAGTAATTCTCCTTTTAAATCATGTACACTTGTTTAGTCATGAAGCATTGTTGCATAGTTGTGTTTCATAAGGTTGTGAATAAGGAACATTGTTATTCTAATTGTTTTTACTCAGTATAATATACCATAAAAATTGCAAAGGCAAGGCAATAATAACACAGAAATGGCCATTAGGCTTCCCAAATTTTGTATTGGAATTTATCTTCAATAACACAATGCAAAAGTTCTGAAAACCCAATGTGTTTTGCAATGTAGAAGCCTCTTTACAAATATGAGTTTTCCTTGTAGCCACTTTGGAGGTTTAGAAACACAACGTGTTGTTATTTGTGCATATGCTTATTTCAAAAAGACACACCTATGTACATACCAAAATGCATAAAACCATAAATAAAAGCCTATATAGCAACATACATGGAAACAAAAAGTGACGAAACCGGAAGATGGGACCAAACATCCTGGAAATGGTATGTAGGAGTTAACGGCACCCTCAAGTCAATTTTCTCGCCTCTTGTCGGCCAATAAATATGGGTGCCTTATCTTGTCCGTGAAGTTTCGCTTTCATCCACTTTTTTTGGTGTGGGAAAATTGGAGGCAGACTAACGTGGGCCTTTTTGGTTTGGAGAAAGAAAGGTGAAAACATGATTTTTTTCTAGTCTACACATTGAAAGCTGAAGGTTGGAGTGCACGCGGAGGATTTGGAGGAGAAAACCAACCAAATTGAGGTGACGGGTACTATAATTGATAATGTTGTAGAGGGTTTTACAACAGTATTTGGGTTGCTTGTTTCTTAACACCTAAGGTTTTCCAACATGAATTATTGCAAAACAAAAAATGAAGTGCATACTATGAAGTACACTATGTGTTGATGGTTAATAGAGTCCCCCTTAAATGAGATATGTTCTATTTGATAAAATAGAACACCATCTATACATTTCTATATTTGCATTTCAAGACAAAGGTTGGGTATAAGTAAAGGCAGGCTTCAAAACACATTGTGTTTTCCAACATGCACTGCACAACATTCACCACTTTCAACGATTTTATTCGTTATTGCCAATAAGACAAGAAATTAGTGTTCTTGCTATTTTAATGCACACCTACATATATGGGTTTAAAAACTAGAAGCGCTTGGGTATGTTGTGATGTGGACATTGAAAAATGTAGTGTGTTATGAAGCATGCAATTTGTTATATACTTTAAACTTAAACACAACAATGGAAGGTATGATTATGAAGACATTCAACTATTTTGTAAAATTCCATGTTGCAAAAATATACGTGTTAAGAAGCAAGCAACCCGTTGTGAGACAACCCCTTACGTGTAAACAAGGAGATTCAAACAACTAAAAACCCACATTGTGTTTTCCAAAATACAACTATTTTTGTGCACTTTTTTTTTCAATCGTCTAGAATTTAAACACAACAGCAGAAGGTGTGATTTTTAAGACATTCATACTATTTTGTAAGACTCCATGTTGTGATTCCCTACATGTTAAGAAGCAAGCAACCCACCATGAGACAACCCTTTACATTTAAACAATGAGATTCAAACAATTGAAACCCAACATTGTGTTTTCCAAATTGCAATTATTTTGTGTACTTTTCTTTTTAGTCATGAAAAATTTAAATGCAATTTTTCCCCAAATTAAAATTCCTTATAAAATTTGAAAGGAATTTTCAATACATTCAAACTGTCTATATTACGAAAGAATTTGAAGACATTCTTTCTATTTAGTAAGAATGCATGTTGGAAAACCCTAGGTGTTAAGAAACAAGCAATGCATATAGTGTTGTAAAACCTTATGCAAGTGAGAAGAGACAGTGTGTTTTCTGACACTAAAAATAATGCAAGCATTTATTTGTTCCAATCAGAAAAAGAAAGTGAAATGACATTTGGACTGTACCAGAGAGTTGTTCAAAGATTTGAAATTAGACTTCATTACATTCTTGGAGCATAACAAAATAAAAGTGAAATTATTCATAACAAACTAACTAAAATGGGACAATGTGTTTTTCAACACTGCAAACAATCTATAACAATAATGTGCCTTGTAGGTTTCATAATACCTAATTTTTTCCAATTTCATTACATTCTTGGCACCTAATTTTTCTATTTGCAAATAATGGTTTCGAATGCTATGTTTTTTTTGGTTTTTGTCCATTCCAAAATATGATTTTGAAAACCTGTCGGTGTTGACACATTTTCTTGACAACGGGATAGGCCACAACAGGTCAGAGTTAATGTATGACCATCAAGTCTTTTTGTCGGTGCCATTTGTTCATCCGACCTTCTTTTTCATCAAGGTGTTTTGTTCCAATCTAATGAAGAAAGTGAAATGAGATTTTGACTATAGCAAAGTGAAATTTGAAACAAAACTCTTACATATTCTGCATGGTTTCTAATTTCTCTAAACATTATTAAGTTATTTCACTCATATTTCCACAATCTAGGTTATCAGTTATTTCATTTGGTAATTGCAAATTTTCATATTTTTCATTGCTCTCTAGCAACCTACAAAACGTTGCTGTGGAAAATGGATGAAAAAATGGGATCTCCTTTGGGCTTTTTGCTATTTGCAAATAATGGTTTTCAATGCCATGTTTTGGGCTTTTTGTCCATTCCAAAATACGAGTTTTAAAACATGATGACTGTTATGATTCTTGTGACATGCATTTTTTAGGGAGAATAGCCTCATCCCAATTGCAAAAGGTCCTTGCAACATGGCTTACACATGATAACGTATTTCCCTTCTTCAGGGATAAGACATGTTTGATTATTATTGCTAGTTGATTTTTGCATTCAATTGTGTAATAAATTTTGCATCAACGTTTTAGATAAAACTCCATGATCCATCATCAGGATGAAGAAGAGAGCATAAGGGGTGATGTTTATGGTCTCTTCTTCATCCTAATATTATATTATGAAGTCTAATCTGAAATGTTGATACAAAAATTCTTACAAAATCGAATGCAGAAATCAACTAGCAATAATCAATATGGATTATGGAAAATTGATATCATTTATATCTGATTATGTTATCATCTCAAATATATGTTTTTTTAGGGATAATAGCTTGATTTAACTATATTTTGTAGGGGGATTAGCTTCTTCCCTTAAATTGGATGTCACTATTCTCCCTAGAAGAATGTATGTCAGAGGCATCATAACATATAAAAATGCATTAAAACATACAAAAATGCATACACCACATGATGGGACAATGTATTGTGGAAAATAATTGGAGGATGGAAAATACTGTGTTGTGAGTTCTTTCATTATGCACATTGAAAGCTGAAGGTTTGAGAACATGGCGTGGAGTTGCAGTTGCGGGATAAATAAAAGCATCCAAATTCAACTGAGGGGTGAGTAACGAATTGGGATGTTACTTGTGAAGGTTTTCTAAATGGTGTTTGGTTTGCAAGTTCAATAACACCCAATGTTTTCCAACCTTCAATTACACAATGTTGGCCTTGCCATTGTATGAAAAGGTTGACCTATCAATGCCCAATACAAGCATTAGATAAGACCTCTATAAATACATGACAATATTTCATGAAAACAGGGCATCTTTGGAGCTACTTTGCAATATTCGCAAAACAAGCTCTTCTCTCTAGCACACATCACCAGCTCTTCCACAATCTCATCCACTCAGGTCCATGATGTTGAAAGTTGTCATGGATGTATGATGGAGAGAAGTGCATACTTTGGAAATGAGAAAGGTATGCTTCAAAGTTGCCCAGTTGTCATGAAATTTTGTCATGCTAGCGGAGGGGGGCAAGCGGACAACCCAATGTGTTTTACATCCTACAAATTTTTTTGTGCATCTTGTATTCCAAACGTATAATGATATTGATATGAAATGTTTTATGCGAGTAAGGGTTGTTATAAAATATGAAGTTGAACTTCAATACACTATTTTGTTACAATATGTATAACAGAAACTATTGTCTTTGAATAAGATTTGAGAAGTGAGGGACAACCCCTCAGTGAGTGTTGTATGTGTTATTCACAGTATGGTTTAATCACCTACCATGCATCTTATCTAATACTAGTATTGAGAATTGAGAGGTCGATGTTTTCGTGCAATAGCAAGGTCAACACACATAGACAATATGAATGCAATGACAAATCTAGGTTATTTACATAGTAAGAACCCAATTGTTTGGTCACTCTTCATGTGAATTTGGATAGTATTATGTATCCTCCAGCTGCAATTATATTGACAGTATGAATGTCTTGGAATCCTTTTAATTTGTACACGGTAATAATGTAATGAATTTCACCTTCAAAATATATAATAACTCTTACAGTATCAATTGTATTTGAATTTCTTCATACAGTTGAAACAAAGAAATGCACAAAATAATGGCAGATTGGAAAACACAATGTGGGATGTCAATTGTTTCATTCTGCATATTTAAATCTACTCTTGAGAGGACTGGGAGGACTTGCAAGTGCAGGATACTTTTGGTTGCAGGTTTCTTAACACCCCGTGTTTTCCAATTTCATTACATTATTGCTATCTAGAAAGCTAAATGTTCTCAAGACAATCATAAAACATGCCAAATTGAGGTGGGGTGAGTAATCAATAGGGTTGTTACTTGTAAAGGGTTTTAGAATAGTTTGTGGGTTGTAGGATTTATAACACCTTGTGTTTTCCAACTTGAAATTTCACATAATAGTTTGAATGTCTTGAGAAGCTTTTCTTATTTAGACAGTAGGAATGTAATAAAAGGGCACCTCCAAAAATTAAAACTGTTAGTTATGGTATAAATTTCAATTCAGTATCTTCATGTGATTGAAAAAATTAAATGCACAAAATAATTGCATGTTGGAAAACATAGTGGGTTACTTGTATAGTGTTTTACAATATGTGGGTTGTACGTTTCATAACACCATCTCTTTTCTAGCCTGCAATTTTGCTGACAATAGGGATGTATTGAAAACCTATTTTTATTTAGACACAAAGAATGTAATGAAAGGCAACTTCAATATTTATCACAAGTATTAGGTAGAGTAAAATATGTGTTTCAAATTCTTCTTATGATTGAAAAAATATATGCTTGCTTACTGCAAATGGTGCAATAAATTTTGGAACTTTAATTGTCCATAACACTTGCAACAATTTTATAGTTTGCAGCAAACCAAGGATGCATTTTGTAAAAGGGAATGTGATTCGTACAACAAATAATTTCATTGAGGTGGACAACACACCTGAAAGGGTGTCTAGTGGTGCATCTTCTTTGGGGCAGTCACGTTCCCCAAACGTGTAGGTAAGATTTGGTAATTAAAAGATGCAATCAAATGTATAATTTTTATCTTGCATAAGTGGTTATGATGTTGACTAGAAAGTGGGAATGTTTTAATCAAGAGGCAACAACCATGGTACAAAGGAAGCCCCCTCATTTTTAGAGAATGTTGAACCCTAAGGCAGTGATGTGTTCGGTAATTGATTGTGAACTTCCAATTACCCTTTCTTCCAATGCATCAATTAGAATGCTTTATAATTTCATTTAGAAAATATCATGTCTATTACAAATATGTTGATTTTGACAATATATCCTTCCTTCAATTTAGGACAATAATCAGGGAAATCATCATGCTCTTGCCATATTCCATGACAACGAGGAAGAGTGTACAAAGGGAGAACCTAAGGATGTATATGTTATGCATTCAAATTGTTTTAATATCAAATATATTAAGTGATTTTATTTTTTGAATTTGTTGTGCAGGTTGTTGTTGAATACAAAAGAGAAGTGGCGAATGCTAGATATGTATATTATTTTATTGTAGAAGAATGTGTGAGAAAATATCATGATTGGAGAGTGTTCAACATGCATAGGATTCAGCATCACCACCTTCCTATTCTCGCGGCACTAAAGTGTGGTCGAACTGCGTCAAGGGGGGAAGAAAAATACCCCCCTCCTCCCCTTGATAAATTGAAAGAGTAACTTCAAAAGAAGGTGGAAAATAGGGAGTACCAAATGAATCTACGACAACATCTCCAGAAGAAGTATGTTATTCAAAGTGTCTATCAAAAGTATGGGAAACATAGCTTCCTTCAACTTCCCCAAGAAGGAAAGGATGAGGTGAAGAAGCGAATAGCATTATACAATAGTGAGGATAAAAAGGAGCAAAGAAGGCAAAAAATATTACAATTGCAGGAGAGAAAGAGAAAGGAAGGAATGGTAATATCGAATTGAACTGTTAAATCTGAATTTTGGTTGGTTCATATTTTCTATTATGATGCATACAAGGTTCACATAACGTTAACTTACATGACATGATAGGGTGATGGTTGAGAAGCGATTCCTGCCACCCAACAGAGTAGTGTTCATTCACTAGAGGAAGTTGTGCCCAGGAAAGGAAAAGATGATGTTGTTCCTCCCAACCTGATGTCTAACATTTAGAAGAAGCCTTGTACATGGTTAAAATTTTCAAGGCACCCTCTCAAGAAGAAACGAGAAGAAACGGTGATCTCAAAATCTTTTTTTTAATGTTCATTTTGATTATTTGAATGAATTGGTCGCATGCATTTGAGTTTGATGTGATGTTTCAATTCCTTCTACTACATAACAAGGATGAACAATAAAGTGCTACCCTCGATCAATTTATTGTTCTATTGGAAGATGAAGTAACAAAAGCACAAGATGATATTGTTCCTCCCAACCCCTTGTCTAACATTGAGAAGAAGAAAAAGCGTGTATGGTTTAAAATTTCCTCACACCCTCAAAAGAAGAAATGAGTACAAATGGTGATTTCAAAATCTTTTATTTGATGTTTGTTTTGATTATTTCAATGAATTGGTTGCATGCATCTGAATTTGATTTGACATTTCAATTCCTACTATTACATGTCACATATGAATTTTTCGCTTACTTACTTAAATGCAGACTTTACTTTAAATGTCGAATTAGATTATTTAATGATTATTTAAAAGATAGTTTAATTGAAATTTGAAATGAAATGAAGTTGAAATTGAATTGAAATTGAAATGAAAATTATTGTATTTATGTTTATTTTCGGGGTTTGTCATTATTGATGATAAATCGAGTGCAAGTGAACGCAGGAAACAAGTGAACGAGGTTGAAGGCGAGAACAACGATCAGGTAGAGTTGTTTAGCTGATTGATGTTTGTGAATAAATGGGATCTCACACACTCACATAGATTGATATTTTAAATGTCTTGTGCGTATATTATGCTTGCGGATCAAAAAAATTAGTTTTGGTGTGATTTCTTAGAAAGTTGTAAAAATGTGTTTTTGTAGATGATTTCGTTAAATTATGAAATTTAATGTAATTTAAATTAATAGAATGATTGTGTGATCTTTTATTCCTATTTTTGGAAATATGAAGTTGAAATATTGAGAATTAAAATTTAATAGAGTTCTAAACTTGAACTTTGATTAAATTTAGTTTAATAAAGTTATTTATTAAATTTAAATGATATTTAAATTTGAAATAGTGAAAATAAATGAATTTAATATTTAGAAATAGATTCATTTTGTAAATTTAATTAAATTGTGAGATGGAAGTTGATTTCGTTCAAAATTTTGAATTTGAAAATTACAATCATAATTGAACTCAGCAAAAGTAATAGAATAAAATATCTTTAACTAAGAGATTTAAATTGATCTGAAGATCAATTGCAGAGAATGGTGGATTTGAGCATGCATGAATGCATGAGGAAAACAAATATATCTAAGGAAAATCCGAATTGGAAAGACACAAAAAATTTGCATAAGGAAGAATTGGGAAATTGGGAAAAGATAGAAGAAAAAAAAATCGTTTGTTTTGAAGGTGATTGATCTTTACAATTTTTATTTGATTTACTGCAAATGGTGAATTGGTAGAGGAGGTGAGAAGAAGACACAAACTGCTCCTCCCTTCACTCCACACTTCTCACCCATGCCAAGCTACCACCCACACTCCTTAGCAATTAGCACAGTCTTCTGAAGGGGTTTGGAGTTTAGGCGGCCTACGCAGAGTGCTCACCTTCGCGCAACAATTGGAGCCAATGGAAGCCCACGCAGCTCCTTATTTCCCACATGGCCTATGAAGGTTCTCACTGCAGCAACCTTCACATACCTCCCACGCAGCAGCAAGAAAGGGTGCAGCCTAAGGGAGCAGCAACTCCCCCATGCGCAAGCAGAATATGCAAACAACAATAGGAAAGAGAGAATAAAGAGCAGAGGAGAAAAGGTAGAGAGAAAAAGGAAATGAATTCTCCAGGTAGGAACTTGTGATTTGGAAATAATAAATTTGATCTTTCAATTTGAAATTCAATTCTAGAAATAAATGTTAGAAATTTAAGAAAATCTTGATTGTAAAAAAAAATTAGGAAAATAGAGAATAAAAACGAAAACAATGACTGTCAGAAATAATATTTGCATTTTACCAAAACTAAAAACAGAAACAAATTGAGTTAATTTCCAAAATCAAAGACAAAAATTTAGATGTAGATTAAATGAAAAACAATTAGATAAATCTTCATGCTAGGGAAAAATCCAACTGTGTAATTATTTTTCCAGAATTCCAGAAAGCTCATAAGTAGAAATTTGATTTTATTTATGCTGAGAATATTATAAACTTCATTTTAAATCATTCTTAAATCAATGAATTGAAAATTAGAAAATTAATTTTAAACTTGGAAATGAAATGACCAAATTGAGAGAAACGAAATATGCTGATGCAAACTAGTTAAATCATTTTGACAGAATTTGATGAATTATTGACAAAAAAACATCAAAAATAGAATTTTAAACTTGATTATTTCACCTTTTAGGAAAACTATTAAAACTCATAATTTTAAAATAGTTAGATTAAATTTGATAGATAATGGACATGTAAATGCTGAAAATAGGATGAACTTGAATCAAAATGCTTAAATTGAGTTTCAGTCAATTTTTGTAAACTATCCAAACGAATTTTAAATAACTTAAATTAAATAAGAGTTTGAAACAACTGAATGTGTGCTCTTTTAATTTACGTTTCTATATGTATTTTGACATACTAGAGATATACATTCATTTTTGAAACTTTATTGATTATTTAAATGACTGAATTAAAATACTGATTTTATGTCTTTATGAGAATTGAAACAATGAAAAGAGGTGTTTGATAAACTGTTTTCATTTTAAATACTGTTTTCAGTTAATATTTTGAAAGATTGTGAAAGATTGTGTTTGACTGTTTGAACCATGCATGAATGATAGATAATTTTGCATGTGATGTTTTTGGGAAAGTTACCTTCTGGAACGGGTGTTGAATATGCGTAAATAGAGAGTGTAGTTTTTCTTTTTCCAAAACTACTTTTTATTGCCGTGCAGGACATTTTACTTGGCCAAGTAATTTTTGTACCATTGAAATAGGATTATTTGAGCTTTCTACCATATCCTAGTACCGAACTTGCTTCTTTCTTAACTGAATTAGAAAAATGAAAATGCTTGTGGTTTACTAGTAGTACTAGGCATACACCAGATTCCATCTTGCTCGTAGACTACTTTTCGCTAAGCAATTTGTGTAGGGTCGGGTATTTCTTAATTGACTAAGAAATTCCAGGGAAGTGTAAGCTTTGAGGTTGGGCGGAAAAATGCCTGATCCTTGTTCTCGTCTTCTTTTGAAGTTTTGCTTATGGATAGAAGATCGACTAACTGATTCTTCTTTTAAAATGCTTTATTATTCATGATGTATATATTGACGAGCTTATGGCAACTGAATGCCTAAGTCTCGAATTTATAAACTGGATATGTTGTCATCCTTTGTAATTATTATTTAAAATGTGTGTTTTGACACTTGTAAGATCTAGACTGAATTATAATGAAGATATCTTTTCGACTTTTATGTTGTGGTATGTATTGACTTGTTTTATAATGAATGAGTGAATGAGATGACGAATTTATTTGGAATATAATGGAATTTATTTTAAGTATTGTCGAATTGTTTTTATGGAATTTTCCACTCTTCCCAACCCCTTGTCTAACATTGAGAAGAATAAGAAGCATGTATGGATTAAAATTTCCTCACACCCTCACAAGAAGAAATGAGTACAAACGGTGATTTAAAAATCTTTTATTTGATGTTTGTTTTGATTATTTCAATGAATTGGTTGCATGCATCTGAATTTGATTTGACATTTCAATTCTTGTTATTACAAGGCAATGATGGACAATGGAGTTCTACCCTTTGTTGATGATGTTTCCTACACAACAACAACTTAGACAGAATATGATATCCTATCTCTCTTGAAAGGTAAATCTCTATAGGAAAAGAGATAACCCCAAGGTCTCTAATGTCAAGTCTTGACAATGCAATAAAACAACTCAATGATGAATGTGAAAATGATGGTAAGCACAAAGGGACCTTATTACAAGCAAATACTAGACTTTGAATTTATCAATTCTAAACAATGAATTGATACTTGGAATCCTCAATTGAACTCAGATAATAAAGAAAATAACAAAAGATGGAGGTTTCAGAGATAATTCTAAGACTATTTCTAACCCTAAGATTGATAATGCCAAAAGATAAGATATTCAAAATGGACTGATCTCTCATAACTACTTTCTGTTTGACCTAGATAAATCTACAATTTCATAGAAATAGTACGATCTTCTGAGGTACTTAAATATTTTCAAATCATAAACATTCATTCAAAACAATCCTATTGCAACTGAAACAAACAAACATTCATAATTGAACTAAGCACAATTTTAAGTCTGGGCTAACTTTGCAAAGCAGCTAATAATCAACTAACTGCAAAAAGTATGGACTAGAGATCATTGCAAACATTCCAAACATGAAACCCTAAGCATTACCAAACTATCTAACAAAGAACTTAAGCAATTTTTAAAATAGAACAACAAGAACCATGCCAGATAAAGCTCCACACAAGAAAGATACCAAATCATAATATCCTTTCTTATATTAGGTTATCCAAAAATGGCAACAATTCCAGCCTTTTGTTACAATATTTGCTTGAAGGTGAACCCTAGCTCACTCAAATCTATATTCTAGGCCTATTCTTATATCACTTACCTTTCTATCTATTTTTTCTATCACAAAATGAGGCAACATGCCCATTTTATAGAGAATCCCCAAGATAGGTCGGCCCAAAATAAGAGTTTCACAATAAAAGTGCCACACAAGAGGTCAGCCTCAAAATATATTCGAATTCACCATGAAATGTGCAATTTACATCAATTTCATCCAAGTCGGACTAGGGTCACAAAAGGTTAGCCCAATGCATGTGGATAATGGGAAGTAAAATTTTTGATGTAGCCCTATATAATTACTTCCCATCCTTGTCCTTAGCTCAATCTTCTTCACCATGTACAACCAATAGCACTCTATCCAACTCAGCAATAGGTGGCATAGGAAAAACCCTAAATCTTAAGAGACCTAATGTCATCTCTTGCCTACCTAACTATGCCATCCCAATCATCCCTATTTGTCAAATATTTGTCAATAACTACAATGTAGGTTAAAACATCGTCTAGCTGATGTTCACTAACTGGACCCTCACTGATTGGACAAAAACATCCCTCCACCATTTCCTAAGTTTCTCCAGATTGAGATGCTTTGGAGCAAGCTTCTTCCCTCTTGTCATAATTTCAAAGAAGGAGATACACTCCTCATGAATGCTAGTTAAAGTGTCCTCAATCTACCCTCCTTGTTTGTGAATCTTCTTCAAGGCCCTTTGCCTCATCTGCAAGATCTTGAACCATTCCCAAGGCTCAGAAACCCTTGGGAAAGGAAGAACCCCACTCTTCACCAGTTTATCCTCAATAAACTCCATGATTGTTCTTGTCTTCTATAGTAGGAGATCAATATCCTCTTTGACTTGAGAAAGCACAGTCTTTAGCCAGTCCACTAACCTCATGGAATCCACTACAGTCGATAAGATATCCTTGATGGCACTATCACCTTTAGTATAGACCCCCTGCAACTAGGCAACTGTGGCATGTGTAGTGCCTTTCATCTTCTCAAGCTTAGAGATTGTTTCCTGAGGCAAGAAACCTATAGCAGAAGAGGAAGAGCCAATAGACTATAAGGGTTTCATCAATTCCTACAAGTATTTCTTCAGTTTTTCATTCTCCCTCTCCAACTCATGCCTAGTTTGTACCTCCTTCTTCAGTCTACCCACAATTATGGCACTAGAACCTTCATATTCATCTATATCCCGCTCCATAGAAGCATGCCCTAGGACAATAGTCTGCACATGATAATCTTTTGCAATCACATTATCTCTATCTTTATCTGGAGTAGGGGTAGCAATGTGAGCCACTTTGTTGCCTGACCTATCTCTCTCAATCTGGGGCACCACCCTGGCCTTCTTATTAGTCTTTCCTTTACCAATATTGGCCATTAGGTCTTCCCAATTGGGAGGAGTGTCCTCTACTATTACAAGTTTACTCTTCAATTATTTATCAAGCCAACTTGGAATAGTAGACTCGGTTGGCACTGTATCCTACTCTTGTTGGTCATTAGGGGTATCTTTCTCAACATTTGGAACACTAGCGGTATCCTTGATTGGATCCTCCTTGTTCAACAACTTCTCTACAAAAACCTACACTGGTGAAGAGATCTTAGCTATTATATCCTCTTGTTGAGAGGATTCACTCAATTTCTCTTCTGTAGGTGAATTTGCATAGGTTGCCAAGGTAGACTGGATCACCTTGTCAATTTCTGCCTATGCATTGTAGAGGTCTCCTTCCTAAAATTCCTCCTCACCCAAGTCCTTAGGATCTTCATCCTTCCTTGGTTCTTCTTGTACACTGTCAGCATCTTGAGGAGGGGGAATGCTTTCTTGTTCAATGATAGGAGCAGTCACTGGAACATCTTCATTCCTTGCTACATCCTTTGGGGAAGGAGTCCTTGACCTCCTCATATATACCTATGTCCTTTCCGCTGAACTTTCTACTTCTACCATAGGTGGCCTAACTTCCTTATTGGTCTTAGGATCCTCCTCCTTCCTCTGTGACAACCTCACAAGTTTTCTTCTTTTCGCTAAGGGAGTAATAACATCCACCTCTTCCTTTTCTTCTTTATCCTTTTCAGCTTCTCTCCTCGAAACATGCCTCCTCTTCTTGGCAATAGGTTTTCTTTGTTTACCTACTTCTACTATCTTCTCAATTTGAACGTCTCTAACTTGAATCTTGAATGGAGAATCCACCTTTGTCTTACCATTAGGGTCTTGTTCATGTGATTCCTCAAAGGCAGAATGAGACTCCAAGTCTCCCATCAAATCATAAGTGCACTAGACACCTTCACTTTCTAACTCCAACATTTTGTGCTTCAGCCACATTTTGGTGTACTTGATCACAAGAGTCGTGATTTGGTCCAATCCTGTCTTCTCTTCTTCTAACCAGTCAATCTCTCCAACTAGTTTATCTTTCACAGCTTCAAAGATGTGACCCTAAATCAAATTTCCATCCTCTTCCACTTGGTCAGGGATGGCCTTTATGTTGTATAACCTTACCAAGTCCACTGGTAGTCTAGAGAATTTCTTCTTTCTTACATCAAATTGATCACCAAGGTTAGCCCAATAATCTTCGATATTGATCTTATGACTGTACTCCCTACTGGCCTTCTTTTGTGCCTCGCTAGTAATATCAAACCTCGCTCTCTTAGAATCGAAAGAGAGACCAAAAGTACTCATCTCCTCTTCAGAAGCATGAGCTAACTGGATGGAAGAACATACCTCATTTTTTCCTATCTTCAAGGGGAAATCATTCCCAAACCTTGTTTTATGCTTGTCTCCTTTCACAATTATGTCAGTCACAAATCTACCTAGTGACCTCCAACAATTGGATATGGTCCATTGGGTACCTTGGGAGTCTGTAGGGAGCCCTTTGTCAACCATCGATCCTAATGTAGGATAAAGTAGGGAACTAGATGAACCATGCCCCATACCTTCTTATCAATTCCTTGGCCCTGTCAGAAATTCTCACATGCTCTACACCCTATAGCAACTTGGTAATATACATTGTGAAAGCATCATTTTCTCTTCTATAGCTTCCTCCTACCAAGTGCAGCTGTGGGTATACCTCATATATTGCATCCTGTCCAAATGTACCCCTAGTGCTTAACCCCTTATATGGGTGAAATCTTTCCAACGCATACACCAGGTAGGAAGTCATGGTGAAAGTCTTGGTTTGCAATATATTACACATTTTCTCTTGGATTAATGCACTTATGGCACCTGCCCAATGGTAATCTATACCCTGCTCCACCCGAGCAATGACATTGAACATCCAACTCTCAAAAACTCCTGCACTCTTTAGCCATACCAACTTGCTAAGGAGAGTGATGATATTGTAGTACTCCTTTTTGAACTTGAGCCTGAACAGTTGCCTTGGCAATTTGGAGAAATGAGACTTGGGCTTCTCCAACCAAGAATTGATCACTTCCTTGTACTTGACCACATTTTCTTCATAGTACTTCTTTGTTGTGTACATATCAAAGGCCACCACATGTGACCTATCAGGTATATCAAAAGTCCTAGCAATGGACACAACATCAAAGCTTGCCACAATCCTTCCCTGGGGACCAATTCTCCTTTGTGTCCCTCTATCATAGTTCCTGGCACACTCAAGCACCAACTCATAGCACTACACTATGGAGGGAAAACTTACTAAATGTGCCAATCCGGATTCCACGGTTCTTCTAGCCAGCAAAGGAAGGCTCTGTGTTGCCATTTCAACTTTGAACTCTTCATAATCCCACATACCCACATTGGTATCGGTGATCCCTAACCAAACAAAATTCAGCTTGCTCTCAGGAATCTTGCTCCTTATATCCATTTTTACCTTTTCTGCATCAGAGATAGCAGAACTTTCTGCACTTGGATTGGTTGCCTTTCCCTTGCCACGACCAGCAAAATCTTTTCCTGGTCCTGCCTGCGGACAAGTAAATATAACCAAAGTGAGATCCAAGGGAAACAACAAATGCAAGAAATCCATATCTCAAAGTCTGAGTTTTAGCCTTCTTCACGAAATCCAGACTGGAGGGGAATTCTAGGGAAATCTGGACCAGCCGCAATCTAGCGAAACAAGCATACAAACTCCTTAATATCATTTCAATCAATCAATGCCATAAAGAAATAACTTAAAACTACTTAGCATAAGTTCATTTGATCATCCAAATGTATTATCAACAAGCGAACTCCTCATATAATCATCAGATTCTTCATTTCCACAATACTTCAGAAGAATCCGCCAGAGATGGAAATCCCCAAAAATAGCAATGGTTTCAATCAATCCAAGAAAATGAAGAAGGCACGGAACATCCGGGAAAATCCCACCATAATGGATTTTAGTGGAAGTAAAATAGATTCACCATAAAAGCATGAATCCGGCATAATGACCCAATCATGAACACTGGGAAAATCTAGAGGAAGTAGATTTCCACGAGGCAGACAAAAGTTTGGTTTAAATAGCAAAATATGAAGAACAAAGGAAAGACAGGGAGACACGCGAAAATCCGTCAAAGGTGAAATTCTGGGAAGACAACAAAAACCTAAACACCTGTACCTTCCTTGTCTTCACCCAAAACAGACCAAAATTGACACGAATCACGAGCCTACAACCTGACAATGATTAAACCTAGACCTCCAATGGATCCATCATGAATTTAAAACTCACCTCTCAACAATTCGAGAGGGATTGGCTATGCCCTAGGTTGAGAACCCTAAAACCTCCGCCATGGAAGCATAGAGAAAACTCAGGCATAACTTGCTTACATACAAAGATAGGGAATTTAGGACAAATGCAAGCAAGCGCCAAAAATAGCAGTGAAAGACCAGCCCAGAACAAATATTCAATGATCAACCAGGTGGACTAGAAAAACAAAGAAAACCCCAAATGCCCAGACATGGTGCAAACACACAAGAAAAATATGAAGCAGCGAATAACATGAAAGTGCACAACAAAGAAACAAAACTAGAAGAGGAAGAGGGCATATCTACATACCATGAGAGTAGAAAGAACTGAAATCGGTGATGCCATTAAATAACATACAAACATGAGAAAAATATGAACAATGCTCACGAAATTCAAATGCAGCACTCAAAATCACTTCAAAATGCACTATCTGGAAACACACCTCAAGCTCGAGCGCTCTAGACTCAATTGACAAGCAAATAAAAAAACTCAATGGCCAATTACTTCCCAAAATTCAATAAATCATCACCCCAAAAGTTGTGCAATCACCATTAATGTGATTGACAAGACAACCAAGACCAAAATCTAGAAATCCGACAGAGCCACGGACTTCGAAAAAATCCAAACACTACGGATTTCCCTGAATTTGAGTAGAAAGATAACCAATTCCAGACTCTGAAGGAAAATAAAGAAAATCCAGCCAGGTTGGATTTTCCTGAAAATAGTGGAAAGCCTGAAATGTACCCAGAACTTAAGATTTTCAATAAAATTCACAAATGGGCCACTCCAACCAGTAGGATGGACATCAAAGCACATGCCCAAGAAAGCAAAATTCCAAAATAGAAAGACCAAGACACCAAATAATGAAAAAATGAGGGTCCCTACTTTCAGTGGGTCGTGTGTGAAAAAACTGCACAACAAATGGCGATTCCATTGGGGAAATGCTCTAGAACATTTCAAGGACAAACTAGAATCAAGAACCTAGAACCTCTGGCCTCGATCCCTTCATCAGGACACCTATGAACAAAGTTTTAGAAACCACAAGCAAGAAGACCTTTTCCTATACCAGGGTCCAAGTGTGTTTTTTGCATTTATTTCCTATTCCTTAGCTGCAGTGGGAACCTAGGAAAATCTAACCAAGCTACATAAAAGTTCTAACTCCAAAAGCAACCTGGATAGAGCCTCGCTACCAATCAGGCATCCATAGCCTCTACAAGGTTATCGATGTGATCCTCCCAAGCATAGCTCTACTGCTAGCCAGACATCCATAGCCTACGGATAACTGTTAGTAGGTTCTTATTGGAAGACTCGGCTAGACCATTACCTTGGGGGTAGTAATTGGATGAAAATTTAATAACAATCCCATGATCAAACACCCAATTAGAAAATTGTAGTGATGCAAATGCAGGGCCATTATCACAAACAAAAGATAGTGGACAACCAGAACGATTAATAATACCTGACTCAAGAAAATTGATTACCACATCCGAAGTACATTGTTTATAAGAAAGAGCCTCTGTCCATCTAGTAAAATAATCAATTATGGTAAGAATATACCTATGACCCACAGAAGATGGAGGATTAATTGGACCTATGAAGTCCATACCCCACTGAGCAAACTATTTTACCTCTATGACAGGCTAAAGTGGAAGACTTGCATGTTTTTCCTTACTTGCTGTAGTTTGACATATGTGGCAAGTCCTCACATTCTTGTGTGCATCTTTGAACAAAGTAGGCCAATAATATCTTGCCCTCAAGATCTAGTTTGTCATGGATGATGTAGAACTATGGCCTATGCCATATTTCTCATGAAATTCAATCACCACTTTGGTAGCCTATTCCTTTCCCAAATATCTCGGGTATACACCCTCATGATTTTTCTTATACAAGATAGCTCCTTTCATCATAATACTTGCACTCTATAGGTGCAAAGCTCACCTTTGAACTATACTAAGGTGATCAGGACATTGTTGATTCAGCAAATAAAAGATGATTTCATCATACCAATCTCCTGGGGATACCTCTTGAAGATGATAGTGTTGAGCTATGAGATCAGGACCTGTCTCAGCCATCGCCTTTGTAAGTCCCTATCCTCTGACTAATTTCATGGGTTGAATCTCCATATCATATTCTTGCAACATAGTCACCCATTTGGCTTTTCGCTCACCCAATTCATTCTACATTAACAACAGCTTTACTATAGGATCAGGTACTATGGCAAAAACCTTATTCCTCAAAATTTAGTGTCTGAACTTTTTCACTGCTCTAACTAAAGAATAAGCCTACTTTTCAACATTATGATATCTTAATTCTACATCCTTTAAGGGATAACTCATGAAGGCTATCAGATGCTCATCACCTTGATCAGAATTTCAGATTAGCATTCTAGCACATGAATGATCAGAATTGAATGAATATGTGTAAAAAGGTTTAGCATAATCAGGACTCACCAATACCAGAACCTCAACAATAGCTTTCTTGATTTTTGTAAATGCTTCCTTAGCTTTTGCATTCCATTCTATTTTTGCTTCTTGTTTTAACATAGCATTCAATGGCTTAACTATCTCTACAAATCCAGTGATAAATTTTCTAACAAAGTTAATTTTACCAAAGAATGACTTCATCTCTTTCTTACTTGCAGGAGGCTAAATCTTCAAGATAGCCTATATTCATTCAAGATCAATAGCAATACCCTATTTTGAGATAATATATCCCAATAATTTTCCTTCTATGACTCCAAAAATACACTTCCTTGGATTAAGTGAAATACCAAACTCTCTGCATCTTTGCAATACTTTACATAAATCTTCTATATGATCACCTTGTTTCTTAGAGAAAATTGTCAAATCATCCATATAAATAATGATGCACTTACCAATTATGTCTTTAAAATCAATATCCATAGCTCTCTGGAAAGTAGCTCCAACATTGATCAACCTAAATGGCATCCTTTTGTAAGAAAAGGTTTCCCATTTTGTAGTGAAGGCAGTCTTGTGCATATCCTCATATTGCACCATAACTTGGTTGTATCCAGAAAACCCATCCAAGAAAGACATCATCTGAGATCCATTGATGATCTGCAGCACCTCATCCAGTGAAGGAACTGGATAGTTGTTCTTTTTTGATGCTCTATTTAGATTCTGAAAATCCACACATAATCTGATTTCTCCATTCTTTTTCCTTACAGGAACCAGATTTGCAACCCAAGTAGAGTGTCTTACTGGAAATATAATTCGTGCCGAAAGCAATTTTTGTACTTCCTTCTGAATAATGGATACTAACAAAGCATTGATTGGCCTTTGTCTCTGTCTAAATGGTTTGACATCTGACTTCAAAGGGATGGTGTGTGTAATAATTGAAGTATCATATGTTTTCAAATCTTCATAACTCCAAGCTATTACATCATGATATGTATGTAAGGTATCAATAATCCCTTTTTTTTCTTCTGGAGTACATACCTTGCCAATAAAAACATTCTTCATATCATCTGGTGTCCCCATATTATATGTTTTGCATTGGTTGCTAATGGATTCCCTTTTGATTTGTTGTTTATGATCTCTTATTTTATCCAAATCAAAAATTTGTTCAAGCTGCACCATACCTCTTGGAATAGTATTGGTCTTTAGATTGATGATTCTTCCAAGTCTATTTCTACTTCTTGAGGTTTTATCTCATCAATGACTTGAGAATCAAACACATCACAGCTTGTAATAAAATCCTAAATATGCTTATCATCCTCAAATACTTGGAAATTAGTAACATTGTCGGGCACTAAAGGTACTGGAGTGAGATCAACTATAAATTTCTTCAATCCTGAGAGTGATAAAAGCTGCAAGGTGCTAGCAGCTTGTGCTAGAGAATCTGCAACTTGATTATTTCTTTGAGGGATCAACTGGATATTGAAAGCGTTAAACCCCTCAATCAGATCCCTCACTCTATGCCTATAATTGGTCATTCGCCTATCATGGCATGAATACTGCTTCCTTACTTGCTTGATTACTAATTCAGAATCTTTGAAAATTCATAATATCTTAACCTTCTTCCTTGATGCCATTAACAATTCATGGATCAAAGCTTCATACTTAGCAAAATTATTAGTGCATTGAAATTTTTGTTTATGCGCAGCAAAATAATTCTTACCTTTAGGACTAATTAATTCAAATCCTGCTCCAGCACCCTACTTAGATTTAGATACATCGAATCTCAATGTCCAATAGCCATCAGGTTCCCTTGGTTTTAATTTATCTTGCTCTTTATTGAAAATAGGGAGCTTCTCAGGGACCGTTGGGTTCTTACCCCTATCATTATTTAACTCTTTCTGTATATCTGGATTAATACATTTCTATATCCGTTGGAAAACAGTTTGACATAAGTCACATTCTAGCTCAGAGTGAGGAGCATCATGGATTCTGCACCAATTAGGAAGCAATAGTTCTTCAAAGGTCATACTTCCTTTCAGCTGTATCTGATTCTCCACACATTTCTAGATAAATTCCTGAAAATTATCCAACAAACTAAGTTGTTTATCCTCTTGGTCATTTGTTTCATCCACTTTCTCAGTCAATAGTTTGAAATTACTGATCTTTGATACGAATTCCTATGAGGGGTCCTGTAACATAAATACTTCTTCATTCTCTAAAGCTACTACAGCCAATACATAATTTCCCATGCTAACTTCGGACACCAACACCTAATTAGAAACATTCTGGTATTCAGTGATTACATACTTCATTCAGGGTTCTCTTTCAATTCTGATCTGATTTAGAACTCCTTTCCATGGTAGCCACATGTGATAATGATCCATAGAGGTATACCCATTCAATTCCTTAGTGAAATCTCTGCCTAAAATCAACCCATAAGTATCAGGAATGTCAGCAACCTGGATGTTGATCACTTGTTGGACCCTAGGATCTGATGCGAGCTACGTGGAAATCATATTCAATTCTCCAACTAAACTTACCTTTTTTTTGTCCAATTGAGTAACCTTATTTTGAGAGGCTATAGGGGTGATACCCAATGCTTTGCAAACAGCAAAAGGTATAACAATTGTAGATGCTCTAGAGTCTAGAAGACAATTATGTAGATTATTTCCAAAAGATATGAATAGAAATTAAGAAAGGAGGGGTTTCCATCTTGCCTTAAAACATACTCAATTGAGTGTCATCTTGTGTAACTTGACCCTTATCTTTATCTCTCCCTTTGTCTACAAGTGGGATCTAACCTCTAGGTGTCTGGGAATTAGAAGACCTAGTAACAACCTCATTGGCAGTCACCCCCTGAGGTACTATATGCGGGTTGAATGACCCAAACACTGCATTCCTAATAGCAGGGACTCTTAATAATTCAAAAGAATAAAGAATTACCTTCACTTTCTTAAATTCTCCAGTTACATATTCGCCCAATTGCTCCACATTTAGATCAGCATGGGTCTCTTTATGGCCACTAGCCTGCCTGTCTTTAGAAACTTCAGCATTGTTTTCTTTTGGCAAGTACTGTGTTGGTACATGCGGATAAGGTGGATTATTACTAGCTTGCAGATCTGGTGGAGTAGTAAAATTGTTAGGAGGGATAGAAGTAGTGAAAGGACCTCCAGCTTGAGGACTCCTATTAGGTCTATTTCTCAAATCATATTTCTTCGCTGGTTGTTGAAACATCTAAACCTCTTCAACAATAACTTCCTCCTCATCCAAGGGCCATTATCATTCTCATTTTCCTCAATAAACAACTGGGAAATATCATCTTCATTCAACACCTATTCTGCCTCATCCTCTTGGTCACTGGATTCTTCTTCTAGTTCATTTTCATCACCTTTGGAGAATGGTGCATGATTGAATACTAGTACTGGAGAATCGTAGGGATTTGAGGGCACAATTTCTTGACTACTAAAATTGTTCTCAACTTCATACTGAAAATGGAAGCAGCATTCTGAAATTCGGTACAATCTAACTCAAAGTGTTGGCTTGTTTTATGGAGTCTGCACCAACCAGACAAAGCTGCCTCTACCAAGTATACACCATTTGGAGGTTTTTCCTGAGTAGAAGGTTGATCCAATGGAGTAGGAATTCTTCCATTATTAGGTTCAGTATTCCATGATCTATTTTTCCTAGGTGGTTGGCCTCTGTCAAATCCTTGTCCACCTTGTTAATTTCTATCAAAATTTTGGCCAAAGCCTTGTCTCCTATCAAAATTCTGATTTCTATCAAATACTGCCCCCTTTCAAAGTTCCTATTCTCCCTTCCATAGTTAGATTGCATGTTCTTTTGAACAACCTGAAGTTGGCTATTCTATTTTCTCAAATAAGTTACCTCCATATTTAGTTTTCACCAGTTTAGATAACTCATCCAACCACTCCCTATCTAGACCATTGGGTGGTGCCAAATTCACACTACCAAAAGGGTATCCAGGCATTCCTCCAGAACCAACAGACTAATTTAAAACTTTTGAATTCTGCAAATATGTTGGAAAACCAGCTTGTTATTGATGAAGAGGTTGATTAGCTCTTTGTTGAGGATAGGAAGTCATAGGTTGAGCTTGATTTAATGGGGGTCTTGGATGAGGGACCAAAGGCAATGAGGGTATTGGATTCATTAGGGGAGCATGACTGGTCAAAGCCTGATTGAGGGCTGTAACTTGTCCAGGGTGAGCGGTAGGTCCTAAGGATGGTAGAGGTCGTGATAAGTGTTGCCTCAAATTTGTGCTAACCTTCATAGCTTCTGCATATGTAGTGAGTAAAGTATTTGGAGGATTAGTCCTTTGCTTAAGGAAGGTGGTTGTAAGGCTATCCAAGCCCTCAAGGTAAACCTCTAGGGCAGTGTTTTCATTTCCAGCATCAGGTGTCTAGATTCTGGTGTATGCTTGATGGAACCTATTGTGCATATTTTGCACACATGCCCCATCATTGGTAGGGACCCTCTTTTTTCGCTCCCGGTAAGCTTCTTTGCTTCTATCTCATTTTGCGTGCCCCTCTTTTTTCTATCCTAGTTGGTCAACGTGCCCTTCAAAGTCTCATTTTTGGCTAACCATATTTTGCCCCTAAAATAAAAAATTGCTAAGCCTTGGGTTTTTCGGGCTTCACCCCCCCGCTCGCTTGATTTTCTTTTTCCTTCATTCTTTGACTTTGGGGATAGATTTCTTATGGATTTTGGATGTTCTTGTGGTGCCTAAGTGAACTGACAAGGTTTTGTTAAGTTTCAGGAAGTTTTGAAAATTCCAAAACTATGTCCCTGTAGCGGCTTCCCTTCAATGGCTTTCTTGCAATGGCTTCCCTTCAACGGCTTTCCTACAGCGACTTTCTTGCAGCAGCTTTCCTTCAATAGCTTTCCTGCAGCGGCTTCTCTATAGTGGCTTTCCTGCAATGGCTTCCCTTCAACGGCTTTCCTGCAGCGGCTTCCCTACAACGGCTTTCCTACAGTGGCTTCCCTTCAACGGCTTTCCTACAGCGGCTTCCTCTCAAAAGCTTTCTTGCAACGACTTTCTTACAACCGGGAAACACCATCTAGAGTTTCGTGCTTTGTCGACCGTTTCAAAACAACATTCCTGCAGTGGCTTCCCTACAACGGCTTTCCTGCGGCGGCTTCCCTTCAGCGGCTTTCCTACAGCAGCTTCCCTTCAACGACTTTCCTGTAGTGGCTTTCCTACACTAGCTTCCTTGCAACGGGTTTCCTATAGCAGCTTCCCTGCAACGGCTTTCCTGCAGTCGGGAAACACCATCCAGAGTTTCGTGCTTTGTCGGTCGTTTCAAAACAACATTCCTACAGCGGCATTCCCGCCTCATGTTTCCAGAACGTATAAGCGCACCTCCAAATAAGAAACAGACTTCGACCCAGATGGTATAAATGGATTTTATCCTTCCCTGACCTTTCAAATTCCAAATTTGCAGCCGAGAAATACCATCCGCAGTTCCATGCTCTCGCGGCCATTTTCAAAACAGAATTTTCAGAATGGCATTTCGGGATCCAATCTTCAGAATGTCCAAGCGCACCTTCGATTTGAAAAAAAACTTCGATCTAGATGGTAAAAATGGATTTTATTCTCCCCTAACCTTTCAAATTCCAAATTTGCAGCTAGGAAGTACCATCTGGAGTTCCATGCTCTCGCGGCCGTTTTCAAAATAGAATTTCCAGAATGGCATTCCAAGATCCAATCTTTGGAACATCCAAGCGCACCTCCAATTTGAAAATGGACTTCAACCCAGATGGTAAAAATGGATCTTATCCTTCCTTGACCTTTCAAATTCCAAATTTGTAGTCAGGAAATACCATCCGAAGTTCCATGCTCTCGCAGTCGTTTTCAAAACAGAATTTCCAGAACGGCATTCCGGGATCTAATCTCCAGAACGTCCAAGCGCACTTCCAATTTGAAAACGGACTTTGACCCAGATGGTAGAAATGGATCTTATCCTCCCTTGACCTTTCAAATTCCAAATTTGTAGCTGGGAAGTACCATTTGGAGTTCCATGCTCTCGCGGCTGTTTTCAAAATAGAATTTTCAGAAAAGCATTCTGAGATCCAATCTCCAGAATGTCCAAGCGCACCTCCAATTTGAAAATGGACTTTGACCCAAATGATAAAATGGGGTCTTATCCTCCTTTGACCTTTCAAATTCCAAAATTGCAACTGAAAAATACCATTTGGAGTTCCGTGCTCCGTCGGCCTTTTCAAAACAGCATTCCGGCCTCTCATTTCCGGTTTCAAGAAGCCTACCATGGGTCCATCGATAGAACCATTTGATCCAATGAGGAATACTAAAATTCCATTGGAAGAAGGTAACTTTCAGTCAATTTCAGCTACAGTGAAAGAGAAATTAGCTAGAAGGCAAAACTGCTACAGTGACTGGCCACTACAAGACAGAATGGGGAAAAGACAATAGATGTATTTTAAATTGCTGAATATTGTGGGGTAGGTGAAACCCTAATGTAATTGAATTTGGCCACACAATGTAACTCAATCATAGTCATTCATTTGGGCTTTGGTAAACTATAAATAGGGGTCTTCCCTTCATTTGTAGTTGTTGGAGAGCTATTGTAAAAATATTCTGCAGCAATAAAAAGCAATATTGCATGATCTATGGGTGTTACTTTTGAGTTTGATCATTATGTGTGCATAGTTCTACCTTCCAAATTAGTTTTAATTGTATTCTATTGAATGGAAGTGGTAATGGTGATTGTTGTTATAGTATTTGATGAATTTTCAGCCCATACTTTTGGCACTTGTTGATGGCAAGCTGCTATGCAAAGTTAGCCTCGGCTTATTTATTTGATTGATGCAACTTAGTTCATTTGCATGTTAATGATGTGTGTATGCAAACTGAAAATCTGCAGTCCTTAGAAGATTGCACTAGTTTTGTGTAACTGTAGGATTGTCTTGGCCAAGCAAAACCCAGTTTAGGGAATTTGTCTACTGTAGCAGCCTCCATGATTACTATTCATTCGTAGTTTAAGATCCAGGAACCTTCTCTCTTCCCTACCCTTTTTCTTTTTTTTTAATAAGTAACCTTAGGCAAGGTTCATTTCACATTATAAAGCTAAATCTTATGTTGAAATGGAGTTTCAGACTGCTGTTTGAACCTGCAGCAAACACTCAGCAACTTTCCCATCTCAAGAACTCCATTTGTAGATCCAACTTCCCTGCTTCGTAACTCATCCATAAGTCCACCTTGTGATTCCAGCAAATCACATAAATCAACTAAAATATTCCAAGCATCATCATGACCTGACATTCGAGAGACCTTGGGATAGTGTTCTGCAATCTGATTGTGAAAAATTATCTTTCAAGAGAGGTAATGTGCCTACGTATTACCTATGTTGTGAAGTACATAAAAACACCATTAACAGAACTAGCGCTAGAAGGGCATGATGCTTCATTCATTTCATGCACTTCTCCTCCTAACGCCTATCAACAGAACTGGTGCTAGAGGGAGGGCTAAACATGTTGAGGCTACAAAGCTAAAAGTTGGAAATCGATAAGAGCACTTTCAAAGAAAAAATCTGAGATAGGAGATCTCTTTTAATGCTGAAACATAAAATCAAAAAAATTTGAAGGCAAAAAGAAGTTGAGTTGAAATGGAGTAGCACATGCAAATCAGCATCACTCAGCTACATGCGGATTTAAATAGGAGATTGAGAAGGCCGTTGCAGCAATTTGCATTGGTAGATAAGTGTAGGATCCATTGCACTTGCAGGTACAATGAATTGGAGTGTCTAACCTTCTTGAGAAAAATTGAAAGAGTCTTGCAAGGAGAGATTCCCTTTTGGGAAATATATCAGCCTTTGGCCCTTGTAGACCTAGAGGAGGAATTGACAACCATGGTATCTAAAGCATTTGAAGAGCTAATCCAAGAATTTTTGGGCAGCAAAGACGGACCAAGATTGGAGGAGGTATTGATGTCTACTTGGTGCAGATTTCACAATGCACCACATTCAGAATTTACTTGTCCTTCATGTGCAAGCATCATCACCCAAGTCAAAGGTGATTTGAGCAAGTTGGAGTAGCCAACTGTTAAGGAGAATGATTCATCCCATGAGGCAAAAAATCTACCAGCATCTGGAGGACAGAACCTTCAAGTCAGACCAAGAAGTTCCACAGAAATAGATGTTAGGACAGAAAATGTTGAAGCTGAAAATCAAAAGGAAGAAGCTAATCTCCTTGGGACAGCAGAAAGCTTTGGTGAAGGTTCACTAAGAATGGAGTTGAAAAGCCTCTCCTTTGCCAGTAAGGGGCACTCCTCCACTCAAGAAGAGGAGCCAGTGAAAGTTGATGATGAATCAAAAAAATTTGCAATAGTGTATGCTGGGGCAGCCAATGAAGATGCTGAAAATCAGCAAGAGGAAGAGGCTAACAGCCTTGGGATAGCAGAAAGTGATGATGAGGACCCAATAATAGAAAGATATGACCAGCTCATCTCCAGATTAGCAAAGGATTGGTTAGAGCTGAAATGTTAGGTGGATTTGGAGGTATTGTTGCTACCCAATTGGTGCAGGCTCCATGATTCATCCCACTCTAAGTTTGTATGCAAGTTATGCCAAGAAGTTGTCCAACAAGTTAAAGAACAAGCAAGGCAACCAAGTACACCACTCCCTATAGTGGCTTCAAGAATGGAACATGAGGACCAAGAGCTCGAGCCAAGTGACAACTCAGCTAGGGGCAGTCCTTAAGAGGATGTTGGGACAGAAATAGAAGGAATACAACAATACAGTCTCGAGTTTTCAAGAAATGTAGTAGATCAAATAGGAATGATGTCCACCAGTCATCAAGAGTTTCTTCCTCTCGAAGGGCATTTGTGCACCGTGGACGATGGGCTTCATGGTGGGTCCTTGGAGGGAGATTGCATAATGAATTTTAGTCCCCTTGATGAGGTGCCATCAATTGATGACTTCTTTCCATTGGGAGTTGTACGTCTGAAGTATGCTCATGTTGAGGAAGAGCACCTCCCAGAAGACGATAGTGATGAAGGCATACTCCTTGAACCTCTGAATGATGATGCACTAGAGTTTCTGGATTGGGAGAGGGGTTCCTTCTCCATTTATAGTCATAGTGAGCAAGGGGAAATGAGTGAATGTCATGATGAGTTGCATGAACAACAAAGAGAAAAAGACAAAGGCGGGGGTGCTGAGATAGCTGCCAATAGAGATGAAGCACCCGGTCGACTACAAGATGCAACTTGGAGTCCTTCTGCCATGATCATTGTTGATCCTCCTTCATATTCAGATGGCTACAATAGGACAGATTTGTACATGTCATCATCCCATGACACTGAGCATCATGGAGATAGGGTCGACACTTGGGAAAGGAGATGGGAAAGTGTGCCACCTTTTGAGGGCAGCAATCAAGTGGATCCCAAGTTTGTGGATGATCAATGAGATGAAGTACTTCTTTTTGAAGAACTACCAAGGGGGATTGCTGATCCCACACAAGATGTGGAAGAAGTGTTTGCTGTATCGTTCTCCCTGCCTTATGTAGACTTGATGTCTGAAGTGTTTCTCCCTCCATCATGCTCGCCCGAGGTTGCTGATGCAAAGACTGATGATGTAGTGCTTGCTCTCGATTGTCAAATGTTGCCACCTCCATGTGACGACACCCAGGTTCTATCCTTCCTTTCTCCTATTAATTTTTATAGTTGCACCTATCATTTTAATTATGGAAATGAGGAAAGATGAACATGTTTATAGATTAACCATGGGTTTAGCGAGCCTCCCCAATTGCTGATTTTCCCTACCCGAGTGACTGAATTTGAATGCTGCAATATTGAATTTATTTTCTCTAAACATAAGGATAAATTTGCATGGTTGAGAACTATAACAACTACCCATTTGCTTGTACATGCATTGCGAAATCCAATGAGCATGAGTTTCAGTTCACCTTACCCGAACATAGTTCTTTGTAAATATCTTTGTACATAACTCATTTTGAGTAGTGTAGGTTTCTTGTAAATACTCTGCTTTCCTGCTTTCCTTAGGTTAGTTTTTTTGTTGTAAGTTGCTTGCTTTGGGTGTTTTCTTTTGATGTCTCGTTTTGGTGCTTGTTTTTCATTTTCTTTCGTTTGCTCTTGCTTTGTTGCTACTTTGCTTGGGGTCCCTCTACTTTTGGCTGGGTGCATCTGTGCACACAACCTTTTTTATCGCCTAGGGTTGCTTTATCTATTTCTTTGTCAAACTCTAATCAAGTTTTTAGAGTGGATGGTGAGGATCTTCTGTTAGTATTAAGTGATCTAGATGTTTGATTCAAAGTGGATAACTCATTGGTCAGTCTAATTCTAAAGTATTTTAGAATCTTATATCTCTCATAAATTTTAAGGATCTGATGGTCACTGTAGGTCCTTTATGAATTCTAGTTAAGTCAAAAATCTAAAATTTTGCTCTAGTGCCACTGTGGTTCTCAGCCTTGAGTGCGAACTTTATTGCTTGCAGGTTGAAATAAAAGAACTTAAAAGAGAAAAGAAACAAAAGAAAGAAAGAAAAATATTAAAAATCAAAAGAAGAGAAATTCAACTTTTCAGGGTTATACGAGCAACTCTACCGGGGCTATGGACGCCTGGCCAGCAGTAGAGCAATATTCGGGAGAATCATAGTGACAACCTCATCGGGGCTATGGATGCCTAACTGGCACCGAGGCAATGTCCTCGATGTTTTTGGAGTTAGAATAAACTGCGTAGCTTAACTTGATGGAGCTTACGTTCTTGTAGCAACTGAAGGATGGGAATTAACGCAATTGCACACATTTGGATTTTTCAGCATACTCAAGGTTGGGTTAACTAGTGGTTTTGATCCTTTGGTTGAGTGTCTGGATTTTTTTCCCTAGCATGAAGGTCAGAACCAGAGATTTTGGGTTCGTGATTCCATTTTGTCATTGAAATGCTCTAGAGCATTTCCCCCAGTGAGTCACCATTTGTTGTACATATTTTGCACACACGCCCCACCATTGGCAGGGACCCTCTTTTTTCGCTCCCGGTGAGCTTCTTTACTCCCATCTCATTTTGCGTGCCCCTCTTTTTTCTGTCCTAGTTGGTCAACGTGCCCTTCAAAGTCTCATTTTTGGCTGACCATATTTTTTCCCTAAAATAAAATATTGCTAAGCCTTGGGTTTTTCGGGCTTCGCCCCCTCGCTCACTTGATTCACTTTTTCCTTCATTCTTTGACTTTGGGTATAGATTTCTTATGGATTTTTTATTTTTTTGTGGTGCCTAAGTGAACTAACAAGGTTTTGTTAAGTTTCAGGAAGTTTTGGAAATTCCAAAACTATGTTCCTACAGCGGCTTTCCTGTAGCGGCTTCCCTGCAATGGCTTCCCTTCAATGACATTCCTGCAATGACTTCCCTTCAATGGCTTTCCTCCAGTGGCTTCCCTTCAATGAATTTCCTGTAGTGGCTTCCCTTCAGTGGCTTTCCTGCAGTGGCTTCCCTTCAACAGCTTTCCTGCAGTGGCTTCCCTGCAACGGCTTTCTTGCAGCAACTTTCCTGCAACAGCTTCCCTTCAACGACTTTCCTACAGTGGCTTCCCTTCAATGGCTTTCCTATAGTAGCTTCCCTACAACGGCTTCCCTTCAATGGATTTCTTGTAGTGTCTTCCCTTCAACAGCTTTCCTGTAGCAACTTCCCTTCAACGGCTTTCCTACAACGGCTTTCTTGCAGCCGAGAAACACCATCCAGAGTTTTGTGCTCTGTCGGCCATTTCAAAACAACATTCCTCTAGTGGCTTCCCTGCAATGGCTTTCCTACAGCAGCTTCCCTTCAATGGCTTTCCTGCAATGGCTTTCCTACAGCAGCTTCCTTGCAATGGCTTTCCTGCAGCGACTTCCCTGCAACGGCTTTCCTGCAGCCGAAAAAAACCATCCGGAGTTCCGTGCTCTGTCGGTCGTTTCAAAACAGCATTCCGGCCTCGTGTTTCTAGAACATACAAGCACACCTCCAAATGAGAAATGGACTTTGACCTAGATGATAGAAATGGATTTTATCCTTCCCTGACCTTTCAAATTCCAAATTTGTAGCCGGGAAGTACCATCTGAAGTTCCATGCTCTCGCGGCTGTTTTCAAAATAGAATTTTCAGAACGACATTCCGGGATCCAATCTTCGGAACGTCCAAGCACACCTCTGATTTGAAAATGGACTTTGACCTAGATGGTAAAAAATGGATTTTATCCTCCCCTGACCTTTCAAATTCCAAATTTGCAGTCGGGAAGTACCATCTGGAGTTCCATGCTCTCGTGGCCGTTTTCAAAACAAAATTTCCAGAACGGTATTCCGGGATCTAATCTCTAGAACGTCCAAGCACACTTCTAATTTGAAAACGGACTTCGACCTAGATGGTAAAAATGGATCTTATCATTCCCTGACCTTTCAAATTCCAAATTTGTAGCTGGGAAGTACCATCTGGAGTTCCATGCTCTCGCGGCTATTTTCAAAACAGAATTTCCAGAACGGCATTACGGGATCCAATCTCCAGAACATCCAAGCGCTATCCTCCCTTGACCTTTTAAATTCCAAATTTGCAGTTGGGAAGTACCATCTAGAGTTCTATGCTCTCGCGGCCATTTTCAAAACAGAATTTCCAGAACGGCATTCGAGATCCAATCTCTAGAACATCCAAGCGCACCTCCAATTTGAAAATGGACTTTGACCCAAATGATAAAATGGGGTCTTATCCTCCCCTAACCTTTCAAATTCCAAAATTGCAGCTGGAAAATACCATCTGGAGTTCCGTGCTCCGTCGGCCTTTTCAAAACATTATTTCCAAAATAGTATTCCAGCCTCTCATTTCCAGTTTCAAAAAGCCTACCATGGGTCCGTCGATAGAATCATTTGATCCAATGAGGAATACTGAAATTCCATTGGGAGAAGGTAGCTTTCAATCAGTTTTAGCTATAGTAAAAGGGAAATTAGCTAGAAGGCAAAATTGCTACAGTGACTAGCCACTACGAGATAGAATAGGGAAAAGATAATAGATGTATTTTAAATTACTGAATATTATGGGGTAGGTGAAGCCCTAATGTAATTGACTCTGGCCACACAATGTAACTCAATCATAGCCATTCATTTGGGATTTGTTAAACTATAAATAGAGGTCTTCCCTTCATTTGTAGTTGTTGGAGAGCTGTTGTAAAAACATTCTGAAGCAATAGAAAACAACATTGCATGATCTATGGGTGTTACTTTTGAGTTTGTTCATTATGTGTGCATGGTTCTACCTTCCAAGTTAGTTTTAGTTGTATTTTATTGAATGGAAGTGGTAATGGTGATTGTTGTTATAGTATTTGATGAATTTCCAGCCCATACTTTTGGCACTTGTTGATGGCAAGTTGTTGTGCAAAGTTAGCCTGGGCTTCTTTATTTCATTGCTGCAACTTAGTTCATTTGCATGTTCATGATGTGTGTATGCAAACTGAAAATCTGCAGTCCTTGGAAGATTGCACTGGTTTTGTGTAACTGTAGGATCGTCTTGGCCAAGCAAAACCCAGTTTAGGGAGTTTGTCTACTGTAACAACCTCCATGATCACTGTTCATTCGTAGTTTAAGATCTAGGAACCTTCTCTTTTCCCTGCCCTTTTTCCTTTTTTTTAATAAGTAACTTTAGGCAAGGTTCATTGCACATTGTAAAGCTAAATTTTATGTTGAAATGGAGTTCCAGACTGTTGTTTGAACTTGCAGCAAACACTCAACAACTTTCCCATCTCAAGAACTCCATTTGTAGATCCAACTTCCCCGCTTTGTAACTCATCTGTAAATCCACCTTGTGATTCCAGCAAATCACATAAATCAACTGAAATATTCCAAGAATCATCATGACCTGACATCTGAGAGACCTTGGAATAGTGTTCTGCAATCTGATTGTGAAAAATTATCTTTCAAGAGAGGTAATGTGCCTACGTATTACCTATGTTGTGAAGTGCATAAAAACACCATCAACAAAACCTACCATTGAATGATCTTATGGGCTCATTAATCTCTCTTTTCACCCCAGTAAATTTTAGGTATAGCGCATTAGCACTGATGGGAATCTTAATTTTTTGTAGAAATGCAGTTTCTAATTCAATCCAATTGTGGATGGAAGCAATAGGTAAGTTATTATACCAATTAAAGGCCTCTTCCCCAAGGGAATAAGAGAAAATCCTGCATGCAACATCCTCATGGTTAATTCCTCTATCCCTCAGACAAGTCTGGAAAATCTTAATATGTTTTTTTGTTGTCTTGTTGGGATCATGAGTATGAAACTTAGAGCAAAAATGCTCAGGGTTCTTGGGCATGACATTGTAATTATTAAATATCAATGGGGATGGATTACTGGTGAGGAAATCCATTGGTGGGGATGGTGGTGGTAATGGTTGATTTATTACTGGTTGTGGTTGTGGAATAGGAATTCCTTCAGAGTTAGATGAGGATGAGGATGATGGAGATGATGGAAGCAGATGAGTGAATGATGATGCTTCCCCTCCTTTGGTCCTTCTTGACCTAGTAGGGGCTCATAATTCTTGAAATTCTTCTTCTTCTAGAGTAGATCTAGTTCTTCTTCTAAGCCTCTCAGGAGAGATGGCGTTTAGGAAATACTCCAACTTGCTTATTCTTGGCCCTCCTTCTAGCGCCAATCCATTGATGATGTTTTATGCACAACAACAACTCAGATAGAATATGATAGCCTATCTCTCTTGAAAGGTAAATATCTATAGGAAAAGAGATAACCCCAAGGTCTCTAACTTCAGGTCTTGACAATGCAATAAAACAACTCAGTGATAAATATGAAAATGTCGGTAATCATAAAGGGACCTTACTACAAGAAAATACTGGACTTTGAATTTATCAGATCTAAACAATGAATTGATACTTGGAATCTTCAATTGAACTAAGATAATAAAGAAAATAATAAAAGATGGAGGTTTCAGAGATAATTCTAAGACTACTTCTAACCCTAAGATTGATAATTCCAAAAGATAAGATATTCAAAATGAATCGATCTCTCATAAACTACTTTCTGTTTGACCCAGATAAATCTGCAATTTCACATAAATAGTGCAATCTTCTGAGGTATTTAAAGATTTTTAAATCATAAACATTCATTCAAAACAATCCTATTGCAACTGAAATGAACAAACATTCATAATTGAACTAAGCACAATTTTAAGTCCAGGTTAACTTTGCAAAGCAGCTAACAATTAGCTAACTGCAAAAATTATGGACTAGAGATTGTTGCAAACATTCCAAACATGAAACCCTAAGCATGTCCAAACTATCTAACAAAGAACTTAAGCAATTTTAAAGATAGAACAACAAGAACCATGCTAGATAAAACTCCACAAAAGAAAGATACCAAATCACAATATCCTTTCTTATATTAGGTTATAAAAAAATGGCAACATTTCTAGCCTTTTGTTACAATATTTGCTTGAAGGTGAACCCTAGCTCGCTCAAATCTATATTCTAGGCCTATTCTTATATCACTTACCTTTCTATCTATTTTTTCTATCACAAAATGAGGCAACATGCCCATTCTATAGAGAATCCCCAAGATAGGTCAACGCAAAATAAGAGTTTCACAATAAAAGTTCCACACAAGAGGTTGGCCTCAAAAGATATTCAAATCCACCATGAAATGTGCAATTTGTATCGATTTCACCCAAATTGGCCTAGGGTCACAAAAGGTCAGCCCAATGCATGTGGATAATGGGAAGCACAAATTTCAATGTAGCCCTATATAATTACTTCTCATCCTTGTCCTTAGCTTGATCTTCTTCACCATGTACGACCAACAACACTCTATCCAACTCAGCAATAGGTGGCACAGGAAAAACCCTAACTCTTCTCTCAAGAGTCCTAATGTCATATCTTGCCTGCCTAACTATGCCATCCCAATCAGCCCTATTTGTCAAATATATGTCAATAACTGCAATGTAGGGTGCAACATCATCTAGCTGATGTTCACTGACTAGACCCTCACTGATTGGAGAATAAACATCCCTCCACCTTTTCCTAAGTTGCTCCAGATTGAGATGCTTTGGATAAAACTTCTTCCTTCTTGTCATAATTTTAAAGGAGATACATTTCTCATGAATGCTAGTCAAAGTGTTCTCAATCTTCCTTCCTTGCTTGTGAATCTTCTTCAAGGCCCTTTTCCTCATCTACAATATCTTGAACCATTCCCAAGGCTTAGAAACCCTTGGGAAAGGAAGACTCCCACTCTTCACCAGTTTATCCTCAGTAAACTCCATGATTTTTCTTGTCTTCTATAGTAGGAGATCAGTATCCTCTTTGTCTTGAGCAACACTGTCTTTAGCCAGTCCACTAACCTCATGGAATCCCCTACAAATGACAAGATATCCTTCATGGCACTATCTCCTTTAGTCTGGACCCCCTACAACCAGGAAACTGTGGCATGTGTAGTGCCTTTCATCTTCTCAAGTTCAGAGATTGTTTCTGTAATGCCCCGCCAAGAAACCTTAAAGGAAGTTGCAATTAACATTATAAGCGAACCAATTTTTTTTTTTTTTAAAGTGCATTTAACATATACATTCACTTACTAATTAACAACAACCTCTAAGGCTACAAGGTTAGGATTACTTAAACCCACACATACATATTACATATAACCATAGCCTTATGAACTTTATGATATAAACATCATACATCATAAGAATACCACATAACATAATAAGATAATCAACCAAGATACAATCTCATAAACATTATCTTAATCCAATAGATACATCACTCATTCCCAGAATGAGGCAATAGTACATAAGATTACAATTACATAACTCCACCTCATAATCATAAGAGGGATAAAATAACTTATACAAATTAAAATATTACAATGCAAGATAATACAACAAGAACCACGAGCTGTCCATCTAGATGTCTCGCCACCAAGTACTGAAGATAGATGGGGACCCAACGGTTTTGGTGCATGTTCCACCCAACCAATGTGGTACCCGAAGGCCCACCTCCCATGCTAGGAGATAGTAACAAAGTAACATGGACTAAGATCTACAACCACTAACCAAAGGCAAACTCATACTGACTCATACTATTATAACCAACCAAATGAATTAACAAGTACAACTCATTCACTATACAAGTACGAATCAAATACAACTCATTCACCATGCAAGTACGAATCAAATACAATGCACGTACAAATCTAGTACAATATAAGTACAAATCAAATACAATACATGTACACATCAAGTACAATACAAGTACAACTCCAACATCACTGACATAGGTCACATTGCTTCCAGACATAAAATAGATCAAGTATGCTCACAAAACCATACATATAAAACAATTAACAACAGTTGTCATAGATAGAGTGTCATCGCAAGGTTTGTCATGAGATCTCCTCTGGGAATTCTTCATAGGCTCCAGCACAAGTAATCCTGGTGGCCTCAACCGAATCTCGGCACTCATACTCACTCATACGGAATCAACTACCTCTCGCAAGAGCAAGATAGTTGATCTTGCCATTCCAGGCCTTCTCACTCATCCCAAGTCTAAACAAGCCCTTGCGTCTATGAGTAAGGATTAAATTATCTTGATTAGTGAGAAGTTAGTCCTAATATTCTAAGTACATTATTTTAATTATCACTTGTTTAAATCACTCCTAAAGGTTATCCAGTTTACCTCTTTGGGCTCTGGCGCCTAACAGAAGCCACTCTTCTATTCAACAACACACATCCAAACAATCCACCAAGGGAACCACAAGTGCATACCAACTAGGCATCATAATCCACTCCAACACAAGGAGGATACAAATAATAGAAACTCACTCCAAACATCTTGGAGGCAACAATCACATAGTCCACTCCTTTCACAGGAGGTACAAAAGATCTCACTCCAAACATCTTGGAGGCAACAACACATAGTCTACTCCTTTCACAGGAGGCAACAAGATGAAACCACATAACAAGGTCACTCCATACAAAGAAACACGGATCTCATAATCCGCTCCTAACCAAAAAGGTGCAAACATCCTCATTCGTGAAAATTGGGTAAAACTGAATATGCACTACCCAAGGGAAAACAACTGGATGGCATAAAGATTCAACAACCCTTATCCTCAAAGTTCTTCTGGAAGGCTTATAATTTAGGACTGACACTAAATCCCAAAACCAACAATGCAACTTGACGACATAGCAACAAAAGCATTCAAGTCATCATTCAAATCTAATATTTGGATTTCCTAAATCCATACTCATTCAATAGGTAGTGTTGACAAAGTCAAAGACATGATAAATAGATCATCTAAAATAATCATAACCCCTATTTCTCTTTTCATTATTGGAAATCTAAAACAATTAAACTTACTTCCCTTTACTGAATACAAAGAATTAAATCTTTTAAGATAAGCATGAGGAAGATACTACTTTTGGATATACTAAATCCATATCTCTTTCATAATCCAATCACAATGATTCAATTAATCTAAATAGAAATTAATAAATAACATAATTGATTGTCTCATCAATAAAACAACTTCTTAATTTACTTTTAAATCGACACAAATCCATGCAAGTAAACTTTTTCCATTTCCTAACCAAATCTTACATCTCATTCAATTTTCTATTTAAAACATTCAATCACTTTAATATAATAACATATTGTTTCTCTATCCATTTTCCATATACACTAATCAATCCATTTTTAAATCTCTATTCAATAATACATTGCATGCATCTCATTAAAATAAAATACGATAATGAATTTTACACTGAATATATATATATATATATGCTCCATATTATATAGACACCATTAATATTCCATTCACAATGACTAGATTTCTCTATGGAACTAAATAGAACATAATAACTATTTGCTTTTTCAATGTAGTTAGTTCCTAAATTTACTTATAATGCAACCTAACACTATTGCAAACAATCTTTTCCAATTTTCTATCCGAGTCTATGTCTCATCAACCATCCATTTAAAAACATGAAATTTCATCAATGTATAAAAATATCTTTTGGCTTGTCTATTTGGCCACGCATTCATATTGTTTATAATTAAATCTCATAATTAAAACAAACATTTAAATATAAATATTTCTATACTTCTTCAATATACTTAAATATCATTTTCTTTATCAATTTTGACCATACATTCAAAACTTATCACTTAAATTCTTCATGCAAAGCTAAATTACACGCACTCAAATAAAACAAGGTAAATACTGATTGAAAATATTCATGGATATATATATACATTTTAATATATTTTCTTCAATCATATTAACAAAATAAATATTTTCTTTTAAATCAAGTAATTACTTCTATTAAAAAAATATCTTTCTCTATACATTTTCTACACATACTAATCATTTCTTTTAAAACACTAATAATACCCAATTTGCAAACAACAGAATAAAATAAGATAAAATATTATTTATTCTCTCAAATGGATATATACCTTCACTATATATCTACTAAATATAAATTAATATATTTAAATATATTTAATCATTAACATATCTTCTATCCTTTGCAGAATATCAAATTGATTAATTCAAAATAAAATATCCTTTATCATCAATATTTCAAAATATAAATATATTTTTCCAATTAAATCAAATTAATAATTGGACCTTTTACATATGGATTTAAATTCCACAATTCAATTTTAAATTATGCATTCTTTAAATCAAATATTTAACTCCTTCAATTAAACTTTAACATGCCATTTTAAAATAACAATAATTTTCCCATATGTTTATAATTTTAAATCCACCAATCTAATATACAAATTTTATTTAAAATAATATAAATAAATATAATACTTTAGTATTATAAATTATAATATAAAATATTATTAAATAATATTTTAATATTATAATAACAATACATAAAATATCAATATTTATAAATATCAATTTATTATTTTATTTTCAGAACAGCCATGGGAAAATAATTTAATAGCAGTCTCATGTTTCAAGCATAACTCAAAAACTACGATCTGGGTATTTGCGATTTTTGGATAGGGTTAAGAAAATATCAAAATTCAAAAACCCTTTAAATTTCTTGAAAACCCAGTTTGTGAAAATAAAGTTATAGGCGACGCAATCAGACCATTTTACCATGAAAATATAACTATACTGCAGATTTTAAAATCCGATTTTTAATAATAACAGAGGGTTTCATTTTCTAAAAACATTCTAAATGCCTTGTTCAATCTCTATGTTTAATTTCAATAACAATAAAATCAATTTCTCCAAATAATTTAAATTCAACTAAGGTTTTCACAATTTTCACTCAAGAATTTTCACAAGCAAAGGCTGTAAATTTGTTTAATTCTTTTCTTCTAATATCAAATTTATTTTCTAAAACAGATTTAACAAATAAATCTTTAATCACTACTATTTTAAAAAAAACAATCAAGAACAATAAAATACAAAGAGGAAAACCTGGTACAAGAAGCTACAGGAAGAGATGAATTTTTGATGCAAGCCTCCTCCAAAGATTTCCTGAATTTTCTTCAATCCTCCAATGAATCCAATCCAAAATCCAACAAATGCAAACAATCTTTCCTTCAATCAATTCTACAATCAAACTTTCTTCAAACCCTTGTGCAAATTTTCCAAAATTTCTTTCCTGCTGTAAAAATGTATTTTTTTCTTTCTAAAAGATTTTTCTCCCTAAAATTAAAACATGTATTCTTTATAAATCAAAAATACCTAATTCAACCCTAATTCACATTACATGCAAATTAGATATTTCAATTTCAATTTCAATTTCAATATTTACAACCCTAATTCACATTACATGCAAATTAGATATTTCAATTTCAATTTCAATTTCAATTTCAATATTTACAACCCTAGTTCACATTACATGCAAATTAGATATTTCAATTTCAATTTCAATTTCAATTTCACTTTTCCAAAAACCCACTTTCAATTTAAAATGAAATTTCAAATAATAAATTAATTTTCAAAGTTGCAACCAATTTCCCAAATAAACATTTAATTACAATTTCTAATTTAATTCCCACACATCTATATAAAATTCCAAAATTAATTTCAATTCTTTTATTTCCTTTCATTCTCTTGCATCACGTTTAATTAATTAATTTAATTATTTAATAACTAAACTCAACCCCCTTGGATTAAATTTAATTAATTAAATAATTTAAATATAATTAATTAATTTAAATATAAACTTTTATCCACATTGCATTATTTAAATTAAATAACCATCAACATGATTTAAATGCAATTATTCTAAATATCTATTTCCAAATCAAGAATGCTTCAGAAATAAATAACATTAAAACAAGACAGACAATAACTCGACACACACAACTGATGACACACTAAGGCTAGGGTGTAAACTTGACACATGTTACCTAGCTACTATCTCCCATTCAACTTAACCGTTGGATTGACACGCTCAAACCTGTGAAACCAGGTGGAGTCGATGTCATGTACCTACAATCCTGCAACCAAGTAAACAACATCATACAATATATCCAGCATATAATGCACACCGTGAAGAAGGAATTACAGATTCGTAGGGCGCTCGCAAGCGAGTGATGTGAACCCATCTTCTTCACCAATACACTCATCGAAACTGACACTTCCATCATAATTCCAATAATCTCATAATAACATCTCATGTTAACTCTACAACATCATTAATCCATAATGCATGTGAAACAATAATCAGATAACTACATTCCACAATAATATTGTCACTCAATAGTAGCAATCAAAACATCATAATAAAATGTATCCAGTATCAAAGTAATGTATAAAGCAAACCAAACAAGAAGCAAAACGGAGGGGTATTACAGTTTCCTGAGGAAAGAAACCTTCAACAGAAGAGGAAGAGCCAATATACTGTAAGGGTTTCATCAATTCCTGCAAGTATTTCTTCAGTTTTTCATTCTCCCTCTCTAACTTATGCCTGGTTTGTACCTCCTTCTTCAGTATACCCACAATTATGGTACTAGAACCTTCATATTCTTCTATATTCTACTCTATAGAAGCATGCCCTAGGTCAATAGTCTGCACATGATAATCTTTTGCAGTCATATTATATCTATCTTTATTTGGAGTAGGGGTAGCAATGTGATCCACTCTATTTCCTGACCCATCTCTTTCAATCTAGGACACCTCCCTAGCCTTCTTCTTAGTCTTTCTTTTACCAATATTGGCCATTAGGTCTTCCCAATTGGGAGGAGTGTCCTCCACTATTACAAGTTTACTCTTCAATTCTTTATCCAGCCAACTTGGAATAGTAGACTCGGTTGGCACTGTATCCTGCTTATCCTGCTCCTGTTGGTCATTAGGGGCATCTTCCTCAACACTTGGCACACTAGGGATATCCTTGATTAGATCCTCCTTGTTCAATAACTGGTCCTCTACAACAACCTACATTGGTGAAGGGATCTTAGCTTGTATCTCCTACTGTTGAGGGGATTTTCTCAATTTCTCTTCTGCAGTTGAATCTGCATAGGCTACCAATGGAGACTAGATCACCTTGTCAATTTTCGCCTCTGCATTGTAGAGGTCTCCTTCTTGAAATTCCTCCTCACCCAAGTCCTTAGGATCTTCATCCTTCCTTGGTTCTTCTTGTACATTGTCAATATCTTAAGGAGGGGGAATGCTTTCTTGTTCAATGATAGGAGCAGTCACAGGAACATCTTCCTTCCTTGCTACATCCTTTGGGGAAGGAGTCTTTGACCTCCTCATATATACCTATGTCCTTTCCCCTGAACTTCTACTTCTACCGCAGGTGGCCTAACTTCCTTATCGGTCTTAGGAGCCTCCTCCTTCTTTTGTGATAGCCTCACAAGTTTTCTTCTTTTTTCTAAGGGGATAGTAACATCCACCTCTTCCTTTTCTTCTTTATCCTTTTCAAATTCTCTCCTCAAAACATGCCTCCTCTTCTTGGCAATAGGTTTTCTTTGTTTACCTACTTCTGCTACCTTCTCAGTTTGAACGTATCTAACTTGAATCTTGAAGGGAGAATCCACCTTTGTCTTACCATTAGGGTCATGTTCATGTGATTCCTCTAAGGCAGAATGAGACTGCAAGTCTCCCATCAAATCATAAGTGCACTTGAAACTTTCACTTTCTAACTCCAACATTTTGTGCTTTGGCCACATTTTGGTGTACTTGATCACAGGAGTCATGATTTGGTCCAATTATGTCTTCTCTTCTTCCAACTAGTCAATCTCTCCATCTGGTTTATCTTTCATAGCTTCAAAGATGTGACCTTGAATCAAATTTCCATCCTCTTCCACTTGGTCAGGGATGGTCTTTATGGTGTATAACCTTACCAAGTCCAATGGCAGCCTAGATAATTTCTTCTTTCTTACATCAAATTCATTACCAAGGTTAGCCCAATAATCTTCAATATTGATCTTATGACTGTACTCCCTACTAGCCTTCTTTTGTGCCTCGCTAGTAATATCAAACCTCACTCTCTTAGAATGGAAAGAGGGACTAAAATTACTCATCTCCTCTTCAGAAGCATGAGTTGACTGGATGGAAAGACAGACCTTATTTGTTCCTATCTTCAAGGGGAAGTCATTCCAAAACCCTATTTTATGCTTGTCTCCTTTCACAATTATGTCAAAGTCACAAATCTACCTAGTGACCTTCAACAATTGGATATGGTCCGTTGGGTATCTTGGGAGTTTGTAGGGAGCCCTTTGACAACCATCGATCCTAATGTAGGAGAAAGTAGGGAATTGGATGAACCATGCCCCATACCTTCTTATCAATTCCTTGGCCCTATTAAAAATTCTCACATGCTCTGCACCCTATAACAACCTTGTAATATACATTGTGAAAGCATCATTTTCTCTTCTATAGCTTCCTTCTGCCAACTATAGCTGTGGGTACACCTCATATATTGCATCCTGTCAAAATTTACCCCTATTGCTTAACCCCTTATATGGGTGAAATCTTGCCAATGCATACACCAGGTAGGACATCATGGTGAAATTCTTGGTTTGCAAGATATTACACATCTGCTCATGGATTACTGCACTTATGGCACCTATCCAGTGGTAATCTATACCTTTCTACACCCGAGAAATGACATTGAACATCCAACTCTCAAAACCTCCTACACTCTTGTGCCCTACCAACCTACTGAGGAGAGTGATGACATTGTAGTACTCATTTTTGAACTTGAGCCTAAATAGCTACCTTGGAAATTTGGATAAATTAGACTTGGGCTTTTCCAACCAAGAATTGATCACCTGCTGGGACTTGACCACATTTTCTTCATAGTACTTCTTTGTTGTGTCCATATAAAAGGCCAACACATGTGACCTATCAAGTATATCAAAAGTCCTAGCAATGGACACAAGATCAAAGCTTGCCACAATCCTTCCCTGGGGACCAATTATCATTTGTGTCCCTCTGTCATAGTTCCTGCCACACTCAAGCACCAACTCATAGCACTGCACTGTGGAGGGAAAACCTGCTACATGTGCCAATCCGGATTCCACAATTCTTCTGGCTAGCAAAGGAATTCTCTATGATGCCATTTCAGCTTTGAACTCTTCATAATCCCACATACACACATTGGCATCGGTGATCCCAAACCAAATAGAAGTCAGCTTGCTCTCAGGAATCTTGCTCCTTATATCCATTTTTACCTTTTCTACATCAGAGATAGCAGAACTTTCTACACTTGGATCGGTTGCCTTTCCCTTGCCACGACCAGCAACATCTTGTTTTGATCCTGCCTAGAAACAAGTAAATATAAACAAAGTGAGATCCAAGAGAAACAACAAATGCAAGAAATCCATATCTCAAAGTTTGGGTTTTAGCCTTCTTCGTGGAATCTAGACTGGAGGGGAATTTTGAGGAAATCCGGACCAAGCGGAATCCAGCGAAACAAGCATACAAACTCCTTAATATCATTTCAATCAATCAATGCCATAAAGAAATAACTTAAAACTACTTAGCATAAGTTCATTTGATCATCCAAATGTATTATCAACAAGTGAATTCCTCATATAATCATTAGATTCTTCATTTCCACAATACTTTAGAAGAATCCGCCAGAGACGGAAATCCCCAAAAATAGCAATAGTTTCAATCAATCCGGGAAAATGAAGAAGGCACAGAACATCTGCGAAAATCCCCCCGAAATGGATTTTAATGGAAGTAAGATAGATTCACCGTAAAAGCATGAATCTGGCAAAACGACCTAATCACGAACACCGGGAAAATCTGGAGGAAGCGGATTTCTGCAAGGCAGACAAAAGTCCAATTTAAATAGCAAAATCCTGAGAACAAAGGAAAGACAGGAAGACCCGAGGAAATTTTTCAGAGGTGGAATTCCATGAAGACAATGAAATTCCAAACACCTGTGCCTTCGTTGTCTTCACCCAAAATAGACCAAAATGGACACGGATCACGAGCCTACAGCCCGACAATGATTAAACCTAGACCTCCAATGGATCCACCATGAATTTAAAATTCACCTCTCCACAATTCTAGAGGGATTGGCTATGCCCTAGGTTGAGAACCTTAAAACCTCTGCCATGGAAGCACGGAGAAAACTTGGGCATAACTTGCTTACAAACAAAGATAGGGAATTTAGGACAAATGCAAGCAAGCGTCAAAAATAGTAGTGAAAGACTAGCCCAAAATAAATATTCAGTGATCAACCGGGTGGACTGGAAAAACAAAGGAAACCACAAATGCCTAGACATGGTGCGCACACACAAGCAAAATATGAAGCAGCAAATAACATGAAAGCACACAACAAAGCAACAAAACCAGAAGAGGAAGAGGGCATATCTACATACCATGAGAGTAGAAAGAACTGAAACCGGTGATGCCAACAAATAACCTTCAAACATGAGAAAAATATGAACAATGCTCATGAAATTCAAATGCAGCACTCAAAATCACTTCAAAATGCATGATCTGGCAACACACCTCAAGCTCCAGCACTCCAAACTCAAATGAAAAGAAAATAAAAAAACTCAAATGGCCAATCACTTCCCAAAATTCAATAAATCATCGCCCCAAAATTCATGCAATTGCCATTAATGTGATCGACAAGACAACCAAGACCAAAATCTAGAAATTCGATAGAGCCATGAACTTCGAAAAAATCTAGACACTACGGATTTGAGCAGAAAGGTAACCACTTCCGAACTCCGAAGGGAAACCGGGAAAATATGGCTAGGGTGGATTTTCCCGAAAACAGTGGAAAGTCCAAAATGTATCCAGAACTTAAGGTTTTATATAAAATTCACAAATGGGCCACTCCAACCAGCAGGATGAACATCAAAGCACATGCCCAAGAAAGCAAAATTCCAAAATAGAAAGGCCAAGACACCAAAAAATGAAAAAATGAGGGTCCCTACTTTCAGTGGGGTGTGTGTGCAAAAACTGCACAACACCCTCAATTAGGATACTCTTGATTTGGAAGATGAAGCAGATGCTATGGAAGAACAAGATGATGTTGTTCCTCCCAATCTGTCATACAACATTGAGAAGAAGAAGAAGGAGCATATATGATTTAAATTTTCCTAATTCCCTCACAAGAAGAAACGAGTAGAAACGGTGATTTCAAAATCTTCTATTTTATTTTTTTATTTTTTATTTCAATGAATTGGTTGCATGTATTTGAATTTGATGTGACATTTCAAATCCTGCTATTACAGGGCATGATGAACAATGGAGTCCTTCCCTTGAATAGGATACTCCTAATTTGGAAGATGAAGTAGAGGCCATGGAAGAACAAGATGATGTTGTTCCCCCCAATCCATTGTATAACATTGAGAAGAAGAAGAATAAGGAGCTTATATGGTTTAAAGTTTCCTCATGCACTCACAAGAAGAAACGAGAAGAAACAGTGATTTTGAAATCTTCTATTTAATGTTTGTTTTGATTATTTCAATGAATTGGTTGCATGCATCTAAACTTGATGTGACATTTCAATTCCTATTATTATAGGGAAATGATGAACAACAAATTCCTGCCCTCAAATAAGATACTCTTAATTTGGAAGATGAAGTAGAGGCCATGGGAGAACAATATGATGTTGTTACTCCCAACCCATCGTCTAACATTGACAAGAAGAAGAAGAAGAAGAAGAAGGAGCATACACGGTCAAAATTTTCAAGGTGCCTTGACATGGAGAAACTAGAAGAAACAGTGAATTTCAATTCTTCTATTTAATGTTTGTTTTGATTATTTCAATGAATTGGTTGCATGCATCTAAATTTGATGTGACATTTCAATTCCTATTATTACAGGGCAATGATGAACAATGGAGTCCTACCCTCAAACAGGATACTCTTGATTTAGAAGATGAAGTGGAGGCCATGGGAGAAAAAGATGATGTTTTTACTCCCAACCCGCCATCTAACATTGACAAGAAGAAGAAGGAGTGTACATGTTCAAAATTTTCAAGGTGCCTTGACATGGAGAAACTAGAAGAAAAGATGAATTCCAATTCTTTTATTTAATGTTTTTTTAATTATTTCAATGAATTGGTTGCAAGCAGCTGAATTTGAAGTGATGTTTGAATTCCTGGTATTACAAGGCAAGGATGAACAATGGAATGTTGTGCTTGACCCAATTGGCCATGTGGTTGCAATTGAAATCAGAGAGGCTAATAGACATGGACATGCAGATTGGGAGAGCACTAGACTACAAGTGGGGCAGGGATATAAAGATGGACATGGGGATAGGGAGAGAACTGACCTACAAGTGGGAAAAGGTAACAGAGATGGACATCAAGATAGGGAGAACACTGTCTTGCAAGTGGAACAGGGTAATAGAGATGGACATGGGGATGGGGAGAGCACTGGATTGCAAGTGGGAGAGGGTAATAAATATGGACATGGGGATGAGGAGAGTGTTGGCCTACAAGGGGGAGATGGCAATAAAGATGGTCATGGAGATGGGGAGAGCAGTGGCTTGCAAGTGGGAGAGTTTAATAAATATGGACATGGGAACGAGGACAACACTGGCTTGCAAGTGGGAGAGGGTAATAAAGATGGACATGGGGATGAGGAGAGCACTGGCCTGCAAGGGGGAGATAGAAATAAAGATGGAAATGGGGACCAAGAGAGCAGTTGTGTTTCATCTATATCGGTAATAGATCCAACACACGTCCATGCTTCTATTCTTATTTCTTTATGAATGCTTTAATATGCCTTCAATTATGGTTCATGTCAATGATGTTTCCATTGCAGCCAAATCATGTGGATGAACAGATGATAGAGTTCAAGGGCATCACTTTTAAGGTTGGTGATCACATTGATCTTTGGAGGTAGCATAAATGGCTTTCCAAAGGCATTGTACATATTGATAGAAAGGTTAAAACCCATGGATTTATGCACCCATAAAATTGTGTGAGAGTCAGCATTGTTGAGGCCATTATTGGTGACCGCTATGTGCCTTTTCCATGTCCTAGCATAGAGACCATCGAAGAGTGTGTGGGCGGCTTCATGGTATGGAATCTCTCCAAGATGAAGTATTTTGTTCTATAGGTATACATAAATGATATTTTTTTGTATATATCATATTACCTTATATTATTTTCATCCATAATTTAATTGTGATTAATTGTTTGTTATAGGGTCAAGATAGTAAACGTGCCAAGGAGAAAACACGGCGAGTAAAGAAATTTATTGTTTCACATTCATCATCTGTGAGGGTTCGTGAAATTGGAATTGTACCCCTCCCAAAATACACAAGAACCCTAAGAAACGTGTTGTATATTATGAAGGTATGAACTCAATTGCAAAGAATAGGCAGTGTATGATATGATGAGATAGGCTTAGAATACTGATTTTGCATTATGGGTTTCATTATTTGATTATTGAAAAATTATGGTGTAGAGATATACCATTTTCATATTTTTGAACACTATGTTGTTATACATTTCATATCAGACTTTTCATGGCCCTCTGTAATTATTTCATTATTGAACAATTATGGTGAACAAATATACTATTTTCATATGTTTGAACACAATGTTGTTATACATTTCATATCAGACTTTTCATAGCCCTGTAATTGTTTCATTACAAGCAAGAATGTAATGAATTCCACTTTCAATTTCTTGAACAATTATTATGTTGACTATATATGGAATATTTCATTTTTCCATGTGATTGGAACAAATTAAATGCTAGCATTGTTTGCAGTGTTGGAAAACACAATGTCCCCTATCAGTTATTTAGTTATGATAAGTATTTATCTCGTTACGACCAATAATGTAAATGAAGTCCACTTTTAATTTTTAGAACAATTATTTGGTAGAGTGGATATGGAATATTTCCCTTTTTCATGTGATTGTAACAAATAAAATGCTTGCATTGGTTGTAGTGTTGAAAAACACATTGTCCCCTATCAGTTATCTTATGAAAAGTCTTTATTTCGTAGGTTCCCAAAATGAAATGAAGTCCACTTTGAATTTTTGTAGAATGAATATGTGGTAGAGTGGATATGGCATATTTCCTTTTTCCATGTGATTGAAACACATAAAATGCTTGCATTGCTTGCAGTGTTGGACAACACACTATCCCTTGTCAGTTTTTTCGTGACGAATTTTTTTTATTTCTCACACTCCAAAAATGAAGTGAAGTCCACTTTGAATTTTAGAACAACGATTTGGTAGAGTGGAGATGGAAGATTTCCCTTTTTCATGTGATTGTAACAAATAAAATGCTTGCATTGGTTGCAATGTTGGAAAACACATTGTCCCCTATCAATTATTTGCTTATGAAAAGTCTTTATTTCATAGGCTCCCAAAATGAAATGAAATCCACTTTGAATCTTTGTAGAATGACTATTTATTAGATTTCAAATGGAATATTTCCTTTTTCCATGTGATTGGAACACATAAAATGCTTTCATTGCTTGCAGTGTTGGAAAACACATTGTCCCTTGTTAGTTATTTCGTTGCGAAAAGTTTTTATTTATTACACTCCAAAAATGAAGTGAATTCCACTTTGAATTTTAGAACAATGATTTGGTAGAGTGGAGATGGAATATTTCCCTTTTTCATGTGATTGTAGCAAATAAAATGTTTGCATTGGTTGCAGTGTTGGAAAACACACTATCCCCTGTCAGTTATTTGCTTATGAAAATTCTTTAGTTTGCAGGCTCCCAGAATGAAATGAAGTCCACTTTGAATTTTTTTTTAGAACGACTATTTATTAGAGCAGAAATGGAATATTTCCTTTTTCCATGTGATTAGAACACATAAAATGCTTGCATTTCTTGCAGTGTTGGAAAACACACTGTCCTTGTCAATTATTTCGTTGTGAAAAGTTTTTATTTCTCATGCTCCAAAAATGAAGTGAAGTCCACTTTTAATTTTAGAACAATGATTTGGTAGAGGGGGGATGATATATTTCCATTTTTCATGTGGTTTTAACAAATAAAATGCTTGTATTGGTTGAGTGTTGGAAAACACGTTGTCCCCTATAACTTATTTTCTTATGAAAAGTATTTATTTTGTACGCTCCCAAAATGAAATGAAGTCCACTTTGAATCTTTGTAGAATGACTATTTAGTAGACTGTAAATGGCATATTTCCTTTTTCCATGTGATTGGAACACATAAAACGCTTGCATTGCTTGCAGTGTTGGAAAACACACTATCCCTTGTTAGTTATTTCATTACAAAAAGTTTTTATTTCTCACGCTCCAAAAATGAAGTGAAGTCCACTTTGAATTTTAGAGCAACAATTTGGTAGAGTGGAGATGGAATATTTCCCTTTTTCATGTGATTGTAACAAATAAAATGCTTGTATTGGTTGCAGTGTTGGAAAACACACTATTCCCTGTCAGTTATTTGCTTATGAAAATTCTTTATTTCGTAGGCTCCCAAAATGAAATGAAGTCCACTTTGAATTTTTTTAGAATGATTATTTAGTAGATTGGAAATGGCATATTTCATTTTTCCATGTGATTAGAACACACAAAATGCTTGCATTGCTTACAGTGTTGGAAAACACACTATCCATTGTCAATTATTTCGTTACGAAAAGTTTTTATTTCTCACGCTCCAAAAATTAAGTGAAGTCAACTTTGAATTTTAGAACAACAATTTGGTAGAGTGGAGATGACATATTTCTCTTTTTCATGTGATTGTAACAAATAAAATGCTTGCATTAGTTGCAATGTTGGAAAACACACTGTCCCTTGCCAACTATTTGCTTATGAAAAGTCTTTATTTTGTACGCTTCCAAAATGAAATGAAGTCTAGTTTTAATTTTTATAATGACTATTTGGTAGAGTAAAAATGGCATATTTCCTTTTTCCATGTGATTGGAACATTTAAAATGCTTGCATTGATTGCACTATTGGAAAACACACTATCCCCTGTGAGTTATATCCTTATGATACGTATTTATTTCTGATGCTCCAAAAATTAATTTAAGTCCACTTTCATATTTCATGAAAAAAAAAATATTTTATATGCTCCAAAAATGTAACGAAGTCCACTTTCAAATTTTATAACTAGTTGGTTGAGTAAAATTGGCATTTCTTTTTTCATTTCATTGGAACAAATAGAATGCTCGCATTATTTGTAGTGTTGGAAAATGCACTATCTTATGTCAGTTACTTCATTATGAAAAATTACTTATGTATGTGAACTTAATTACAAATGTAAGCACATGCAATGAGAACTTTATGTTCTAGAGACTATATTAAAATAGTGTATTGAATTTCAGCTTCATATTTTATAACAACCCCTACTTTCAGGAAACATTCCATTTCAATATCATCATACGTTTAGAACACAAGATGCACAAAAAAGGTTGCATGATGGAAAACACACAAGGTTGTCACCCAGTTCTCAATTCTTGTTCAAAGACAATAGTTACTGTTATGCAGACTACAACAACACAATGTATTGAAGTTCAACTTCACATTTTATAACAACCCTTACTTTCAAGAAACATTTCATTTCAATATCATCATACATTTAGAACACAAGATGCACAAAAAAAGTTGCATGATGAAAAACACATAGGGTTGTCACTCACTTCTCAATTCTTGTTCAAAGACAACAATTACTGTTATGCAGAATATAACAACACAATGTATTGAAGTTAAACTTCATATTTTATAACATCCCTTACTTTCAAGAAACATTCCATTTCAATATTGTCATACGTTTAGAACATAAGATGCACAAAAAAATTTGCATAATGGAAAACATTCAAGGTTGTCACTCACTTCTCAATTCTTGTTCAAAGACAACAGTTACTGTTATGCATATTGTACAACACGATGTATTGAAGTTTAGATTCATATTTTATAACAACCTTTACTTTCAAGAAACATTCCATTTTAATATCGTAATATTTAGAACACAAGATGCACAAAAAAATTTGCATGATGAAAAACACATAGGGTTGTCACTCACTTCTCAATTCTTGTTCAAAGACAAGATTTACTGTTATGGAGACTATAGCAACACAATGTATTGAATTTTAGCTTCATATTTTATAAAAAACCTTACTTTCAAGAAAAACATTCCATTTCAATATCATCATACATTTAGAAAACAAAATGCACAAAAAAAGTTGCATGATGGAAAACACACAGGGTTGTCACCCACTTCTCAATTCTTGTTCAAAGACAACAGTTACTGTTATGCAGAATGTAACAACATAATGTATTGAAGTTCAACTTCATATTTTATAACAACCCTTGCAGGAAACATTCCATTTCAATATCGCCATACGTTTGGGAGACAAAATGCACAAAAAAGTTGCAGGATGGAAAACATGCAGGGTTGTCCATCACTTCTCAAATCTTGTTCAAAGACAACAATTTTTGTTATGAAAATTATAACAAAATAGTGTATTAAAGTTCAGCTTCATATTTTATAACAACCCTTACTTGCATGAAACATTCCATTTTAATATCATCATACGTTTGGAAGACAAGATGCACAAAAAAAGTTATAGGATGGAAAACACACAAGGTTGTCCATCACTTCTCAAATCTTGTCCAAAGACAATAGTTTCTATTATGCAGAATGTAACAAAATAGTGTATTGAAGTTCACCTATATATTTTATAACAACCCTTACTTGCAACAAACATTCCATTTCAATATCCTCATACGTTTGGAAGACAAGATGCACAAAAAAAGTTACAAGATGGAAAACACACAGGGTTGTCCATCACTTCTCAAATGTTGTTCAAAGTCAATAGTTTGTGTTATGCAAACTATAACAAAACAGTGTATTTAAGTTCACCTTCATATTTTATAACAACCCTTACTTGCAGCAAACATTCAATTTCAATATCATCATATGTTTGGAAGAAAAGATGCACAAAAAATGTTGCATGATGGAAAACACACAGGGTTGTCCCTCACCTCTCAAATATTGTTCAAAGACAACGGTTTCTATTATGCAAACTATAACAAAATAGTGTATTGAAGTTCACCTTCATATTTTATAACAACCCTTACTTGCAACAAACATTCCATTTGAATATAGTTAAATGTTTGGAACACAAGATGCACAAAAAAAGTTGCATGATGGAAAAGACATAGGGTTTTCCCTCACTTCTCAAATATTGTTGAAAGACAACACTTTATGTTATGTAGACTATATCAACATAAGACAATGCTTGGAGAGAAAAGAATTAGCGAAAAATATGCCTACAATTGGAACTTGCAGCTTAATATAGAGTATATATGGCAGTCCCTGCTTAAAGAATCGGTCCTTTTATAGATGAATTTACAACAGAAACACTGCATGCTTCTAAAACTTCTCATCAATCGATGATAATGATTTAACCATGTATAGAATAGTTGGTACCCCTTTGACCAAAACTTTATCCCTCATAGTCATTAAGCATTTATTTTTGGATTTTAGTACCCCTCATGACTATAGCTATGACTGCCTTCTTAGCAAAATTAAAAAACATACTATCACTATCTTTCTTGATTTGGAATCATTGAGTTTAGTCATACATTTTCTTGTCACACGTGGCCCATGGAAGAACATATTGTGAAAAAGAAATTTAGTAGACTTTGTATTTAGAGTTGCTTTTCCAAGTTGTCAAGTTCTCTTCTTAAATGCTTCATCTATGTATCCATCCAACTCCTTCCATTGTACTGTGTAGTTTCACATAACCCCTTTGTGTGTCGTGGATTACAAAATATCTACAAAGATGGCTTAAAAAACCTAAGAAGAACACATTTTATCATCCAGACATGTTGCAATAATAGAGGACGGTTACATTGAAATAAAGATATTAAGGATCTTAGGATAGTCATAGAGGCAGATTACTCTTATTGAATTGGCAAGATTAATAAAGGTATCATCAAATAATGCATTGAACTTATGAGATCTCTTTTGCTTTGCTTTAATCACTATCATCTATGTGAACAGCAAAGTCCATAAATATTCAACTTAAGCTTCACATTTTATAACAATATTGAAAATCACCTTTATATTTTATAACAACACCAACTTGTAGCAAACATTCCATTTCAATGTCATAGTATGTTGCTAACAGAAAATGCACAAAAAAAGTTGCAGGATGCTCAACACATAGGGTTATGAAAATGTTTTGAATTTTTTTTAGATTTGATCTGAGATAAACAATTCCCATCACATAGTCAAATGTAAAAACATTTTGAGTCAATATTATAGATTGTGAAGAAAATTACAAGCCACATTTAATACTGCTGACACTTAGAACTATGTCAACCATTTATGAATAGGTATAATTTATGTGTTCTCAGCATCCGAAAGGATTTTTTGCACTCTGATTATCAAGGTGGAATTGATGGCATACAATGTTGGCACCCCATAATATGCATGTAGCAGCCTAAACGATGGTTTGACACAGTGGATCTTGATCCTGACAATGTGGTTAAATTTGAAGATGACCAACAACCATTCCTCCATAGGACCCATATGATTGCTAATTAGAGATTCCCCCTTAAGGAATCTCACAAACCTCATGCCCAGCTCGTCTATAAGATTGTGCTTGCATATGATTATAGTTGGTTGAATGCATACCTTCTAGATGCATACAGCTAGGAAAAGGTCTCAAATTTCTCAGTAAAGAGACATTGGCCAATCACATAAATTTACAATCTCTATTTCTAGATTATAATATTGAAAATACATTCCCATTTTTTTCCATACACTAAAGACGTTATTAAATAAGTGAGCATAATTATGGTAGTTCAAATTAGTGTAGTTTGGCCCTTTTCTATCGATTCTCCTTAACATCTTTTCCCATAACCTATATGGGAGACTAATTCCTCAATGTGAGCAAGAATATTTCATGGAAGATGAGGGTGATAGTTGGTCAACCAACTATCCACCCATGCTCGTGAATTATGCAACATCTTCTCTACAACTAGAGCAACAAGTGTTGAAATGCTTGAAATGAAAGACAAACAACTTTTTTAGAAGGTACAACTACATTCTCTAAGTAGAAAGACACTGTCAATGCAATGGAATCACAGAAAAAGAAGCAATCAAAGTGGAAGATGTAGATAATGTTTTCACTGAAGAGATTGTACGTATTCTTTAGAACTTAATGAAGCAACATGTGCAATATCTCCAATGGGCATATGACAATGCACGACTGCAACAACAGGAGCTAAAATGCCTAAAATGAAAGAGAACAAAAATTTCAGCACATACAACAACATTATCTAATTAGAAAGACACTCTGAATGCTAGCTTCTCTAAATCCAAATCAAGGCCTAATTCCTACACTAGTTATGATAGATAACAATAGAAAGAAAAAAAAGAGCTAATACTCAGGTAAATAGAGAACAACAAATAGCATCAAAAAAAATTATATTTTATTATTTTTCAAAAAAAAAAGTACACTTCTAAATTATGTGGCTTGATAAACTTGTCTATTTGGGTAAAATCACAATAGTGTGTCACACTTTTGGCCTAGCAAATAATTCCGGTAGAACAGATTTCGGTGGAATGCGGTTCGGGCGAATAGGTTTCGATCGAAACAAAGTGCCGATGATGTGGCACATACGTGGCACCCCCCTTTCACCTGAAAGTGTTTCGGCCGAAAGTCTTTCGGCCGGAACATATTCGGTCGAAACACTTTCAACCAGAATGAGGAAAATAAAAAAAAATAAAAAAGAGGCCCACATTCATTTGGACGTTCGGTCGAATGTTGTTCGATTGAAACAGGGTCAGCCTAATGCACCTGCTGGAGGGAGGAACTACAAAGTTTGGACAAGGACCCATTTTGTTGGATTCCCACAGCGACCCACTTCAGCTCCCAGGTTCTCCTCTGTAACTAGTTTACCAAACGTGTTCAAATAAGGATTATTTGGAAAACGTTTTGAATTTGGGGATTTCCAAAGCATAGTGAAGGGTTTCGATTTTACCAAGTTCTGTTATTGTAGTGAATTTGTAATGTGGGGTTATAAGTTTTTTTCATTAAAGGAATAAGTAATATGTTGTTTTCGGTTAGGGTTTGAAGAAAAATGGTGAAATAAAATCGGTTGAAATAGTTGAATAGTTGACATGCCTTCTATATGCTTCCACATTTTGCATACATGTCTATCAAGGAACTTGCAACTACAACATCTGACAAAAATCCACTATCTATTGATGGAGGAAAATACCCTGTTTTAATGCTCCCACTTTGGCACAGGATGGGAGGATGCTAACAAAGGTTGTGGAGTTAGGCTTTACACCTACCAATTTCATTTTCTTAAAAGTCTCTAGAGATTTTTCAACAAGCTCATTTTGTGCATATCCCATAATCATTACAGTCCATGTGGCCACATCTCGTCTGGTCATTTCTTTAAAAATCCTTAGAGCCTCATCAAGGATACCATTTTGTGCATATCCTAACAGTAACCTTATTCATGATCCACCAATTGTGGATAAGATTCGTATGGCATTTTCTCCTTGTACGTAATTAATTCATGCCTTAAAATTTCATTCTCAGAAACATATATTTTGCTCTCCTTTACCAATAGTTCAATTTGTTCTTTGGTGAATTTGGCAACTTTGATGTTCAATCCAATAGTTTCAATGGGGTCAGTATCTCCCACCTAATGTTTATCCTGTATCAATATTGCATTTGTGGACTGCTCATGAGATGTTAGTGATTTACATGTTTCATGTGGTGGCAATAGAAAGTTCTATTTTTCTAAAATAAAAGGTGTTTTTTATCAATGTAAAGGGATTGTCAAATCCTTAATACAAGATAGGTTCCTAAAAAGATGCTTTGAGATGAAAGTAAGGGAGGAGAATGCAAAAATATTTATTGTAATTTGCATCTGAGTGTGGGACCATTGAATTAGTTGAAACTTTGCATCTGCCTCAAATGAGGTGACTTATCTATCCTTTTTTGTTGTTAATTTATGTTTCTTGGACATATAATTCAAAATGCTTTCTACACATGACATGTAACTTCAACAATTTGAGTATCTACTACACAAAGGGTACCCATATTTTACTCCAATAAGATACTTATCATAATGGATACCTCTAAATGCATTTTAGAAGTTTAGAGTATCTAAAATATTTCATATAGAGCATTACTTTCATATATAATCTATCTAATATAGTTACAAATTTTATTGACTGTATCCAAGGAAAGCACCACTTATAGCAGCAAATTTATCTAACAATTATACTAGCAAAGCCTCTATTTACTCTTCATCAAAGATAATTGTTTGGAATAAGTACAAGTACCTTCTAAGAAATAATTAGAATTGAAGGAACTAATAAGAACAAAGAGGGCCAGGAAAGAGTGCGTGGCCTTTGTAGGCCTAAATATAGGTTGTTTAATGAAATACTATTTTCCTTAACTATAATTCAAGTACCGAATGAAATAAAATCTATTAATGCTCTATAAATATTACCAAATTATGTTTCTGACACCATAAAACTTAAAAGAAATACATACATTTCAGCTATCTCACTTCACTATTTGGAGAGAAGAAAGTGATTTATAGTTTTTCATAGGCAAAGGTTCCAATAGTACTTGTTTCTAAGATTTTACTTCTTGTGTTTCACTTCCTATCTAAATTAGGGATTGCATAGCTAGTATGTATACTTCTTGAGACTCACTAATCTAAAAAGTCAAAACAGATTGAACTTCTCGAGTCTCTCCTAGTTTAGAAACACTCATTTTGGTTGGTTTCTCTAAATTTCAGAAAAGCTAAGTTGAAGTATGAGACAAAACCACTATTGAAAGTAAGAAGAGAGACCCTCATTTGCAAGCTGAAGACCCCCTTAACAGATGTCATTATTGTTGGTACAATCACATCTAAATTATGGTTGGTAGATTTCATTCAAAGATTATGGGATATTTTTTTAAGTGAGGAACGTTGTTGATTCATTGACCATAATATTGTTAACCTATAAAACTGGCTAGAATTCAATCCGTGAAAGCTTTTGGAGGAAAGACAGATCAAAATGATTGATATATAAAAATTAGGCACTTATCTTGGATAGTAAGTTTCTCATCTTGAGAGTTATTAAATAGAAGATATATAATCATGCTAAATTAGACACCACAAACAAGATTCATTTGGGTTAATAGTGTGTTGTGTTCAAATTTAGCATGTCTTTTTGGCGAGTTTTTGCCTATGGTCACACCATTAACAAAATAGGTCTACATTACACTACCTAAATATAGGTCTTCTCTTTCCTCACGTTACCATTATATGACTGGACTTAAGATTATCACTTTTAAGGAGGCCATGGCCTTTGCTCACTGTTCCACACCCCTCAATTCAAAACCCAACTTTCAGATTTGTTCTCTCAAGATCCAAACCAATCAATTGAGGAAGAGCTATCATGTACAAAGAACAACTATCAGAAGGCCAACCCTTAAACAAATGATTTAATTTTAAACAAAGTCAAGTCCCTTGTCTTATCTTATGTTATATACTTATCCTTTACATACATTCCCTTACACCTAGTCCTTCATTTTTAGGATCACATGTGTCATATTTGTGTATTTACTATATCCATCCATGCATATACTTTCATGTACCTATGGTCCATACACTTTTTGGTCTTGGGTCAAGTTTGTGGTTGTAGGGTTGACCCTAGACCCCAAACTCGACCCTTTCAAATTCAAAATTAGTTTATTTTTGTTAAAATATTCTCTTGAAAGATTGACTAAACACAACTTTATGTGATTTATTGTCATGTCTTTGTATTTAAAGACATTCTATGCATTCATTTTAATCATTGATTAATCTTTTCACCCTTTGAACTATTTTCATATCATTTGCATTACAACACTTTCATAGTTGCACTAAAAGGAATTTGGATTCATGAGAGCATTCTAAGAGAATATGCACGTAAGGGATTGCAAATTATTTATAAACCCCAAATTTCAAATTCACCGTCCATGCACGTACATGTGTATGTATACATATATGTGTATGTACATGTGTGTACATATATGTGTATGTGTGTACATGTACATGTACATATATGCACATACATGTGCACATATGTGTGTACATGTATATGTGTGTGTACACATGTACAATATATGTATGTTTGTATTATATGTACATGTGTATACATATGTGTGTATGCATGTATACATATATGCATATATGCACATATGCATACATATGTGTGTATGTACACATGTATGTACATGCATATATATGTACATGTGTGTGTATATTTAATTGTATGTGTGTATGTATATATCTACACATTACATGTATATGTATACATATATATATGTGTGTGTGTGTGTATGTACATGTGTATGTGTGTATGCATGCACATGTATGCATATATATATATATATATATATATACATACATGTACATACATGTGCATGTGTGTATGTATGTACGTGTATGTGTGTATGTATATATACGTACATGTATATGTGTATATGCGCATGTACGCATGTGTGTATATGTGTATATGTGTGTGTGTGTATACATATATGTGTATAATTTGTATATATATATGTATGTGTGTATGTATGTATATACATGTGTACATACATATGTATGTATATGTACTTGTACATACATATATGTATGTGCGTGCATATGTACATACATACACACATACACATGTATATATGCAAATTATATGTGCATATATGTATACATACACACATACACATATACACATATATATACACATGTGTACATGCACATATACGCATATACATGTACGTATATATACATACACACATACACATGCATACATACACATGCACATGTATGTATGTATATATACACACATACACATGTACATACACACATGTTTATGTACACACATGTATATATATATATACATTTACTTGATTGCTATTGTGAGATTCTTGAATATAATTAATGGTTAATTTTATGCTTTTTTATCTCTAGAATGAATTGATGGTAGAAATTTATAATTTTCTTTCCCTATCTAGATCTTTTATGTGTTATTCATGTACATATTTTATTTTAATGATATGTAGATCTCTAGATTTACATAGATACATATATCATGGCCAATGAGGGATCTCACCATTCCCCTCATTCTAGTGAAGAGACTCAAAATAGATCAAATTTATATTGGGATAGTATTGTTAGATTAAACAATGCTCTAAAATGTTTAGAGAAAACAATTCACAAATCCCCCAATTTGGCTAATCGAGATAGATTAGTCACTATTAGAGATGAGATTCATCGAATGATTGAGACGATTCATTCATTCAACCCTTATGATGAGATTAGCATTGAGCAATTTTATTTATCTCTTGCTAGGAGTGTTACTAGCACAATGAATTATAGAGAAGTTGCCAAATCAGTTTCAGCTGAAAATGTGTTAACCATGTTCCCTCATTATAGAGGATAAAATATAATTAGAGGATATGTGGTTACGAGGTGTGTAGATCCTCTTGTTGCGCCATTCATATACCCTAGATGGTTGGAAGCGTATCATAGATGGCCTCACAATGATGAGCTGCCAGGATATTTTGTGAAACAGTTATATGCAAAATATCATTTACAGATAGATGTGGACTACACATCTCATCCTGAGCATGCTGGACAAGGTAAAGGCCATTTTTATGACAAACCACAATTTAGACATCCAAATTTGCCACCGCTTGTGGATAAGAGGGCATTCGTTGGCCCAAACCTTTTGGTTTTACCAAAACGTGTGGAGTTGGCAGCAATAGGGGAGTCAGTAGCATGCTCTACTCGATCCCAAATTATTGATAACATTGCCTCTATTACGACACAGATTGATCAGATTTCATCTGATCGAGTTGGTAGATACTTATTACGCCCGTAGATCAGCCTTCCTCCCACAGAGGCTACATTAGCATCTTATGATCCATTTATTTGTGCCCATCTACCTACTCCTTCAGATATCAAGCATATGAACCACACGACTTTGCGTAATGTGTATAGAGTCTTAGTTTCAGATTTACTAGCAGCATATCGGGTCATTAGCGAGGACCATGGAATCTCTCTCAACCGTGTACAGGAATTTATTAGAGAGCAATATCCTAGTACACATTCAAGCCACGGGGTGTAAACTCCAAGGGATATTCCAGAGTAGCCTATCAATCCTTTAGCTTGTCTAGGTCATCAGGATGTTACAGATCACGTTGTTCAGGTTACTACAACAGCTGATGTTGTCCATGGTGCATATACTCAGCTTCTTTTTGGCACTGATATTGTACATGCTACAAATCCCCCTGCGATGTCCTTGCATTCTAATGAGCTTAGTGACATTGGTAGAGCCCTTAATCAGGCATGTTAGGTACTTGAATAATTTACAATATATATATACATTTAATTGTGTTCTAAAAAAAAATGTACGATACATGTTTAACATGTTTAACTATTGATTGAAATTGACACTTACAAGTGAAATTTTTTAAGCAGTATGGTGATTTGTCAAAGTTTGGAAATTTGGCACATGATGGCGATCCCATACAACACACAAATGAGGTACATTTATATAAAAAAATTTAAACATATATATATATATATAAGTTGTACATATACACACACTTAAATTAAATTAAATTTTAAAATTTCATACATGTGTGCACGTACTTGAACACATGTAGGGCTCAGGACATGCATCCAGAGAGCTTGGATCAGGACATGGATCCACACATGATCGTGGTCCCATGCAGCACATACCTGAGGTACATTTAAATAATTTTAAATCTAATTTTTAAAATTTAATTGTACTCGATTTGTAAGTTTGAACACGTTGAAAGTTTGTACACATGTATATATATGTAAGTTTAGATAATTTCATCTGCACGTACTTGAACACATGCAGGTTTTGGGATGAGGCTCAGGACACGCATCCAGAGAGCTTGGATTGGGACATGGATCCACACATGATCGTGGTCCCATGCAGCACATACCTGAGGTACATTTAAATAATTTTAAATATAATTTTTAAAATTTAATTGTACTCGATTTGTAAGTTTGAACACGTTGAAAGTTTGTATGTACATGTATATATATGTAAGTTTAGATAATTTCATCTGCACGTACTTGAACACATGCAGGTTTTGGGATGAGGCTCAGGACACGCATCCAGAGAGCTTGGATTGAGACATGGATCCACACATGATCGTGGTCCCATGCAGCACATACCTGAGGTACATTTAAATAATTTTAAATTTAATTTTTAAAATTTAATTGTACTCGATTTGTAAGTTTGAACACGTTGAAATTTTGTATGTACATGTATATATATGTAAGTTTAGATAATTTCATGTGCACATACTTGAACACATGTAGGTATTGGGACAAGGCTCAGGACACGCATCCAGAGAGCTTGGATTGAGACATGGATCCACACATCTTAGATCAAGAGAGGGATTAGTCCATGGTTCAAGGGAGAGATCGAGGGAGAGATCGGACCATAGATCTAATGATTCTATTCACAGTAGATTTCCCTCTCTTTGATATCAAATTATTATGTTGTCTAGACACTTCTTATGATTTATGTACATTACATGTTTATACATTTTATGGTATATATTTGTACACTTGTTATGATTTACAGATCACATTCACACATTTTTATACATGTTTTATGGTTTTTTCATAGATTTTTTATTGTGCATTATTATGGTTTTCAAACACTTGTTAAATGTATATATTTACATCATGCAAATTCTTACATCCATGGTTTTATTTATTTAGCAAGTTTGTACAAGTTTAAATTTAAATTTAAATTATGGTTTGTTCACACAAGTGTTACACACATCTATATTGACAAGTTAACTACTTTTAACTTTCAACTAAGTTAGATCATGTATAATTATGATGTACACAATTTGTATTCAATTATCATGCACGATATATATACAATTGTATGGTACAATCTCTAGCTAATCATATTGAAAATATTTAGATCAAAATGATCTTATAGCTATATAAATACCATATTACAAACTTTAGGCACTTTGCTAAAAATGGAATCTAGGTCACTATTTACTTTTTATTGATTTTGAATGTTCTCTAGCTTACATCATAATAGTCTGGAATGAGCAACTATTTTATAGAGATTCAAAACTAAATAAAATAAATCATAAAAATTAAATTGTAAGTTATACATGTATGACATATAGATCACTAATATACTTCATCTAAAAATAGCAATGTAACCTTTACACAAATAATACTAGATCTTTTACAAACCATGTTGTTCTAGGATAAAATAATTCCTAGACATGTTGCACTCCAAATCCTTCCTACACAAGCATTGAACTTGTAATTTAAGAGAGGGGTTAAAAATAGGTAAATAAATTAAATGAATAAGATTAACTATCAAATGGATTAAAATACCATTTTGTGCCAACAATAAGATCTCTTGGATGATATTAAAATCTTCTATTAAAACAGATTTGGATTATTCTTTTTAAATAAAAATTTAAAGGGTGTAAATAAAGTATTAGAAACTTTAAAACTTAAAGTATTGTGATTCTAGATAAAATATTAAAAACTTGTCCTAGGGTTATGATTCTTATTTAGATTGTGTGCCTAATTTAATGAAGTTCATGTTATTTGGGCCAATTAACAAGAGCAACTTTAGATATCCTTTACACTTCAATCTCTACAAAGCTTAGGATGAATTGATCTCCTTAAAGGATTTAAAGGATAATCATATATAAATTTTATAATTTACTTTATCAAAATAATTCTAAACCTTAAGACAGATTGAATTCATTCTTTACTTTGTCACTGACTCTTTTCTATGTGAACTTTTGTGATCTCATTTGTTAACTTGCAGGTTTATATTTTCCTTTATTGGGGTTATTGCATTTTTCATATATATATATATATTTTAATATTTTTTATGTTGTTAGGATAGGATCCTTTATGAGGGTGAATGACATCTTCCATTAGTGTAATTAACACCTATTTTTGGTGGTTAGAGTTATTTTTATTAGTTCTATTTTTCTCCTCTCTTATGTATATATACTCATGACCTTTTCTCTATAGATGCCTGCATAATTTCCTATTAGAATGGTGATTATTCATATTAGGATTAGAATGAGTTCATGATTATACATGAGTTCACATGTGATTAGGATTAGAATGGTGATTATTAGATAGAACATGTGATCTTTAATGAATGATTAGGATGAAGGGGGATGCTTAGGATGAAAATAATAATTTTCTAGGACGTGACATGCATACTAGGATATGAAAATGGATGGTCTTGAAAATTTGAAGGTGAACAAGTAAGGTCATATTAACTTTCAAAAATTTATGACCAAGCCTTTGAAAAAACCCATTCTAAATCATGCCACATATTCCAATCAATTTATAAATTATATATATAGATCTAGCTCGATCTATAAAAAGTTTGAGTATGTACACACGTGGGTATCCAAAAAACAACTTAAAGCTCCTGGTACATAAAATCTGGATCCTCTCTATCTTTAATTATCTCTAAAAAAAATTCATGATCTTCAATAGGCAACCTCCACTTTTGTTTGGCACGTCCTTTTTTAGGTAAAGTTTCTAAATTTATTTTTGTTGCTATAACTAGGTGACTGTAATGTAGAACCTTTTGTCCTAGCATATAATCAACAAAATAAATACCATTTTTATTTGTCTTTATTTTTTCATAATGTGTGCCTTCAATAATGACTGATCCAATGGGATACTCTTGTCCATCACCATCTGTTATCGATTCCACCAATTTGCTTTTTGGTTGCGTACATCTTAGTAGATAGTAATCTACACCTTCCGCATTGTCAAGATCTGCAACAATAATGAAAATATCTCCTATACACACCATATATTTTTAATCAATTTTAACTAAATTAAACACATGCCCTTAAAACTTACTTAAACATGGAATATATTTAAATCAAATTTAACTAAATTAAGATCAATTTCCATACCTGTAACAACTAAATCAGATACACGTTCGTAATCGGCTGAATAGAGAGGATCGTAGACATCGACATTGTCATCTTCAACAAAAGGAGGCATTGACATTAATTGTTTCATTTCCCATTGTGAAACATACCCATCTCTAATATTCTCACATTGAACAATATTTGCATTGTTCTCAATGCAATCATCACAAAAACATGATTTTTCTCTCACATTAATTACATGAGGCTTACTACTTCCCATTGTCATGATTTGATGTAGACTTCTAATACCATGAATTGCTTGACAATTATAAGGATTTGATCAATCAATATCTGTAAATTCAAATTTGAAAATTCAATTAAAAATCATGTACACTTGAACTTTGAAATTCTTGATTTTTTAACAAATTTTGACTAGATGTACCTGTAACTTCCCAAAAATAACGTGTGTTGTATGTTGAGTTGTGAGCGTAAAAATGACTTTTACACCATTCAACAATTTCATTTGCATTCCGTATGGCATTACCTGCAAGTACACATGTGTTGGCACAATTTTCCACCTATTACTTTCAAGGAACTTATAATAATTTAAATTTAATTTAAATATATATATATATATATCTATAATCTTTTCAAAAATATATCTACATGTTCCATATATATATATATGGTGAAATTTACTAGCAAGTTCATGTTGACGAAGTGCACGTTTCACACATGCTCCTGCTCCATCGTGCTCTCCTTTTCCATGTCCACTCTCATAAAAATTCCACAAAAATTTTGTGTTGCGTCTAGCATGTTGATGGCTTAACCAAACAAAAGCTTTTGAAGACTTAAATTGTCCTGGACGAAGTTACAAATAATTGTACACTAAAACCAAATTAGCTCAAGTCAAAAAAGTAATTATATATATATAACTTGCAATTAGACTTGATTTAAGTCTCAAAATTAAAAGTAAATATAAATAAATAAATAAAATTTAAAATGACATGTAAACTTACCAACACATCCATCAGACCATATCCAGTGTTGTTCTTGGTTTATGCCACGTCGTCTCAGGTCTTCAAAAAGCATTTTGAAACAATGAGTTGCATAACTTCTATCATGATTTGTATCATCACTGATATAAAAGTGAACCTCTTTGATGATAATTCGACCATCTTTGCTACTTTGTATTCCATTGACCTCTAATTCAGCATGCCTATAGAAAACTTGCACAAAGATTGCAACTTGCTCTGAATGATAATATTGACTTTGAATCTCAATTTGAGGACTAAATGTATAGTTCTCAGAGAAATCTACAATATAGAGAATAGAACCTGGTGGAAAACAATTCTTTGAATGACGAAATTGTTTAGCTTGCCATCTTGCACCATGACAATGTTGGATATGTGGATATATGATATTCCGAAATTTACTCATGAATTCATTGTAAGGCAATCCACTCTCTTTGAGAATAATTTTTTTGGCCTCAACTCCTAACTTCGTTAAGTATGTCTCATATTCATATCTCTTCCAAAAAACTTGCATTTCATTATTGTCAACATGTGAAAGATTCTTCAAATCTCCACAATCATTACATACATTTTTTATACACTGAACATTGAATTCTTCTGAATCTTCTAATTTTTTGCATACAAGAGACTTCACAAATTGTGTTGTACTTCCAGGGATGGCTAAATTTTGATCAATTGTTGTCATAGATTTTCTATATGATTGTAGATGTAAATCAAATTCAACATGATTTTGACAACAAGAAGTTTCACGTACTTTATTTATACATACAAATGATGGTTGTAGTGTCTCAAACATCCTTTGACAAATCTTCACATTTGAAAAATCTTGCTTGAATTCTTCAAAAATTTCACTTTGTGTTGTATCTATAAAATTTTTTGGATGAGAAATTTTTGTACCATCATCACTTATTATTTGTATAGTATCCCTTCTATTGGATGAAACACGAGAGTGAGTAGTCCAATATTCAACCACCCATTTCTTTACATCTTCTGAAATTCTATCTTTTTGAGGAACCCTACAAATATTTACCCAATTTTTCTCAATTTTTTCATCTATTCGATTTCTCTTTTCAATATACCTTTGAACAGTTCTCCTAGAAACATTTAGTAATTCAGAAATTGCTTGAACTTGTCTTCTATGTGATAATTTCTTACTAGAAATTACAGTCATAAACACTCTACGTGCAACACTTAAATCACTAGATCGACTCTTTTTTTCAATACATTCTAATGCTTCTTGCAAGTTTTCAACAATTGTGTGTTTTAAATCTAATGATTTTTTCCTATTATCAACCCCTAACAACTCCAAAACAGGGGTCATTTCTTTTCATCTAAATAACTTTGCAACTAACTGTGCTCTTCCAATTAGAGATTTTTCTTCAAAAAACTCATCCCATATTATTTTTGAGTGTAATTTTAATGTGCTTTCAGATAACATATCTTCAAATGAAAAATTATTGAAAAGATAATCCTCATCCATCTCCATCAGATTTTCAATACGATTGTCCAAAAAAAAACTATTATTAGGTTCAGTTTGTTCTTGTACCTGTATGTCACCTTCGTCATTGATATTTTCCATGGGTTGTTCTTCATGAGATGTTCCTTCACCCTCTCTTCTCTTCCTTTGTCTTGTTCGTGTTTGTTCATACTTCCTTGATCTATTCCTTTTACACGCCATCACAAATTGCACTCAAATTTGAATTCACCTGCATACAAATTTGTACACACATGATATTTCAATGAAACATGTACTTGATTAATATTGCATTTAAATATCTAAGACTTAAAAAAACAATGGAATAAAATATATCTAATTGGTGATCAATAATAATGAAATCTAAGAATATAAATAGTGAAAACAAAATTCAAATGTATTAATGAAAATAAAAAACATAATCAATTAAATAAGTTCAAGATCAATGTACTTTCGAATATAGCTCTCCTATTGTTTAAATACGTTTTCTTTTGTCAAAATAAACCTTCTTTCATCGAAATAAACCTTCTAACTTGTTGATATAAACATTATTTTGTCGAAATAAGTTTTCGGACAATAGTATATCGATCGCGTGGGTTTTGGTCGAGTCAATAATCTTTCCTTAGTCAAGATCAAATATGTTTTATTGAATTACTTGAGTTGAAAAATCTAAAATAAAATCAAATATATTATATACCGCCCAATTTTGGTCGAATCACTTTAGATCGAAACATTTTCGGGCGAAAGGATATCGATGACCGAATAGCACTCGACCAAACATGTCTAGGTGGCATTCTACATGGTAGCATACTCACCCTTTTCTGAAACATTCAACTTTGGCAGAGTGTTTCTCCTCTCAGAATTATTATTTTGCAGAAAACAAAAATACCCTTTTGTAGAGCTCAGAGTGGTGAATCCAAATATATAATTTTTTTAATATTTTGATTAGTTTTAATATATGTTATTTTTAAAATAATGAAATTAGGTTGTTAAAATGAAAAAAATGGTTGATTAGAAATTTAAAAAAATATAGTAAAATATATTAAATTTTTAAAAAAATTATATGGTGCAGTAGAGCAGAGAATCTTCTTCAAAAGGGTATAATCTTTTTATTGAAAATAATTTAAAAAAATCGAAAATAGTTGATGGCCCATGAAAACTGTCAAATTCTAACATTTTCAACTTTAAAATGTTATTACGAGTAAAATATACATCAAAATTTGAAAAAACACAATTCATGCAGTAGATATTGAAATTACTTGTTTAGGGAAAAAAAAATTTGAGAAAAATAATGTTTTTTTCAGTTTTTTTCTTGACGGCCTGCGAAGTCACTGTTTTTTGAAATTTTCAGCATTCCAAAATTTGTCCTTAAATTGAAAAAAACATAATGCAAATGATTTTTTTAAAAATTTAAAAAATTACAGGTTTAATCTTCATCAAAATTTCTACATTTCATTAGTTTACACCATTTTGAAATTCAAAACATAAAGACTACTTTTATGTGCCCGAAGTTCAGAAATTTTGTTGTTGTTGGTTGATTCCTTTATAAAGTGTGACAAAGGTTTGTGCTTTTACCCTTACCCCTCCCAAAATACACAAGAACCCTAAGAAACGTGATATATATTACGAAGGTATGAACTCAATTGCAAAGAATAGGCAGTGTATGATATGATGAGATAGGCTCAGAATACTGATTTTGCATTACGGGTTTCATTATTTGATTATTGAAAAATTATGGTGTAGAGATATACCATTTTCATATGTTTGAACACTATGTTGTTATACATTTCATATCAGACTTTTCATGGCCCTCTGTAATTATTTCATTATTGAACAATTATGGTGAACAAATATACTATTTTCATATGTTTGAACACAATGTTGTTATACATTTCATATCAGACTTTCATAGCCCTGTAATTGTTTCATTATGAGCAAGAATGTAATGAAGTCCACTTTCAATTTCTTGAACAATTATTATGTTGACTATATATGGCATATTTCATTTTTCCATGTGATTGGAACAAATTAAATGCTAGCATTGTTTGTAGTGTTGGAAAACACAATGTCCCTATCAGTTATTTAGTTATGATAAGTATTTGTCTCGTTACGACCAATAATGTAAATGAAGTCCACTTTGAATTTTTAGAATAATTATTTGGTAGATTGGATATGGCAGATTTCCCTTTTTCATCTGATTGTAACAAATAGAATGTCTGCATTGGTTAAAGTGTTGGAAAACACATTGTCCCCTATCAGTTATCTTATGAAAAGTCTTTATTTCGTAGGTTCCCAAAATGAAATGAAGTCCACTTTGATTTTTTGTAGAATGAATATGTGGTAGAGTGGAGATGGCATATTTCCTTTTTCCATGTGATTGAAACACATAAAATGCTTGCATTGCTTGCAGTGTTGGACAACACACTACCCCTTGTCAATTATTTCACGACGAACTTTTTTTATTTCTCATGCTCCAAAACTGAAGTGAAGGCCACTTTGAATTTTAGAACAACGATTTGGTAGAGTGGAGATGGCAGATTTCCCTTTTTCATGTGATTGTAACAGATAAAATGCTTGCATTGGTTGCAATGTTGGAAAACACATTGTCCCCTATCAATTATTTGCTTATGAAAAGTCTTTATTTCATAGGCTCCCAAAATGAAATGAAGTCCACTTTGAATCTTTGTAGAATGACTATTTATTAGATTTTAAATGGAATATTTCCTTTTTCCATGTGATTGGAACACATAAAATGCTTGCATTGCTTGCAGTTTTGGAAAACACATTGTCCCTTGTTAGTTATTTCATTACGAAAAGTTTTTATTTCTCACGCTCCAAAAATGAAGTGAATTCCACTTTGAATTTTAGAACAATGATTTGGTAGAGTGGAGATGGAATATTTCCCTTTTTCATGTGATTGTAGCAAATAAAATGTTTGCATTGGTTGCAGTGTTGGAAAACACACTATCCCTTGTCAGTTATTTGCTTATGAAAATTCTTTATTTTGTAGGCTCCCAGAATGAAATTAAGTCCACTTTGAATTTTTTTTTAGAACGACTATTTATTAGAGCAGAAATGGAATATTTCCTTTTTCCATGTGATTAGAACACATAAAATGCTTGCATTTCTTGCAGTGTTGGAAAACACACTATCCTTGTCAGTTATTTCGTTGTGAAAAGTTTTTATTTCTCATGCTCCAAAAATGAAGTGAAGTCCACTTTTAATTTTAGAACAATGATTTGGTAGAGTGGAGATGATATATTTCCATTTTTCATGTGATTTTAACAAATAAAATGCTTGCATTGGTTGAGTGTTGGAAAACACGTTGTCCCCTGTTAGTTATTTTCTTATGAAAAGTATTTATTTTGTAGGCTCCCAAAATGAAATGAAGTCCACTTTGAATATTTGTAGAATGACTATTTAGTAGAGTGTAAATGGCATATTTCCTTTTTCCATGTGATTGGAACACATAAACTGCTTGCATTGCTTGCAGTGTTGGAAAACACACTATCACTTGTTAGTTATTTCATTACAAAAAGTTTTTATTTCTCACGCTCCAAAAATGAAGTGAAGTCCACTTTGAATTTTAGAAAAACAATTTTGTAGAGTGGACATGGAATATTTCCCTTTTTCATGTGATTGTAACAAATAAAATGCTTGCATTGGTTGCAGTGTTGGAAAACACACTATCCCCTATCAGTTATTTGCTTATGAAAATTCTTTATTTCGTAGGCTCCCAAAATGAAATGAAGTCCACTTTGAATTTTTGTAGAATTATTATTTAGTAGATTGGAAATGGCATATTTCATTTTTCCATGTGATTAGAACACACAAAATGCTTGCATTCCTTACAGTGTTGGAAAACACACTATCCATTGTCAGTTATTTCGTTACGAAAAGTTTTTATTTCTCACACTCCAAAAATTAAGTGAAGTCCACTTTGAATTTTAGAACAACAATTTGGTAGAGTGGAGATGACATATTTCTCTTTTTCATGTGATTGTAACAAATAAAATGCTTGCATTAGTTGCAATGTTGGAAAACACACTGTCCCTTGCCAACTATTTGCTTATGAAAAGTCTTTATTTTGTACGCTTCCAAAATGAAATGAAGTCTAGTTTTAATTTTTATAATGACTATTTGGTAGAGTAAAAATGGCATATTTCCTTTTTCCATGTGATTGGAACATTTAAAATGCTTGCATTGATTGCACTATTGGAAAACACACTATCCCCTGTGAGTTATATCCTTATGATACGTATTTATTTCTGATGCTCCAAAAATTAATTTAAGTCCACTTTCATATTTCATGAAAAAAAAAATATTTTATATGCTCCAAAAATGTAATGAAGTCCACTTTCAAATTTTATAACTAGTTGGTTGAGTAAAACTGGCATTTCTTTTTTCATTTCATTGGAACAAATAGAATGCTCGCATTATTTGTAGTGTTGGAAAATGCACTATCTTATGTCAGTTACTTCATTATGAAAAATTACTTATGTATGTGAACTTAATTACAAATGTAAGCACATGCAATGAGAACTTTATGTTCTAGAGACTATATTAAAATAGTGTATTGAATTTCAGCTTCATATTTTATAACAACCCCTACTTTCAGGAAACATTCCATTTCAATATCATCATACGTTTAGAACACAAGATGCACAAAAAAGGTTGCATGATGGAAAACACACAAGGTTGTCACCCAGTTCTCAATTCTTGTTCAAAGACAATAGTTACTGTTATGCAGACTACAACAACACAATGTATTGAAGTTCAACTTCACATTTTATAACAACCCTTACTTTCAAGAAACATTTCATTTCAATATCATCATACATTTAGAACACAAGATGCACAAAAAAAGTTGCATGATGAAAAACACATAGGGTTGTCACTCACTTCTCAATTCTTGTTCAAAGACAACAATTACTGTTATGCAGAATATAACAACACAATGTATTGAAGTTAAACTTCATATTTTATAACATCCCTTACTTTCAAGAAACATTCCATTTCAATATTGTCATACGTTTAGAACATAAGATGCACAAAAAAAGTTGCATAATGGAAAACATTCAAGGTTGTCACTCACTTCTCAATTCTTGTTCAAAGACAACAGTTACTGTTATGCATATTGTACAACACGATGTATTGAAGTTCAGATTCATATTTTATAACAACCTTTACTTTCAAGAAACATTCCATTTTAATATCGTAATATTTAGAACACAAGATGCACAAAAAAATTTGCATGATGAAAAACACATAGGGTTGTCACTCACTTCTCAATTCTTGTTCAAAGACAAGATTTACTGTTATGGAGACTATAGCAACACAATGTATTGAATTTTAGCTTCATATTTTATAAAAAACCTTACTTTCAAGAAAAACATTCCATTTCAATATCATCATACATTTAGAAAACAAAATGCACAAAAACATTTGCATGATGGAAAACACACGGGGTTGTCACCCACTTCTCAATTCTTGTTCAAAGACAACAATTACTATTATGCAGAATGTAACAACATAATGTATTGAAGTTCAACTTCATATTTTATAACAACCCTTGCAGGAAACATTCCATTTCAATATCGCCATACGTTTGGGAGACAAAATGCACAAAAAAGTTGCAGGATGGAAAACATGCAGGGTTGTCCATCACTTCTCAAATCTTATTCAAAGACAACAACTTTTGTTATGAAAATTATAACAAAACAGTGTATTAAAGTTCAGCTTCATATTTTATAACAACCCTTACTTGCATGAAACATTCCATTTTAATATCATCATACGTTTGGAGGACAAGATGCACAAAAAAAGTTATAGGATGGAAAACACACAAGGTTGTCCATCACTTCTCAAATCTTGTCCAAAGAAAATAGTTTCTATTATGTAGACTGTAACAAAATAGTGTATTGAAGTTCACCTGTATATTTTATAACAACCCTTACTTGCAACAAACATTCCATTTCAATATCCTCATACGTTTGGAAGACAAGATGCACAAAAAAAGTTACAGGATGGAAAACACACAGGGTTGTCCATCACTTCTCAAATGTTGTTCAAAGCCAATAGTTTGTGTTATGCAGACTATAGAAAAATAGTTTATTTAAGTTCACCTTCATATTTTATAACAACCCTTACTTGCAGCAAACATTCAATTTCAATATCATCATACGTTTGGAAGACAAGATGCATAAAAAAAGTTGCATAATGGAAAACACACAGGGTTGTCCCTCACCTCTCAAATATTGTTCAAAGACAATAGTTTCTATTATGCAGACTATAACAAAATAGTGTATTGAAGTTCACCTTCATATTTTATAACAACCCTTACTTGCAGCAAACATTCCATTTGAATATAGTTAAATGTTTGGAACACAAGATGCACAAAAAAAGTTGCATGATGGAAAAGACACAGGGTTGTCCCTCACTTCTCAAATCTTGTTGAAAGACAACACTTTATGTTATGCAGACTATATCAACATAATACAATGCTTGGAGAGAAAAGAATTAGCGAAAAATATGCCTACAATTGGAACTTGCAGCTTAATATAGAGTATATCTGGCAGTCCCCGCTTGAAGAATCAATCCTTTTATAGATGAATTTACAACAGAAACACTGCATGCTTCTAAAACTTCTCATCAGTTGATGATAATGATTTAACCATGTATAGAATAGTTGGTACCCCTTTGACCAAAACTTTGTCCCTCACAGTTATTAAGCATTTCTTTTTGGATTTTAGTACCCCTCATGACTATAGCTATGATTGCCTTCTTAGCAAAAATTAAAAACATACTGTCACTATCTTTCTTGATTTGGAATCATTGAGTTTAGTCATACCTTTTCTTGTCACACGTGGCCCATGGAAGAACATATTGTGAAAAGGAAATTCAGTAGACTTTGTATTTACAGTTGCTTTTCCAAGTTGTCAAGTTCTCTTCTTGAATGCTTCATCTATGTATCCATCCAACTCCTTCCATTGTACTGTGTAGTTTCACATAACCCCTTTGTGTGTCGTGGATTACAAAATATCTGCAAAGATGGCTTAAAAACCTAAGAACACATTTTATCATCCAGTCATGTTGCAATAATAGAGGACGGTTACATTGAAATAAAGATATTAAGGATCTTAGGATAGTCATAGAGGCGGATTACTCTTATTGAATTGGAAAGATTAATAAAGGTATCATCAAATAATGCATTGAACTTCTTAGATCTCTGCTAATTTGCTTTAATCACTGTCATCAATGTGAACAGCAATGTGCATAAATATTCAACTTAAGCTTCACATTTTATAACAATATTGAAAATCACCTTTATATTTTATAACAACACCAACTTGCAGCAAACATTCCATTTCAATGTCATAATATGTTGCTAACAGAAAATGCACAAAAAAAGTTGCAGGATGCTCAACATATAGGGTTATGAAAATGTTTTGAATTTTTTTCAGATTTGATCTGAGATAAACAATTCCCATCACATAGTCAAATGTAAAAATATTTTGAGTCAATATTATAGATTGTGAAGAAAATTACAAGCACATTTAATACTACTGACACTTAGAACTATGTCAACCATTTATGAATAGGTATAATTTATGTGTTCTCAGCATCCGAAAGGATTTTTTGCACTCTGATTATCAAGGTGGAATTGATGGCATACAACATTGGCACCCCATAATATTCATGTAGCAGCCTAAACGATGGTTTGACATAGTGGATCTTGAACCTGACAATGTGGTAAAATTTGAAGACGACCAACAACCATTCCTACATAGGACCCATGTGATTGCTAATTAGAGATTCCCCCTTAAGTAATCTCACAAACCTCATTCTCATCTCGTCTATAAGATTGTGCTTGTATATGATTATAGTTGGTTGAATGCATACCTTCTAGATGCATCCAGCTAGGAAAAGGTCTCAAATTTCTCAGTAAAGAGACATTGGCCAATCACATAAATTTACAATCTCTATTTCGAGATTATAATATTGAGCATACATGCCCATTTTTTTCCATACACCAAAGACACTATTAAATAAGTGAGCATAATTATGGTAGTTCAAATTAATGTAGTTTGGCCCTTTTCTATCAATTCTCCTTAACATCTTTTCCCATAACCTATATGGGAGACTCAATTCCTCAATGTGAGCAAGAATATTTCATGGAAGATGAGGGTGATAGTTGGTCAACCAACTAGCCACCCATGCTCATGAATTGTGTGACATCTTCTCTACAACTAGAGCAACAGTTGTTGAAATGCTTGAAATGAAAGACAAACAACTTGTTTAGAAGGTACAATTGCATTCTCTAAGTAGAAAGACACTATCAATGCAATGTAATCACAGAAAAAGAAGCAATCAAAGTGGAAGATGTAGATAATGTTTTCACTAAAGAGATTGTACGTATTCTTTAGAACTTAATGAAGCAACATGTGCAATATTTCCAATGGGCATATGACAATGCACGACTGCAACAACAGGAGCTAAAATGCCTGAAATGAAAGAGAACAAAAATTTCAGCACATACAACAACATTATCTAATTAGAAAGACACTCTGAATTCTAGCTTCTCTAAATCCTACACTGGTTATGATAGATAATAGTAGAAAGAAAAAAAAAAGTTAATACTCAGGTAAATAGAGAACAACAAACAGCATCAAAAAAAATTATATTTTATTGTTTTTCAAAAAAAAAAGTACACTTGTATATTATGTGGCCTTATAAACTTGTCTATTTATGTATACTTAAATAAATAATGGTTCCAATACAATGAAAGTAGTTTCAAAACAAAAAGACTCAAAATAGACTAAACATCTAAACAGTTGCTCTATGTAATGTGCATTATTCTAACTAGCAAAGACTGATAGAAAAAAGAAAAGAAAAAGACTAAGAATAGAAGAAATGCATGGAGAAAAGCAGTATCAATTGTCAACAGCTTCTTACATCCTTGGACTGTAGGAAACATTCACATTTTTAGGATGAAACAGGTGACAGGGAACAATGTGAGCATTCTATTTGTTGCCATCAGATGAAGAAAGGAAAAAATGAAATGTAGATTGTATGAAATAGTTGCTCAAAAAATTCAAAGTGAATCAAAACTTTTCATAATGAACTAAATATGTACAAACACTGTGTTTTCCAATAGTGCAAAGACTATGTCCATTTATCTAAAAAATCCACTGCATGTAACATGCATTATTCCGAGTGGAAAAGACTGACAGAAAATATAAGAAGAAGACCAAGAATAGAAGAAACGCATGGAATAGTGAAACATCAATTGTCGACAACTTCATTACATTCTTGGACTGTAGGAAACAATGAAATTTTTAGGACGAAATAGGTGACAAGGAAAAATGTGTTTTCAAACATGGAAAATAATGTGAGCATTCTATTTGTTGCAATCACATGAAGAAAGTTAGAAAGGACATTTGGATTCTATGAAATAGTTGCTCAAAAATATCAAAGTGAAACAAAAAAATTCATAAAGAACTAATTGTGTAGGGATAGTGTGTTTTCCAACAGTGCAAAGACTATGACCATTTTTAGTGGTAACGAAACAAAACTTTTCACAAGAAACAAAGTGACATGGGATGGTGTGTTTCTAGTAGCGCAAACACTATAGCCATTTTCAGTGGTAACAAAACAAAATTGTTCATAAGGAACAAAGTGACAAGGGACAAGTGGAGCAAGATGTACTGGAATGCCTAGAATGAAGAAGGGAACTGCTATGAGAACACTTGAAAAGAAGTGAGCAATGTGAAAGAGATAGATAAAGTTTTGACTAAACAAATTCTTCTTGCTTGTCATGGGTTGAGGAAGGAGGGCATGCACTATGCTTACCTATAGATGAAGGTTCACTAAATTATGCTTGTCCAATCCTTAGTAACTCTTGAAGGAGCAGAGTGAACACACATTGGCCGACATCAGCCTATGATCGTAGCTAAATTTTTATAAGGAACCATGGTATTGAATAATTTCATACCAAAAATTGGACTTACCTATGCATAGTTATTAAATTTGAACCATACCTTCCATTGGGTTTACGCTCGCAAAAGACAGCCGACGATGAGGACTCCTTTCCCTATATTGGAATGCTGAAGTGAATAAAAAAGCCAAAAAATAAATCAGAAAGTTTATGATATGGTAAAAGCGCATACTGGAAAAATAAATCTACAATACCATTTCCTATTAAAATATAGAAATTGAAATGGGTTTTCTCATAGTCACTTGTATTACATGTTGTATCCTTTTCAACATCCATAACAGCTACTCCTAAAGTCTCACATTGTATATTGACATGTACACATTGAAGCTATTGTTCGTAAAGAAGGGAAAGGAGTCATACAAAAGAGTTTGGTGATTTGACTATTCTGCAACACGCTTCGTACAATGGGTTGCACGTCGATGACGATCCCTGCTTGCACTAAACCATGGACGCATAAAAATGGTGCTAGTTGTAGCTTCATCAATATCAGGAATGAATTCGAACAAAAATGCATTTGATTGATGTAGGTCCTATAGAAACCTCTCCACGCATTTTGTGTATGATTGCACCTATTGTAGACATTGTGGCAGTGTACACATCACTTTGTTCAATATTTTGTTTGTGTCATTCCAAATAGACATTTTGAGCACATGTTCATTATATACATGAGTGATAGAAGGAGCTTATGTAGGGGTGAGAATATTAGGATTGTTTTCTTTGATGCCCCCCAATGAAAATGTCTTGTTCAAATCTATCCCTCTATCAATTGGTTGACCTCCCCCATCTAAATGACCACAGAGAAGAAACTTGTATTAGGTAGTAGAAAATGCAAAACATAATTGAATCCCATAAAGTAACACAATGCAAACTCCAAGGGCACTCACAAACAAAAAGGTGCTCCCCAAATTTTTGAACAAGGTAGTGGTCAGACCTACTTTGACTTTTCACCCTGTACCATGCAGGATGTGTTTCATCAGGAACACAGTGATCATCTGGAATTGCCTTGGCCCTCTCTAAACTAGGTCACATATTTAAAAATTTATATTTCATCAAAAAGTCATAATACTACAACTTTTCCTTTTGCCTATAGAATGGTTTTATTTTATACACAAGTGTGTAATACAAATAGTCCATTCTCCTAGTACATTTGTTATAATGATCACACAAGTACCAAGTTTTGAGTGTGCAATGGTACAACTCAATGGTTGCATTTGTACCTTGGTTGGCATGTGGGAATAGTCTGAGATTTTTTGCCCACATGGTTGCGAAAAAAATAATCTAATAGTCAAGTAAACCACAACATATTATAGGTAACACCAAAGAATGTGAATGGTGTGAATCCTATGAGGTGATGAAAATTATCAACTCACCAATTTGACCTTCTCCTTCACACCATGTCTTGTTGAAGTACTCTAAAAATTGGGGCTGAACATTGAACTCCTCAAAGAAAGAGTTCAATAGTTGAGTGATGTTATCTTCGTTTTCACCGATAGCCATCATGATCATTCCAAGTCTGCAGAAGATGTCCATTGCCCTTTCCTTTGCTGCATAATTATATAAATTCCTCAACCAAGCCCTTTTAACATGCCAAAGGAATAGAATCACATGACATTGAAAGACAACCCTAATAGACAATACAAACGATATTGTTTACCGCTTATCTACAAGAGAAAGTGGCATTGAAAATTAATAGAAAATGAGAAAGGTACACAAGTGAACAAAGAGATGCACATACTGTATGGCTTGGATTTTTGTAGTCACATCATTGGTCAAAAATGCATTGATTCTCTAGTCAGGTTTGGATCTTCTTCCATGATCATGCAATACATGTATCCATGCAAAGATGTCCTCAATATTGTTTTGTGCAGAGACTACCCACGCAACTAGCACACCACTCTATTTCTCATCGAAAATGAGCAAAGTATACAATGAAAATTGTAGACATAACAACTCGGCATGAGCATTGTCAGGTTTATAGCCAGCAAGATCATTGAAAAGATGAACTATTTGTCAATTTTTATAAGGCCTCACCCCATATTTTTTAGTGGCAAACATGGAATCCATCGAGATGACTGAATTGTGCAAGTGGCTAACCATCTTATCCAACATCCATGGAGTTTGAACCCTGATAACGAAAGTGTATCATTCCCATTGGGTCATTGAAAGTAGAATAAGTTTTCAAAGTCTTGTCCATTCCACATCATGACACTTGTTGAATTGACTTTTTGTTTATGTGTGTGAGTAGAATGCACCTTTCACCAGGAATTCATTACATCCTTTCTTGTAAGGAATTGATCTCTCTTTGACATCATGCCACATAAGATAGGATCATTGATGTGTCTATCCATTATTGCATTAATACTAGAAAGGATTTCAATATAGCTTTTGCACTCTACGGACAGATTAGCAAAAAAAATAGAATGCCTATCTCCACTTGTGTCGTTAATGCCATGGAAAAATTCACCTTTTTTTATCAACATGGAACATTTCTTTGTAGATAATATAGGAAACACCGGGTTTTCCATTCATAACCTTTACCATGAAGTGGTATTGACAACCTCGAATTTGTATAAACATTTTTTGTTGCTTCTTCTCTAGATGAGGCTAGTCTCTGAGGTCTGTAGGACTGTATTGACACCAATAGTTGTGAAGAAGGCATAATCTCATCATCTTGAAGCAAGAGAGTAAAATCTCATTGGACCATATAAATTAATGTTGAAAGATACAAGCCTATGATACCAAATTGTTTTGCCATAATTTTTGTCATCGAGGGGATGCATGTTGGTAGGTTGTCTTTTTCTTCTCCAAAAATTTAGTTTCAAAATCTTCAATGAACATTTCACCGCGAATGAAATCATCAAGTCTCATATGAGTAATTTTTGTGAGAAGGTCAGGGACCCCATCCTTCTTGATGAAAATAGGAGTCCATTGCAAATCAGAAGAGGAAAAAGGAGACCCTCCATTTTGTATATCTTTCACATCCAATTCATCTTTCTTTGTCCATTTCAAACCTTTCCCCATTCTAGGAAAGGAGAAAATTGGATGATTATTAAAAATTAGTGTGGATTGTGTCAAGAAAAAGAAAAAAACCATTCATTGAATGTAAATAAAATTCTCTTGCATTGTTGTCACCCACATGAAACCAATAGGAGGTTACTGACTTCAACTGAGGAAAATTAAAGGTGATAGATTGAATCAAACTACGCATAAAATATAACATAAACACGGGCTGGAAATTGGATTGTCTATCTCAACATACAAGTGGACATAAACAACGACAACAAAAAATGATAACCAAAACCTTTGATGACATGAAGACCGCAAGTAAAATTGCAAACCCGCATGTAGATATAAAAAATATTTCAGAGTATATGGGGTGTACAAACCTCTTTTACCTGAGGAGGCATGTCATGATATTCAGCCTTTCCATTTTGCGTGAGTTAACATGAGGAGAAAAATCACATCTAGCAATTAATGAAATAAACAAGTGAAGGTTGAACCACACAATGAGTGGTTCAACCTAGAACTTCCTATGTGGCATATGAGTGTAACATGCATAAGAGTATGTAATTACGTATAGAATTGCAACAACAGATGTATTATCTTGGGAAAATATTTTGGTTGTGCTACGTGTGTATGTGTTAAAGGAGAGGAAGGGTTAGAAAGCAACCAAAACCTTTAATGACAACCTTGTATGTAAACAGATAAAGTGGATCCATTGCTACCAGAAATGCCAAAATGATATCATTTTTGTTGCATTTGTTGAGAAAAATATGAATCAGTAATGGAGAGAATGAGGAAATCTAAAAAGGTGTAAAATATCCTATCAACCATGATGTAAGTGAATGCAGGTTGGAAAAAACAGTGTGTAGATGAACCTCCACACGGACTTAAAGACCGCAAGTAAATTTGCAACCCCGCATGTAAATGTAACAAATATTTCAAAGTATATCGGGTGTACAAACTTCTTCTATTTGGCATGACTTAATATGAGGAGAAAAGGCACATCTAGAAATTCATGAAATAAGCAAGTGAAGGTCGAACCACACGATGAGTGGTTCAACCTTCAACTTTTTATTTGGTGTATGAGTGTAATGTGCATAACACTATGTAATTACTTCTATATCTGCAAGAATAGATGTATTAGGGAAGGTACATTAGTTGTGGTGCATGTGTATGTGTTAATGGAGAGGAAAGGTTAGAGGGCAACCAAAACCTTTTATAACAACCTTCTATGTAAATAAATGTGCATGTATTGCTTCCAGCAACACTAAAAGAATAAAAAGTTTTTTGCATTTGTTGAAAAAATCATGAATCAGTAATGCAGTGAATCAAGAAAGGAATACATGTGTAAATTTTCCTATCAACCATGATGTCAACCAATGCATGCTGGAAAATGCAGTGTCTACTTCAACCTCCAAGTGGACATAAAGACCACAGGTAAAATCACAACCTCACATGAAAAAAGACTAAGACACCATAGTATATGGGGTCTACAAACTTGTTTTACTTGAGTAGGTATGTTGTGATATCGAGCCTTCCATTTGGGGCCACTTAACATGACTATAAAAAGCGTATGTGACAATTCATGAACTAAAAAAGTGCAGGTTGAACAACAGGATGAAAAGTCCAACCTATAATTTTATATGTAGCCTATAAGCATAACGTGAATAATAACATGTAATTACTTCAATGTCTACCAGCAATGTGAAAAGAAAAATACACATTCTTTGCATCTACTAATAAAAAATGATTCAATGAATGTAGGCTAAAACACGTTTTTTTTTGTGCATTTATTTGTGAAACATATGAAGAATTCAAAAAGCAATTTTAATAGTAAACCACAATTGCAATAAATTGTGAAGCTCACTTGCATTAAAAACTATAGTGAATGAGATAGATATTGTGTTGACTTAATATATTCTTTAATCTCTTAATAATTGACAAAGAAGCATCTATTGTATGTGTAAAGGCGAAGAAACAATGCAAATTTGGACGTAGCAGGTTCTATAGTTTATGAAATTGAAAAGGAATCTACTCTAAAAACACTTAGAGACAAGGAGATCAAGCTTAATGAGATAGATATTGCTTTAGCTAAAGAGATTCTTACCACTCTTGATAAGCTAACAAAGGAGCACGTGTAGTATCTGCAATGGGAAAATTGCTATGCAGAAGTGGATAAAGTCGAGAGATTTTGTATTACATATGAATTTGTCTAAGCAGAGAAAATGAAAGATGATCCTATAACTAGATTTCAACTAGTGAATTCAAACATCTGTGAATAATAAAACTAAACATGACCAGAAAAAGAACATTAAGCACAAAAGAAAAAATTCCACCCTCCATCTTACAACAAGCAAAAATATAGAAATTACAACCCAGAGTGTTTTCCAAAATGCCTATAGTTTACTAATTTGGGAAAGTTGAAATGAAATTTTTAGTATACCTGAGACTTGTTATATATTTTTAAGATTTTCCTTTCATTACATTCATATTGTGTAAACAAGAAAAGGTTTTCATTGTAATCATATTGTCTGTATAATCAGAGATTGGAAAACATAGTGTGTTAAGAAACCTGTGACCCCCATAGTGTTGTAAAACCCTCTATGTATAAGAACGCAATTATTTGGTCACCCCTCAGCCAAATATGGTTACTTTTATGTATCCCCCAACTGCAACTCCTCTCCAATTTCTCCACCCTTCATCTTTGTACAAGCTCAAAAAACTAACTCGCAATCCACTATTTTTTCCTACCTGCCTATATTTTAATGATATGACGAAATCGAAATGCAATTCATACTCTAAGTAATAGTTTTGGTAAATTTTCAAGGTGCCTTTTCTTACATTGTTAGCGTAAGGTTTTCATTACACTCATTTTGTCTATTGATAATTCAATTTTTTAAAACACTGTGGCTTGAGGAGCCTGAGATCTTCTTAATACTTCAATAGGCAATGGGTAATAGAATGTATGAAATGAATAAGGAAACATCCCTAAAAACACTTGAAAAGAAGCAAACCAAATTGTATGAAATATATAGTGTATTGATTGAAGAGATTATTCCTGCTCCTTAGAAGTTGGGGAAGGAGCATTTAAAGTATGTACAATGGGAAAATGAAAATGCAAAATTGGATGCAGCAGGTACTAGAATGTATGAAATGACAAAGGAATCTATTGTACAAATACTTAAAAAGAAGAAGACCATAGTGAATGAGACAGATGATGTATTGATTAAAGAGACTCAGTGTTGTTGATAATTTCAGGAAGGTGCATGTGTAGTATCCACAATGGGCATATGGTAGTGCAAAAGTCAAGAAACAAGTGTAGAAATTATGTAATCAAAAAGAAATCTGCTCTAAAAATACTTGAAAAGAAGTGGACCAAAGTGAATAAGATAGATAATGTATCAACTCACAATATTTTTCTTACACTTGACAACTTGATGAAGGAGCATCGTGCAGTATCTACAATGGGAAAACGCCAATGCAAAAGTGGATATAGTCAATAAATTTTGTATTCCATATGAATTTATGCAAGAAAAGAAAGTGGGAGATGATTTTATAAGTGGAGTTGAACAAATGAAGTCAAAGATTCTTCAACTTAAGAATTCCATGGAACAAATACAAGTCAAAATAGATGATACTGAAAAGGAAAAAATAAGTCTTAGAGAAGAAAAAGAGAATTAGTTAGCTGAAGACATGAAAGCCATATGTGAAAAGGTAGACAATTTTTGTAAGTAACTTATCAAATAGAAAACATTTACATTTTCTAATTAGAAAGAAACTATCAAAGCTAAGAAAAGAGTGGTTGCAAAGCTACAAAAAGGAGTTGAATACATTCAAAACTCTATCCAAAAAATGGATGTTGCTATCCTAAAGGTTGATGAGGAATTAGCTACTCTAAATCTATAAATAAAATATATGAAATAGAAGGTAGAAGCTCGTGAAAATGAATGCCAAGGGGGTGATAACAAGTAATAGCAATGGGGATGAGAAAAAATGTGTGATTGGTCAACTTGCACGTGCAAAAGCAATAATTGGAACTGCTAAAACTAAAGTAAAACAACATAAACACTACAATTAACCACTTAGAAAATAAATTAAAACATTCAACAAAAATCTTATCATTGAAATAAAAGGATTTTAATTAATGGTGTTAACACACAAGTGCAATATAGAAGACAAGAAGTTGAAAAAATAAACATAACAATGGAATGTGATTTTTAATACATTCATATTGTTTTGTAACATTCCATGTTGCAACACCATAGGTGTTAAGAAGCAAGCAACCCACCATGAGACAACCCTTTACATTTAAACAAGGAGATTCAAATAACTGTACCCAACATTGTGTTTTTCGAACTACAATTATTTTGTGCACTTTTTTTTTTCAATCATGCGAAATTTAAACACAACAATGGAATGTGTGATTTTGAAGACATTCATATTGTTTTGTAACATTCCATGTTGCAAAACCGTAGGTGTTAAGAAGAAAGCAACCCACCATGAGACAACCCTTTACATTTAAACAAGGAGATTCAAATAACTAAAACCCAACACTATGTTTTCTCAAACTTTATTTTTCCAATCATTCGAAAGTTAAACACAACAATGAAATGTGTGATTTTGAAGACATGCATTCTTTTTTGTAACATTCTATTTTGAAAATTGTAGGTGTTAAGAAGTAAGCAACCCACCATGAGACAACCCTTCAAGGAGATTCAAATAATTGAAACCCAACACAGTGTTTTCCCAATTACAATTATTTTTTGCACTTTTTTTCAATCATGTGAAATTTAAACACAACAATGGAATGTGTGATTTTGAAGACATGCATACTACTTTGTAACATTCCATGTTGCTAAAACATAGGTGTTAAGAAGCAAGCAACCCACCATGAGACAACACTTTAAATTTAAACAAGGAGATTCAAATAATTGAACCCCAACACTATGTTTTCCTAGTTACAATTATATTTTGCACTTTATTTTTTCAATCATGCGAAAGTTAAACACAACAATGAAATGTGTTATTTTGAAGACATTCATACTGTTTTGTAACATTCCATTTTTCAAAATCGTAGGTGTTAAGAAGCAAGCAACCCACCATGAGACAACTCTTTACATTTAAACAAGGAAATTCAAATTACTAAAACCCAACATTGTGTTTTCCCAATTACAATTTTTTTTCACTTTACTTTTTAAATCATGCGAAAGTTAAACACAATAATGAAATGTGTGATTTTGAAGACATTCATACATTTAAACAAGGAGATTCAAATAACTGAAATCCCACACATTGTGTTTCCCAAATTACAAATTACAAGGTGTTGTAAAACCCTCTGCAACCACCCCTCACCTCAATTTTTTTGGTGTTCTCCTCCAACTCCTCTACTGTAAACTTCATCTTACAACATCCAGACTACCAAATAGCACCTGGATTTTGTTGGCTTTCTCCTCCAACTCCTCCACATGCTCTCAAACCTTCAGCTTCCAATGTGTAGACTCGAAACAAAAAAAATTCCACCTTTCTTTCTCTAAACCAAAAAGGCCCACGTAATTCCCCTTCTAGTTTTCTCATGCCAGAAAAAAGTGGATGAAAGAGAAACTTCACGACCAAGCTAAGGCGCCATGTTTTTGGGCTGGAAGGAGGCAGGAAAACCAACTTGGTGACATCGTAAAATCCTACCTACCATTTCTTAGACGTGTGTTCTCGTCTACCGATTTTGTCACTTTGATCCCCCATTTGGCGGGCCCCGCACTATGACGTCTCATCATGTTATGTATGTTTCCATGTATGTTATGTATGTTTTTCATGTGTTTTTGTATGTACATAGGTTCTTTTTGTCTAGGAGTTAGCCGGCTCCACATGGAAGGGGGTGAACTAACCTGATTAAATTAATTAGGTTAATAGGTGAAAATCATGCAATCAATTAAATAGCTAGGCTAATTTAACCAATTAAGCGAAAAGAGTATGGGTTTTAAAAACATAATTTTGATGTTAAAAGATGGATCCATTTGTCTCCAATAGTGACCTATTTATAGGAGAGAAAATGAAGAGGTCACAAGTTAACTTACACAAGAAGTTTTGAGTTAACTTGCATATGAAGCCAAGAAAGAATTTTCCCTTTTTCAAATGAGGAGAGAGAATATTCTTTGGAATATTCTCATGGGTGAGGGAAAAGGATAATTAGAAAATCAAAAAAAAGTTTAATTGTGCAAAAGGGGATCCTTTTCGAGGAATGCGCAAAGGAGGAATATTCCCTTGCAAGTGGGGGGGGGGCGCTGGGTGGGAGAGGGCGAATTAGATTAATTAGTAATTTCCATTTAAATAAAAGTTTAATTTATGCAATTAGGGGGATTAGAAGAATTAGATGGTATTTATTAAATAAAATGATTTAATGAATGGGGGAAAGGTGGAATGATATTTAACTAAATAACTTAGGGTTATTTAATTAAATAAGGAGAGTTAGGGATTTAAATTAAATAATTTGATTTATTCAATTTAATAGGATGAAATATTGGTATGGAAGGGGGTGAATTAACTTGATTAAATTAATAAGGCTAATAGGTGAAAATGATGCAATCAATTAAATAGCTAGGCTAATTTAACCAATTAAGCAAAAAAAGGATGGGTTTTAGGAGGAAATGATGTTAGTATTGGTGGAGATTTTATTTCTTTCCCCTTTGTGATGGTTTTATCTTCGTTATTTTTCAACTAGTCTGGTATTTGGGGGATTTTTCTTTTTGGTCGTTGACTTGCTATCAGCAGTACTCAGTCACTTAAGTCATATTTTATCCCTTTTTGGTCATCACTTCACCGGCCCCTTTTACTTATCCTTTCGGTTTTGCATTTTGACTTGTGCGTTCCTGTGATTTTCAGCCTACTAACCTTTACAGTGTAACTTTTGAATTATTTTTGACCCCATGGGTTATTTCCCTGTCTACCTAGTGGTCCCCTTTCTTTAAAGTAACTATTTCGCATGTGCAGATTTGTATTAACCGATGGATGCAGTAACTGCGATCTTGACCTTTCATCGCACACCTTGCAAGGTTTGTGCCTACGTCACAGAAAATGTTGCGAGGCTTGCAAGATGCTGCCACCTGTTGTGTAACTTGGTGGGGCCAGGTTTCGAGTGTTGACCGATGGACGGGTGCTGATGCCGACAGCTGTGTACCTTCTGATGCATCTCGGTCATCCCTCGCTGAGCTCACGCAATTAAAACTTCAGTCTCAATAATGTTGCGAGGTACGCGATGTGTTGATGCGTGGGTGCCAGTGTTATTGATTAACAAATGTGGTGGGACCCATTTTGTGCTGATGTGGTGCCTAATGAGCAGTTTTCTTGCTCGCTTGCTGACTGGAAGGAGGATGTATCATTTTCAAACTGTTGTTGACCAAATCTGAGCCATCCCTTTGGCCAACTATGTTTTTGATCAACGACGTGTTTTCAAACAAACTGGTGTTGTACTATAGTCGTTCTATCTCACGCGAGTGAATCGTAATGGTCAAGTTCGACTTGCCTTGCATAATTAAATGCTAAATAACCAGTGAACTATTATTTCAGTATTGCATTCTGGTTTGTAAGAATCCCTCGATGCTTAGGGAAGCGGCTATTATCTCAGTTCTCCATTATTGTGGCATTTGACGCTCTACAAATTAAACAGTAAGTGATACATACGCCTTCTTTTGTAATTTTAGAATATATTAGCGTTGCCTATTGAATAATTGGCGATTGTTTCCTTCTCGATTCCTGGTGAATTGTTAAGCAAATTGGCTGTTAGAGCTTGTTCAGGTCATTGCTAGTGATTTGTGTGAATATAAAGAGTTTTTCTGTAACAGCAGTCAAGAGTAGGGTGTAATTGTTTGTCTTTTAAAGAAAATCCTAGTTCAAATTCCCTTCTGTTTAAAATATATGGCATCCAAGGCACGAACTATTGGTTCTGAGGCTATGCCTAGGGGTTATTCACAAGATATTATTGATCTGTTAAAACCTTCTACAAGCAAAAAATAGGAAGGAAGGGTATTGTTCTATGGACCCGTGATTCATGAAGGTTTAATGGACAAATAGTGTACAATCCAAGATGCCGAATTGCCATACACTGGTAGGTAGTTGTTTTCCAATTGGTTTTAAAATAGAAATTTTCCTGTTCCTTTGTGCAATCCATGGAGATTGGACCTGGGTAAGCTAGTGGTACCCAATGTCTATGAAGATGTAGACTTATTAAAAGATATCGTTGTAAGGTACGACCCTGTGATTTGTATGTTCGAGAACACTTTAGAAAATTTATCACTTGTCATTAGTTTCCTAGAGAATTTTGATAAGACAACCACATCATTGATCATAAAGTATATACCTTATCGAAAAATAGTGGATCGGGTGGTGGCTTTCAATTGGCTGTCTAAGGAGGATTTCGAGTCATGGAAAAAGATGTTTATTGATGAACTTGAATTATAAATAATGGGGACAAGAATTGCAATATGGTCATGTACAATACAGGTCTGACCTAAGCTATTATATTTTGAAATGCATTCTCTTCCCGGATTCAGGTACAAATTGTCCAAATGAAATCAGTGTATGGAACAGTTAAAAGATGCTTTGGTGTCAGGGAATCAACACTTGGAACCATGCTTTCCTTTCTTCCACAACAAACTAATCATCATTTTGTTTTAAGTTTTTCTTCTCTTACCATGCAAATGATGTAAAGATAACTGATTAGGAATTAGCGGTCCAGTAAAAAGTGGACATGTGTATCCTCTAGCCTAAAGCCTGTTTGCTCCCTTGTTTTTATAAAAGGGAATTCTGGGCCGAGGAAGAGGTCTATTGAAATTACTTAAGATACGTAAGAGAAGAGTCAAGTAGAGAGAGAAAAGAATTTGTCCAATTTTTTGAAGCTTTGAGTCTGTTTGGGAACTTAGTAAATCATGGGGTTTTGGAGCATACTTATGCTAATCTTGTGATTGTTTTGAGTCTATTTTCTCTCCTATTGTAATAATTTGCATGAATTTTTAATGAAAATTCTATCAAAGATGATATTTGTTAATTTTCTCTTGTCATTTACTGTGGATTATGTTTGACTATAGCTCTGGTTCAAGGGACCTGTTAAATGCTTCAGTTGTTTAATAATTTCATGCAAATTAACACATAGGATTTGTTAAAGAGTAATAGATTCATGTATTGATGAATGGATGGTAATTCCTTACATACATATCATAGATGCTCTAGATGAAAGTTACCCTGTAGTTCAGTTTCTAGTTTGACTCCGTACTTTAGGATATGGCACTAGTACTTTGACTACTTATTGTTCTTGTATTTTTTGTTATAGCTTCAGGAAATTTCATGCAAATATTTCATAAAAACACACTTAGGTGTTATTTCAATTCCTTGTTAAATAAGAGCCCAATTCTTCTGAGAAATAGCCAATTTCTTGAAGGTTTATCTTGTTTAACTTAGACTGGAATTTATCTATTGTTTATCCACGTATGAGAAAATCATTCTCATCATGAATGACATTATAGTTTAGGGGTACCCTCCTGGATCTTACAGAGTTTGAAGTGTAGGAGAGATAATAGTTTTGCTGCAAGTTTCTAGTTAAGTTGGCACAGTACCTTCAAAACTTTTAAAATTGAGTATGGCAAGCTCATAGAAGCTTCTACAGGTTCTGCTTGGGTTGTAAAAAATGCCAACAGAATGGCGACTCTACTGGGGAAAGTAATGAATGAACAGTCTCTCAGTGCAGATCTGGTTTAAGTCAGAGTCAGTTTTATAATATAATTGTTTTGTCCTATCGCTGTGTTTATTGTGTTGAATACATGCATTTGGTTTTTCTCTGTTCCTTGTCAGCGTGTCGGGTGATATTTGAAATCTTGTCCAAAGTCACGAGGGCAAAAGCGAAGTGCAAAAACTTCATCATTCCCAATATTTTGGGTGGCGACTCTGATATCTCGAACAACACATTTCATAAAAAGTGCTATAGGCAACTTGCAAAGGAAGGTTCTCAAACACCATAGGGCATGAGGAAGACAAGAAACTATACAAAAAAGAATCCTGATTCAATGATAAAACTCGAGTCAGGACAAGACAAGAAATGGGTAAAAATAATTGATACCCCAAGTAAGTTTGTTTCATCCTCTATTGCTTTTTCTCCTAATTTAAATACCGAGATAAATAGTACTTTCATAAGTGAAAATTCCTCAAATACTATTATGTTTAAATCGGATCATGGTAGTTTCCCTTTTGAAATGGCATGTGAAATTGAATTTGATATGTCCAAAGAAGAGGAGCGATGGGGTTTCTAGGAACAAGATAAGACGTTCCCAAAGGCCATAACACCTGATACCATATCCATCTTCACTAGGAAAAATTTCAAACCCAGAGGAATGCCTCTGAGTGAGGGGATGCCTTTTATTCAGGAAGAAGACCAAGTAGAATAGTTGTATTATACCCTGGCTTCTAGTGAGGTAGGGGATATTCTTGAAAATGAGATGGATATAGACAAGGATATGCAAATCCTGATTGAGGAAGAGAGAAGGTTGCAAGAAGAGGAAGATAATAGAGATAGAATAAGAAGAGAGAATTGGGAGTGATGTCAGGCTAAGCAGCTCGAAATAAATTCCCAAAAGAAGAAGGTTGAGAAGATGAGGGAAGAGGCAGCTAAGAGAAAATCATTTGAAGAAATGGTGGCTAAGGTAGCTACTGAAAGGGCATGTGAAATACCTAAAGTAACAATCCCAATGGGAGTTTCTTCTACTCCTACATATACTTCATCTACTCTATCTACCAGGGGTGTGGAGGACTCTGTGGGATCCAAGAAGATAACCTTTCAAGACCATGGGAAAGCCCATATTGATCATTCTAAGAAAACTTCTCAAGGTTTTTCGAACTAAAAATATTCTACTAATGATGAATTAAATAGTCTGGTAGGCAAAGGAATGGGAACTGATCTTCGATCATTGGATTTCCCACAGAATCCTAAGCTCTTGAAGTTACAACTACTGAATGATCAATTACAAGCTGATTTGAGGAAAGCTGAAGTAGAAGCTGCTAATGTCGAGGTGTCTCGGAAGATAGCCTTTCTCAAAATGTCCTCAGAAAACCCTCAAGCTTCTGGTTCTGGTAAAGGCAAAAACGAGTCATTAAATAAGAAGCCTGAGAAGCAAGCCTATACAAAGGGTTGCAGTGGTAATAAAGGTGGTGGAAGTAAAGGTGGCCATAAGATTACCAGCTCATATTCAGAAAATGGAGATGCAAGCACTGTTAAGGTTAAGCTACCAGATAGTGTTGATAAAGGTAACGACGGGGGTAACAAGAAATATATTGAACATGTTACCCCTAGAAATGGACGTGGAGGTGGGGAATCTCAAGTTGATAGGTATAGGAAATTGTGCTTTGATAATATTAGGGGATATCCAAATCCAGTCCCAGATAATGCACGGAAACATCTCCCAAAATTCATAGGAAATAATGCTTGCAGTGGAGAAGATCATTTGAAAGCTTTTCAAGGCTTTGTTGAAGACTTTGAACTCTGGGATGATGACGTGGCTATGAAATATTTTATGCAATCATTGGTGGAAGATGCTAGGGACTGGTACAGAGGATTACCTGATGGTGGTATTGATTCCTGAGATGCCTTTTATAGAGTTTTCAGAGAGCAATATGGGGATCAGACTGATCCTAGATTCAAGTTGAATGACTTCAACAATATTACTAAGGGGCACAATGAACTGATTACTGAATTTAATGCCTGTTTCCAAAAGGCTATGACAAGAGTCCCTGCATATCTAAGATCCAACGAAAGTGCATGTCTAGTTGTATATTGTAATGCCTATGATGCTAAAATGTGCTATTTGTTAAGAGATAAAGATCCTCAAAATTTAAGACAAGCATATAAGATGGCGGTTAATATTGAAAATAATAGAAGGGCTTCAGGTAAAGTGGGAAGAAGAGAGGATCCTAAGGCTTGTAAAAGCATAAGAAATCAAACAGAGAAGATTGGTAAACTTACCCCCGCTGATGATAAGATAGATCAAGTTCTTACTCTATTTCAGAAACAAGTAAAGAATGATAAGCCTCCCTTCAAGAGGAATGATAGACCCCCAAGGTTACAAGATTATCCTTACCATACAAATTGGAATAATGGTAAACCCCTTCAAGGAAATAAGAAACATAACCAAATCCCACCTGATCCTCTACAAAGGCAATTTGTAAATAATGCAAAAAATCTACTATGGTGTGAGATATGTGGAATGCCACATTCTCCACAACAGTGTGCAGTAGCCCAATCAATGCTCGATTCTCAAGAAAATCAAGAAGACTCCCAACCTCCCCAAGATCAAGACACAATGACCAATGTATTGTTGCGACCAGTTGATTTTATCTGAGAAGATTATTCCTCAAAAGAGGAATCTTGTGCCCGGGATATTGATGCTCAGAGGCAACAAAATGACATATATCATCAACAAGTGTTTCCAAATGAGGAAGACAATGATGATTGTTTTGTGAATGAATTTTAGATAGATGGCATGGTGTTAAGAAGACCTTCTGATGAAGAAATTGAAAATTATATTGTGGCTTTGGTTGCTAGGGTAAGAAATAATACACAACTGAGAAATAGGATTGTCCCCGGTGATGCTGGTAACCCTTGAAGTTTGTTCATAAAGGAGAAGGAGGTAATTAACTCAAAAGCAAGTTTGGAGGCCAAGAATAGTGATCCAAAGCCTAAGGAGATAAGAGAACCTAGGATATGGGCAAAAAGGGTGGATAAAGCCAAAGAAAATGATGAAGTTATACTTCAAAAGAGTAAGGACAGTCACCAGAAGTCTTTTGATAAAGAAATTTCCAAGGAGAAAGAAAAGGTAATTTTTGAAAGAACATGCTTTCCTGACCTACCTAGGTATACTTCAATAGATATGTTCCAAGTACTTTCACAAGTTAAGGTTATTATTCCTTTCCTTGAAATGATGAGGATAGATGAACATAAAGACAAGACAGTTGCACACATAAATAGTATTCCCACAAAAAGAAAAGAAGAAGTGGTGTCTAGTCAAAATGATAAAGAAAAGCAAAGGACAAAGGAAGAAGTCACTACAAAAAGTTCGCAAATATATTTGGGGACTACAGTCATAGCTAACCCAAATCATGTCAATCCTTTTTTCTTGAGCTTGATAATTGATGGAAAAATGCTAAGGAATTGCGTGATTGATTTAGGAGCATCTAACAATGTGATGCCAGTAAAAATAATGCATGCAATGGGGCTGACAGTTGATAGTACATATGGTAAGTGCTATGCAATGGACTCTAGAGAAGTACCTGTTATAGGTATTATAAATGATGTTTCATATAGATTAGCAGCTCTTCCAAAAAAGGAATTACATATGAGTGTTACAGTGGTGGATATTCCACCAACCTATGGTATGCTGTTGTCTCGGCCTTGGAGTGCCTCAATGGGTGGAAGTATACAGTGTGACTTATCTTTTGCCACCTTTTCCACTGAGCAGAAAGATGTTAAGGTTGATAGGGAAAAAAGAGCTCCCCACATGATTGAAAATGTTGAGGACCCATTAGAATCTACCAGAATTAACTTTGTTGAGGCTGATTTGGATAACTTTCGTGTTGAGGAAGATAAAGAAGAAGAATATGCCCGACTAAAACCTATTAACAAAGAAGCTTCAAAGGAATTGTCAAAAGGAGATTTATGCATCATGCATTTTGATGGAGCTTACTCCAAAGAAGGTTCAGGAGCAGGAATATATTTTGTTTCACCTCAAGGTAAAACTTTCAAGTATTCATTCTTACTGCAATTCTCTTGTACAAATAATGTTGTATGAAGCTCTCATACCCGGTCTGAAGATAGCTTCAAAACACGGTATTAAGGTATTAAAAGTTTTAGGAGATTCTGAGTTGGTGGTTTCCCAAATAAGATCCCGCTTTGCAGCTAAAGACAAGAGGCTCAGACAATACCGAAATGCAGTATGGGACATTATTGAAGGATTTAATGCTTTTGGCATTGAATGGATTGAAAGAGGACAAAATGCTAGAGCAGATCTATTAGCTAATATTGTTGTTAAACTTGATGATGTCACTTTTGGTGGCATCTCACAAATAGAAGTACAAACTAGGCCTACAATGCCTGACAATGTATGTAACTGACAAGTATTTGATGATGATACTGATATTCTAAAGTTTTTACACTATGTAGATCAATATGAAAGCCATGAAATTGATTTTGGTTCATTTGTAACTAATATTGATGGTAAGGAAACCTTATTCGAAAACGAGTTTATCCAGCTAAAAACTAATACTATTCCTAGAGGTTTGGTTGCACTTGAGAGGGTATTTAATGGCCCTGATATGTCAAAAGCTAAGCAAGCACCATCTCATAAGGATGACTTAGAAGAAGTAAACCTGGGAACAGAAAATGCTCCTAAGAATGTTTACATTGGAAAGAAAATGAAGTTGCATATTAGAAGAATGTTGATTACTTTGCTTAGGAAATATAGACATATTTTTGCTTGGTCGTATGAAGACTTAAAGGCATACAGGGAGGATTTGTTTCAACATGAGATCCCATTGAAAGCTGATATAAAGCCTTTAAGGCAAAAACAAAGACCTATTAATCCCACTCTGCAACCTAAGATGCAAGAAGAGCTTGCTAAATTAAGGGAAGAAGGAATTATTAAACCAATTAGACATTCATCTTGGGTCTCTAATTTGGTACTTGTTAGAAAAAAGAATGGAGATAGTAGGCTATGTGTTGACTTCAGGAACTTGAACATGGCCTCTTTAAAAGACAACTACCCTTTGCCAAATATGGAAGCTATGTTGCATAAGGTCATAGGTTGTGAATTATTATCATTAATGGACGGATTTTTTAGTTACAATCAGGTCATGGTTAAGGAGACTAAGCAATTTAAGACAGCTTTCACCACACCATAGGGTACATATGTGTATGTCAGAATGCCTTTTGGATTGATAAATGCTGGGGCGACCTTTCAAAGAGCAATGGATTTGGATTTTGCGGATTTTATTGATCTTTTCCTTGCAATCTATCAGGATGACCTCACTGCTTATAGCAAGAAAGAAGAGGACCATTGTGCCCATTTCGAAAATATTTTTGTTAGAGCTCTGGAATATGGAGTATCCCTGAATCCTAGAAAATGTACATTTGGGGTGAAAGAAGGAAAATTGCTAGGACATATTGTTTCAAAAGATGGAATCTAGATTGACCCTAAAAGAGTGGCTGCTATTGACAAGATCATGCAACCAAAAAATGTGAAAGGTATCCAGTCTTTCTTTGGACAAATAAATTTTTTAAGAAGGTTTGTCACTAACTTTGCTAAAATTGTTCACCCAATATCTAAGATGTTGAGGAAACGAGAAAAAATAATATGGACAGGGGAGCCATTTGAAGCTTTTCAGGCTATCAAAGATGCAATCAAGCTAGCACCTATCCTCAAATCCCCAGATTATTCAAAACCATTCCAATTATTCTCTTTTGCTTCTTTTCATACTATAGCTGGTGTACTATTACAAAAGAATGATGATGGTTTTGAGCAACCAATTGCATTTTTCAGTAAATCATTGCAAGCTACAAAGTTGAAATATGATACATCTGAGAAGCAGGCATATGCTTTGGTAAAGGCGATAAAAAATTTTAAACCTTACTTAATGGGAGCAGCTATTGTTGCCTATGTACCAACAGCTACAGTCAAAGATATCTTCACCCAACAAGAAACTACAGGAAGGAGATGCAGATGGATTAACAGAATCCAAGAGTTTAATATTGACATATAGATTACTAAGCTTGTAAGGGGTCAGGGCCTAGCCAAATTAATGGCTGAGACAAATCTGGAAGTCAATCAAATTAACCATATAGAGCAACAGAATGTCGCACCTATTTGTGACATGCAGACCTGTGGGTGGTATAGGAGGATTGTGGAGTACTTGCAAACAATGCAATGTTCTGAAGGTATGCCTCTTACTGAAAAAAGAACTCTTAAACTACAAGCAATCAGATATGTCATTATTGATGACGAGCTATGGTGGAGAAACCTTGAGGGTATTATCCTTAGGTGTGTGGATGGAGATCAAGCTGAGGATTTGTTGATAGAAATGCACAAGGGAGTCTGCGGGGGACACTATATGGCTAAAACAATAGCCAACAAAATTCTAAGAGCAGGATATTGGTGGCCTATTGTATTCAAGGATGCACATAGGTATGTTAAAATATGTGATGCATGTCAAAGATTCACCAGAAAGTTGAAATTTTTTGGCAATTTACCATTGAGACTTGTATCTGTTTTTGCTCCCTTCCAGTAATGGGGTATAGATTTTATAGGGGAAATATCTGAGAAATCCAGTGGGGGACATTCTTGGATACTAGTAGCTACGGATTATTTCACCAAGTGGATTGAAGCAATTCCAACTAGGAGGGCTACAAGCAAAGTTGTTACTAACTTCTTAATTGAAAATATCTTAAGTCGATTTGGGATACCTAATAGAATTGTGTCAAATAATGCAATGTGTTTCAGATTAGAAGATTTTGTAAATTTTTGCAATCAGTATGGCATCATTGTTACATATTCCTCCCCATATCATCCTCAAGGAAATGGATAGGCAAAATCTAGCAACAAGAGCCTGATGAAGATTATCAAGCACATGATAGAAAAGAACAAGAAGGCATGGGATTCAAAACTGAAGTTGGCATTATGGGCTAATAGGACTACTATAAAAAAGGCAATTGGTCATTCGCCTTTCAATCTAGTTTATGGAGTGGAGGCACATATTCCTCACAATAACTTGTTAAAAATGTATAAATTTGTCCAGGAATATGATGATGATGTATGTGACAAAATGCAACTTAGGATGGAAGAATTGAGTCAACTAGATGAAACTAGAAGCACATAAGAGAAATGAGAAGTTGCAGCTTCAGGTGAAGCACCTCTATGATAGAAAGGCAATGAAAAAGAAATTTGATGTTGGAACTATGGTACTACTCTGGAATGCTAGGTCAGAAGATAAGGGCAAACATGGAAAGTTTGATCCCCTTTGGTTGGGTCCTTATATTGTTATGGATACACATGGAGAAGACTCATATTTCCTACAAACACTTACGGGTGAGATTCTTGAGCTACCAATACATGGACAGTTCTTGAAATACTATTTCTCTTGAAATAGATCTTTTCCATGTACGACATGCAGTCCTGTGAATATTGTATATATGTTGGTCGTTTTATTTTACTTTTTGTTTGCTCGCCTTGTCCGGGTTGGTCCTGGTTTTTGTTCTCTCCCGTTTTGTCTAGTCTGTGTAACCAGAGATTCTGGTTTCTTACTATACCCACAGGGGGCATACATCCCCAGTTGGAGCCACTAGTGGAGCTTTTATTTCTTTCCCCTTTGTGGTGGTTTTATCTTCATTATTTTTCAACTAGTCTGGTATTTGGGGGATTTTTCTTTCTGGCTGTTGACTTGCTATCAATAGTACTCAGTCACTTAAGTCATATTTTATCCTTTTTGGTCGTCACTTCACCGACTGCTTTTACCTATCCTTCCGATTTTGCATTTTGACTTGTGTGTTCCTGTGATTTTCGGCCTACTAACCTTTACAGTGTAACTTTTGAATTATTTTTGACCCCGTGGGTTATTTCCCCGTCTGCCTAGTGGTCCCCTTTCTTTAAAGTAACTATTTTGCATGTGCAGATTTGTATTAACCGATGGATGCAGTAACTGCGATCTTCACTGTTCATCGCACACCTCGCAAAGTTTGTGCCTACATCACAGAATATGCTGCGAGGCTTGTGAGATGCTGCCACCTGTTGTATAACTTGGTGGGGTCAGGTTTTGAGTGCTGACCAATGGATGGGTGTTGATGCCGATAGATGTGTACCTTCTGATGCATCGTGGTTGTCCCTTGTTGACCTTGCGCAATTAAAACTTCAGTCTCAATAATGCTGCAAGGTACACGATGTGTTGACGCATGGGCACCAGTGTTATCGATTAACGAACGTGGTGGGACCCGTTCCATGCTGATGTGGTGCCTATTGAGCAGTTTTCTTGCCTGCTTGCTGACTGGAAGGAGGATGTGTCATTTTCAAACTGTTGTTGACCAAATCTAAACTGACCATCTAGCCAACTGTGTTTTTGATCAACGACATGTTTTCAAAAAAACTGGTGTTGTACTATAGCCGTTCTATCTCGCGCGAGCAAATTGTAATGGTCAATTTCGACTCGGCCTGCGTAATTAAATGCTAAATAATCGGTGAACTGCTATTTCAGTATTGCATTCTGGTTTGTAAGAATCCCTCGGTGCTTAGGGAAGCAGCTATTATCTTAGTTCTCCATTATCTCGGCATTTCACGCTGTGCAAATTAAACAATAAGTGATACATACGCCTTCTTTTCTAATTTTAGAATATATTAGCGTTGCCTATTGAATAATTGGCGATTGTTTCCTTCTCGATTCCTGGTGAATTGTTAAGCAAATTGGCTGTTAGAGCTTATATAGGTCATTGCTAGTGATTTGTGTGAATATAAAGAATTTTTCTGTAATGGCAGTCGAGAGTAGGGTGTAATTGTTTGTCTTTTAAAGAAAACCCTAGTTCAAATTCCCTTCTATTTAAAATATATGGCATCCAAGGCACAAACTTTTGGTTCTGAGGCTACGCCTAGGGGTTATTCACAAGATATTATTGATCTGTTGAAACCTTCTACGAGCAAAATATAGGAAGGAATGGTATTGTTCTATGGACCTGTGATTCATGAAGGTTTAATGGACAAACAATGTACAATCCATGATGTCAAATTGCCATACATTGGTTGGAAATTGTTTTCCAATTGGTTTGGAAATAGAAATTTGCCTGTTCCTTTGTGCAATCCATGGAGATTGGACCTGGGTAAGCTGGTGGTACCCAATGTCTATGAAGATGTAGACTTATTGAAAGATATTGCTGCAAGGTACAACCCTATGATTCAAATTGTCAGAACACGTCTTGGTGAGCCAATGATTAAAGTAACGAGGGAGGAAATTGCAAAGATTTTTGACTTGCACGAATGGAGCCAGGATATGATTCCCATCAAATTAGAGGTCTTTAGGGTAGAGTATAGAAACACCAAGGTTTTGATAAGGACATCCCTTTTAATACCCCATTTGGCTGTGTCGGGAAGAGAGAAGAATCAGAAAAAGGTTGTGATTGGCAAGAATGAGCCTGAACCTTTCCCAGTAGACTACTTCGCCCCTCATTTCAAGAAGATCGTCTATGCACTATGTCAAGTTTTGGGGATTGACTTGAAGAAAATTGTGCCTATAGAGATAATGTATATGGTTGTCAACCTCCAACACCCTGGTTATAATGTGGTATATGACTTTGCCACTTACCTTGCAGAGAACATACATTTTGGCTTAGCAGCTTTGAAGCTGGGAAAGAATTGGGTAAAATTCAGATGGTTTTCGTTGTTGATTCATATGTTTTTATATAGGGGTCATAAGGCATTTGAGAAAGATATGGAGATGAGGAAGATGGAAGGAGATATTGAAATGCCTGTCCAATATTGAACTAGGGTCTTTGATATGCACGATCACAAGTTTGATTATGTCACCTTTCATAATAAATTTGGATCTAAGTTAAGGAAGGCTTTAGTTGTTGATCCCCCCAAGATTCCAAAGGAAATCCACAAATTTCTAAGACATATGGAGAGGAGGCCCTAGTTGAACTTAGCCCACAATTGGGGTGATATTATCCCCAATCATGGCACTACAATCTTCAAGGTTTTTGGCACAAATGCCATCCCATCTGTCGTACCTAAGGAAGTTCCCCTTAGACTTGGTTTTGTAGAGATTATGAGGCAGTTGGGAGCATCTCATGATTTCCATCTGCCTATTGAACACAAGAAGGGCTCCTTTTTCACTGAATATACAGTTTTTGCAGATTTTGTTATGATAAAGGGAGGGTGGAGAAATTTACACTTGTTACTCAGGCCATATAGGTTGAGAACTGTACACCCTAGGAATTATGATCCTGAGGGTTTTATTTCCCAAATGAAGGCTAGGCATCGGACTGGAACCTTTGTCCACAATTTCTACTATCCTGAAGATATCATTAAGAATATTTTTGATAAGGACTTGCAGGATGAGAGAAAGGAAATGTACATTGCCTATTCAAAAATGGTAAGAAGTAAATAGGAGAAAATACCTAGTTTTGATCCTATACCTAATGCCAAAGATGAGCTCAGCAAAGCAATCTATGCTCTTGATAATTTCAAGATCATAGTAGGAGTCTTGAAGGAGGAAAGAATTGTAGAAGGAAAGGGAAAGTCACATGTTACTGAGGAGCATTCTGAGATAAGAATTGAAGAAAGGCCTACCTATTAGCCTCAGGGGAAGATAAAGGTTTTTTCAAGAAGGAAGAGAAGTAGGACAGAGGAGGTTATGATGAGTGGTGCATCATCCATCCTAAGGCAATCAGTACCTAGTATTATTGATCTAGATTCACCTTCGAAGAGTTCAGAACAGATTAGCACATCATCCCCAAAGAGGCCTAGAACTGACAGTATGAGGGATGTGGGTCAAAGGGGTAATGATGAGGAGGATATTATTGTAACTTCAGATGAAATAAATCTAGAAATTCCACTAGATCCAGTTGACACTGCAACGAGCTTAGGAGCCATCACCCTAAGATTGGGGAAATATGAGATTAAAGGAATTACGAATAGTGATGATTTGAGGATGGAGGCCTTCAAAGAGTTCATGATGGATGAAATTTTTATCCATACACATGCTTTTGAATATTTTGTATGGAGAGCTCATCTCTCATCATATACTAAACAGGTAGCACATGAGAGAAGTTTACATCCGGAGCTTCCTGAGCAAGTAATTCAGTCAAGGGTCAGAGTGCAATTGAAGGAGAGGTTTAAGGAAATCACACCAGAACAAGGTAGAGCATTGGTCCAAAAGTGTGGGATATTGCTACTCCCTGAATGGGATATTGTTGATGCTGTGGTATTTGATATAGTAAGAAGGGCAACTAAACTGCTTCTTGCAACAGAGGAGGAGGCGGTATTGGCACTTAAAGGATCATCCTTCAGTGAAGAGTGGGATTCTATGGCAATATGGTCACTATCTACAGGGTCCCAAAAACATATTGTCGTTGAAACGTCTGATTTCAGTGGTCATTTGATTGTGAAAAGAGTTGTTGATACCCCTGCCTTGGAGGTTGTTGACATGGTTGTGAATGTTGCCAAATTCACTAAGGCAATGGTGGAGGATTTAACTAAAAGTCGACATACTCTGAGGAACCAGTATAATGACATTATTATTGAGTATAATAAGAGTCATCAAAGGGTGGCAGAATTGGAAACAGAAATGGCCTTATTAAGGCAACAGATGGAAATCTTGAGGTCTCAAAAGTAGGTTAGCTCTAGCCAAATTGTTGTAGACCCACCAATAGATCAACCCCAATCCCTGCACAGGTTCAATCTTGGGTTGTGGTCCAGTATAATATGGGACAAATGTCTATTGCAATTGAGAAGGCCAGTACCTCGAGCGAAGATCCTTCTAGGGAAAAGTTACTCCAGCAGGTTGAAGAATATAAGGAGATGGTAAACCAAATCTAGGATGCAGGAGGAAGGAATAATTCAAAAATTGTTGATATTGTGCTAAGGCATTTACATAAACGGGTCCAGAGTAAGTTGAACGGTGTCCATGCGAATTATGCCTTGATGCTGCAAGCACTTGAATTATTTCCAAGGGACAAAGAATTGGCTATCCCTTTGCTAAATAGATGGGGCCCTAGAATGGAAAAGTTAAAATTCATGGCAGTTGGGGCAAAACAGCATGGGAACAAATATCCTACAGTCATGACAACATATCAATTTGTTAAGACTATTGTTGAGCAAAAATTACAGGGGTTTGTTGCTCCTATGGAGTCCAAAATCAAAGCACTAAAGGATATTTATGATGGAAACTATTTGACTCCACTACCTCATATTTTGCATAGTCAGGATAGTGTCAAGCCTTTGTAGGCATGGAAGGAGCAAATGAATAATATAATGACTGCCCAGACTCATGAGATATGCAAAAATGTTGATATTCCCATGTTGGAGAACACTTTAGAAAATTTATCACTTGTCATTAGTTTCCTAGAGAATTTTGATAAGACAGCCACGTCATTGATGATAAAGTATGTACCTTATCGAAAAATGGTGGATTGGGTGGTGGCTTTCAATTGGCCGTCTAAGGAGGATTTCGAGTCATGGAAAAAGATGTTTATTGATGAAATTGAATTATAAATAATAGGGATGAGAATTGCAATATGGTCATGTACAATACAGGTCTGGCCTAAGATATTATATTCTGAAATGCATTCTCTTCCCGGATTCTGGTACAAATTGTTCAAATGAAATCAAAGCATGGAATGGTTAAAAGATGCTTTGGTGTTAGGGAATCAACACTTGGAACCACACTTTCCTTTCCTCTGCAACAAACTAATCATCATTTTTCTTTTAAGCTTTTCTTCTCTTACCATGCAAATGATGTAAAGATAACTGATTAGGAATTAGCGGTCCAATAAATAGTGGACATGTGTATCCTCCGGCCTAAAGCTTGTTTGCTCCCTTGCTTTTATAAAAGGGAATTTTGGGCCGAGGAAGAGCTCTGTTAAAATTACTTAAGATACGTAAGAGAAGAGTCAAGTAGAGAGAGAAAAGAATTTGTCCAGTTTTTTGAAGCTTTGAGTCTGTTTGGGAACTTAGTAAATCATGGGGTTTTGGAGCATACTTATGCTAATCTTGTGATTGTTTTGAGTCTATTTTCTCTCCTATTGTAATAATTTTCATGATTTTTTAATGAAAAGTCTATCAAATATGATGTTCATTAATTTTCACTTGTCATTTACTGTGGATTATGTTCAGTTATAGCTCTGGTTCAAGGGACCTGTTAAATGCTTCAGTTGTTCAATAAGTTCATGCAAATTAACACATAGGATTTGTTAAAGAGTAATAGATTCATGTATTGATGAATGGATGGTAATGCCTTACATACATATCATAGATGCTCTAGATGAAAGTTACCCTGTAGTTCAGTTTCTAGTTTGACTTTGTGCTTTAAGATATGGCACTAGTACTCTGATTGCTTATTGTTCTTGTATTTTTTGTTATAGCTTCAGGAAATTTCACGCAAATATTTCATAAAAACACACTTAGGTGTTATTTCAATTCCTTTTTAAATAAGAGCCCAATTCTTCTGAGAAATAGCCAATTTCTTGAAGGTTTATCTTGTGTAACTTAGATTGGAATTTATCTATTGTTTATCCACGTATGAGCAAATCATTCTCATCATGAATGATATTATATTTTAGGGATACCCTCCTGGATCTTACAGAGTCCGAAGTGTAGGAGAGATAATAGTTTTGCTACAAGTTTCTCATTAAGTTGGCATAGTACCTTCAGAACTTTTAAAATTGAGTATGGCAAGCTCATAGAAGCTTCTGCAGGTTCTGCTTGGGTTGTAAAAAATGCCAACAAGTATATCGGATTTGATTGCATGATATATTTCAAGACTTTTTTTAGTGTCTATAGTAGGTTATGAAATGAACTATTCATCCATTGAGAAAGCATGCTTAGCAGTGGTTTTTTCTTCACAAAAGTTTAGACATTGCATGTTGTCACATTAAGTAAAGCTCATTTCAAAGATCAACCCATTGAAATTTATGTTATCCAAAGCCACTCTCATTGGGCGAATGACCAAATGGGTGATGATCTTAACTGAATTTGACATAGAGTATGTGGAGCGCGAGGCAATCAAGGGACAAGTGATCGCAAACCAACTAGAAGAGGAACCTATCTATATAGAGAACCCTTTGATATCTGAATTCCTTTATGAATTAGTATTACTTATCAATCTCACAAATTAGTGGAAAATGTACTTTGATGGATCATTCACACAACATGGATCAGGGGCAGGTATTCTCTTTATCACCCCTCAAGGTTATTGCATTCCAAAGTCATATAGGTTATCATTTTCATGTACTAAAAACATTGCTAAGTACAAATCCCTAATCACAAGTCTAAGAATACTAGTTCAATAGCAGATACAAGAGATGAAAGTTTATGGAGACTCACAGTTGGTTATCAACCAAGTCAATGAGGACTATCAAACTAAGGATGGAAAGCTTACTCCTTATAAGAAGATGGTAGAAAGTCTCAAAGAAATTTTTATTGATATAACTTTTGAGAAAATTCCTCGCATGAACAATAGAGCAACAGATTCTATGTCGGCAATTGGATCATTGTTATACATGTTGCACAACGTCCCCCAATGTGAATTATTGGTAGAACAACTTCTCATACCAACTTTCAAAATCCTTGAATCTGAATTTGTGTGTGTCATTGTTGGTCTTGGATCCCCATGGTATCATGACATACTCATCTACCTAAGCAAAGGAATCCTCCCATCTGATATAACCTTTAACCTTAAAAAGACCTTTGTCAAAAAGGCATCCTAGTTTGTGATCCTAGGTGATACCCTTTACCACTGAAGCATCGAAGGGACATTACTACAATGTCTTAACCCTTGAGAGGAAGCCTTGACCTCTTTAATATAATTACACGATGGCATATATGGTACCCATTCTAGTGGTATGGCTTTAGCTAAGAAATTGTTGAGGACTGGGTACTACTAGCCAACCATGGAAAGAGAACAAAAGTGTGTCTAGTGTCAACAACATGGAGATCTAATTCATGGTCCAGCTCGGGAATTGTAACCAATGATCACACCTTGTCCTTTCTTGTAATGGGGGCTTGATCTCATAGGAAATATCACTCCAACCTCATCCAATAGCCACAAGATTATCATAACAACCACAAAGTACTTTACCAAGTGGTTTGAAGCCATTCCTATGACCTACATAATGGGGAAGTAAATTGCCAAGTTTATCTTGAATAACCTTATATGTTGTTATGGTGTTCTACAAACCCTTATCTTAGACAATAGAACACCCTTCAAGAATCAGGATATAAAAGAGCTATGTCAAAAATTTAACATCTAACACCAATTCTCTACCCTATATTACCCCTAGGGCAATGATCAAGTTGAGGCTACAAACAAGACCATTCTAAAAATCCTGAAGAAAATGGTCAATGAAGTTGGTTGTGGTTGGCATCTGTAGTTAAATCCCACTCTTTGGTCCTATTGAACCAGTATCTGCACGCCAACAAATGCAACCCCTTTCTCCTTGGTCTATGGATCAGAAGCCACCTTGCCTATTGAGGTTGAGCTTCCATCACTACGAGTGTCACTACAGAACCTAATGACTGAGAAAAAATATAGAGTATCTCAGCTAAATGAGCTAGAATTATTGGATGAGAATTGTCTTGATGCCCTTAATCACTTGCAAGTATATCAAAACCGACTAAAACTGAGCTATAACAAGAAGATCGAATGTTGTTCTTTCTAGGTAGGGTATCTTGTCCTAAAGAAAAAATAGAAGAATCTTCCAAATCAGGATAGTAAAAGAAAGTTGTAGCCTATTTGGTTGGGTCCCTTTGTTATCACAACAAGCTATGGATCAGGAGCATATCAATTGTCAACACCTAAAGGTGAACCCTTGCAAGAACCAACCAACAGCTTGCATCTTAAAAAAAATTATGACTAGTATTGGAGGGTGTAAATCTGAAAATACAAAAAATAAAAAAATGATCGAAATCCAAAAAAATGAGAAAAAGGATTGAAAACAATAAAGAAAAAAATCATCCCCTAGTGAAAACCACTTTGGTGGCACTTTGGGCAAGTACCTTGGTGAAAACCTGACAAACAAGTGCCTTATATAAATAAAGCACCTCCATCTATTTTATGGCTCATTATCCTATCATTCTTGGCATCTCATCCATCCATCACATCATCCATCCAATTTATTTCATCATCCATTTGCATCCATATCATAGGTTGATGTTGTGAAGTATCCTATCCCCTTAGTACTACTTGGCATATTCCTCAAGTCAGTTTGTCTCACCTATATTAGGGTAGTCTATTGCATCACACCAAGGGCACTTTGTTATGGATCAAATCAAGTTCTTGTATATCTTACATTATCAAAAACCCCAAAAACATTCATAAAATGTTCATCAGAAAATCCAAAAACATTTGCAAAGTTTTCTATAGCTAAAATCCAAAAACGTTCAAAAATTGTAAAGTCAAATCAAAAAATAGAACCTTGTCAAACTACGAGTCTTTGAGCTTGAACATAGGCAAGGACATCATTGATGTGCCTCTGAGACACCCTAGGTTAGTCCTTTAGGATTTCATCATAACAAACTAACAATCCATCAACTGTTCATCTCTCATCATCAATAAGTTCATTCAATTAAACTACGAGGCTTCTGTGTGTATAACATAGGCAAGGCTACTCTTTGATCACCCCCTGAGGCCCCTAAGATAGGCCTTTTAGGTTAGGTTCTTGGTCAAAATCTTGAAAAACCCCTAAACATTCAAATATCAGAAAAACCTTAAACATTTGAAAACTCATAAAACACAAAAACTTTTAAAAACTCAAAAAACACAAAAAACATTGGAAAAACTTGGAAAATCCTAAACAGACTCAATATCAAAAAAACCAAAACATTCACATAAACTTTCAAAAAGACCAAAAACAACCTCAAAACATTTTCAAAATACCAAAAATATTAAAATATTTCAAAAAACCCAAAACCATCCATCCCATTTCGCTTTCGCCCCACAATAAACCTTCATCCATAATAAAATGATCATCCCCTTCAACCTTTGGAAAAACAAAAAGAAAGCAAGTATTGCAAGTCGTAAAGTGGGAACTTAAGTGTCAAAACCTAGGTCTAGATCATAGGTAAATGAGTCAGTGAAGTTTGTATCAATGACTTATCACACCTCATCCTACTCAAACCACTTAATCAACATTTCCTAGGATGCATCCTTCCTACAATGGACATCAACATCAAAAATCACCTTAGCTAAATTAAACTAGCAAGAGATATAGATAACATTGATTTTTTTCCTTTGATCTTTTCTTATGATTTATCTTATTGGCCCATTCTGAGGACATCTCGATGATGTCTATCAAAACAATTTCGAGAGAAAGGAATGGGCATCGATCATTATCTTTTGTTTTTTGTTCTTGTGGGTATTCCTGTAAAATAATCTTGGTGCATAATTTCTTAGTTGTGTGTAGGAAATTTGTTTGGATTACATTATTCACTATTGTGTATGCTTTATTCCAATCTATTCTAAGCTTCTAACTTACATTCCAACGAGGTTTTTGTATGTCAATATGTGAACAAGAACTATCCTATATGTTTGTAGAGTCAAATTCCATTACACTAGATACAACGTTGTCCTGGTTATTAATACCTTGATGCATTATGTCTATGTATTATATCAAAAATAAGGAATGATGAAAAATCCCAACCCCAAGATATGAGCAAATCATCATCATGCATTTCTCATCACCATATCTAATAATGTCTCAATGGATAATAGACTTGTTGGATCTTCTAAATCAATCATCAAAATCAATGTTCAAAATTGGTCATCTTGTTTCTTCTATCTTCTCTCTATGCTAACCTGGTATCATAAAGCAAAAACATCATCAATGCATCCATCCTACATCCACAAATCATCAGCATGCATATATAATCATAGCATATCATAATTTACTACACCATCATTATCATTTAAGTTGTGATGAATAATATAGATTTGTTATTCTAAGCATCTTAAATCATTGCACACATATCATAAACACACATCACCTTACCATAAGCATAAAAAAATTCATTATCCATCTATACATCCATATGCATACATCATCATCTCATAAATGGCATAGAAAAATAAAAATAAAAAAAGAAATGCATCCATATCATTTGTATAATCATCACATAAGCATATCATATCATACATCTCATAAAAGGATACTGAAAAAGGAATATATCATTACATCCATCCCATATTGTTACATCTCATTTCATCACATATCGCATAGCGCATCCACTCATTATGTTGCATCCATGCATGATCATAATATATATAAGCATATCATATCATATTAACATCAAAATTCATACATTCATAAAACATGAAATAAAGAGCACATCGCATATCGAATCCATATCATTTCATATATATATCAAAAAATGGTGACTATCATAATACAAATATCTGATTTGGTGTTTGTATATCGATCAAAAGTACAAAATCCACGAGGCTATCAAAAAGGATCCCATGAATGTATATCTAAATAAAGAATCGGGCAACAATCAAAAAGTGTGTATACAAGTAGGCTAGCCCTAATGATTGCTCCCCTCACTAGGCTAACTCTCTCGATGATCCTCAGCCTAGGGATTTTCTCTACTCCTCTATGAATAATCTAGTGTTCTAATCATCGTGGGGACATCCTGATGATAGTGCATACGATAATAAGCGGCCTCGATCACTGCCTCTTTATACAATTGGGAAAAAATTGTCTACCTTTAGGCTGTAGATGGCATGGCCTCTAACTACTGGCATCACCCAACCTCCTATGCCAACTACATATCGGTGGTCTTTTTGAGCTAACGCTCTTGGTCTCTCTCTGCTATCACTACCTATACCTGCTACCTAACCTGGTCTCTCTCAGTAGTGATGGCTAATATCTATTGTCAAGCCTGATCTCTCTCACCCATAACCACTTATAGCTACTGTTGAAGCTACTGAATCTGAACATCACAGGGATCTAGCCCCGGCAGTGTCTATTGTGGTGGTTGTTGTATTGGTAGTTGATGATGAGGTTGTTGGTGTAATGGTGGTACACTTGGGACCTATCCATCCTAATGTTGGCCATCATGTCATCTGCCCCTGCCATCTGGACCTCTACCCTATCCATCCTCTGGTTGTCCTCTACCTCTGCTACACTCCTCCCTTGTGGAGGTACACCTCTTGGATTTGTAAGTCAAGGAGGATGTGTGAACCATGAATCATATGTAGGTATAGTTTGTGCATCTATCTATCCCTGATCATAAGCCCATGGCCTCGCAATCAGCTATCAGAAGCCCTCAAAAAACTCATTGGCTAGGATCATGTGACCCCATGTTGTCTCTCATATTGACCTAGAAAAAATAGCAATGTTTTGATCATCAGGAATTTCCTACCTCTCGCCAAACTGTCTAGAAACCCTATTGGGTAGGTACCTCTCTATAAGGGTATGCTCTTGACCCTACATGAACTAGGTCTATCAAGCAAAGAAAATTTGTTGCACATCATCATACCAAGCTGACATCTGAATCCATGGTCACCATCAGAATATTGCCATCTCATCAATCACTCGATGCTAATAAGGAATATCAAGATGACCTATGTGCTACAATGCAATGGACCCTCTGTATTTCCAAACAACTAGATCATCTAGCTTCACATCTACCATTTGAACAGTCGATCAGAGAATAATAATATGCTTCCCTACCCATATGTGGAGAAGGGTGACCCCTATACCAATTGCTCTCCCATCACAGTATACAAATTCATGCATATCATGGTAAAGGGAGGCCAACATCACTGGTCCACATGAAAATTGGTTCCTCCTAAATAGGATGCTATGCCAAGCTAGCCCCCATCCTAGACTAAATCCCCTACTCTACCGATTTGGGGCAACCAAACTTGAGATCACTACCACAATGATCAATCTGAAGGTCGATGATTGACCTTTATACATCTCAAGGTCTATTTGGGATTTGACCAAGAAAATGGACTCTTGGTCAAGCACCTCATGGCACGCATCATAGCCAACATCAGTATCATAGATCACAATCTCACCATGTATCAATAATCACAGAATCTATCATACATCCTCTAGCATCATTATCGCCTCACCAGTAGGTAAGTGGAATGACAAGGTCTCACTATTCCATTGATCACATAACATTGTCATCATCACCAAATGGGTCCAAACAACAGGCATATAGGTAACATACCACAAACTGATCTCTCCCAAGTGCTCCTATCACAACTCAGACAAATCTCCAAGTCTAGATAAAACTGTTAGTTGGTGCTCATGGGACATCAAAGGCAGGATAACCTCCTATACCCACGAAGCGCACGACATCAAAATTCACAAAAAAATTACATAAGTTTGGATTTTTTATCCCGCAAAATGATAAAATCATCGTTATTTATGATAGCGTTGCTATACCTCAAATTCCAAATAGCGACATTGGACGCATTCAAATTGCAATCACCATATGTGTCGCTAATCACACATGCATCGCTATTTGAACTTGGAAAACCCTAATTCTAAATTCCAAATCACAAGGTACTTCGCTATTTTCACCTACGTCGTGTTTTGAAATTTGAAACCCTAATTGTAAATCAAAAACTATCGCTAAACACATATGCGTCGCTAATTCTAAAAATAGTGTCACTCTATGGTGACGTCACCTAGATCTAAATTTCAAAATACAATAAATGCACTAAAAAGTTAAAATGCAAGTCAAGTTTTGAATTGCATACTAGTGGTCCTACACCTAGAGGCCTCTCGTACTCATGAACCTAGTAGGAAATGTGTCTTGGGAGCGCTCATTGTGCTATTTTTTCAGAGGATCAAAGCTCAAAATGCAAGGATTCTCTAAGGTGTGAATGAACAAATGAATTGAAAGTGACCCTTCCTCACCTATTTATGCCTGCAAATTAGGGTTTCTTGCCCTAATTTAACCATGAAGCTATGGTTTATCACCATTTTCACAAATCTTGCCAAATTGAAGCTTATTTGGCATGTTTTTTGTATCCCAAAGCCTTTTTGGACATCTAGGGTGGCATTTTAACCTTTTTCAAGAAATCAACCCAAAATTCAAAATTTTCACCCAATTTCTCAAGGGGTCAGGGAACTAGCTTATTCCTTCCGCTAGGGCAATAGGGGGGCATCTAAAAAACAAAACAAAAAATGATCTAAGCAGTAGTTTTTAATCCAAAGGGTGTCAATCTTTGAACCAACATAACAGGTACCTCGCTTCAAAGAGGGGAAAAATGTACACTTACAAATTTCCTAAATGATATCATGCACTCAAATCACGTATACTAACATCATTTCATCCTAAAACCTGTTGATGTTATAATGCAGTGGTAGTCATCTCTTCTTTAATAAAGACAAATAAATTAAATTATAGCCATCAGCTATTTAATTTATTATAGTGATTTAACTAAGAGGCCTAATTTTATTATTTAAATAATTAATAATCATTTATTCATGGGGCTGAATTTCTTGAAGAGGCACGAATTTCTTGAGGCATTTATATTTCTATTTGAGGGCGACTTCACTTGTGAAGAGGTGCGAACCCTAGAGAATTCGTGTATATATTCATGTTCACCTTCATTCATTTGATCATCAAGTTCATTCATAATAGTTTGCATTCTTGAGGAGAATAAGTTAGCGCCCAGCAAGAGGAAAAGTTTGCACTTAGCAGCAGACCTTCATCTGTAGTAGCAGATCGACTATAAGGAGAAACATTTTCATTTGCATATTTGCATCTAGGAGAGGTGTTATTCATTATATTACATAGAAATTTTGCTATGCTTGAGTTCTAAGCAGATTTTTTCTCTTATTCAAATCAATATATAAGAGATATATTGGCTGGGTTTTTTCTCCCTCGAGTTGGAGGGTTTTCCCAGGGTATCTTCTTGTGTTAATTATCTTATGTGCTATATTTTCTGGTTACTTTTAGTTTGAATTATCTGATCATGAAAAACTAACAAAACCCATCCTCTTTTTTTTTAATTGATTAAACCGGCCTAGCTATTTAATTAATTGCATCATTTGCATCTATTAACCTAATTAATCTAATCAGGTTAATTCATCCCCTTTCATGCTAACATTTCATCTTATTAAATTGAATAAATCTAATATTTAATTTAAGTCCCTAAGTCTTCTTGTTTAATTAAATAACTCTAAATTAATTTAATTAAATATCATTTCACTTTCCCCTTTTTCATCAAATCACTTTATTTAATGAATATCATCTAATTCCCCTTAATTGCATAATTAAACCTTTGTTTAATTATCAATTACCTAATTCATCTAATTCCCCCACTTGCAAGGAAATATTCCTTCCCCTTTTGCACATTAATTTTTTTTTTTAATTTGCTAAATATCTATTTTCCTCACCCATGAGGATATTCTAAGGAATATTCATTTTCTAACAAACTTACTTGACTTCTTGTGCAAGTTAACTTGTGACCTCTTATGCAATTTAAAAGTGTGTTTGTTTGGATTAATGTGAACCCTTGATTAAAATCCCATCTTTAATTCTCATCCATTGATGAGAATCCATGATCCATGCCTCCAAATTCTTCCATCCTTGACCATTGATTAGCTTTTTTTATCTCAACCCTCCATTTCTCATTTGCTCTCTTATAAATAGGTCACTATTTGGAGACAAAGGGATCCATCTTTTAACATCAAACTTATGCTATTAAAATCACTCACAATCACACTCATATTTATCACATATTTAGCATATTTTTAGTTTAATTTATTGCATATTAGCTTATCTTCCATTAATGGCTTCCATGATCACATAATGCATCCATTTAGCTTATTTGTTAATTAGGGTTTGAATATTTTAGTTTAAAATACATTTAGATTGGCTTTTCATTTGCACATCCAGATCATTTTAGCATAAAATCATGTTAAATTAGCTTGCATCATATTCATTTAGATTAAAATCGTGTTTTCATACACATCTTACAATCATTCCATCGGTTTTCTTCAATAAAAATGACTGGAACAAGCTCATTTATCCACAAGATTAAGAAAGGGTCATCATTCCACATCAACGCGACACCACTCCCCCAATAGGATAATTTTTAATGGATTAGAGTAGGAATTTTAAAGCTTTCGTAGTTTAGTATGCTTGTTTTTAATGGATGCTTGGTTTAATTTTCATTTGATTGATTCTATTGAGATTGACTTTAATGGCTTAATTTTTCTTTGATTCTTCATGGATCAAGCATAATTGGCCATACTAATCCATTGGTCACACATAGAAAGAGAGATACATTAAAAAAAATAGTATGGGGGATCACATTACGCACATGAAATCACACAAAGAAACATGCAAAAGGAAACAAAGCAAAAGACTATTAAGGCACATGTGATTCAACCTATAATAGGTCGTATGCATCCCAATCTTGTTCAATATATATGGAAGGCAGACAACTAGCCAAAGGAAAAACATAAAGTGTCAAACTATTACAAGGTTATCTAACCCCTTGCCCCCACTAAGTGCAGGACAAGGATGAGCCAAGATGATTGATTGGAATGGACTCCTTGTGATAAAGAAAATGATTTGCAATGAATGTTAAACATGTAATAGCGAGCATGTTAGGATCTTACAACTATTACATGGCAAGGAGAAAAGTGCATGCTTCAAGGGACTATCTCTACCATATCAAATTTCTCAAGGATCCTCCTTTAAGGCATGAAAATCATCAGTACTATGCCCAAGAACTCTATGATATTGACAATGAGACATGTTTTTGTTCTTATGTTTTGGATTTGTATTTTATCTTATGGGTGGTAATGTTAGAAGTCCTTTATTAATAAGTATGTGTAAGTGACTTTTAGTGAGAGACATGGGACAAGGGAACTTTATCTTCTTGAGTTTGTAAGGCCTTTGTTGTTTTCTTTTTGAATGAGGAGGAACTAAGATGATCCTGTTATCCTTGTGAGACATTACTTCATCATTATGAGGGAGAATATTTATATCCTTAGAAGATTTGGAGGGATAAGGATTTTGATATCCTAGTCCCTTACTATCTTCAATAGGAATTTTTTCTAAAATTTTGTGAATTTCATGCTCATTAGTTATGTCACATCCTTATTTTGTTAAAATCTTAAAGCCTTGGCCATAAGTCTCTTCTAGGTTGATGGGTGTGTTGGTCATTTTATTAACATAAGATGGATAGGTATGCACTTGATTAAAGGAGCTAGGTTCACTCATTGTTGGATGTTTAGGCTTATTTTGTGACTCCATTTTAGGATGTAAAAGAACAAACATCTCGAGTGGTCGGATGGTAGGGGGTGTTGGTTTTTCCATGGATGGGTAAAAGGATGAATTGTTCTCAAGATTGTTAAGGTAATCATTTATGAAATTTTTCATGATATCATCATCTTCTCTAATGATGTCAAATTCACGAGGAGATTTATTAGGAGTTTATTGAGCATGATTAGGTTCAATTTCACTAGGATCATTGCCAAAAACACAACTTGAAACATCAACTAAAGATGTTAAAAACTTCCATAAATTACCAATGCACATGTCCATTGTTTGAATGCAAGGGGATTTTCAGATTTTCATATTTATAACAAGGTAATTTTCTGATTATGCTACGTAAAAACTTGAAAATGATGTCTTGTAAATATAATTTGAAATCACACAATGCACTAAATTTATCAAATAAAGCTAAATATGATCAATTTCAAGTAACATTTTTTTTGCAAACTGAAATAGAAAATTGAAAACAACAAAATAGAATGTACAAATAGATGTTTTAATGCCCAAAAAATTAGGAAATGACTTTTATTAGGGACATGTTCCTAGGGAAAATGGATCCTAGGTTAGGGTTTTTAAAAATCTTTTTATAGATTTCTGAGTTGATTCTAGTGGTTTCCAAATTCTAATTTAAAACAATGAGTTATAGTTTGAATTTTCTGTGAAATTAAGGTTGAATGCAAATGCAAAATATGAAAAAATGATAAACTAGGAGACCTAATTTGATGTGCAATTTTGTTTCAATTTTCAAATTCAAGTGAATGATGATGCAATGTTATGTAAATGATTTTTAAAATGACTAATTTTTTTGTATTTTTCAAATTTCAAGAATACAAAGATGCAATCCTAAAGCCCCTCAATGAAATGAAATTTAAACAACCCTAAATTATATTCAATTCAATGAAATGCAATGAAAATGAATGCAAAATCTAGATCTAGGGTGAAAGTGGACTCCAAAATTAGAAAATTGCAATGATCAAAAGTCAAGTTCACCAAAATGAAAAGAAAGAAAATAGGTTCACCAATAGAAATGAATGGAAATATGGTTATAATGGATCTATCTTCCTCAATTAATTAGGAAATGAGATCCAAAAAATGAAAGGACTATCAACCTCGAGGTGAGTCAAATCAAAGTGTGAATCTATAAATTTCCTTTTTTGCAAGGATGAGGGTCCTGATTAAACAACACTTTGGGGAGAATGATTAAAAATATAAAACTTATCCAAAATGTAATCTACAACTTCGATCTCAAAGATTAAACTCAAAAATGATGGAACCAGAAATCAAATTATAGATCTAAGAGAGGAAAGATGATGTGTACCAGTCACCAAAAGTGCTTTGTTGAAGCTGACCTGGGACTCATTCGCCTAAGGGAAAATGGGTCCTGGTTTGGGGGTTTTTTGTAGTTTTTGGGAGCCTCTACAATAGATCTAAATCTATCAATTTTCCCAAATTTCAAGTTTCGAAAGCTAGAAATAAATTTTTTAATTGAGTTTCCATGAGATGACAACTTTCTTGATAATTTTTGCAACTTTGACAACCTCTTCAATTTTTCTCTTCAAGAGATCTTCAAGATATCTTCCACCTAAATCTACAAACACAAATCGAGAGGGAATTTTTTTTTTTGTTTATGGTGAATGGGGGTTTGCGTTGGTCAAACCCTATTTTGGTAATTAAACCTTGTAATGATACAAAATAGCATGAAAGGAATGATGAATGAACAAAGCAATGTCACAACTCACAAAACCCTTGAATGAACCTTGGAATGGAAATATGAAACTTGCATGAAATGGCTTCAATGGATGTGGATCTTGATCTTGAAACTTGATTTGAAAACAATGCCTTGAATGGTTGAATGGATCATGAACTCTACATCAACATATTAGCTCCAATAACATGCATGATGCAAGAAGAATTTGATATGCAAATTGGATCTTTGATTGCTACAATAATTCTTCAATGAATCTTCTCTTGAATGCCTTGATATGCTCTAATAATTCTCTTGATCTCATAAATTTTCTATAGGAATGCTTACTTCAAAGTTTATAGGTGAAACATAGTGAAATGATCTTATATTTATAGGTATGTAACATTAATTTCCCAAAATTAAAATAACACAAGTTGACATGTGAATATAGATTTGAATATGTTAAAATACCACCAAAAGAATAATTTAAATTTAGGTCCTAGGTCTAAGTGAGGACCCATTCACCCATGGGCGAATGTGTCCTAGGTCACTTACCAAGGTCACACATTGCTCAATGATAAGTTTTATGTTGAGGCATTAATGAATGACGGGTTTCTTTCCTCTTCGTAAAATGCAATTAGTTAGGCTTGGATTTGAATTAAAGGGTCCAATTAAGGCAAATTAACCTCAATTAATTAAGGGATCCCTAAATAAGTGTGAAAGTGTAAAGAGGTACACTCTAAAAAACTACATTAAGGCACAATTAAGTCCATTTTAATTAATAGGGCCCTAAACTCAATGTGAATATTTAAAATACATATTACAACACTAAATTAAGGCATAATTAAGTTCATTTTAATATTAATTCCTAAATTAGGTGTGAAAATGTAAAGGGATACGTTTTTCTACACTACAAGATCCTCCTTCCTCCATCCTCAAATAATACAATTCTTTTTCTCAAAAATAGCTTATTTACCAAAGATTTTCCCTGATAAATATCACCAAGCTTCTTCCAAATCTTAGTTGCAGTCTTCTTCTCATGGACATTTAGGAGCATAGAGTTAGCCAAAAACTTTCTGATCTATTAGATTCCAATCCTCTTGTGATATTTCTGCTAGTTTTGTACTAGATATTGTAGCCCATAGATATCTATTTATGAGCATATCCTCCATTTTAAGTTTCCACAACTCAAAATTACTTCCATTAAATTCCCCATATCTATCATTCTAGATGTGTTTTCCACCTTAAATCTACAACAAGAGTATAAATATCTCTCAATGAAACTCCCACTAAAACTAGATATGCACAAAAAACCCTTCAAACCCAACAAGGACTACAAATTTGGATAGGCTCTAATTCCAATTGAAAGGAAAATGAAATGCAAAAATAACCTCCCTAATGCAAATATTCAGGAGAGGATTATAAAAATTTGTTCCAAATCTTTTAAAATTTGCATATTCATTTAATATTGCACATACATTTAACTCATTTTCATATTTAAACAATAAATCATAAGACAAAATTTATGTGGGAAAACCCTTTGAGGAAAAAACCCACACATTAAAGCATAGATCAATTGTACTACAATAAAAATCTATTATAATACAACTTTTAGAGTCTATTCTCTTGCAAGTGTTACTACATTGTTATACAAGATTCTAGAGTGAATCCAAAAGCATAAAGACATCTCAAAAATTTACAAATCAATCTCATACAATGCACTAAGGCATTAACATATTTAGACCCTCATACATAGGCACCCAAGATTTTCATGTGCCATTCGCACAATATGCATGCAAACTAAAACCGACAACATGCATGAGTTTCTAATTACTCTAAAGTAAATGAACTCAACATACAAAAACATGCAACCACATGCAAGTCATGCAACTCCCAAAAATCAAGTAACCTCACATGCAAGGTATCCCATAGGTAAAAACAAGTCAACTACCAAATTTGAACTCATCTTTGTTTCCTAGTCACTCCTAGTGACAACTCAATCTCTATTTAGCAAAATTTATCTTCAAGCATCAGTCAACAAGTCAAACTAATTCCACATGGCATCATGGCACACCTCCTTGGGGAATTCACAATGTAAAATTCTAGAATGAGCACCTAGGTGACAAGTGTCATAGATTCATTATGTTTCTCCAAAAAAAGAATTTGCTCACAAGCGGGCCCCAACAAGTACTAACTTGAAAAATAGAATGTCATATGTCAACATGGCACACATTTTAGAGGTTTAAACATTTTCCTCTTCCCAAATGAGCACCCATGTGACAAATGATCCTTCACCAACCCAATTGACTACCCCGCTCCACAGCCAATAAAATAGCTTGAGCCTCCATAAGATTATTAGTATGGAGGCCCTTATACACAGAAAAGATAAACTGGACCTCGCCATAGCTATCCCTGCCAACACCCCCAATCCCAGCATGCCCCGGGTTTTTCCGAGAAGAGCCATCAGAATTGATTTTAAGGACACCATGAGGGGGAGGAGTCCATCTCCCCTCCCTATTCACCTTCGGGGTAGGATGTCTACATCTGTTACGCATGAGCTGACGTTGCGGAGGAGGAAGATGAAGACGATTACAACAATCAACGTCGTGAGGATCCACCAACACAGTCATATCACACTTAGCCGCAATGGTTTCCCCAAGAGAATGTAGAATTTTCCACCAGAGATGAGGGGCCCTCAATAGCGAATCCTGAAAGATCCGCCTATTCCTTTCCAACCACAAGTTCCAGATAATAAAGGAGGGCCCAAGAGCCCAAGCAGCCTGAAGAAAGGTGGTAGAAATAGGGGCCTTACCCCACCATTCCCCAAACTCCACCAAAGAGGAAGCATGCCAGCAAGCTGTATTCCACACCCCCCACCAGAAATGCCAAATCTCCCTAGCATAGGCACAATGAAAGAAGAGATGGAAGACACTCTCTTCACTACCATGACATAAAACACACATAGAGGGGCCATGAAAACCCTGCTTACATAAATTATCCCAAGTAAGACACCGGTTTTGAGCCACTAACCACATGAAAAAATTGCACTTGGGCCAAGATAGCTTGTGCCAAACTTGCTTCCACCAAGGGACCTTAGTGTCCCCAAACAACTGTCTACCTAATTTCTTATAACCAGTTGCCACAGAGTACTTTTCAGACAAATCTAAGCCATCCCAAGCCAAGACATTCGGGCCCCTTAGAGAATTACGGGCACGGGAAGCTAAAAGCTCAAACAGCTCCCGCCTATCCCCCTCAAACCCTCCAGGCGGCCACTCAGAAGGGTGCTTCCAGCGAAAACTAATAGCCAAGCCACCATGTTGCACCACCTTATAATGCTCCACAGTATCCCAGCCAGCCGCAATAAATACATCGCATAGGGACTGGAGGTGAGGAAAAGAAGAGAGAATAGAAGGGTGACCATCCCAAGAATCCGCCCAAAAAAGAGCCTGTGACCCTGAATGACAAATCCAAAAAAGCGCACCCTTAATCAGCTGCTCCCCCACTTTCAAAGTATGCCAGATCATAGAACCACTCCCTTCTAGAGCATAGCGAGGAATCTCAAAAGAGGTAACACCCCGAAGATATTTATGGTTGAGAATACGAGCCCATAACTGATGTTGATTGGTACACCATCACCAATACAGCTTGGCAATGAGAGCTTTCCCATTCAAAATGGCAGAGCGTAAACCAAGCCCACCCTCTTGCTTCGGTCTACACACAGAATCCCACTTAACAAGGCTCCACTTGGGGGACAACAAATTGCAGCTCCAAAGAAATTGGAGAGAAAGAGCATCAAATTCCTTAAGGAAATACATAGGAGTCGCTTGAACAAAGCACCTATAGGTGGGGAGGGCCTGGATAACAGACTTGAGAAGAGTCACCCTAGTAGCAGTAGACAACCATCGATGAGTCCAATGAGTAACCTTCCTCCGAAGCTTATCAAGCAACAACTGCCAAGAGGACCTAGGCTAACGGCCAACAGCAAGAGGAATGCCCAGGTAGACAAAGGGAAGAGACCCAATTTCAAAATGCAAAATAGTAGCAATTCATTGTTGGATGGCAAGAGGAGTATTAAAGAAGAATATGGATGACTTTTTCTCATTGACTTTCTGTCCCGAAGCCACAAGATAGTCTTCCAAAGCATTCTTGAAGGATTCAGCCTCCCTAATACGAGCCAATCCCATAAGAGAGGTGTCATCCACAAATTGAAGATGGGAAAGCTTTAGCAAGTCCATCCCCCACTTCCACCCATGAATCAAACCATGAGAGACCTGAGATTTAAGAAGCCAACCAAGCCCCTCAACCATAATAATAAACAAATAAGGTGAGAGCGGATCTCCCTGACAAAGGCCCCTAGTAGCCCCAAAAAGCTCTGAAGGTTCCCCATTCACAATAACTGAAAAGGAGGAAGAGGTCACACAACTCAAAACCCAGCTCACCCATTCAGGGGAAAAACCAAAGGCCAAAAGAATCTTCTGAAGAAAACTCCATTTAACTCTGTCATAAGCTTTTCCCTTGTTCATCCCAAACACCACCTCTTCAACTTCTAACAAATTCACAGGCCGAATAAGAGAAGCATTCAAACCATGGGAGATTAAAGAGGGAATGCAAGCCAGGACCCTATTCTCCACCGCCTTCGCAGGGAGTGAGTCCTCTTTGAACAGATTAGAGTAGAACTGGCGAGCCTCTCTAGACAAAGCTTGTCTTGAAGAAATTGAGAGACCCTCAGAATTAACAAGAGAAGGGATGAAACACTTATTTCGACGAGCTTGCACCGAATGATGGAAAAAGGAAGTATTCCTGTCACCCTCTTGAAGCCAATCAATTCTAGCCTTTTGTTTCTAGAAGATCTCTTCGTGAAGCTCTCATTCCTCCACCAGTTTTAGGGCCTAAGCCTCAACATGACCAAGGGCCTCCGAGAAACCCAAATCCCAGATCTGGCGGGTAATAACAGCAAGGTGATCCTGCGCCTCTCTTTTCCTGGCCCGAAAATTACCAAAACACAACCTATTCCAATGCTTTAGGTGATACTTGACATATTGTAGCTTCTTAACTAGGCAATACATGGCAGTACCATACGTAGGGGCACCATCCTGCCACCACTTAGCAATAGGGGCACCATCCTGCCACCACTTAGCAATAAGATCTCCCAAGGATGGGTCACGTAGCCACATAAGCTGGAATTTGAAAGGAGGATTCTTTGGACTTGGGAAGGCAGAAGTCGAAAGCTTTATTGGCCAATGATCAGAGCCACACCAGTCCAAAATCTCAAAAGAAATAACCAAGCTACCTCTAACCCAAGAGCAAGAGACAAGGAAACGATCAAGCCGCTAGGAGATCGCTTCAAGCCCACTCCGTCTATTATTCCAAGTGAAAGTTTCGTTAAAGGGTTTAACATCCACCAGAGTAAGAGAGTCCACATTAGCCCAAAACAGGTCTAAAGCAGGGCCAAGCCTAGGCAACCCTCCCCTTTTCTCCTCCAAGCTCAACACCGCATTGAAATCACCAGCTAAGATCTAGGGCAAAAAGGGTGCACAAGACCTAACATACCTGATATGGTCCCAAAGCTAGGTTTTACCCTGAATGTCAATCGAAGCATAAACATTACTGACTAAAATAGTCTCCCCAGATTCCAAAACAGAAGCCACCATAGAAATAGCAAACTGACTTGAGATCCACCAGCGAGGAATAACCTTACGAGGGTCCCAGAAAAGAGCCAGACCCCCAGAGGTTCCCCTAGACCCAATACACTAGCACTGGCCTGTAAACCAAATATGAGGGGCTTGTTGAAGCATGAGATCCACCCGAAGCTTAGTTTCCTAGACACATAAAATATCAGGAGAATGCACCATAATCAAATCTTGAATAGCCTTTTGACGGGGGGTGCTATTCAACCCCTTTGCATTCCATGAGAGAATAATCATAAGGAAGGTTGAGAGAAATGGGCCTCCAGGGTCTTAACAGACCCAAATTCCACCAATAAATCTCCAGTAAATTTAAGCTTGTTAGCATCCTTCTTACAACCAGCTTTCAAAGAATTATCAAAATGGCCCTTCTTGAGGCGTTGTTGGATCCCCAAAGCAAGAGATGCTCCCCTACCTTTACCTGAGGAAAACACTGCCTTAGCTAAATCTGCTAAAACAATATCATCCTGCCCATCCGCATAGGCCCCAAGAGGCTCAGAAATCCGTTGCTCTAAAACCGGAGAGATATGCTAAACAACAATTGCCTGCTCCAGCCCTGTATCCAACCCACCCATACCTGTGTCCCCAAAAGAAATCTCAATAGGGATCCCTTCCTCCAGAGACTGATTGTCCAGGGCCTCAAACTGATTAAAACCTTGGTCACTCTGCCTATCCTTATGGGCTCGCTTCTGACCCCTCCCTTTGTTTCTTTGCTTAACAGAAATAAAGCCATCCTTATCCGGCCCCCTCTCAGCCACAGGCGCCTTGCCTTTATCCCCTTTATCCATCGAAGGCCCAGAAGGAGGCGAAGAGGAAGCCCTAGCCGCTTTGGGTGCCCGAGGACACTGGCGCTGAAAGTGTCCATACTCGTGACAAAAGCGGCAATGAAAAAGGAAGGGACTCATAATCCAGAGATTGAATCCACAAGGCAGAGCCAATACAAATCTCTAAAGAATCTGGCAGAGAGTTATTTAAATCAATTTCAACGCAGATGCGAGCAAAAGAGAATACCTTTTTATCCAAAGTATTTTGGGTGATGGCAGCTGGCTTCCCCAACAAGGCAGCAATCCGATGCAAAATATCCTCTCTCCAAAACTCCAAAGGCAGCCATGGAAGACGAACCCAAACAGGAACTCGTGTAGGAAGATCCTCTATCGCATTAAACCCTACATGTTAGGGCTTAATGAACAAGCCCACATGATTGTAGAAATACGGTCCTCCCTCGAAAACGCGATTGCAATCCGAGATGCAAGAGAAATCAAACATAAAATATCCATTCCCAGCCACCAACAACTCAAAATCACCCTCAACCTGCCAGGTGCGACGGATCCAGGACTCCAACGCTAAGAGGGGTACACGAATGCCCAAAAACTTACAAATCAAAACGTGTTGACTCCAATAAGCAATGTCCTCCTGAACCGATTCAGGAGAAATAACCAGAACAAGACGATCATGGCACTGCAGCAGGCATCCATTCACTTTCTTGAGCTTAGAACTCTCTCCTACAAAAGACGAATCCGTCTTGTGTGCATGCATGGCTTTCGAAAACGGCTGAGACGACTTTGGCCCAGCAAGCACCATGCTATTGGTAACCACAGCCATACCCCACCCCCGGCACTAACCCCAACACCCATGCCCACACCGCTTCCACCACCCACCCCAATGCCCACACTCCACACCCCGCACCCCACACCCCCTCCTTCCCACCGCAGCAGCTCCCCTCCACGCGAAGCACAAGAAACATAGGCCCCGACCTGTTATTGGCCGTGGGCAACCAAGGGTTGGTCGCAGTCAGGGACTCACGCCAGCAGCTTCCATTCGCCAGCAGTCTCCCAAATCTCTTAAATTTTTTAGTAATCTTTTCTATACACAATTGATTAATCAAAATAATAATAATTTATATAATAAATAAAATAATATAATATTTTTTTAATAAAATTAAAATTTGTTTTGTGTTATAAAATCTAAACAGTAAACAAATAGAAAAATGAAAAACTAAAGTTGTATAGGAAGTGTTGTTTTTGGAATGAATTGGAGAGGAGGGTAAAGAAGTAGAGAGGGAAGGATAGAGAAAGAGAGAGAGGGAAAATAAGTAGAGAGGGAAGGAGAGAGAGAGAGGGGGGGAAGAAGTAGAGAGGGAAGGATAGAGAAAGAGAGAGAGAGAGGAGGGTAAAGGGATAGAGGGAGGTAGAGAGGGATAAGTGAGATAGAGATTGGGAGAGAGAGAGGTGGGATAGAAAGAAGTAGAGAAGGAAAGAGAGAGCCAAAGAGAGTGAGAGAGAGAGGGAGGGAGGGAGAGGTAGAGAGGGATAGGGGAGATATAGAGAATTAGAGGGGGAAGGAGAGAGAGGTAGAGAGGAATAAGTGAGAGAGGGAGAGAAGTAGAGAGGGAAGGAGAGAGTGAGAGAGAAATAGGTGGGATGGAGGGAGGGACAGGTAGAGAGGGATATGTGATATAGAGAGAAATAGAGAGGGAAGGAGAGAGCAAGAGGGAGAGAGAAGGGGGGGGAGGGAGGGAGAGGTAGAGAGGGATAGGTGAGATAGAGAAAGAGAGAGGAGGGTAAAGAAGTAGAGAGGGAAGGATAGAGAAAGAGAGAGAGAGGAGGGTAAAGGGACAGAAGGAGGTAGAGAGGGATAAGTGAGATAGAGATAGGGAGGGAGAGAGAGGTGGGATAGAAAGAAGTAGAGAAGGAAAGAGAGAGCTAGAGAGAGTGTCAGAGTGTGAGGGAGGGAGAGGTAGAGAGGGATAGGGGAGTTATAGAGAATTAGAGGGGGAAGGAGAGAGAGGTGGAGAGGAACAAGTGAGAGAGGGAGAGAAGTAGAGATGGAAGGAGAGAGAGAGAGAAATAGGTGGGATGGAGGGAGGGATAGGTAGAGAGGGATATGTGATATACAAAGAAATAGAGAGGGAAGGAGAGAGCAGGAGGGAGAGAGAAGGGGGGAGGGAGGGAGGGAGAGTTAGAGAGGGATAGGTGAGATAGATCACTGCTTTCTTCATGTCGTCCATTACTTTTTACAACCATAAATAATGTGGGCTCAGCCTATCAGTGTAAGTATTGCACCTTATTGGGGTGCAAGTGCTAGTATAAGAAGCTTCTAAATGAAATAAGAATACAATTTGTCTTGTGTTTCTAGTATATGATGATTAGATAATATTATTTAATTTAAGTAAATTTGAAAAATTATTAAATTTAAATAATTATTTTCAAAAACCATAAGTATAATATAATATTTATAATAATTATAATAGAATTTTTATTGTATTTCTACTATATGATGTTTAGGGGTTGGGGCCCTAGCTCGGTTGGCTAAATCTTTCCTATTGCAAGAGGTTGGTCACAAGGTCTAGTCTCCCCCACCCCCGTGGTACCGGAGGGCGTGTCGCGCCAGTGCCATCGGTCACATTAAAAGTTTTACTAGGCACACTGCAGTTTATAGGGGGTCGTGCTACCTGATTCCTGCAGTCTAAAATAAAAAAACTATATGATGTTTAGATAATATTATAATATTATCTAATTGAATTAAATTTTAAAAAATCATAAAATTTATATAAAAGTGTTTTTCAATAATAATAAGTATAATATAATATAATTTTCCATAGTGTCACTTTTAATAAAATAACTAAATATTCATAATATAAGAAGAAAAAAATAGTGTAAAAGTATAATTGAAAAATAATACAAATGTAATATAAACTAGCATACATATATTAAATATTAATATATATAAAATAGGTTGAGAGTTATCCTTGATATATAAAATACACCGATAGTTATCCTTGTCGAGGTGCCTATTTTCATCATTTTTTCTATAATCGAAACTCTAATCCTAACCCTAATTGAATGCTATTTTAAATTGTAACCATTTTTTTTGCTTTCAGATTACCACTTCATATTTATCTTCCCAAAAATAATATTAAAATATATTTAAAATAATATTTAAGTTTTATTGAAAATATTTAAAAAATTAAAAAAGCAGAATCTGAACAAAACTCATAGCTTTCATAAAAAAGAAAACTATTTTTTAAATTCATTTTAGGAATTTAACAATAATGATTGTGGTTTTTTTTTAAAAGATAAGAATAAATATTTAAGAGTACATATGGATTTGCATTTCATTTGAATGTCAATTTCTAGTTGAAGAGTTTTTCCTTACACATTGTTTTTTGGTGGATGTCATGTAATACGCATCTCGGTGTAAATAAGTTAAACAATATAATAATAATAATAAAAACTTCTTGAAAAGATATATCTGAGCCATTATTTATATTATTGCAAAAACACAACAATAAAATTGTAAAATGGATTCATGCAAATTGATATATCTCGACGTTTTTTTTATAGATTATGTAATAAGATAGATAAGCTAGATCATAATTTTAAAAGGATTTTATGAGTTGTATGTTTTATATATCATTTTTTTGTTGGTGAGTATTAAACTATGCTAAAATTATAGTTTGGTATGGCAAGGAAAGCAAATGTAATAGTGTCCAAAATACATTAAGGTGTTGTTTCAGACTTGATATAAGTGGTTACGCATCTATCTTTGATTAAAATGGCTGCTACAAAATGGTGACAACCAGCTGTATGTGCTTATGGCTAGATTTTATAAGCATCAAGAATTGTTTAAATATTTTGCCCAAACTTTAGTAGTGTAAAAGGTTTATCTTGGGTTAGTAGCAACTTGAAATTAATTTAAGCATGAAATGTTGAGCTCGATTTGGTTTATAATTTTCTTTTTTTCAAAATAAAAGATGCATTTTTAGAACAATGTATGTCAGATTCATTTTAATGATCTAAAAGGAGTTCCTTTTAATTTTTTTATGATTTGGCAATGTAAAAGAATGACAAATCAACTATTTTTTCCTTTAGAAAAACAAAACGATTTTTTTTGGTTATTGTTGATTATAAGCGACAATTTACTAATATTTGTCAGAAAATTTTCTAATTATTTTATGTTGTTTAGCATGACTCTTCACATAGCCAAGAAGTCCATGTTTCCTTTCTAATTTAAGGCATTGATTTTTGTCAATCTTTTGATATGTCTTTTCTTCGAACATTTTTTGGAAGATTTTTAGATTGAATGTTTCTTGGCCATTTCAAAGCTTATGTGAACTTATGTGAGTTTGAGAAGGAACATATGCAAGTAAAGTGTAAACACCATGGCATTTTAAAGAAAATTTATAACTTAAACAAAAATGTCACTTACCCAAAAATTTAAAATGACTTGATTTCGAAAAGAAATCTAGAAATCCACTATCTCAAGATCAAAGATATTTCTCTTATTATTCTTTACTCCAAAATGGTTTCTCAATTTTTAGAACATAAGTATAATTTAAATAATAATTTATTGATTATTTTGTATTAAATAAATTATAAATAAAATGAAATGATAATATAATATATTTATTAAAAAAAAAGCAAATGATAATTATGTAACAAAAATAAAATTAAATAATAATATGTATAATCTAATATAAAATTTAACAAATCAATATTTAATTCAATAATTAAATTTTTAATATTAATTATGTAATAACAATCAAAAGTATAATATAATATAAATTTTACTATTTTAACTTTTAATTAAATAATTAAATTCATCTAATTTGCAAAATAATGAAATCTATATAATAATTATAATTATAATATAATATACTAAACAATGTATACAATAATTATTTTGAATAATAAACAATGAATAATATAATATTATATAAATATAGTATAATATTAATATAAGAAGCTTCTAAATGAAATAAGAATACAATTTCTCTTGTGTTTCTACTATATGATGATTAGATAATATTATTTAATTTAAGTAAATTTGAAATATTATTAAATTTAAATAATAATTATTTTCAAAAATCATAAGTATAATTAAATATATATGATAATTATAATAGAATTTTTATTGTATTTCTACTATATGATGTTTAGATAATATTATAATATTATGTAATTGAATTTAATTTTAAAAAACATAAAATTTATATAAAAGTGATTTTCAATAATAATAAGTATAATATAATATAATTTTCCATATTGTCACTTTTAATAAAATAATTAATTCATAATATAAGAAGAAGAAAAATATTGTGTAAAAAATATAATTGAAAAATAATACAAATGTAATATAAACTAGCATACATATATTAAATATTAATATATATAATCATAAAAAGAAAACTATTTTTTAAATTCATTTTAGGAATTTAACAATAATGACTATTTTTTTTTTTTTTCAAAAGATAAGAAGAAAGATTTAAGAGTGGATATGGATTTGCATGTTATTTATGCCTCTCGGCGTAAATAAGTTAAACAATATAATAATAATAAAACTTCTTGAAAAGATATATCTGAGCCATTATTTATATTATTGCAAACACACAACAATAAAATTGTAAAATGGATTCATACAAATTGATATATCTCAACATTTTTTATATAGATTATGTAATAAGATAGATAAGCTAGTTTGCAATTCAATCGTCCAAATCCATCTATCAAGATTTAATTTTCAAGAAATTGAATAAATAGCTATAAATACCTAGTTATTGCATCATTTCAAACCTAACAAGGAATTATTGAGGAAATTATTGTCAAGACCATTCAAGATTAAGTCAAGAGTGACATTTTAGAGCGTTATTTTAGTAATTCAAGATCCAAACATCATGTCAAAGTGCATGTGAGTTCAGGTTTTCATGTTTATGTTTGTGAAGGCTAACCCTTTGGAGGTCTCCAAGAAATTCAAGCATTCAAGCAAATTAAACAACTGAGATCCAAGACCTTGAGGTGATGTGCATGACTTTAGTCCTTCAAGGAAGCCATTGAAGGGTGGTGAGTTGCAACACTTTGTTGATTCATCATTTTTTCCTATCATTTATCCATTTATCATTGGCATTGCCATTGTGGAAGTGGAAACACTAACACGTGGTTTGACTAAGGCAATCCCCTAAATGGCATGACCCTTCCTCTCTCTTTGAATATGTAGGTTTTAGGTTTGAAAGAGATTGAAGGAAGTTTGAAGACCCATTTTTTATAATTGTAATTACAATCTTACATCTTGTCAACTAATGGAAACTCACTTACAAAACTATTCGATAGTGATCCAACAAATTTAAAGGTAGGAATCTGAAGCTCATAAATGATATTAGAGGACTACGAAAATAGATCTGGAAAAGCTCTACAAGGACACTCATGCCCTGGGCATCTGTGTCCCCCAAAATTTGCTTCAAATTTGCAGGGTAAGTGCACATAACTCTACCTTACTCAGATCTGTTGTCCAAATTTCTATTACAATTTTCCAATTATCAAAATCTTACATTTTCAGTTTAAGGCACATTATTTCATAGGGTTATTTGGGGTTATTCAATTCCAATCAATTTCCAATACTCAAAAGGATAAGATCCAGGTCTGATTGACTCACCTTTATGATTGAAAGTCAATCTAATTGGCTTGTTGATTTGCATCCTAATGAAATTATAGAAAAAGGTGGAATTGAACCTAGGTTTTGGACATTAAACTTAAGGGTTCCATTTTCCTACATTTCATTTTGGTGAACTTAACATTTTAACATCATAAACCTTCTAGAATTTACAATAATTTGACCTAGATCTAGGTTTTGCATTGCATTTCTCATTTAGGGTTTTATTTTTTGCATCATAAATAGTCATAAAATAATAAAAAAATTACATTTATATTGCATCGTAAGTTGTAATAGGGTTTTTTTCAGTCATCTTAGAGCAAATTTACATTCATTAGGTCATTAAAGCCTGGAATTTTTCATTACATTCAAAATTGCATCTTTCGTTTAGGTCAAAAAGTGAAAATTTGCATAGCTTTCTTTTCAATATTGCATCAAATCATCATTCTCATAATTTTGCATCTTGAAATTAGTCAATTATTTCATCTTAGATTTTAAAATTACATTCAAAATTACCATTTAGTGTTCAAACATTTTTAACATTGTTGTACATTTCCATTTCCAAGTTCACAATCATAAATTCAACAAAATTTGTAAAAATATTCACTGTCAAACCTATTTACATACAAATCTAGGAACCTTAAATGATAATAAAGATAGTCAAACTTTGAATTTTCTGAAACTCTATCCAAGACATAGGCACCCTGGGTGCTTTTGTCTTGTTTTGGCTCAAATTTGGCCTAGATTTATGGTTTTGTCCTCTCTCTTTGTCTCTATTGTTTGATTTTTGATTTGTGTTTTTCAATTATAAAAAGTAGTGTTACATTTAAAAAGAAAGTGTTACTTTTCTTATCTCATTGCAATTTTGTGAAAATTTATTGTATTTCAATATTGGCAATTATCAGATATGTAGGACAATTGTTTACATTTTCTGAAACATTGCATAATTTGGGTAAACTAGTTTTCATTTTGGAAAAATATCAAAACCCTGGGCTGTTACAATACATTGAAAACTTAAAATATTTCAAAACAACAACATAATTAATTCCAAATCTAGGTTTCAACACTATTAAACAGTCACCTTCTATCACTAGTGCCTCTAAAACTAAAAATTTAGATAGATCCCTAGTTGGACATAGGCACCTTGGGCACCTCTATCCTACTAAATCTACCTCATATTTCAAGTGCATATTTATACCTGTTATCAGTTTGAAAATCTAAAGTATGATTTCTAGATCTATGTCAGTAACATGTCTGTAAGTCTATTTTCAATCCTAATTTGTCTTAACACACATAAACATAGATTCAAAATTGGAAATTAATCTTGAAGAAAGTATAGTAATCTGATCAGCTGAAGTCCCTGAGCCCTAAACAATTGTGATGAATTTGATATGTTATATGATGCCCTTGGTGAATTCATCTCACCTAGATCATCCACTAAATTTCCTAACATTTCAAAAAATTCAATCATTGATACTCATGCCAATCATGTTAGTCATTCTCCTAATATCTCTCCTAATTGTGAGACTATCTTGACACAAGAAAATGAAATCATTGACACATTTCTTGATATCACTTTGCCTAATCTTCATTCACCTCCCAACATCTTCCTTACTTGTGAGAAAACTTTGGTGCAAGAGGATTCCATGGTGGACAATCATGACAATTGTAGTTCTTCTCCTGATACCTCACCTACTTGTAAGGAAGGTATCTTGGTGTTAGAAGATCCAATAATTGAGTGTCATGAGAATCTTTTTTGTTTCTCTCCCATTACCTCTCCTCCTTGGGAGGATATTGTGTAACAAGAGGATGAAATCATTGATACATTCATTTCAAACTATAGTAAGATGAATGGCATAGATGAAGATGCTAAGTTGACATTAGATGCCCCCTCAATAAAAGGTCATCAACAAGTAGATAACTTAGTCGACGTTATGAATGCATAAGGAACAATTGGATCACCTCTCATTATAGGAGGTCTCCTAAATCCCCTAGCCATATCTTAAACTTTATAAAACAACTCACTAGTAAGCATGTGTCACAACAACCAAGTTATCATGCAATCACTCACACATAACATTCCTTAGCGTAGTGGTAAATAGTATGATCTTGTCGAGCAACTTCATAGTACTCCAACAAAATTCTCCCTTTGGGACTTGATTCAAACATCACCTACATACCATAGTATTCTCCAAGAGGCTTTGCAAAATACTATTGTCCCACCTTTTGTTACACCTCGAATGATGTAGCTACCTTGTTTGATTGTATGCAAGTGACAAAGTCAGATATTAAATTCCCTCAACATGAATTACCATCACTAGAGATCCAAAATAAACATGAATCCCTAATGATAAATTTTATCAAGAATGAAACTAGAGTTAGGCATACTCTCATAGACAATTAAGCGGGTCTTAATGTTGGTAGCATTGAACTCTTAGATAATATCGGTGTAGACAAGCATCTTATAGAACCCAATGATGTTAATATTTGTGGATTTGAAAATGTTAATAAGCAATCATTAAGAATGATCACATTTTCCATTGAGGTTGGACTTGTGGTTTTTCCTATCCCTATCCATATCATGCTAGGACCTCTTTCATACAACCTTCTCCTAGGTAGACCATGGATTCATGCCATGAAGGGATTCTTGTATACTCTTCACTATGAGATGAAGTATGAATATAATAAAAAGATATACACAGTTAAAGTAGATGGAAAAGTTATAATTCACAAGTTCAACATGATCATACCACTTATGACTCTCTTAATACTTTGATTACAACTTCAAAGGTAGAACCTATACAAGAACTTTATGGTAATCCCAATTGTCTTTCACCTACAACCAAAATATTAGATGATGATTGGGGGTCATTATATTTTACACCTTGTTTCAAAGGGGAGTCCAAAATCTCACCTTCAATGTCCACAAAGTCAAATACGAATGATTCATCTTCAAACACTTTTTTTGGGAATGATTGGGGTTCATTAGATTTTACACCTTCCTTTATGGGAGAGTAAAAAATCTCATAATATATACCAAAATAGTCTTGTGTTTCACTTTCTCAACTTGGTTGCACATCAACAACATCACCCCATGGTGGCCCCATGGTGGTGATGGGGGCTCCTCAACTCCTGTCCATCATGAGAGGAAGATGCATAACTTTTAAAAAATTAAAAAGTATTTGCGCACTTAGGAAGAAGCCAATCTTTCTTAAAATCATGTAGATACAATTTCTTCATCTGAGTTGAAAGCATGTTATGGTCTTGGATACAAAATTCTTTCTAAACATGGATGTAATGAAAACATGAAATAAAATGATAGGGATCAAGAGAAGTCTACATCATACTTTTCCAAGTAGGGTCTAGGTTTCCAACCTTCATCTCCATCTTCATCTAATTCTTTATCATCTATTGTATGTATGACTTCTTGCGATAAGAAAGCAATATTTTCTTCACAAGAGAAAGAAATGTCCCCTATTATTGATCAAGAGAATTATTGATGGTGTTTTCTGCACAGCAACAACTCAGACAGAATGTGATATCCTATCTCTCTTGAAAGGTAAATCTCTATGGGAAAAGAGATAACCCCAAGGTCTCTAATGTCAGGTCTTGACAATGCAACAAAACAACTCAGTGATAAATGTGAAAATGCTAGTAATCACAAAGGGACCTTACTACAAGCAAATACTGGGCTTTTGAATTTATCAGATCTAAACAATGAATTGATACTTGGAATCCTCAATTGAACCCAGACAATAAAATAAATAGCAAAAGATAAGAGTTTAATAGATAATTCTGAGACTACTTCTAATCCTAAGATTAACGATGCCAAAAGAGAAAATGTTCAAATGGACTGATCTCTCATAAACTACTTTCTGTTTAATCCAAATAAATCTACAATTTTCACATAAATAGTGCAATCTTCTAAGGTATTTAAAGATTTTCAAATTGTAAACATTCATTCAAAATAATCCTACTGTAATTAGAGATGAACAAACATTTATAACTGAACTAAGCACAATTTTAAGTCCAAGCTAACTTTGTAAAGCAACTAACGGTCAGTTAACTGCAAAAAGTATGGACTAGAGATCGCTGCAAACATTCCAAACATGAAACCCTAATCGTCACCAGACTATTTAACTATTAACTTAAGAAATTTTATAGATAGAACAACAAGAACCATGCTAGATAAAACTCCACACAAGAAATATACCAAATCACAATATCCTTTCTTATATTAGGTCATCCAAAATGGCAACAATTTCAACCTTTTGTTACAATACTTGCTTGAACATAAACCCTAATTCTCTCAAATATTGAAATCTCTATTCTATCTCTCTATGCCTATCATGCATTACTTGTATGTCCCAAATGAGGCAACATTCCCATTTATAGAGAATCCCTAAGATAGGTCGGCTCAAAATAAGAGTTTACAATAAAAACATGCCACACAAGAGGTCGGCCTCAAAAGATATTCGAATACAATATGAAATGTGCAATTTGCACCAATTTCATCCAAGTCGGCCTAAATATAAAAAAGGATCAGCCCAATGCATGTGGATAATGGGAAGCACAAATTTTGATGTAACCCTATATAGCTACTTCCCATCCTTGTCCTTAGCTCAATCTTCTTCACCATGCACGGCTAGCAACACCCTGTCCAACTCAACAATAAGTGGTACAGGAAAAACCCTAACTCTTGTTTCAAGAGACTTAATGTCATCCCTTTCTACCTTACTGTACCATCCTAGTCAGCCCTATTAGTTAAATATCTATCAATAACTGCAATGTAGGTTGCAACATCATCTAGTTGATGTTCAGTGACTAGACCTTCACTGATTGGAGAATAAACATCTCTCCACCATTTCCTAAGTTGCTCCAGATTGAGATGCTTCGAAGCAAACTTCTTCCTTCCTGTCATAATTTCAAAGAAGGAGATACACTTCTCATGAATACCAATCAAAGTGTCCCCAATCAGCTTCCCTTGCTTGTTAATATTCTTTAAGGCCCTTTGCCTCATCTGCAAGATCTCAAGCCATTCCCAAGGCTCAAAAACCCTTGGAAAAGGAAGAATTCCACTCTTTACCAATTTATCCTTAGTGAACTCCATGATTGTTCTTGTTTTTTGCAGTAGGAGATCAGTATCTTCTCTATCTTGAGCTAGCATAGTCTTCAACCAATCCACCGACCTCATGGCATCTCCTCCAGTCAACAAGATATCCTTGATGGCAGTATCTCCTTTGGTTTGAACCCCTTGCAACCAAGCAACTATGGCAAGTGTGGTGCCTTTCATCTTCTCAAGCTCAGAGACGGTTTCCTAAGGCAAGAAACCCATAGCAGAGGAGGAAGAGCTAATGGACTGCAAGGGTTTCATCAACTCCTGCAAGTGCTTCTTCAGTTTCTCATTCTCTCTCTCCAACTCATGCCTAGTTTGCACCTCCTTCTTCAATCTTCCCATAATTATAGCACTGGATCCTTCATACTCCTCAATATCCTACTCCACAGAAGCATGCCCTAAGTCAATAGTATGCACATGATAATCCTTGGCAGTCACATTATCTCTATCCTTATCTAGAGTAGGGGTAGCAATGTGAGCCACTTTGTTGCCTGAACCATCTCTCTCAATCTGGGACACGACCCTAGCCTTCTTCTTAGTCTTTCCTTTACTAATATTGGCCATTAGGTCTTCCCAATTAGGAGGAGTGTCCTCCACTATTACCTATTTACTCTTTAATTCCTTATTCGGCCAACTTGGAATAGTAGACTCAGTTGACACTGTATCCTGCTTATCCTACTCTTGCTGGTCATTAGGGGCATCCTTCTCAACACTTGGCACACTAGGGATATCCCTAATTGGATCTTCTTTGTTCAACAATTGTTCCTCTACAACAACCTGCGCTGGTGAAGGGATCTTAGCTAGTATCTCCTCCTATTGAGGAGATTTTCTCAATTGCTCTTCCATAGGTGAATCTGCATAGGTTACCAAAGGGGATTGGATCACCTTGTCAATTTTTTCCTCTGCACTATAGAGGTCCCCTTCCTGAAATTCCTCCTCACCCAAGTCCTTAGGATCTTCATCCTTCCTTGGTTCTTCTTGCACACTACCAGTATCCTGAGGAAGGGAAGTGCTTTCCTGTTCAGCAATGGGAGCAGTCATTGGCACATCCTCCTTCATTGCAGCATCCTTTGGGGAAGGAGTCCTTGACCTCCTCATATATACCTGTGTTCTTTCCCCTGAACTCTATACCTCTACCACAGGTGGCTCAACTTCCTTGTCAGTTTCAAGAGCTTCCTCCTATTTCTATGATAGCCTCATAAGCTTTCTTCTCTTTGTCAATGGAGGAGTAACATCTACCTCTTCCTTCTCTTCTTTATCCTTTTCAGCTTCTCTCCTCAAGACATGCCTCCTCTTCTTGGCAATAGGTTTCCTCTATTTACCTACCTCTGCCACCTTCTCAGTTTGAACATCTCTAACCTAAATCTTGAAGGGGGAATCCACCCTTGCCTTACCCTTAGGATCATATTCGCGTGATTCCTCGGAAGCAGAATGAGACTCCAAGTCTCCCATCATATCAAAAGTGCATTAGACACCTTTACTTTCTAACTCCAGATTTTTGTGCTTCAACCACATTTTGGTGTACTTGATCACAGGAGTCATGATTTGGTATAATTCTATTTTCTCCTCTTCCATCCAGTCAATCTCTCCAATTGGTTTATCTTTCACCACCTCGAAGATATGACCCTGAATTAAATTTCCATCTTCTTCCACCTAGTTAGGGATGGCCTTCACATTATATAACCTTACCAATTCCACTGTAAACCTGGAGAATTTCCTCTTCCTGATCTCAAATTCATCACCAAGGTTAGCCCAATAATCTTCAATATTGGCCTTATGGCTATACTCCCTACTGGCCTTCTTTTGTGCCTCACTAGTGATGCCAAACCTTGCTCTCTTGGAATGGAAAGAGAAACCAAAAGTACTCATCTCCTCCTCAGAAGCATGAGCATACTGGATAGAAGGGAAAACCTCATTCATTCCTATCTTCAAGGGAAAATCATTCCCAAATCCTGTTTTATGCTTGTCTCCCTTTACAATTATGTCAAAGTCACAAATCTGCCTAGTGACCTCCAACAATAGAATATGATTAGTGAGGTACCTCAGGAATCTATAGGGAGCCCTTTGACAACCATCAATCCTAATGTAAGAGAAAGTAGGGAACTAGATAAACCATGCCCCATACCTCCTTATCAATTCTTTAGCCTTGTCAGAAATCCTCACATGCTCTGCACCTTGTAGCAACCTAGTAATATACATTGTGAAAGCATCATTTTCCCTTCTATAGCTTCCTCTTGTTAGGTGTAGTTGTGGATATACCTCATATATTACATCATGTCCAAATGTACCTCTAGTGCTCAACCCCTTATATGGGTGAAATCTTGCCAATGCATACACTAGGTAGGAGGTCATGGTGAAAGTCTTGGTTTGTAAGACATTACACATCTTCTCATGGATGACTGCACTTATGGCACCTACCCAGTGATAATCTATATCCTGCTCCATCCGAGCAATAACATTGAACATCCAACTCTCAAACATCCCTGCACTCTTCAACCCTACTAGTCTGCTGAGAAGAGTGATGACATTGTAGTACTCCCTTTTGAACTTGAGCCTGAATAGCTGCTTTGGCAATTTGGAGAAATGAGACTTGGGCTTCTCCAACCAAGAATTGATTACCTGTTGGGACTTGACCACATTTTCTTCATAGTACTTTCTAGCACCATCCATATCAAAGGCTACCACATGTGACCTGTCAGGCATATCAAAAGTCTTAGCAATGGATACAGGATCGAAGCTTGCCACAATCCTTCCCTGGGGACCAATTATCCTTTGTGTCCCTTTTTCATAATTCCTGGCACACTCAAGCACCAACTCATAGCACTACACCATGGAGAGAAAACCTACTACATGTGCCAATCTGGATTCCACAATTCTCCTAGCCAACAAAGGAAGGCTTCGTGCTGCCATTTCAGCTTTGAATTCTTCATAATCCCACATACCCACATTGGTATCGGTGATTCCTGACCAAATAGAAGTCAACTTGCTCTTAGGAATCTTACTCCTTATATCCAATTTCACCTTTTCTGCATCAAAGATAGCATAAATTTCTGCACTTGGATCTGTTGCCTTTCCCTTGCCACGACCAACAACATCTTGTCCTGATCCTACCTGTAAACAAGTAAATATAACCAAAGTGAGATCCAAGAGAAACAACAAATGCAAGAAACCCATATCTCAAAGTTCGGGTTTTAGCCCCCCTCGTGGAATCCAAACTGGAGAGGAATTTCGAGGAAATCCGGACCAGGCGAAATCTAGCGAGACAAACATATAAACCCCTTAACATCACTCAATTAATTAGTATAATAAAGGAATAACCTTAGAACTACTTAGCATAAGTTCATTTGATCACTTTAATATATTACCAATAAGAAAATCCCTCATATAATCATCATATTCTTCATTTCCACAATATCTCAAAAGAATCCGCCAGAGACGAAAATCCCCAAAAATAGCAATAGTTCCAATCGATCTGGGAAAACAAAGAAGGCACGGAACATTCGGGAAAATTTGACAGAAGCGGATTTTAGCGGGAATAAGATAAATTACCATCAAAGCATGAATTCAGCGGAATGACCCAACCACAAACATCGGGAAAATCTAAAGGAAGCGAATTTTCGCAAGGCAAACAAAAGTCTGGCTTAAGTGGCAAAAGAGAAGGAACGGGAAAAGCCGGGGAAATCTAGAGGTAGCAAAATTTCATGAAGTCACCGAAAACCCAAACTTACCCACGTTTCACTCGTCTTTACCAAAACGGATCAAATGAGCATGAACGTAGGACTTGCACCTCGACAACAACTTGACCTAGACCTCCAACGGATCAATCATGAATTTAAAACTCACCTCTCAACAATTTGAGAGGGATTGGCTATGCCCTAGGTTGAGAAACCCTAAAAACCCCCACCATGGGAGCACGAAAAAACCAAGCATGACTTGCTTACAAACAAAGATAGGGAGTTTGGGATAAATGTAAACAAGCCCCGAGAACATCAACAAAAGACCAGCCCAAAACAAATATTCAATGATCAACCGGGTGGACTGGCAAAACATTGGAAACCCCAAATGCCTGGACATGGCGCGTACACACAAGAAAATAACGAAGCAATGAATGACACGAAAGCATATAAAGTAAAGTAATTGGAGACCAACAGAGGAAGGGAGCATATCTACATACCATGAGAGCAAAAGAGCTGGAACCGGTGATGCCAACAAGCAACCCACAAACACGAGCAAGATACGAGCAATGCTCACGAAATTCAAATGCAACACTCGAAATAGCTCCAAAATGCACGATCTATCAACACACCCCAAGCTCCAACACTCCAAACTCAAATGACAAGCAAATAAACAAACTCAAATGGCCAATTACTTCCCAAAATTCAATATATCATTGCCCCAAAAGTCGCATAATCGCCATCAATGCCCTTGACAAGATAACCAAGACCAAAATCCAGAAATTTGACAGAGCAACAGACTTCGGAGAAATCTAGACACGACGGATTTCTATGGATTTGGTCGAAAGGGCAACCACCTCTGGGCTCCGAAAGAAAACTGGGAAAATCCGGAGGAAATAGATTTTCCCAAAAACGGTGGAAAGTCCGAAATGCACTTAGATTCTAAGATTTTCAATAAAATTCACAAATGGGCCACTCCAACTGGAAAGATGAACATCAAAGCACATGCCCAAGCAAGCAAAATTCCAAAATAGAAAGGCCAAGACACCCAAAAACGAAGAAACGAGGGTCCCTACTTTTAGTGGGGCGTGTGTGCAAAAACTGCACAACAAGAATATCTTGTCAAGGCTTCTCAAATCTCGTCTGATTACTCTTCCTCCAAGAACATGAAATAAATTCTATAACAAAATCTCATTTGTGCATATCATCGAGTGCATGGTCCTTCTACCAATGAATGCCAAGCCTTGAGTAATAAAATACAACTTAAGGATTGTGGTACTCTTCCTTATGTTGATGCACCTAATTCCTCTAATTAATAATTATCTTCATCCTATCATGTTGCTCATCAAGTTATGTGGCATTTGTAGCTTTATGTGTTTTGCTCATTGCCATTCATGGTGGTACAATCTATAGTGCAACCATATTTTTCATGGCAGAAACATGATAGTCCTTGGTGTGGTTATCCTTGTCTCTACACTTGGGGGGCAAGGATTGATAGTTTTGGGAGGTGGGAACTCTTTTCAATGATCCCCTCTTCCCCTCTTTCTCCTTAAAATACCAACATAGCAAGTATGTTGACATTTTAAGGGGGGCATATATTACCCCTATCCATTTTATCTTGTGATATTTGACCTATTGACATACCCCCTTTGGTGGCGGTGTTGTTTATAACACCCCTTGAGGCATGGTTATCAATTTGTCTCTCGAGATGTTAAACCTTGTATACCTCTTGAGGTGAGTTTTGTTCGTTCCCCGAGACATTAAACTTTATGCACCCCTTGAGGTGATTTTTTGCAAGATAGTTCATAGATTCAACATAATGGAGCTTGTTGGGTCATGAACTTGAGCACCCCTTTTAAACATAGCCACCTAGAATAACACAACTTGCTTGCCATTAGAGCTATGTGGCTCATAAGTGATTTTACATCTTTGTGAGAGCATCATTTTGTTAAATAGCACATTTGATGGATGACATTTGGTATTTGAGACAATTTAAGATTGAGGTATCTTTGCCTTACTAACTCAAATATTTTTAGCACTAACCTTGTGTTTGTTGTGTGTCTTAGATTTGTGTTTGCATTGTGTTTACATCGTGTTTGTTTTCATTTCATCATCATATTTATGTTATGTTATGTCATGTGTTTTCTTCGTGTATGCTCCATATTTTCCATCATGTATGTTTGTGTATGTTGTCTTACTGCATTTCATACATGTGTGTGTTCTCTTTCCCTTATGTTGTATTTCCATGGGATATTGGATCTTGGGGGATTGTGCACTCCCTCTACATCCTTAGTCATCCTATCTCTCCAACGTTTGGACAATCAAACCCCTCTTGAGATAGATTTTCTACTTTAGTGTGAGTCTGAGTGTAAGTTCATACTCTCACTAAAGTGGGGGCTAAATGTATCATCATAAATTGTCACCCTTGACAATTTCACACTATGTTTTGTCCCCCCTTAAATTATTGGACCTAATTGAGTACTTAATTTCCTAAATTATGCATTATATGGCCCATTTTAATAATTTCTAATGAATTATAAGCAGGGAACAAATTCATTATCTAATACCTTGCCCTAGACACTAAAATTCTTAGAAAATAGGGCTAGGACACTCATGCCCTGGGCATGAGTGTCCTCCTATTTTCTTTCCAAATTCAAATATGTCTATATCGACAATTTATTATTTGTAATTCAATTGTCCAAAGTTGACTATTGGGATTTAATTTTTGGGAAATTAAATAAATGCCTATAAATACCTAGTTATTGCATCATTTCAAACCTAACAAGGAATTATTGAGGAAATTATTTTCAAGAGAATTCAAGAGCAAGTCAAGAACAACATTTCAGAGCTTTATTGCATCAATTTAAGATCCAAACATCATGTCGAAGTGTATTTGAGTTATGTTTTCATGTTTATGTTTGTGAAGGCTAACCCTTTGTAGGTCTGCAAGCAATTCAAGCATTCAAGCAAATCAAACAAGCAAGATCCAATCTACCTTGAGGTGACGTGCACGACTTCAATCCTTTAAGGAAGCCATTGAAGGGTGGTGAGTTGCAACACTTTGTTGGTTCATCATTCCTTCCTATCATTTATTCATTTATCATTGGCATTGCCATTGTGGAAGTGAAAACACTAACACAGGGTTTGACTAAGGCAAGCCCCTAAATGGCACAACCCTTCCTCTCTCTTTGAATGTGCAAGTTTCAGGTTTGAAAGAGATTGAAAGAAGTTTGAAGACCCATTTTCCATTGTTGTAATTGCAATCCTACATCTTGTTAACTCACAAAAACTCACTTACAAAATTATCCGACAATGATCCAATAAATTTACAAGCAGGAATCCAAAGCTCAAATCTACCGTCAAAGGATTATAAAAATAGATCTGAAAAAGCTCTACAAGGAAACTCATGCCCTAGGCATCTATGTCCCCCAAAATCTGCTTTAAATCTATAGGATAGGTGCACAAATCTCTGCCTTACTTAGATCTGTTGTTTGAATTTCTGTTACAATTTTCTAGTTATCAGAATCTTGCATTTTCAGTTTAGGACACATAATTTCATAGGGTTATTTGGGGAAATTCAATTCCAATCAATTTCCAAGACTTAAAAGGATCAGATCTAGGTCTGATTGACTCATCTTTATGGTTGAAAGTCAATCTAATTGGCTTGTTGATTTGCATCCAAATGAAATTCTAAAAAAAAGTGGAATTGACCCTAGGTTTTGGATATTAAACTTAAGGGTTCCATTTTTCTATGTTTCAATATTATTGTATTGTGTGGATTTTTGTTACATGTTTGCATTGCATAGACCCATATCACATTACTACATCACACAAAGTATTTTTGGATCACTTTACACATAGGCATTTTTTTATCCCTTCTCTCTACATTTTAGTTCCATTGATAGTTAAAATGGCTTGTAGTTTGTACACTTATTTCAAGATCATGTGGTAGATAGTACTCATTAATTTTTGTTTTGTTTTGTTTTATAGGTTTCTATGGTGCACATGCCAAAGAGAATGCAAAAACTCAAGAATGATGTGTTACTTTATAGGAATAAGTATCCTTTTATGAGGGTATGCACATGTTGGTTGAGAATTTCCATATACTTTGAAATGCATGCTCATGTTAGATTCTCATGCATATCAACGTGGAGGCTAAATGTAGTGGTGAAATTAGCATATTCCCATGTCATTTTCCATTTAATGTTGTGCTTACCTTTGTGTAAATATAATAGGTAAAAGCACAAAGTTGTGTCACGCTTTATAAAGGAAATGACCAATGTTGATCCAACTTTTAAACTTGAATCACTAAAAAGTGGCATATATGTTTGGAATTTTGAAATGATGTAAAGTAGTAAAATATGTATTTTTTAGTATATGTTATGTTTCTATTTTTTTTTTTAAATTAAAAAAATATTTTAAACTAGTTTTTATTAAATTAACACTATAATTTAGTTGCTGATAAAATGCTGAAAAATGAAGTTGCATGGGACGTCAAACTTTTTATAGTAATTTTTTTTTTTTTTTCTTTCAATTTGTATTTCTAACTTGAAACTTTAGTGCATGGATATATTTTTTTCCAATTTTGATAAATATATATTTATAAATAAATATTAAAATGTGCGTGAATCAAAAAATAGTTGTTTCCATCAAAGTCAACTTTCATATTAAATATTTATCTAAAATGGAAAAAAAAATAATAATCTTGAAATAGATTCTTTTATCTAGTGCATCATATTTTTTAATTTTTTTTTAATAAGTTTTAATATTTTTCCTCGGGATGGTAATCAACCTAATATTTTTGGCTGATAACCTAATTTAAGTATAAATAAAAAAATATAAATAATAAATAATAATTAAACTATTAAAATAAATATATTTTAAAAAATAAAACTTATGGATCTACAAAAGGGTATTTTTTATATTTTTTTAAAAATGTTATTTACATTAGCAAGAGTTATTGAAACTTCAAATTTTTCAAATAATTCTATTTTTTTGATAAATTGGACTCAAAGTGGTGTTCCATATACTTTTAGCCAACAATTTTAGTTGAAAAAGTTGTGGAAGTATCTAACTTAGCTAGAATGAATCTTACTAGATCATATGTTTAACCAAAATTGATTTTTAGTTAGAAATACTTAAATTTAGTTGTGCTGATATGTTGGTTGAAAGTGTGACACAACTTTATATCTTAATACAACAACATATTGACATGTGACATATGTTTGTGTTAAGCTTAGCTTGTGAGCCAAATCCTCTGCCTATTTGTTTCATCCCTATTTGCACCATTTTTCATACATTCACTATTTACTCATTATTATTACACTTTCATTTGCATTTACTTCCATACATTTGTGTCAAACCTCAAAATTATTATTTTACCATGGGGTTTAATTCCAAGTGGCTTAGTGTTGACTTTCTTTAATCTAAAGACATACAAGAATTAAATTAAAAGTTAAATTATCAAATTATTTTTTTATCTTTCCTACCCCCTTCTACTAGCCATTATAGGTTGACTTAACACACACTTGTGCAATATATTGTTATATCATTTTATTTAAATACATTTTATGTGTAATTAATTTCATATGGGAGAATAATTATAGCACATTGAGATTTTAAAAGAGATAAATAATCATATTTTTATCATCATCATATAAGCCATCTGTATGTCTTCGTATGCTATCTTTGATACCACTCATTGCTATAAATCTAACCTACCCAAATGGTTTGACCTGGGAGAACTTGTTTACCTAGTTGACAAATGCCCAAACAATGCCTTTATACATCACCTTAGCAAGTTCAACTATTTAGAAGATGCAACGAACATGATTTCAGACACATATTCTATTACATTGGTCTTGTGAAACATAGATCAAATCTGTGATACTTAAAATTAAACTTGTGACATTCAAGAGTGAACTACACATTTATTGAGATGACACAACTTGAAATATGATCATAAGATAACTATTATTTATCTAATAGTGACAAATTGATTTTACACAACTTCAACATTCTTAATCCTCATATTTATTTTTTACATTTATTATAATTATTTATCAAACTTTAATAAATATATGTTCAATTTAATTAAATTATATATATATATATATATATATATATATATTAAATTTCATTTATTTATGTTGAAGGCGTATCCAATATGAAGAAGATCAAGCTAATTTTTAAAATTCATGGTTCACCCTTTTCAAGAAGGAATGGAGACAATAGAAAGCCTGCTCGCCGTTCAATTTCCTGTTCAATGCTTTTTTATGCCATTCACCACTTTTCATGTAAAAATTCATGTCATCCACCGCTTTTCACCTAAAAATTCGACCGCTATGGCGATAAATAATGTAGTTTCTAGTTTTCAAGGTAGCCATCGTACGATCGATATATTGCCAACAAACACTCATTAATGTCTCATTTTTTTACACATTTAATTATTTATTTATAGCTTTTTCCCATCATTTTTTTTTTGCTTTCCTCATTGCTATTGGTTTTCACACCTCCAAACTCTTCCTCCTGGTATTGACCTTTCACTTCTCCAATTTGGCGAGCTGCAACCTAAAAATAAGGTTTTGACAAGGGTTTTAAAGTATGTTTATTAAAATGAAAATTACCACCAAGATCCTAATAATGAACACATTTAGGTTTTAACAATACGACATCCTTTATCCTACATAGCTAAGTATATATTAGCAAAATTAATATATAGTTTATATTTTCTATAATAAAAAATAAATTATAAATAATATAATTATACTTATTATTATATATTATATTTTTTAATAAAACTATTAAATACATACATAAAATGATTATAATTAATAATTAATAATTACTATAGTTATATATAGCCCACATGGGTAGCGGAGTTGGCTTGGGTTGTGGGTTCGCTCTCCACAGGTTCTGGGTTCAACTCTGAGGCCTGGGCTTACCCAATGCACATGGTTTGCAGGCTATTGTGTGCATCCCTAGGGGACTAGTCTTGCCTCAACTCACCTCGTAAAGGGAACGTGTTGGGCTGAGTCACAGAGACACCCCTGGGTTACCAAAAACAAACAATTTTTTTTACTATAGTTATATATAGTATAAAAGTTCAACATATAAATATAATACACATTATATAGTGCAAAAATTAACATATAAATATAATACATATTTTATTTAATACAAATTAAAGTATATTTAATATAATTATATTTATTATTATATATAATAGTATATATAAACTATATTATTATATATCCCTCCCTATCTTTCTATCATATCTCTATCTCTCTCTTTCTCTTCCATATATGTTTATCTCTCCCTCTCCCTCTTCCTATATATCTCTCTATCTCGTCTTCTCTATCTCCCCCTCTCTATCTCTTTGAGCTATCTCTCCCTCTCTGCCCCATCTTCTACTCTCTCTCCCTCTCTACATATCTCTCTCCCTCTCTACCCCGTTTTCTCTTGCTCTTCTACCTATCTCTTTCCCTCTCCCCCTCTTCTCTCTCTTCCTCCTCAACCTATCTCTCTTCCTCCTCAACCTATCTCTCTCCCTCTCTCCCTCTCTCCCCCTCTTCTCCATCTCTCCCTTCTCTATCTATCTCTCTTCATTTCTCTCCCTCCCTCCCTCTCTCTCTCAATCTCTTCCTCCCTAGATCCCTCCCTATCCCCTATCTATCTCTCTATCTCTACCTCTTTCTCCCTTTCTCTTCCCATATATATAAATATATATCTTTCTCTTCCCATATATATATATATATCTCTCTCTCTCTATCTCCCCTATTTCTCTCTCCCTCTCTATTTATCTATCTTTGATTCTCTCTATTTGTCTCTCTTTGTGTCTCTCCATCTCCTCCTCTCTCTATATCTCCTTATATCTCTATCTTTATATCGCTCTATCTCACCATCTATATCTCTCTATATCTCCCTCTCCCTCTTCCTCTATATATCTCTATCTCTCACTCTATCTCTTTGAGCTATCTCTCCCTCTCTCTACCCCTCCCTCCTTATTACAAACATAACGTGAGCCTATCGGTAATGGAGCTTGATTATATTCTTGATTCAAAGTTTTTATTTCATTCATGTTTGGATCCTTGTACGTGGATGCATAGTTGATTTGAAGCTATAACTTCTCCATTGAGACCTTTGTTGCATAAACATCATTTGTTGAATGGCCCACCAATTGACCAAAATTAGTAATTAGTAAATGTATGCAAAAACAATAGACCAAAATTTATCCTAATTGACCTTCTACACTTCTTCGGCATACCCATTGCACATCGAGGTGCAATTGCTAGAATATATATATAGATAGATAGATAGATATGAAGATTCTAAACCAGATTATTATAAAATTATTTTGCTGAAGGCGTGTCCCTATATGAACTTTCCAAGTTCATTTTCTCCTTCAACGGTTAAAACATAACAAGAGGCCTTGGTTGACAGTGAAACAAATCTCAATTGTCCATCATTTTTCACCATTTTTTGATTGTTTTTCGCTGTTTTCTAATTGTTTTTCCCTGCCGCTACCGTTTTTCCAGCCAAATCTCAGCCATTCATAATTTTTACCATTTTTTCAGCTATTTGCCGTTGATTTTTGCTGCTTTTTCGACTATTTTTCATCTTTTTCCGATTGTTTTTTTTTTTTTGCTTTCTTCGCCGCTATTGGTTTTCACTCCTCCAAACTCTTCCTCATGAAAATAAGGTTTCGAAAAGGGTTTTAGAGTATGTTTCGAAAAGGGTTTCGATTACACTCCAGATCTGAAAGAATATTCATTATTTTATTATGACATTTTTAATCCCGTCACGATAAGCATAACATGTCGTTTCAATTAATTTTTGTCGTAAATATTTTTTCATATTTTCATATTTAATTAAATTTTAAAATTTTGTATCATCATTATTATTTATAGGGCAAAGCTTCTGAAACATAGGCGAACTCTAAAAGAGATATTTAGTTTTGGGATATGATTACACGTGTTGTGTACTTTTTATGTTTTTTTAAGAAATGCATGTTACTTTTAGAAAAAAGTTTAAGGCCCTTGTATTTCCTTATAAAATGTAAATAATTATTCATTTATTCTGCTTTAAACACATTAATGGTATAATTTTGTTTAAGAAGAAAATTTATAAAAATTTAAAATGTAAATTGTATTTATTGATTAAAATATAAATATAATAAATAATATGTAAATTTTATTATATTATTATATATTTTTAATATAATATGATATCTAATATAATATTATTATGTTTAATAATATCTAATATAAACATATAAATAATTTATATATTATATAATTTAAAACTAAATATAATAAATCATATTATGTTATACAATGTAATATAGATATAATAAATAATATTTATATAATAATATTATATATTATAATAATAGAATTAAAAGATTATGTTTAATATAATAAATAATATAACATATAATATAAAATGAAAGGACATGCGATGTACTTTTTTTTTTTTTGGGTAAGTGCTATTAGAGGGGATAGCGCCCGAGTACACACAAATTGTCATCACGACAACCGAACAAGGCAAGTAACAACCGAAAGCCACTTCAAACAAGTACCTGGTGAAGAGAGAGAACATGGACAAAGAGTCCCAACGAGCAACATCAAAACAACCGAAAGCACTGCAATGCACACAAACCCGACGTACACCTCCACGTAATACCTTATGGCCAACAACAACAATGGGACCAAAAAAGGCTGCCGCCAACTGCCAACACACCATTGTTGAACGGCGCAAAACAAGCCAAGTTCCGGCAAACATGAGCATGCCATGTTGCCAACCAATGAGGAACGCATACAGAATGAACCAAATGTACCAGCCTTGGTCAAAGAGAACTAGTTTTGTCCTTTTCTATGAAGTCCTTCAAGCCCATCCAACGATCTATATTATGATCAATTCTAATAGTTTCCTTTTGTAGAACACCCCGATTAGCCAAGCAGTCCGCGACCATGTTGGCCTCCGTGTAAGCGTGTGCTAGTGTGTAGTAGTCCAACTTATTTCGAAGGTCCTTAATCATGTATGACCATTGGTCCAATATCCAACTTGACGCTTTACCAGAGGAGATTGCTCGTATGCAAATCATTGAATCTCCCTCAATTTCCATCGAGGTAATGCCTTTATTGATACATAATTTGAGTCCAAGCGCAAAGGCCTCCATTTCAGCCACATTGTTTGTGCACTCACCTAATCTCTTAGAAGCTTCCCATACACAATGCCCCTCTTTGTTCCTAATTAGGCATCCTAAGCCAACCGGGCCAAGATTTCCTTTGGCGGAACCATCAAAATTTAACTTCCAATCGCAAGTCCCTGGTGTTTTCCATTGTACCGTATCCCTTTTGACCTTCATCTTTGTCGAAATCTTGGCCATTGGACACCTCAGTTCTTTCCACGTGTTCTGTATCACTTTGTCCCATCTTGTGAATTTTGCTTTTGTGCTGATGGTAGTCCTATTATTTGCTACTTAGATGATTGCACCTTGAATTTTCCCAATTAGTGCATCGCAACTTAGAGACACACCCTTTAAAATTCTCCTATTTCGCTCTTTCCAGATGTGCCAGATTAGAAGGGAGGGCACAAAAATCCACAATCTGTGTCGATAACCAAACTTGTTTGTTATCGTCCAACCACACAGAAAGTCCCTCAACTTGTCTTGTCTTGGACTAGATAGTTGGAACATAGCCTAAAGCCAATCCCAACATGAGGAGGCAACACGACATGAAAGAAAGAGACAGTCTACACTTTCTTCAGGATGTTCGCATAAAACACACCTCGATGGCCCAACAATGCCAATCCTTTTCAGTCTTTCCGCTGTCAGGCAACAGTAGTGCAAAGCTACCCAAAGGAATGCACCGACCTTGGGCAACACCGAATTGTGCCAACACAAGGTGGCCATCCAATCCATCAGCTCCCCTCGAACCAACTGGATTTGGTAACCTAGCTTGGCCGAGTAATTTCCTGACCTGGCCCCGCACCGAATTATAATATCTTCATTGTTGTTTAAACTAATCACCCTCTTGCTTAGTTCCAACTTTAGAGCCACTGTTAGCTCATGAGGCAATGAGAGGTTAATCACATCCCGCTAGTCATCATGTCCACCAATCCCGTCATCCACACGCCAAACATAATCGGCCACCTTGAGAAATGAGTCTTACAGAGCCTTGATGTGTTGGCCCAGGTCAAATAGCTCTATTAGACTTTTGAACCCGTTCCAAGAGTCAGTCCAGAAATTAGCTTGTCAACCATTCCCAATTCTCCATGTTAGATGGCTAGTAATTAGTGGTCAACACTTATTGATGAACTTCCAAGTGGCCGAACCACCCACTAAGTTTTCAGTGGTGAGGATCCTGGAAGGCGAGTCATAATCCAAGTGTTTATTCTGTAATATTTGACACCATAGCTTGTCTGGCTATTTGTACATCTTCCATATGAGCTTTGCCCCAAAAGCCAAGTTCTGAAATATATTTTTTCTCAAACCAGCCCCGCTATCCAACTTAGATTTGCACGTTGTGTCCCACCCAATCAATGGTATCTTCTTTTCACTATTGGAGCCTTCCCATAAAAATTTCCTAAGAATGCTCTCGATGCCGACCTCCACCTTGGTTGGGGCATCGTAGCATGACAAAGTATAAATTGGAATTGCAGACAAAATGACTTTCATCATGGTGATGCGCCCCATTAGAGAAAGCCACTTGTTTTTCCAGGACATTACCTTATTTCTACATTTTTCAATGACATCGCTCCAATGCTTGGACCTGCAAGAACCGTTAAAAATCTGAACCCCAAGGAATTTGGCTGGAAGCATTTCTACCTGGAATTCCAAAATGGAAGCAATGGAAATTTGGATGGCATCTTTTGTTTAAAAAAAATAAATTCTGGATTTGTCCCTATTCATCTTCTGCCCTGGCTGCGATTCATATTCGGTTATTGTGTCCTTGATGCATCTAGCCTCCCTAACACTTGCCTCCCCAAACAAGGTAGTGTCGTCAGCGAATTGAGAGTGTGTGATGGGATCTATATTTGGCGCCACCTGTATTCCTTTCCATTCTGAATTTTGCCTCCTGCGCAAGATTGCGCAACTAAGAGCCTCAACCATAATCATAAATAAAGAGGGGGACAGGGGGTCCCCCTATCTCAAGCCATTTGCAGCTAAGAAGAAACCATGAAGTGCCCCGTTCACCGAAACTGAGAACCGCACTGAGGAGATGCAGTAACTGATCAACATTCTCCAGTGATCATTGAAACCCAATTTTTGCATTACTCTCAGGAGAAAATCCCAAACCACTTTGTCATAGGCCTTGCAATGTACTTTTTACTTGTTGTAGAAGTCTTTTTTTTTTTTACACATCCTTCTCAATTCATAATGGATTGTATTGTCTTCATATAATGTAATATAGATATAATAAATAATATTTATATAATAATAGAATTAAAAGATTATGTTGAATATAATATATAAATATAATAAATAATATAACATATAACATACAATATAAAATGAAAGGACACACAATGTACATTTTACTTGTAGAAGTAATTTTTTGTATTGTCTTCTTATACATTTTTGTCATTAGTAGTACATTTAGTCACTTGCCATAGTAAATATCTTTGAGTTTATGATATAATAGTTAGTACATAAAATTTAGAAAATAAATATAATACTATTATTCTATAAAAATAAAATAAAATAAAATTAATAATAATATTAAAATCATTTTCTAAATGACTTATCAATTGATCTCATATACTACACAAATGTATGAAAAAATAAACCAATTTTTTCATAATTGACCTTCCACACCTCTTGGGCATACCCATCGTACAAGATACCATAGCTAGTTTTACATGACAAATCACTTTAAGACATAAAATCTGCAACATGTATATTTACAAATCAACCTCTTAAATCCATTTCCAATTCGATATGCTATTTTGATAAAAGTAAAGAACAAACAAATCCAGAAATCGTTGAACAATAAAATAAAGAACAAACAAACACTTCCACATCCCATAAAAGTTTAAATCGGCTTCAGATCCATCCTTTAAAGTTTGATTCCTTAAAACACCATGAAAGTGCTCCTATTCTGAAAAGAAGTTAAGGCAGAACGGTGAAGGACACGGAAGAAGGCAGGCTGAGAAGATCAAGATGGTTGAGAGCAATTATGAAGTAAGCCAGAATGCTTATGTGAAGCTGGTGCTGCATGCCTTGAAGCACAAGACCTCTGCAGTCAATGGCATTCTTGTGGGAAGACTTTCTGATAAAACAGAAGCCGTGGAGATCGTAGATGCCGTTCCTCTGTCTCATGGACAGCTGGGACTCTTGCCCACTTTGGAGATTGCCACCATTCAGGTAAATCCACAAATCTTTCCGCTCTTTTCAGGCACACCCACAATTCATTTCGCTCTTTTCAGGTACACCCACAATCTTTTTAACTCTTTTTGTCGTCCCATTTTGACTCCGAAAATATTTCTATAAGGTCATGAAGGTTATCCAAATTAAAATTTCGCTTGAATTCGTATATAATTAGGACTGCTTTTAATTGCACAGATAACCTAGCGCACGGAATCCTGATCCAAGACAATTGAAAAGAGTTTAGGGAATTTAGTTAAAACTTAACGTCTAGAGAAGCAATCTTGTAAACAAGTAATGACAGCTGGATGGGTATTACAGATCATATCCGCCCGAAGGACGTTAAAAGACATCTTCAGAACTCAGAAGAGAGATTGTGAGTGTCCTTGAAGTTGGGTTCTGGACTATGTTAGAATATTTATTAATGATTTGTTTCGGTTGTTTTAGGGCTTTAGATCTTGTTCTAGTCACTTTTCAGCTTCCAATGTTCTTCTACCCTAGCAAGGTTGTATTATAACTGGGCATAATTTCAATGTTTCTTTGACCTACACTTGTCTTTTGTTAGTAGAAATCTTTCTTTCTTCTTCCTTAGTCAGAATCTCCTCATCTCTGCTCTATTTATAGATGACGTGGGTATTCTTCCATCGATTTTGAATTAAGGAGCTTTAGTTTACCTATGGATTATGTGTTGTGTTCCAATACTTGCATTCAGGCCTTTTACACCTTGGTCAAAGCCATGATCTATTTATTTTCAGGCAAGGAATATGAGGAAATTATTTCTTGTTTACAAAACACAAAATTTGTGTCTTACTGGGTAGTTACTATACTTTTATATTTTATAAATGCAATAACTTAATGTACATTTGATATGAAGGTTTTGGTGAACTCAAATTTGAACATTTTATGAAAAATTAGTCGATTCGTAAAAAGTAGTCCGGAAGAAACACACTGCAGTGTATTAGATGGGTACCTGTTATTGCCATGCTGTTTAACCTTATGACTTCATTTCTACTACTGGCTAAAAACATTTTTCTGTGAACTATTTAATAAATATTTTCTCGGGAAAGTTATTTATTGATTAGGATCCAAATCTCACCAGAAATAGGAAGTAGCTTTTGTTGAAGTGAAGCACAGAATGAGCATAAAATCGGAGCTAGATAAGTTTTCAAAGGATAAAACAGATCATTGGAGTCCAAACAGTAAATTGAATTAATTAATTATTTAGCTTATAGGATGATGTCAGGTGGCAGCATGTTGAGGCTTCCAATGTGGAGGGAGCTTTTGAAGTTGGGTAAAATACCACATCCAACTCAATGTATGTGACATGTAATGTACGCCAACGGACAAGGTAGGGTGCGAGTCTCAGGTGAATACAGAAGAGATACCCCTTAATTGTGGCATCTAAGCCAAAGGTCACCCCACAAGGGGAATTCACAAACTAAAAATATTAATAATTTAATAAGATGCATTGTGTAACCATCAAACACATACCTAAGATCTGTTAGACATGAACACAAATCTTACTACAATCTCTTAATTGTTTGACAGTGTATAAATATGTTGATTTATGTTGTCAGTTATGAATATTTAGGTTTACCTTATCAGAGTTTTCTCGATTATTATTTAGAACGAATATACTGTCTGGAAGAGTTCCTTATACTTGCTTGAAATCATGGACTTCTGACTTCTTGCATTTATTCAATAAACTATTTTGAGGAAATTATTAGAAGTTCCAACATAAATAAAACATATCTTCAGACTTATCCACAAAATATAATTTTCTGTAAACATTGGAAGTGAGTTGTATCTTGAGCACTTTGGAGATTGAAATTGAGATTTACCAGTCCTAATCAATTAATGGGAGCTTCCTTTTTCTGATAGGTGGAGGAGTACTTTACTTCTAAAGGAGATGGGCTTTGTATTGTGGGTTACTACCATGCAAATGAACGGTATGAGGATCTTGAGCTCAGCTCTTTAGCCAAGAAAATTGGTGATCATATCAGTCGATATTTCCCTCAAGCTGCCATACTTTTGGTAGGTGAAATTACTAAAATTCTTATTGCTTCGTAAATTCAGTTTCATGTTGCTTCTTCTAATTGTGCAAAGAAATAGAATTGTCTTTCCTACATTGGATTTGATTTACATATGTCCTGTTATATGCATATTCTTTTGCAGCTGGACAACAAGCTCTTAGAAGAACTGCACAAAGGTGGTAGCAAGAAACCAGTTGTTCAGGTTGGTCTTTTGAAATCCCAAATAGTAGTTACAAGTGAGCAGACAAATGATTGTTTTTGAGTATCCACCAAAATTAAATTGCCCGTGCTAGCAAAAAATATTTGAAAGCACATACATAATGAAGTTCCTTCTTTTTTATTTAAATCTGAAAATCTAAAAATTCATCTCCTGCATATTCAAACAAATTAGCAATGGATACAACACTTTTACAACAAACTGATAAGATACAAAAATTCATTTTTGATATTTTTTTGTTTTCTGTACAATTCCTTAAGTAGGATTCTGTTAGAGTCCTCTTTTACATGGTGATGCACCTGATAGTCTATTTCAAAGGCTATGGAGTTTTCTGTGTATATGAAGCATTGATCCAACATTCAAGAAGAGAAGCTTGAACATCTTCCCATCAGACTTTCTAGGCACAGGATTAGAAGAGCCATGCAATAGATAATTATTATTTGTTGCAAATGTGTTATATGAGCAAATAAATTCTTGATCACTGTTTCCCTATCCGTGACATTTAATAGTTCCATTAACAAAACTTGAATAATACAAAAATGCTTCTGGAGAAACCTGCAGGATCATGGATCATGATTCACAGGATTTTTCAGAGGCAATTGTATTATATTATAGACCATGGAATTGGAAACCTCTAATCTCTAAAACTTGTATAAGCTTTTCACTTCTTACGGCAATGCAACTCTCTAATTAGTAATTATGATAAGAGCGGGTCCAACCTCGTTAAGTTTGGAGATAATATATTCTTTGAAGTTTTTTTTATTCCCTTCCCATTTAAGAGGCATATAGTACAGTTTTGTGGCACACAACATAAAATTTATTATAATTGCAACATTATTTTATGTTTTAGCTCATAAATGACTTGGAGGAGGCTTGCCTTCTTTTGCTTTCCTAAAGATATAGCTCACATTTGCATTCTAATTTCTTTGATATTGTCACAACTCTCTTCTCTTCTCTTGAAAAAAGAAAGAAATAGAAAGAAAAGAAGAAAAGATATCCTAGATTCAGCCTGTAATGTAAAATTTAAGCTACTGTTAAATTATTATAATTGCAACATTATTTTATGTTTTAGCTCATAAATAACTAAGGTACTGGGTTCGTCCATCCTAGGCTCAGGTTTCGGTTCGGTCCGCAGGGGGGTTCAGCTCTCACAATGCACATAGAAAATCTTGACTTCTCTTCTGGTATTGATCTTCCTATTCGCCAGGTTCTCTTTCCCTGTAGCGTGGTGTGGTCATGGACCGAGCAGCACCAGGCGTATAAGATTGTTCTGGACGTGGTGGCGCTTGAGTACTACACTACAATCTGTGTGCATGGTTAACAGTAATGGTGCATCAATATTTGTGTCGGCCCGACTGGGTGCTCACCTCATAGCTACACAACAAAAGCGGCAGCAGCAAGATCTCGGATATGTCCGTTAAACTATTAACTATTAAAGAATAGATAAATTAAATAAATTGTTAATATTAGTAATAATTATTCTTAATAATAAAAATTGATAATTATGTAAATCAAATTTTAAAATTAATAATTTAATATCATTAACTTTCATAATAATTTTTTTATTATATATATTAATATTGTACAAGATTTATAAATATTAATAATTATTATATTAAAATATTAAATATATATTATTTAAAATTCTTGAATATATATTAATAATTATTATATTAAAATATTAAATATATATATATATATTACATGTTTTTTGTACTAACGAACCCAAAGCAAACCAAACCCACCCCCCAAAAAATTTAGCTGAACCGGCGAACCGAACCCCCGAACCTGAACCCAAACCCGAACCGGTAACTTAGATAAATAACTTGGAGGAGGCTTGCCTTCTTTTGCTTTCCTAAAGATAAAGCTCACATTTGCATTCTAATTTCTTTGATATTGTCACACCTCTCTTCTCTTCTCTTGAAAAAAGAAGAGATAGAAAGAAAAGAAGATAAAACATCCTAGATTCAGCCTGTAATGTAAAATTTAAGCTACTGTTAAATTAATATTATATTAATTGAGCTGGAAAAGAAAATGCTAGTTTATGGGAAATTGATGTACAGAATCAACAAACTGGATATAGAAACTAAAATAACAGAAAATAAAGAACCTGGCACCAAAAGTTGGAGCTCATTGCCCAGGAAGCTATTGTGACATGCAAACATCCAGGCAACACATTGTCAGCCAAGACTCATACTGTTGTCCAAAAGAGTTGCAAAATCCAAAGTCTTCACCAGATCTTGAACTTACCTGCACAACAAAAACACATATTAATGTGGAAATTGTTTCTTATTTCCTAACACTTGGAGCAGTAATCTGGCCTGATATTCTTATGATTTACTTAAATTTTACACTTATCCCATTTCTCAGTTCAGACTTAGAGCTCATCAAAAGAGCCCCCACAAAAGCTCCAAATCTCATGTAAAAAATAGACACACAGTTTAATCCAGAAATCTTATTACATACTATCATGGACTGTGGAAACTTCATGCTTTTAATGTAATATTCATTTCAAGTTAGGTCTTTTGAAGCTATTGTATATGCTAGGATTGTGTTGTACTTGTTTATTGCTAAATTACCAGTTCATATTGGGGTATGCTGGTATGATGATTTTTTTGGGGGGCTGGGTTTGTTTTGGGTACATCCACAAGAGAAACATGTAATAATCATAAATATTTACACATTTGCAACCTAAATCAGGAATTCAGAATACTACATAGCATGCATATGAAAGTGGTGATACCTATACCAGTTAATGAGTAGTTAATACCATAAATTTATTGTCTAATGGACACAGTGTATGCCTGCCATTCTTCACTAGGAAAGGAATTGGCGATTTTGTGGAGAAAAAATGTTTCAAATGGATTATGGATAGTTACTCCAAATGATAGGGAGAATGGACCCTAACTAGGTGTAGTTTTAACCTTGGTCAGGCCCTGCAGCTAACTATATAAAAGCTTTTATAGATTCCAAGCTTGCTGAAAAGGTGCATCTAAACCATACAATGGATTATAGAGCAGATGTGGCATCAATTAAAGACATGTAACATCTAATAGATTGTATTTGTGAGATCTAAAAGCTTGAGCAGTCTAAAATCCCCAATACCTACCAATTTATTATCACCCCTCCTATGATAGACATTTTCAGTGGATCCAAACCCCAAACTCCATGAATTCTTTCTGAGATTAAAAATTCAGATTAAGAACCTATCAGTGCTACATAAGTGAGAGGACCCTTCTGTAGATCCTTCAATTCTTTGAGAATCTGCTTAAATTCTCTCAATCCTCCTCCACCGATTGTAGTAATGGGGAGATCCTCTGCAAATAAATCTGTCGATGAATACAAGCAAGCTTGAGGGCATGCAAAGAGAAAGGAGAAGAAGCAAGGGCATTAAGCTTACCTTGTGAAGGCAAAGATGAAGCAACAGCTATAGAGGAATATGAATACAGATGGCAAGCAAAATGGACCCAGATTCACCCAAGTTCTCTGGAGAGCAAACCTGGCTGAGTTTGGGTTTGTTTTGTAGGACCTTGGCTGACACTGCAGGGGATCTGCATTGGGATCCAGTCCTGGACTGGGTATGCACTGGACCCAGATTCGGGGTTTTTTGAGTGAACAGGTAACATAGGATTATTGTTGGAAGGAAATTAGAAATTGTTCAAAGTATATGATTTAAGTTTTAACTTATCTGTCTTTGTTGCCAAACTTTCAGCTTCTCTGTTTAATTTTGTCTCCTCCCTTAGGGGTTCTAGGTAATGGAGAGAGTACTGTTGTGGTTATGCTGAGATGCGTAACCTACAGTGGCAGCCAAGGGTTTGTAACTGTGCGAGTGTGTTTACACAAATCCTTGGGGATCTGGACTGGTATGAACTGGACCCAGATTTGGGTTTTTTTGAGTGAACAGGTAGCATAGGATTATTGTTGGTAGGAAATTATAAATTGTTGAAAGTAAATGATTTAACTTACCTGATTTCTTTCCCAAACTTTCAACTTCTCAGTATAAATTTGTCTCCTCCATAAGTGGTTCTAGGTAATGGAGAGAGTATAGTTATGGTTATGCTGAGATGTGTAACTTACAGTGGCAGCCAAGGGTTTGTAATTGTGTGTGTTCACAAAAATCCTTGGTGGTTGACGCGACTATATATATATATATATATTACTATTAGAAATAATCTACTAAGTACTAAAAGATAAAAATATTTTTTATAAAAATAATGTTTGGCACAGTGGGTAGTGGTAGTGTAATGTAATGGAAACTTTACAGCTTTATTATATTAAATAAGTTAATAACATATAGATAGATAGATAGTCAGTCTAGCCTTTCTGCTTTATTCAATATATAACTTAATGATTGCAACAGATTGCATGCTCAATTATCACCTTCGAAAAAATAAGAACGGATTAAATTAAGGGTGAGATTATTTACCCCCATTAATTTGAGGAAGAGAAATCTATGGCTGTATTTTGCCTCACAAATTAAATTGTATTACAAAATGGAATAAGAAATGAGGTTGAAAGATAGCCATGGATGGAGGCAGGCCATCCATGGCAAGCTGTTTGCTATCTGAAACTGCCCCAAAATGCAGTCAAGGCATATAAAGGCTTGACTTAAATCTAATTAGATTTTGCGAAAGGCCCATTGAAGGAAGTCTAGAAATTTAAAGATATGAGTCAAACCTAATTAGTTTTCTGTTTTATAGCTATTCTTTTTTAGTTTTAAGTTAACAGGTAGTGATTTAGCTTTCATTCTATTTTATTATCATTTAAAAAAGTAAAGGTAACAGGAAAAAGAACTGGCAATCTGTGGCTTATCAGGAACTTGAGGCATTTATATAGCTTTGAGTGAGAGCTAATTAGTTTTCCATTTTATAGCCCTTCTATTAAGTTAACAGGTTGCCATTTATCTTTCATTTTATTTTACTATTATTTAAATGTGTTAGAAAAAGAAAGCTGGCTATATATTGGCTTCTTTTACTTGAAAATGTATCACAATCCTTTAGCGTTTGATTGAACTTTTTCTTATCTTTTCATTATTTAGGTTTTCACTTTTTAATTTTTATGCATGTTATACTGATGTTTCCTCTACTATATGCTTGGAGATTGGATCTGGTGGTGAAATTCCTAGATTTTACCATTGTTACCAAGCTACACCCTGGCTCCCAAATGGTAGACTTTCCTCCCAATTACCCAAGTTTTCCACTCTTTAAAAGGTTTAAAATTCTTGTAGATGTCTTAAATAGATCGACTATAAGATGTCAAGAGATGTCAATCCTATATAACCTATGCAACAAATCTAATATAGGTGCCTTGAGACCTTTGTCTCTTGGCATAGATGTAATTAAGATGTCTATGCTAGTTTTGATTTTTTAGATGGTACTAAAATGAAATTGTCATTCCAGCATGGGTGTCTCTTTTTGTTCTTTCCACAATCCGTTGCAAGTATTGTACCTCTCATTCTTTTGAGCATTTTATTATCTACCTTCATCTGTTGCTCATGTTTTATCGAATAGGACTTAGGAAGGCTTGTGGTTATTTGGAAATTTAATGATGGAAAACAGTTAGTTTTTGTAACTCGTTATCTACATTCTTGGCATTGTCAAAGTTTTCACCAATGAAATATGTGATCATCAACAAATGCCCTTCTTGTCTACAGGCAACATACACATTGGTTTAATTTCAGAAACAGATTCCAACTTTTGTATGGATTTCTAGTTTGACTGTATTGGCAATCTATGGTGCACTTAATATTTAATGCATTTTATCTGAAGTGCGCTATACATGGTCCTATATCCTAGTTATATCCTTTATGTACTTTGAATGTATATGTGATGGAGAATTAAATCCATGGTTTCTCACACTGTCTTAGTTGAAGTTTATTCACCATGATTCTTGTGATGCCACAAGTGAAAACACTCTATACATCTTTTATATTAAGATGATTATATTATCCTGTATGAAATGGAACTCCAGCATATGTCCTTTTTTTCCAAACCTGTATTATTGTAAAGCCTAAAGTTATAATTGTCCATTCAAGTACTCCAATAACAAATTTTTTTATTACTAGAGATCTATTACTAATAAGAGACAGATACAATATATGGTGCAAAACACCAAGCCCAAGATAAAAAGACAGCCAGGAGGCTCAACCCCAAGATACAACACGAAAAAGTTTACGACATCAAGTCCAAAATATGAAGTCAGCCAGGAGGTTCATCCACAACACTGGGAGTCATATCCACAACACTGGGAGTCATATACAGCATCAAAATATAATCAACTGCACATTTCAGTACCACTGGTTATTACTAATCTCATATGCATCAGCTTCAAAGGTCCCTAGAACTGGTTCAGCAATATATTCAGGCTCTAAATCTTTCACAACAGGTTATGGTTATGATTGTTCACAGTATTTCTTTTCTCAACACTATATGGTTTATCAATATTATATTCATTCATCATCATTCAATTTGCTTCTGTCATGTGGCCAAAAGTAGGCCTGTTTAACCTCCTTTCTGTAGACCAGGATGAGCCCTTCCTCTAGCCAGATCAGAAACCTATCTCTTGGGATCTCTAAAATCATAGATACCTGCATCAGAATGGAAAACAGCGTGAGTTCGCATTGCAAATTAACAAGATGCCTTCTTCTCCCTTGGAAGACTTCCTCATTCTTAGCTTTCCAGATGTATCGTAAAATCTCATTAATAAACACAGACCAAAATCTATTAATCTCCTTGGGAAAACAATAAACATAACCAAATAGAGTTTCAAACAAGGTGAAACAATTTTTAACATCCCACCTTAAATTGTTACCCAATAAAGAAGACCAAATCTGAAATGCATAGATACATTCGAAGAAAATATGTTCAACTGTTTCATTTTTATCACAAATAGGACAGACTCTAACAAGTATTCCCAAGGAAACAAGTTCACAGTTGACAACAAGTTTCCTAAGAATGAGGAGTCATCTGAAACAAGTTTTCTTAGGCTCGCCAAGAGAAGACCGCATACGATATAAGATACTAGACCAAGTATCTACAGACCAAGAAAGGTTCCAATTATCCTTAAAACTTGTTTATTATTTCTCTTGAATCAGCTAACATACCTTCAAAACAATACCATCTTTCCAAGTCATGTTATTCAGAATTTCCATATTGAACTTAAGAGTGACTGGAAAGTTAATACCATATAAGTCTCTCTTCAAGACAGAGAATGTTCTTGAATCTTTTATGATTTTTTTTAATACCAGATTCATTTTGCAACAAAGCCCATTCTTTTATCATCCCATTCTGAATGATATCTTTAAACTCTTTTATTATTTTTATACCCAAGAAAGCCCACTTCTTAGTAGAACACCCTTGAATGAGGGAAAGGGCTTATTATTCCAGTCCAGACTCCACTAAATGGATCTATAAGCCATAAAAACATTCTCTGTCCTGGAAAAGGCCTCCGTGTTGTATATCATATGTATCACACTCTCTTGGGCCCTCCAAATGCTGCAAAAACTTTGGGCCCAAATGCTTTATAGCAACTTTACCAAACAAAATATCATGAGGTTGTAAAGCAGTCTAATTTATACCTTTTTTTGGCCTGGAAAGAACAATATTGTTTCTGACCAAAATCAATGGCACAACTTTGAGAAAAGTGATTTCAGAGTATGTATTTAAGCAACAAATGAATTTTTAAGGTTGAACTCTAATGTTGTTTGCTTACCATGTCTTACGTCTTGGTTGTGATGAGTCTATTGTAGCAATTCTGTTATGTGATTGCTTGCTTCTCCACAGCATTATAATAGGTAAAGTTTACCAATTAATGAAAATGGTGGGTACTAGCTCCACTGGTTTGGTCAGTCAGTACATGGCATCTGGCTTCTATATTTGAGTAGACACAACCATTCCAAACACCAGTTAAAATGGAGTTTTGTGGTGTACTCGTCTTTTATATCCCCCAAGTTCCTTAAAACCCAGCTCTACTTGAAACTGCTATTTTGATTAATTGGTGGTGGAATTTGCCACTAGATTATAAATTCCGGTGTGACATTGTGGTGGCAACTGAATGTCTTAACTTCAATTTTTTTGCTTCATTTGTATATTTTAGATTTACACATTTTCTGGACGATAAGTTTTTCCATATGGTCTTCAAAATGGATTTTGTAGTCAGATCAAGATATAGAATTCATGGGGATGTCACTTTATGTATTGCATGCTTTGTTGTTGAAATATGATTAAGGTAAGAGTTGTGGGTCCCTATTCATGTTGTGCCAATTATGTATGATCATCTCTGCCATGTTATGATATTAGGGATATTAAATTGGTTATGAACAGGAGGATTGAGTTTTGTAGGGGAGAAAATAAGAATGAAATAACATGTAAGGGATGCAAAAAATGAATTAACAACAAAAGGTCTGATCAGGATAGAGATTCAAAGCTTGCCGGAGAATGTAACAAATTTGGGATCTTTGAGGGGAGAGAAGAAAAACAATTATGGCTTATTCTATGCATTCTTGCTTTTGGTTTTGTGTCATTTTGTGTTCATGAACAATAATGCTATAATATCTTACACATTTTATGTCACTGATGCAGCTTTACACTAGGGATGCGTCAAAAGTTTGGCGCCAAGCTGGATCAGGTAACAGCTCAGATGTTCAATTGGTGCTTAAAGAACCTGCTGCTAACACTGTCCTTTGGGATTACATCAGTGAGAGAAGAGAGGAACATGTTGTTGATTTTGATGAACATTTGGATGATATTAGCAAGTAAGCAGATATATGATAAAATCATTATAACAAATATGCTAGATTTCATACACAGAAACACCTAATAATTTTCCGTCCTGATGGAAATAGAAAGATATGTTATTCTGTATCATGATGGATTTTCTCTATTCTCTTGTGAGTGCAATATATTGTCTTTTTACTGGTTCTCTTTTTGGGGTATCATATTTGTGGACTAATTGTTTCTGGCTGCTGCTTGTTGTTTTCTGCAGGGACTGGTTGAACAACAACCTCTTCAACTAGACTTCATTTCACTAGTATGCAAAACATTATATTTTCTGTATTATAATCTACAGAGATTGGCAACTAAAGAGCAGAATTTATGGCGCAAGTGCCTGTTTCAGGTTCATTTTTCTGTCATTTCTGACAGGACGTAGTTATTGTGGGTTACTTCTTTGCAATTTTATTGCAAGCCGAGTCTTTTTAACATTTCTTTCTTCTTTTACTGCTGAGAGTCATTTCCTTTTATGTTTTTAATGATGCTGAGAGGTTTGATGATTATTTTTTCCATTATGTGGCGTTTGGAGATTGCTTCTTCAATTGTTCTTTGCCCCATCTACATAATATTCTAATAACCTGGTGTCAGTGTTCCACTTTCATCTTCTGTTGAGAGATACTAAAATCAATTTTCCCATTTCCTGTTGCCAGGATGTTTTTGGAAATATTGAAGCATTTATGCATTTTCAAATAAATTTGCTGATACTTTTCCTTTCGGAGCTTTCACTCTGTTTCTTGTTCTCTAGGATTATCTTTAGGCTATTCTGTAGTTAAAATGATTTGTGCACAGAGTGTATTCTCCCGGTTAACGAAGTTGGTTACTTTGATCTTTATTCTAAAATTTTAGCTACTGGATGAGATGTTTCTTTGGAATGCACATCCTATGAATTGGGTGATTGTCTTGATCAGAAGTTTTTCATGCATTCTGCGTGCATTATCTAAGATATTTTGAACATGGAGAGACAAATGAGTTATCGTGTCTTTTCAGCACTAATTTAGACAAAATCCTTATGATTTTTTGAATTATGAATACTATCTGCAATATTGGCATTTTTCTTGTGCACAAGTTCTTTAACCTTGGCTCCCTATGCAGATGTGTGCTTATGCACTCTAATAGAATGTAGAAGGAGAATTTTAGATCAAAATGTGTAATTGTCACAAATCTTCTATCAGTTACATTTCTGAGGCATTTAAAATAATCTCTTAATATGGGGTGAAATTCAAGAATGATCTCTTATGCACATTGATACACTACCCAAAAGAGTCAAAGACAGTTTGGTCAGGTTTGAAGTTGTTTTAGTCAGAAACAAAGACATTGTTATTTTGAAAAAGCTCTGGTTCGTGAAAATCTAACTTCACCATTTATGGTAAAGGTTCTATTACCCAACATATTGATTAGTTTTCTTGAGATTAAAATTGATGGTATTTTGTATTTATGGTCTTCTATCAATTTAGTTTTGTCATCATGCTTGTATATGCATACGTTGCAGCAATGCAGATGTATTTACCATCATATTGTTGGAAATTTTGAGTTTCTGAAATATTGATCTCTTCAGACATTTTTATATTGAAGAATTCCAGTTGAATGCAGTAGTCCAGTTGCTTATCTTTGTGGTTAATACAGAAGTCCAGTTCCAAATGCAGGAGTATTTGTAGCCAGGATAGCTTTCAGATGTTTGTCTATGGAGTTGGTTTCCAATGTAATTCAAAACTGTGGTTTCCCTTTTTAAATCACATAAGCTAACATTCTTTTCAGTGAGTGTAGGAAAATAGTGTCCAATTCAGAGCTAGGCAGGCAGGCCATGTTATTTACAGAATGCCAGGGAAACATTGAAATCTGTTCTATCCTTTCTAATAGTATTCATTTCTTTTTTTCATTTTGTTTTGGAATTTATCTTTCTTCTTGAAGGCATGCATTTGGATTCTTAGTGTATGTACCATGCACATCACAGCCTTCAGAGTGACTCATTATAGTTTTACCTAGTTTTGAATCATTCAAGAAATTTACCCAATTGAGCATCAGGGATCGGGTAGGCAGGATCGGTAGGCAATTTCGTAGGTACAGCCTGAGTGGGCATAATGGTGAATTTTTGCACTCCATAGAGTGACATATACTTGAATATGGCAGGGGGCAGGGAATGTTTGCCCATTACAAACAATATGTAAGGTAAATGATTAGAAATAAACCCTCACAAGGGGTTCCCATGCCAAATTGGTGTCTTTCTTGGCAGTGATCTATAAAATTAAACTTTATCAAGATTTTGATCTTGATACACCAAATTTTGCTTGGCAGTGGAACCAAAATACCTATTACTTTTATCATTTAAAGTACCAAGATCTTAACTCTTCTATTTCTGTGTCTTGGTGTCTTGATACCTTTATCATTTGCTTTATCAAGATTTTGATCTTGTACACCAAATGTTGCTTGGCAGTGAAACCAAAATACCTATTACTCTATCATTTAAAGTACCAAGATCTTAACTCTTCTATTTCTGTTCACATATGGCCAAGTGTAACTAAGCAAGGTAGTTATGGGATTCATTAGTTGACTCGGTACAAGTTCCATATAAGAATGGGTGTTGGTAAATTGTGATAAAAGTTCTTGATACAGTAATTTTGAACTTGATGGCATGTTAATGAAGTTGCTGTATCTTGTGATGGTTGGAAGAAACTTGTCACTATGCAAAGAATGGACATAAAGCTTTAATGTACATAATTAATACAACGATTCGAATTTTTGCTTCTTTGACATGCTAATGCTATCTTTCCAATATTAAATAATTGAATAAACACCTAAAAAAATTGGACAAGCGATGATTGAGGATGATAATTTAACCTCGTGACATTGCCAACCGTTGAGTGTTCTTTGTCACTCTCTTTATAGACAGTATTTAATAAACCATTTTAAAATTCTAATATTTATAATAATTATGGTGTATGAACATCTGAGACAGACATATCAAGCTATCAAGGAACATTTGTTTCTATTATTTGTTAGTTGCTAATAAATCATATAATGATATATAAAATTAGTTTTGTTAATGGACGTGGCACAAACCTTAATTGCTCATGGTGCTAAAGGTTTCCACCATAGTCGATTCATAAGATCAAGCCATGTTTGGCAAAACGATTATAAGCCAAGGTTGGGCAGTATAGTAGCAAATCAAAACAACCACGTAAGGAATCGTATTAAGAAATAAAAAACAAAGGTAAAATAACTAAAAAAAACTTCACAAGTACAAAGATAAAGGAAATAATCTACTTGATTTCACATGGAAACGTCGTCTCTAGAATGCAAGACATACTAACTAAAGATATGCTATGTACGTCACATATAGAGATAAGATTTACTTCCATATGTGAAACTCCAAGAGAAAGTGAAAGGTGTTGGTGATATGAACATAGTCAAAAGGATCTTAAACCAGACAGACAAGTAATTCAAAATACCATCTGAATCGTAAGTCATTCATAATGGTAAATCATAGGCCTCTCATAATTTAAGCCTCTAAAAATACGAGTAAACGCATAGAGAGTAAATACAACATAAATTGTCATATCCAACTTTTGTATGCTTGTATAATTATTGCATGCATTATTTTTTTAAAGCCATCAAACATAATACACAAATCGTATACATTATTATTAGTTTAACATGGAATGAGAAGGCATAAGTTTAAGCCTGGAGCAAGGTGGTGTATGTAGCTTCATATGCCGGTGACAATTTGGCCTCATGTGCTCGAAAAAGTCGAAACTCCCTTTTCTACCCTTCATGTCCAATATGGTATCATGATTTCATTTTTCATCCTTTGTATCCAAGCAATGCCATTAAAGAAAAGGGATAAATAAACTCACAAAATGGAATGAAAAAATAATTGGTAATAAAATATGGGTAAAGAAGTTTGTAAAAGGAAAGATGGAATATTGAAGGTTATTAGGCTAGAACGTTAAGATGGATTTGTGATTGAGAGAGGATGTAAGGTGCCTATATCGACAACATATCATTGCATTCCAAGTGTTCTTGAAAATAGTTGATATGATGAGTTATTTAGAGACTTGAAGGATAGAGGATCAATGGTTGAGATTGATTTAGGAGATCAATGGAAGAGGTTGATTGAGAGGATTGGATGCATGAGAATCTTCCATTTGGCATTTTGTGATTGGTGCACATGAGGAGGTCTATGATCCAAATGATTGGCTAAGGATTTTTTTTTTGGAGAAAGTGGAAGGTGAAGATCATTTTTTTTTTCTTTTTCGGAAATCTACAATGTTCTTTTTTTAGTCTTGTACAAGGCTAGAATTTTCTTAGAGAAAACGGAGGGTGGGGATTTAAATTTTTTTATTTTTTTTAATTTAAAGTCTTTTTTTAGATCTTAGAAGTCCTTTATTGGAGTCACGTGTGGTCTTGAACCTCAAGCAATATTTCTTTTGATTAATCATTATTTGGATTGTACAAATGATTAGTTAGATTAAATAATTAATTTTAGTCAACTTATGATTTGAGAGAAAAAAATTAAACAAATACGTATATATTTAATTTTTTGGAATGAGAATGATGGAAATGTTAATAAAATTTGAATTTATTTATTTAAGGTTAGACATTAGAGAAGAGGTGAAATGATTGATTAGTTAAGTAAATTGTCTTAACCTTTTAATTAATATTAGAGGAAGAGTTAGTTTAATTAACTAAATAATTCATTAACATTAGTAGAAGAATCAAGATAATTGATTGAATAAATATAATTTATTTACTTAATTTAGAAGGTGGTGTAAGATGTTTCCACCTGCTTTTGAGATTTCTCAATATATGTGTCTTTGTAAGCACTTAAATCATTATCATGAGAATATATAGCTAAAGATGTAACATTTGTACTTTTGTCTTACATTAATTCTCTCTATGTACCCTTATTTAAACTATTGATTCACTAGAGCTCGAGTTAATCAAATCATTTCATTGTTTTTGATTGATACATAATTGCATGTGAATTTATCCCTAGTTCTCATCATATTTTATATATTCATTGTACCATCGACATTTGATGTGTTTAATGTAGCTCTAGATATTTAACAAAATAAATATACTCAATATAGCTAGCATTGGGATAATACTCATCATCCATGTGCACTTGATTATATTGATCAACTTTAAGTATAGAGAAAGGATCGATGCATATCTTTAGATTTTTTATTTTGAGGTGTTGTCTATTTATTTCCATTATCACATACCCTTAATTTAATTCACATTATTGCAAATAGTATCTCATACCTTGTCTAACTGTTATATACATACCCATAACATGTCCATGCGTATAATGTTAATCACAATCATAATTAGTATTTAAATATTGGACACCTCTAGATGTATCAATTGGTTTGATGGTAGGTAAAGTGATACGTTGATGTTGTAAGGGTTTTGCGACAATATATGTTGAGGATCTACCAATCTAGTAAACTTTATTCTCCCTTGGTTTGAGTAAATAATGATGTTTTGCATGGAAATCATGAATGATGTTGATCTTTTTTAAATCCAACCTCATTGGCCCCAACTTTGAAATTTGGTTATGATTGAAACTTATGTGGATGAGGAGTGCTAGAAACAATATAATGGAGGAGATTATGTTTAATAATTTAAATCCTAATAGTGTACACTACCAGATGAATCCTAAAATGAATTATGTATTAAAAACTACACTTTCTTTGATGATTAGAAGGCGACTATCAATAAATGAACCTTGAGGGTCAATGCTTGACAATTGATAATTCATATGGAGTGTAGACACCTAAATTTGACCATATTATAACATCACCTAATTCCTCTTGCATATATCACTTTCCAATATTGATAAAATAAAACTAATTATTTGATTAACCAATCCAATCATCTTCCAAGCATTAATAAAGTAACTTAATCATTTATTTAGTTAATTCATTATTTCAACATTTACCTATATAGTCTAGCCTAAATTAAATAAATTTTAATGTTCATCACTCATATTTCAATCTTCAAAATATTTAATAAATATAAATTATTTATTTAATTCTAAATTCCCCTTCAAATCATCAATTGATTAAAAATAATTAGTTAACTTGCTAATCACTTGCACAACCCTAAGCATCATTAACTAAGTTGACCTTGCATGTGGTTGAAGTTTGTACATGGCTTAATGTGTGTAAAAGGCTCCATAAAATCCTAATCAAATCTTGTCTATCTAGTTAATCTAGAAACTTTATTCCATTTAAATTCCTTGAATCATGAACCTTCTTATGTGTGTTAATCACAAGGTGTCACTTGGAGGTTTCTTATGCATCCAAACCTCTCAATCCTCCCTAAGCATTGATCTTCCAAATCAATCTCATCCATTGATCCTTCATCCTCCAAATCTATAAATAGCTCATCATACGAGTCAATAAAATGAGATATTCTTGGAATACAAAGTTGCATTGTCCAAGTGAGCAACCACATTCAATCTCTCACTCGTCAATCCACTTTGAGCACAACCACCATTCCTCCAACTAGGGGTTTGTGGGTGAGGGATTTCATTTTTTTTCACCCTTGTATGTAAGTCCTTTAGTTTAATCTTGAGGTTGATTTAGATGTGGGATATGATTTAGATTTAATGGTTTGAATCCTTTGTTTTTGTTTCACATTTACATGCATATATTAACTTTAATATAGTTTGAAATCCAAGAAAAACAATTATTCATTATTCATTAAATCCTTGCTCAAATTTTGCCAACGTGTCAAATAACTCTAATACTATGTTGGAAATGATCAATAAGTGTCAACTAAGTCTCTAAATGAATGAATAGAAGCATGAGGTGTAGTGCCTCTCATGTTACTAATACTTTGGATACTGCTTTGTGTGTGTTTTGATTCTGTGTGGTTTCTTATTATGTTTGATGCTTACTGGATACTTTGTTAGACATCTATTTCGCCATATTGTTAGTTGGCGGACAAAGTTGTTTCCTTGCTTATGATATTTGGACACATGTGATGGATACTTATGCTTATGATGATGTTACTAATTGCTTTATAATAATGATGTGGTATTTAGATTTGATTGTTGTATTTGATTCGGGTGAAGGAATTGGTGTTCATCGCTCATCCCTGAGCACCCTGCCTCACCGCAACTCTCTTTCACAATGTGTATAATTATGAGTTTATATGTATATGTATATATTGTTTGACGTTTGGTGTTATGCAAGAATGAAGGTACCGGGTGTTGACTCCACTTGCATTGTCGGTTCTAAGCGTGCCCTACATACCCAATGGTTTGATGTGGTTAGGAAGTTGATAAGAAAGTACCCCCGTCTGTGTTAGTGGTTGGTTCAATGTTTGTAGATTAATCTGTTTGAAAAAGGAATTAAAAAAAACCCGAGAATAGACTTTGTTACAAAATAAAATAAATATTTGATTTAAAATGGTTTCAATAGCTTAAGTTTAATGTCTTTATTTTTTAAGTTTATTTTTGTGTTTAAATAATCATAGAAATTTTAGTTGTCATTCTTTAATTAGATTTTTAACAAGTAATTAAACTTAGATTTTTGGAATTTTGGTAGAATTAATTTGGTAAGATATTTAATAAATTGACTTTTGTCCTTGATTGAATTTGAAATATTAGTGAACTCTAGGTTTTGATTTTAAATGATGGAAATGTTTAATTGATATGTGACGTGTAATTTTAACTAAAAATTTCTTATAGCTTGATGATGTGGTGTTAATTAGAAGTATGTAATATTGTGTTCTAATGTGGATAAGCGTTATCTCCAGAGGCTAGGGAAGTGTGTATGAATTTTTATGTTTGCATCTTTTTGTTTATGGTGATACCTTGTGAGAAATTATGTGGGTGGTACCTCTTAGTGTTATGGGGTTTTTGGGATTCTTTGCGTAGTCATGAGATGGTCATGCCTCGTGTGTGTTGTTGTGATTTAAAGTTCTTTTGGTTGTGCATTGAGGTACCTCGCTACTTGACTTTGATTTTAGGGCAGCTGTAGGGGAGAACAACTCTTCTTGGGGCCAGTGTACAAGTGGTCACCCTTGAAAGAGTTTCCCTAATTAATGTACCTAGTGGGTTGGGTTAGTTATCACATAATAAGATAGAAATATACACTTCACCCCTACCATTAGTGCTCCCAAAGGCTAAGGACAGGTGGGAAGACCTGGTTGGTAAGGTCACTACCTTGTCTCCACGAAAGGTAAGTGGCTCCGCATGAGTCACCCTATGGGGTGGCACCTTGAAATAGGATGTCAGGTTAACCATAGATGGAGGCGGCTCCTAGTATTAGGTAGTCTAGTGAATCCATGTAAGGCCATGTGATGACACTCTCCCGTTGTGCCCCTTTGTTTTCCCTTGTTTTTGTTGCCTTTGAAGTTGTTTTAATTATTGTTGATGTTTATGTTGTTTTGTGGGCTTAAGTCATGTGATGTGAGTCCTTTATGTTTGAGTTTGTGGCCGAGGGTTCTTTCTTATTAGCTCCTTGCACGGGGGGTGTTCCTTCAGTTTCACAAGGTCAGGTGGAAACGTGCAATGCACCCATTGGGTCCCGAGTTGGTGATTGTGGTGCAAACACAGTTGCAGTGATCTCAGAGCTTGCACGAAGAATATTGTACCTTTAAAAAAATAACTCATTATTGTACTTTTGTATTATGTTATACCCTTCCCAATGTTATAGGAAGTGGCCTTGCAATGTCACTTTGATTTCATGTTGTGTTGTATTTGTGGAAATATATTCCACGATTGTAATCTTGAACTCTGAAGTTGAAAGTAATAATATGTTATTTATGTTTATGATTATCTATCTTATTCTGTTGAATGAATGCCATATTTAAATTATGTTTTATTCACATTCCTTTCTTTCGCTTTAGTTTGGTATCGTTATAGTAATGCACTATGTTACCCCATGGGAACTAGGTTAATGTTTTATGTTATATTTATGTTGTATAATTGTTTAATGTTGTTAAATGTAATTATTGTTTTAAAAAAAATATATGGTATTGTTGTAGTTGTCCTATGGGGTTTGCGTGGCGGGGCGTTACAACTTGGTATTAGAGCCAAGATTAACAACACTGGGTATTGTAGGTTAAGTAAGCCTATTATGTTAATCTTTTTGCATAACTTTGAACTTATGTAATCCCTCTCTTGTTGCGTAGAATCATGCCTAAGGGTCAGGGATGTGGACATGGTCGTGATTGTGGCCATGGTGGTCGCAAAGCTGGCCATCATAATTCACCACCTCAAAGCTCCCATGAATTTGAGTAGGACGAAAATCAGGGTTTCCAGAACAACCCTCTAGGTGGAGGCCCTAATCCAGAGCAACCAGTTCAGGGTGGTGAGCAGTTATGTCAGTTATTGGAAGAGGTTCTTGGTCGTTTGGGACCTAGGCAGGAAGAGCAGCGAGTGATCAGAGAGAGAGAGAGGTCGCTGAGGAGGAATGAGATACTGACAGATCAGGATGCAGTAGCCGCTGGTCATATGAGAGATCTCCTCAGGGCATGTCCTCCCATTTATGATGGCTTTGGTGGAGGTTTGGAAGCTGAAACTTGGCTTATTGATCTGGATCAATGCTTTGCTATGCATCCTTATGGCAGTAATACTAGGGCAAGGTGTGCCATCATGCACCTTAGAGGATTTGCATCCACATGGCAACGACTGGAAGAACATAAATTACACCTTGACATCGGTTCAGTGACATAGGATTTGTTCTTAGAGTGGTTCAGGGCCCGTTTCTTATCTGATCATTGAAGGTAGCATCGGGCGGATGAATTTCACGATTTAAGACAGATGGAAATGTTCGTAGAGTAGTATGAGCACCGCTTCTTTGGGCTTAAGCAGTACATCGGGATTGCTAATGATGAGGCTATGCTAGTACAACATTTTGTCAAAGGTCTGAATGCCAGGATTTGTGGAGGTGTATGGGTCTTTGAGCTGAAGACTATGGAGGTTGATGTTGAGAAAGCTCGTCTTGTGGAGGAGAATTTGACCTTGGCATTAGGAGGTCACGTTGGAGTTCAGATCGATAGTACTCCTACTTTAGGTTTTGGTTCTCGAGGTGGGCAGTCTTAGGCTACAGGTCCTTCCAAGGCTCATTCTACACTCGCTAAGGGTGGAGGAGAGTGGAGAAGTGATTTTAGATGATCATCCTCTCCTTAAGGAGTTTTCTAATGTATTTTTGAGTGAGATACTTGGGATGCCACCTAAGTGTGACATTGACTTCCGAATTGATCTCATTCTGAGACCTGAGCCTATCTCTAAGGCTCCTTACAGGATGACAACTCAAGAGCTTCAAGAGCTCTATTTGCAGTTGGAAGAATTGTTTGAAAAGGGGTTTGTCTGTCCTAGTGTTTCCCCTTGGGGAGCACCGATCATTTTCGTGAAAAAGAAGGATGGTTTGTTCCGTCTGTGTATTGATTACAGGCAGTTGAACAAGGTGACAGTAAAGAATCGATACCCTTTGCTGAGGATTGATGATCTATTTGACTAGATCAAAGGAGAAAAGATATTCTCTAAAATTGACCTCAAGTAAGGATACCATCAATTGCGGATTGTTGAGGAGGATATTCACAAAACTGCATTTCATACCCTATACAAACATTATGAATTTACTGTCATGTTGTTTGGGTTAACAAATGCACCCTCAATTTTTATGAGCTTAATGTATGGTGTTTTTCGGACCTATCTGGACCGATTTGTGCACATGTTTCTCAATGAAATACTTATCTACTCTAGATCTATGGAGGAGCATGAGGAACATTTGAGGCTGGTAATACAGTGTTTGAGAGAAAACCAATTGTTTGCAAACTTGGCAAAGTGTGAATTTAATAATTCTGAAGTGAAATACTTGGGGCATGTGATTTCTGAAGAAGGCATAACCGTGGATCCCTCAAAGATCCAAGCTATTATTGATTGGCCTGCTCCCAAAAATGTTCCAAAAATTCGCAGCTTGTTGGGTGAAAATAGTGTAATAAACTTTTCAACAGATTACGCCATCTAGACTTTAGCCATAGCTATGTGAGATATAATCTCTCCTCTCAGAAAGGGGAGGCGCCCTTCTTACTGCTAATAGAAGCTATAGTAAATTTAACGAAATACTTACAAAATGTACACTATACTCATGAAATGGGGGGGTGTGTTACATTCATACTTCTCTCTTTTTTCAGAAAAGATGTTTAAAATGCTTCACGATGGAAAGCTCTAGATCTGAAAACTTAAACTTAACAAACAACAGTAATGCCGATACTTCTATCTTGTCAAAGCACAGCGTAGAAATACCAAGTATGATTTATAATAACAAAAGGAAAAGGGAAAGCTTACGAAGGCACAAAGTCATTCTGTAGCTTTTTCAATGTTGAATTCTATGGAAGTATCATTTGTTGTATTAGAAGCACAAAGTCTTCTTAGATACATCAATTCCTCGAACCGCATGAATGATTACAAGCACAAAGTCTTGTAGATCCTTCAACCAAAAAATTCACACAAACAAATCCAAATAATTGTTGAGAAATAATGTCTCAACTTCCAACTTGAAGCCCCACCTTTAAAGTCTTGGCATGAATTTTTTTTTTGGTTATTTCGGCCTTTTGCCCTTTACCATTGTAGTTTTGTTCCTGGCGGTTACCGCCCTACCACAGCCAACCAAATGGTTGACCATGGTGGCCGCGGTAAGCCGCCTGCAGCTTGGCCTGGTGGTTACCGCCCTACTGCGGCCAGCCAAAGGGCTGACCGTGGTGGCCGCGGTAAGCCGCTTGCGGCTTGGCCTGGTGGTTACCGCCCTACCGCAGCCAACCAAAGGGTTGACCGCGGTGGCCGCGGTAAGACCGCCATTGTCTGGTTGGCGGTTACCGTGGTACCGCGGCCAGCTAAAGGCTTGACCGCGGTGGCAGCGGTAAGACCGCCAATGGTCTGCTCGGCCAGTTACCGTGGTACTGTAGGGTCTGTTCGGGAAGGCCACGGTAACGTGGTAAACTGCTTGGCAAGCTCGGTAGCCATACCACCATACCGCAAGGGGAGCTCGAGTAGTCTGCGGTAAAGTCAATTGGGAGCTTGATAGATCTCGATGACCGATTTGACCAAGTTGGACTCGGGTCAGAGCTCGACAGCGAATAATGTATGGACACATGGCTCAGTGTCATGCGATGATTGGCTCAAGGCCAATAAGTAAATGCAGTAGGTGCAGGTCAACTCAGGGTGGCGATACAGGACCCAATTTGGGTAATGGCAGTTATGGCCTGGGTGGCTCGATGTAGGAAGATCGACATGGGTTGTTCAATGGTGCGATTTGATCAAAGATGATTTGTACTTGGTGAACGGCGGTTGTCTGACAGAATTGAATGCAATGCATGACTTATGTTGGTCGAGTTTGTGTTTGTATGAGAGAGGAAAAAAAAGAATAATTTTCGAAGTGCTTTGCTCTGTGAGAACATTGTAACAGAGAGAGTTTTTTTTGTGCTGTTGTGAGCTGAACAGAGAGGACTGAAGTTGTATGTAACCGTTCTATTACTATAATACAATAAGTCTGACTTTGTGTGGTGGGTTTTTTACCTGAAAAGGTTTTCCCACATATATCTTGAGTCTGCTGCGAATGCTCTTCCTTGTGTTATACTTATTTTACTTGCATGTATTCATCTCAAGTAGTTCTGTTAAGCTATTGAACTAAGGTTTTTGCTTTACTCCTCTGTTGTATTAGTGTTAAGGGAATATATTCCGCACTGTTGGGTTTCTAGATCCATGTATGTTTTCCCTTCAAGTGGTATTAGAGCTTAGCCAGTTAGGTTATCCTTCTAGGAAAGATTAGTTTTTTGTGCTAATACTGTTTCAGTGGGAGTTTTGCATTGTTAAAACTTGTTTCTATTTGAGATGGCAAGTACATCTGATAGGATTGATATTGATAAATTCAATGGCAGTAACTTTGAGTTATGGAAGCTCAAGATAGAAGACTATCTTGTGGATAGAGAGCTTTGGATAGCTATCTCTGGAACTAAGCCTCAAAGTACAACTCAAGAAGCTTGGGATTTTGCTGATAGAAAAGCAAGAGGTTTGATAAGACTGAGTCTAGTTGATTTTGTTCTCTTGAATGTTCATGAGGAGCAGTCTGTAGCTTCTTTGTGGAAGAAGCTTGGTGATATTTATCGGGCAAAGTTCCTAGTAAATAAGTTATTCCTGAGAAAGAAGTTGTACTCCTTGAAGATGGACAAAGGTGCATCTGTTGCAGACCATCTGAACTCGTTTAATATGAGTGTTACTCAGCTAGCATCTGTAGGTGTAAAGATAGAGGAGGAGGATCATTGCATGCTCCTGTTGTGTTCATTACTTGACAGTTGGGATCATCTTGTGATGGCCATTGGAAACACTACTGCTGCTTTCAAGATGGAAGATGTTGTTGCCTCATTGCTATCTGAAGAGATGCAGAGGAAGTCTTCAGAGATGGCCAAAGAAGCTCTTGCTGTTCGAAGAAGACCAAAGGAGAAAGGCAAGAAGAAGGACAAAAAGTCAAAATCCAAATCTGCAGGGAGATCAAAGTCTCCTGGTAAAAAGTTAAAGGTAAGGTGCTAGAACTATAGGCAACCTGGTCATATCAGGAAGGACTGCAAGGAGAAGAAGAAGAAGAAGAATTTTGACAATGAATCTTCTCAAAGTGATGCAGACGCCTTCATTGCAATAGCCTTGACAAATCAGGCATTTGATGATGTCTGGTTGGTTGACTTAGGTGCATCTTTTCACATGATATCCAATAGAGAATGGTTCTCCAAATACGAAGAGTATGATGGTGGAAAGGTGTACTTGGCAAGTGATTCAACGTTGGAGATAGTTGGCGGAGGGAAAGTCAAAATTCAGTTTCCTGACGGGAGAGTCAAAGGTATTGGCGGCGTATTTCACATACCAGGTTTGGCTCGAAATCTTCTCTTTGTCAGTAAGTTAAATGATGCTGGTGTAGAAGTTTCTTTTTCTAGTAAGGGGTGTAAAATGGCTAGAAGTGCAATGGTGCTGGCTAAGGGTGTTCATACCGGCACTCTGTACAAGCTGGATGCACATCATGTTGTTTGTAACAGTGCCTCTGTAAATACATGTATTACTGCACCTATAGAGAAAGATAAAGACTCTTCTCAGGCTACAAATGCTATGGAGGTAAAACTCCCAACTGAGAAGACTATGTTGTGGCATCACAGACTTGGTCACATTGGTGAGAAAGGTTTAAAAACCTTGAAGAACAAAAACCTTGTAGAAGGGCTTGATGATTATAACCTTGAGTTTGATTTCTATGAACATTGTATATATGGAAAGCAACACCGTGTTTCTTTCTCCTCTAGTCCTCACAAATCTTTTGGTATACTGGATTATGTTCATTCTGATGTGTTTGGTCCAGTTAGTGTTCCTTCATTATCGAAGTCTAGGTATTATGTTTCTTTTATTGATGACTGTTCGAGAAGGGCATTTGTATACTTCATGAAAAGTAAATCAGAAGTGTTCAGTCGGTTTAAAGAATTTAAATCTTTGGTAGAAAATCAGACTGGAAGGAAAATAAAGTGTTTAAGGACAGACAATGGAGGTGAGTTTTGTTCTGCAGATTTTGAAAGGTACTGCACTGATCATGGGATTAAAAGGCACAAGACAACGCCTTATACTCCACAACAAAATGGAGTTGTTGAAAGGTTAAACATGACACTGATGGAAAAGGCAAGGAGTATGCTTAGTTGTGCTGGTCTAAATCAGATGTTCTAGGCTGAGGCTGTTGCTACTGCATGTTATTTGATAAACAGATCTCCTTGTTCAGCTCTTATTGACAAGACACCTTTGGAAGCATGGTTTGGGAAGAAGCCCTCTCTGAGGCATGTCCGTGTGTTTCGCTGTGAGGCATATGTTTATGTGCCAAATGAAAAGAGATCTAAATTGGATAACAAGGTTGTTAAGTGTATCCTCATCGGCTATGGAGTTGGTGTGAAAGGATACAAGCTATGGAATCTTGATACTGAGAAGGTTGTGTATAGTAGAAGCGTGATATTCCATGAGCTAAAACCTTCAGTTAGTGATCAGCAGCTTGGGACAAATCAGAGTGACAAAAAGAAGGATGCAGTTGAAATTCCCAAAACTCTAGAAAGGGAAGAGTTGCATGGTATTCCTGAGACTGAGGAGAGCTCAAGCAGCTCTGGAAGTTCTGATGATGAAGAACAACCTCAGCCTGTGAGAAGATCTACACGAGAAAGAAGGCAACCTGATAGGTATGGTTTTTTTATGCTAGATTCTAATTGTGCCTATGCTTTAATTACTAGCAATGATGAGCCCAAGATTGTTAAAGAAGCAATCAGTATGGCTGATTCTAAGTCTTGGCTGGAAGCCATGAATGAAGAAATGGATTCTTTGAAAAAGAATGACACCTGGAACTTGGTGCCACTGCCTAAGGGGCGAAAGCCTTTTGGCTATAAGTGGATATTCAAAAATAAGATAGGTCATGATGGCAGTGTTGAGAAGTATAAGGCTAGATTGGTTGCAAAAGGTTTTTCTCAAATAGAGGGAATAGATTATGGAGAGATCTTTTCCCCTGTAGCAAAGCTGACATCCCTCAGATTTATTTTGTCTTTAGCTCAGCTGTATATGATTTTGAAATTGAGTAGATGGATGTGAAGACAACTTTTCTCCATGGTGAGCTGGAAGAAGAAATCTACATGTCCCAGCCTGAGCATTTTGTTGAAAGAGGTAAACAAAATCTGGTCTATAAGCTGAATAAATCTCTCTATGGTTTAAAACAATCTCCTAGAATGTGGTACCAAAAATTTGACACTTTTGTGTTGTCAATTGGGTTTGTGAGATCAAAATTTGATCATTGTATTTATTTTAAATTTGAGAATGATCGTGTGCTTGTTATCACCCTGTATGTGGATGATATATTATTTATTGGAAATAGCATGACTTTGATTTCTGACCTTAAAACTCAGCTATCTACAAAGTTCGAGATGAAAAATCTTGGTGCAGCTAGGTACATTCTTGGAATGGAGATTACCAGGGACAGAACAAGCAAAAAACTTTGGGTCGGTCAGAGTAAGTATGCGAAGACAGTCCTGGAGAGGCTTAGCATGGATGACTGCAAGCAGCTTGTTGTTCCAATCATGCATGGAACTAAGCTGTCAGTTGAAGACTGTCCTATGTTTGCTTATGAGATGGAGGACATGACCAGTGTGCCCTATGCAAGTGTTGTTGGAAGTTTAATGTATGCTATGGTCTGTACAAGACCAGACATTGCCCAAGCAGTGGGAGTTCTAAGCTGTTTTATGGCAAATCCAAGAAGATCACATTGGGATGTTGTGAAGAGAGTTTTTAGGTATTTGAAAGGGACTTCAGACTATGCATTGTGTTACCATGGCAATATGGTTGCATCACAGAGATCTCTCAGCATCCAAGGATATGTTGATTCGGATTGGGCAGGGGACATAGACAACAGGCGATCCACTAGTGGATATACTTTCATGCTAAATGGTGGAGCTATCAGTTGGACGAGCAAGCGACAGGCTGTAGTTGCTTTATCCACGATAGAGGCAAAGTACATGGCTGCAACTCATGCCTACAAATAAGTTGTTTGGTTGAGGCATTTGTGTTCAGACATTGGTTTTGATGCTGGGAAAATTACAATTTGTTGTGACAGTCAGAGTGCTATTTGTTTGGCAAAGAATCTGACTTTTCATGCTAGGACCGATGACATTGATGTGCAATATCACTTTGTGAGGGACATGGTTGAAGATGGCAGGGTCAGTCTTGAAAAAGTGGACACCTTGAAGAATGTTGCAGATGCTTTGACAAAGCCTGTGAGTACAGACAAGTTCAGATGGTGCTCAAATTCGATGGGCCTTGGGGCTTATGACAAACAGTAGTTCATGTTCATTGGGGTTAGCTAGAAGTGTTCGCCAAGTGGGAGCTTGTTGAGAAATAATGTCTCAACTTCCAGCTTGAAGCCCCACCTTTAAAGTCTTGGCATGAATTTTTTTTTTTGGTTATTTCAATCGTTTTCCCTTTACCGCGACAGTTCTGTTCCTGGCGGTTACCGCCCTACCGCGGCCAACCAAAGGGCTGACCGCGGTGGCTGCGGTAAGTTGCCTGCGGCTTGGCCTGGTGGTTATAGCCCTACTGCGGCCAACCAAAGGGCTAACCGCGGTGGCCGTGATAAGCTGCCTATGGCTTGGCTTGGCGGTTACCGTCCTACTGTGGCCAGCCAAAGGGCTGACTGCGGTAAGACCGCCAGCGTCTGGGTGGCAGTTACCATGGTACCACGGCCAGCCAAAGGCCTGACCGCAGTAAGACCGCCAGTGGTCTGCTCGGTCGGTTACCGTGGTACCGCAGGGTCTGTTCGGGAAGGCTGCGACAATGCGGTAAACCACTTGGCAAGCTCGGTAGGCATACCGCCATACCGCAAGGGGAGCTCGGGTAGTCCGCGGTAGTGCGGTAAAGTCAATTAGGACCTCGATAGATCTCAACGACCGGTTTGATCGAGCTGCACTCAAGTTAGAGCTCGACAACGAATAATGTATGGACACGTGGCTCAGTGTCATGCGATGATTGGATCAAGGCCAATGAAGTAAATGCAGCAGGTGCAAGTCAACTCAGGGTGGTGATACAGGACCCAATTTGGGTAATGGCAGTTATGGCCTGGGTGGCTCGATGCAAGAAGATCGACATGGGCTGTTCAGTGGTGCGATTTGATCAGAGATGATTTGTACTTGGTGAACAACGGTTGTCTGACAGAATTGAATGCAATGCATGACTTATGTTAGTCGAGTTTATGTTTGCATGAGAGAGGAAAAAAAAGAATAATTTTCGAACTGCTTTGCTCTATGAGAACATTGTAACAAAGAGATTTTTTTCTATGCTGCTATGAGCTTAACAAAGAGGACTGAAGTTGTATGTAACCGATCTGTTACTGTAATACAATAAGTCTGACTTTGTGTGGTGGGTTTTTTACCTGAAAAGGTTTTCCCACGTATATCTTGAGTCTGCTGTGAATGCTCTTCCTTGTGTTATACTTATTTTACTTGCATGTATTCATCTCAAGTAGTTCTGTTAAGCTATTGAACTAAGGTTTTTGCTTTACTCCTCTGTTGTATTAGTGTTAAGGGAATGTATTCCGTACTGTTGGGTCTCTAGATCCATGTATGTTTTCCCTTCAATAATAAATGTAACGTAAAGTTTACATAAACCACTTGAAGCCCTTTAGATCTCATACACTAGTCACCACCGATATAATCAAATCATAAGACAATCGATTCCAACACAAAGTTTGGTATGCAATCCTCTTCTTTATTGATTAGATCTAGATTTGCAAAATTGAATACAAAGCTTCAATGTTTGTTTCAAAGGAGCAGCACTTCGTTGCAAAATTTCAAAAGGTAAACATTACAATAGAAATCTCTCATATATATAGAAAAGAGAGATGAGTAAATCTAGGGAATTTAGGTGAGAAAAAATAGGAGACCCTAATCTAACTAAGTGTAATTTATTTCTATGTAATTACATCTCATATTTTTGATGTAATTACATTTTACAAAAAGACATTTAGGATGTCGTAAATTATTTACAAAATGCATATGGAAATGCATCAAAACATTCAACACCTAGAGATCAGGAATCTTCATGGTTCGTTGCTTGGGCATGGAAGTCTTCATATTTCTTCTTGGTCTCCTGCATGAATGTATCATCCGGACCAATGGTATAATCCACAATGGTGTGAATTCTTGTGACTGATCTCTTGGCGGATGAAAGAACCTTCTTGCATTTGTCAACATGCGTTTTAAGGTTATCAAGGGTGAGCCTGATATCACATAGGTCATCTATGGAGGCATCTGAAAATTTTGCACTCTCTATCTAACCCATGATGACTTCTTTGAAGATTTGTGATAGTTCTGCAGCTGGAAGGAAGATATGGTCTTCTTCGAGAAGCTTTCCATGCAACTCTTTAACCCTTCTTTCAAGAATAATCCGATGTTCTTCCACATCTTCTTGAACCTGGTGGAGATCTTCTGTAAGGGATTTAATTATATGAATACGATGCTTCAAAGATTCCCTTACTTCAACATATTTTTCTTTGTCGGGAATAACCCCGACTTCCACCAGTTTACTAAGCTTTGCCTGTTTCATTTGTATCCAAAATTACAAGAATTTTTCCATCTCTTTGTGCTCTTGAGAAAGAACAACATTTTCTTTATCCAACTTTGATTTGAGCTGAGCTACCTGGGTAGCTTTCTCATCACTGGAAATTATGATCTAAGAACCGTGTTCTACAACTTTGTTGATGAAGTCATACAACGCTTTCCCTTTGGAGAGAAATCTTTCAGCCTTTCTGATAGCCGGGTCCACAAGACTTACCATTGCCAATGGTTGTACATTACTTGTAGATCCTACAAGATTTTTAACAATAGCGGCATAATGCTCTGCCCTTTGTTTGTATAGATCATGAGCTTGCTCCATTTTGTCCAGTCTATCTACCAATATATTCAAAGTTACTTGTGCATCTACCTTGGCGCTCTCACTACTAACTTTGCCAAGCTAGACTCTGGTTACTGTATAGTCCTCCATATTTACATCCCCTTCCTCATGAGGTGGAATGCCAATCTTTGCAAACTTCTAACCTACTTTGTCAACCTGAATCCGTGAGTACACTTTTGCTTTCTTTTTACCCTTGGCCGTTGGTGAAGGTATTTCTTCAAGATCAAGCTCTTCAGGAGAAATCATCTGTTTCTTACGTTTTGATACTTGAGATATTAGCCACGAGGGTAGAGAAGAGACAAATGATTTCTGGTTGACTATCAATTGTTTTGTTACTGCCACTTCTAATGGAAGGACGGGTATGGAAACAATCAGTGAGGTATCCGTCATCACCGTTCTAGAAACCTGCACATTGACTTGATTCTACAGAGAATCACTCATGAACCTGTTAAATTCTTCCTCTGAATTAAGGTCATAAGATCGTGAAGACAAGCTGGCAATGGATGATGGTGAACTTGAAGGAACATCAACCATTTGAATACTCGTTACTGAAGGAGCTTCCAACGGGATTGATGCTACTAGGGGTAGTGCAATGTTTACTGTGGGTATGGCAGATGTGGAAAGAGGTGGCAGAGGAATGTCAATAATAGGAAATGTGAGAGGAATGCTTGAAATTACAGGTGATGATGACTGGGGAGAATCTTCAACTACATGCTTAGGTGGAGACATAGCTTGTTTTTCATCGGGCCTGAGTTCCTGTTGATCATTTTCCTGATCCTCTTTCTCTTTCTCTTTCTCACTTTCTTGATCACTTACAGACTCGTGTTCATCTTCTGAATGTTCTTATTTATTGGAGTCTGTTTCCTCTAAATCTCCTTCTTCAACAGATTGATCACTTGTACTTTCTTCAGAATCTATCTCTTCGGAAATAGGCTTTTTTTTTTTAGTGAGATGGTTCAAATTTTGTAGTCCCTTCCTCATGAATGTCTCGAACATTCTTCTTGCCAATAGTGAATTTGATTTTAGGGCCCTTTCTTGAGTTAGTAGGAATAACTGCAGATTTATCTTTGATGCGAGGTTCTTGTTGTAGATTAACCTGTGTTCCAAATTCTTCTCCTTTTGATTCTGTTATGAAATCTTTCATCTAAAAACCATACTTATGTAACCACTTAGCAGTGTTAGCCAAAATTGGAGCTAACCTTTCTCTGATGGAAATGCTCTCCTTCTTTGACCATTGTACTACAGGAAAAGGTCTCTTGAAGATTTGTTGTTCGTCATAGGCAGTGTTAAGGATGTCACCAGGATTTGTAAAATCCTCTAGTAGGTCAGCAACACCAAGATCTTTGATTTGTTGAACAGTCAACCTACACCTGTCCATCTTACAAACAACTTCTTCATATTTGCAATCAGCCCAAATGTCTTCAAAGTGATTTCCATGTTTGTGCCCCTTTTTCAGCTTCTTTTTGACATCTCAGTAATCAAAATCAAGTCTATATTTGTAGTTCCTGATTGTCATGATTTGCATTTCAGCATAGACTGATTTTTCCTTTTGCACACTTTTCATGGTGTATCTACCGATTGTCATTGGAAACTTAAAACCAGGTTTATGAGTCCTTTGACGTTCTTTGTGAATTGAGATCAGTTGTCTACATAACTCCATCAAAATCCACTTGTCTGAAGGATATTTGGGCAACATGTAAGGGCAACCAGTATAGCATCCTACCCTTATGTAAGTAAAAGTCGGGAATTGAAGATATATGCATCCGACCTTACTTACCACTCTGTAAGCCTCATCTGATACTCTCTTTCTTTTGAGAGTTGAATCAAAATTGAAAAGCAGAGGTGCAAAGAAAGCGTCATTCACTCTCCTAAAATGATGATAGCTCTCCTTCAATTCTAGCTGGTAAAAGTAATCATAGACTGGTGTAGAAAGTTGGTTCCCCTTTGTGGATAGGCCTAGGAATTGTTTCATCACAGCTACAACGTACACCAATTATGAAGTCATCTAGAATTTCAAGGTGGCTGATACATTAATCAACTGCTCATGAATTGTGTCATTGATTTGTTTGCCCCAATCAATGTGAACCTTTTGCATTCTCATAATTCAAATGTATCCAATCATGAAAATGGGAAGTTTTTGGCAACCCTTTCACCCTGCTCAAGAGTATGATCATGTCTCTAATGTCTTCTTTGAAGTCAGCTCAGGGAAGCCCTTTCGACCATTTGTTAATAGTATGCTGAGGTTCCTTCAACCATTGATTGTTGATCAGATACTTAGCCTTATTGGGATCTGAGTCGTAAACCTCCTGTGTCGATTGAACCGATATGTCAACGTACTTCTCCATTTGCGGGATTTTGAAGACTATGTCAAAGAAGTCTGGATCTAGTCTCAAAACCTCATGTCTGGAAGAATTAATGACACTTCTGCTCTCCCGAATATAGTGAGATGCAACTTGGAGAACAAACTTTGTGTGATGTGTAGCAGTCGAGAATGAAGAAACTAGATAAAGATTACTATGCATGATAGCTCTCAGAGAGTCTTCAAGAGGCTTAAATTGTTTAGTTCTTCTGACGAAGTCAAGGAGACCTTGTTGGCCAACTTCCGTGTCTCTGATCTCTTCAACCTTTGAAACCACTATCGTTGGCAGGTAAACACCTTGGTACTTGTATTTCATCTTGCCTTCAACTTTTGAAGATGAAGGAGGTTTCTTATCTGTCATCTGAGATCAATCACTGCTCTGTAAATAAGAGTCAACAACTCGTTAGTTAAAAATGCCACATTGGGATGTGTGAAGTGAGGAGGGAGCTGAGCAAGCATGGTGTAAGTGATGGGGCATGCAAAATGATACTAAAAATGGTCGAGAAGCGATTCATAGTGAAACTGGAAAGTCTAGGAGTGATTTTGGCTAAGTGCAGGAAATGGTGCAGAGATCCCAAAAAAGTGCGCCCTTGCCTTAGCCAAAATTTTGGTTTCAGGAAAAAATGTAAGGGCACTAAAAATCAGCGCCCTTGCACTTTTTGGAAAATTGTGTTTGGTGCATTGGCGCTGAAAAAGTGCGCCATTGCACTCGGACTTAGAAACTTTTTAGGATGAAATGCAGGGGCGCGTTTTTCTTTGGAGTGCTTCAGCATTTGGAAGTGCAATGATTTTTTACGCCTAAACATTTTACCACGAACCCGCGAGAAGCAAGAGAAAAATGCGTTTTGAGAGATGGTGTGAAAATGTGAATGGTAAAGACCAAAATATGGATAGAAAATGTGAAAGCAAGAAGATAAATCTGTGCTTCTGAGAAAACACGCATTTTTCTCTTTGGAGCTCTCAGGAAAACACGAATGGTGAGAGGGACACTTGGAATGGCGATGAAGAATGGTTTCAAAAAAACTTATCATGAACTGGAAGAATGTGAGATGCAAACACAACAAAGGAAAACATAAAGAAAACAAGAAGTAAACAAAGAACATACCTGGGAAAAGCAACGCTGCCAAGGTGGGAAAGAAAAATCAGATCTGAAGAAAACATATTTGCAAAGGTCAACCTCTTGGCCCGTGGTAGAAAATGAGAGGAAAGAAATAACAATGAAAAAATGGAAGACCAAAAAAACTTTTAAGTGACTTGCAGACAAGCAAAAGAACTGAAATTCGACCACAAATTAAGGCACATGAAATGGCAATAAACTGGGAAAAGTGCAATTGAAACCAAAAGGTGTGCTTTTCACAAAAACAGCTAAGCATAAACTTCAGGTGTAAGGGCGCACTTTTTCAACGCCTTTACACCTAAAGTCAATTTCTCTTAAGTGCAAGGTCACTGAAAAAGTGCGCCCTTGCACTTTTGACACTTAGTCAAATTTATTAAATAGAGTCAGGGCACCCTTTTTTCAGAGCTTTGCACTTTTGGCAGTTTTCACTTAAAAAACATAATGAACGCTCGCGAAGGTACTCGTTTCAAAGGTCTTGACGAGGTGGATGTGGGGAGGTGCTCAGATTGACTACCTGAAACTTAAGAATGCATTTCGAGGTGGATTGAAAATTGCCTCATTTTGCGTGCTTGAACATCATGAATCTAGGAAACAAACAAGTTTCGTAGGGGGGTTATTCGTGGAACGAGCGCTGCTAGTTTCCGCAATAACACAGGTTTATGGGATTGGCGAGCTATTATCGATGGTTTGTACATGGTTTCTCAAGGGTTGCTCATCCCATCACCTCTCTGCAGAGGAAAGGAAGGAAATATGATTGGTCTGAAAAGTGTCAGTCGACTTTTCAAACTCTTAAAGAGAAGTTGACTAGTGCACCTATTCTTGTTGTTCTCAATCTAACTTAGGACTTTGTGGTTTGCACAGATGCATCCTTGGAAGGGTTAGGGGTTGTTTTGATGCAAGACGACTGGGTGATAGCATATGAGCCACGTAATCTCAAGGACCATGAGATAAATTATCCTACCCACAACTTGGAGTTGGCCGCAGTTGTTCATGCTTTGGTAAGGGGGAGACATTTCTTGTTGGGGCATAGGTTCGAGCTGCACAGTGACCATCGCAGTTTGCAATACATTTTCACACAATTGAATCTTAATGCTAGGCAGAGAAGATGGATGAATTCCTTTACGAGTACTATTTTGAGGTAAAATATATTCAAGGCAAGGAGAATGTGGTGGCAGATGCTCTAAGCTGTCGCCGTCATGAGTTATCCTTTGTGACTCTTGAGGTTGATCTAAAAGGTCATATTCTTGCAACACTTCCTTCAGATAGCTAGTTCTAGGTGTTGAAGTTGGAGATTGAGTCGGGTAGAGTGCTTGAGGGAAAGTTTACCGATTATACTCTTGAGTCCAATGGACTTTTGCGATGGTCGGGTTGCATATATGTTCCTTCCTCAGGGGGTCTTCGTACCCTAATCATGACTGAAGCACATTGGGCTCCTTATTTGGCTCATTCGGGAGTTAAAAAAGATGTATGCAGATCTTTGCCCGTTGTACTTTTGGGCGGGGATGAAGAGGGATATAGAAAATCTTGTGGCGAGATGCCTAGACTGTTAGAGGGTAAAAGCAAAGCACCATCATCCCACAGGTCTTCTACAACCCAATCTCATTCTTGAATGGAAATGGGATATTATATCCATAGACTTCATTATTGGGTTGTCGATGACTGCACGTCGACATGATGCTATCATGGTCACTATTGACAGGTTGACCAAGGTGGCACATTTCTCTCCTATTCAGTCTTCCTATACTACATAGTCTATGGCTAAAATCTTCATGGATGATATTGTGAGGCTGCACGAAATTCCATGAAGAATCATTTTTGATAAAGATCCAGTGTTCAATTCTGCCTTGTGGACATTGTTACAACATGCCTTAGGAATACAATTAAACTTCAGTTTTGCTTACCATCCAGAAATAGATGGTCAGACTGAGAGGGTCAATCAGGTTCTCAAGGACATGCTCTGTATGTATGTTATGGATCAACAGTCTCGTTGGGAAGACTATCTGCATTTGGTTGAGTTTTCCTACAATAACGGTTACCACAGTTCGATCGGGATGCCACCATTCCAGGCTTTGTATGGTCACCCATGTCGAACTCCCTTGAGTTGGGACCGTTTGGAGGACAGAGTTCTTCTTGGGCCAAATATGCTACATGAAATGGAGCAGCATGTCGCTCACATCAGAGAACACTTGGTAGCGGCTCATGATAGGTAGAAGAAGTATGTCAATGCTCATAGGGTTGATTGTCAATTTTCAGTGGGTGATCATGTGTTTCTCTGAGTACGTCCACGAAAGAGCCTTATCCGTTATGGGAAAGGCTCCAAGTTGGCACCTCGTTTTGTGGGTTCATTTGAGGTTTTAGAGAGGATTGGGCCCGTTGCTTACCATTTGGCCTTGCTGCCTAGTCTTGCACACATTCATGATGTGTTCCATGTTTCTATTCTTAGGCCTTATTTTCCCGATTTATCTCATGTACTGGATCAGAATGCTCTACAGGTCGAGGACGAGCAACTCGCTTTGGAGCCCGTGGCTGTTCTACATCACAGGAAACTCGCTCCTAGGGGCAGAGATATTGATCAGGTGCGAGTCCAATGGGACCCAAATGATGAGACTTCAACGACATGGGAGGATGCATCCTGCATTCGAGAATCTTTTCCTTACTTGTTTTCTAGCTTCCAGGAGTAAGCCTAGTTCTAGGGGGGAGGATGTAGTGCCTCTCATGTTATTGATACTTTTTATATTGCTTTGTGTGTGTTTTGATTCTGTGTATTTTCTGATTATGTTTGATGATTTCTGGATACTTTGTTAGACATTTATTTCGCCATGTTGTTGGTTGGCGGACAGTGTTGTTTCCTTGCTTATGATATTTGGACACATGTGATGTATACTTATGCTCATGATGATGTTACTAATTGATTTTATAATGATGATGTGGTATTTAGATTTTGATTGTTGTATTGGATTCGGGTGAAGGAGACGGTGTTGCATCGCTTATCTGTGAGCGCTCTACCTCACTGCAACTCTCTTTCACAATGTGTATGATTATGAGTTTTTATGTATATGTATATGTTGTTCAATGTTTGGTGTTATGTAGGAATGCAGGTATCGGGTGCCGACTCCACCCGCATTGTCGGGTCTGAGCACGCCCTACATACCCAATGGTTTGATGTGGTTAGGAAGTTGATAAGAAAGTACCCCCAGTTGTGTTAGTGGTTGGTTCAGTGGTTGTAGATTAATTTGTTTGAAAAAGGAATTAAAAAAAACCCAGAGAATAGACTTTGTTACAAAATAAAATAAATATCTGATTTAAAATGGTTTCAATAGCTCAAGTTTAATGTATTTATTTTTTAAGTTTATTTTTGTGTTTAAATAATCATAGAAATTTTAGCTGCCATTCTTTAATTAGATTTTTAACAAGTAATTAAACTTAGATTTTTGGAATTTTGGTAGAATTAATTTGGTAAGATATTTAATAAATTGATTTTTGTCCTTGAATGAATTTGAAATATGAGTGAACTCTAGGTTTTGATTTTAAATGATGGAAATGTTTAATTGATATGTGACATGTGTAATTTTGACTAAAAATCTCTTATAGCTTGATGATGTGGTGTTAATTAGAAGTATGTAATATCGTGTTCTAGTGTGGATAAGTGTTATCTCCAGAGGCTAGGGAAGTATGTATAAATTTTTATGTTTGCACCTTTTTGTTTATGTTGATACCTTATGAAAAAATTGTGTGGGTGGTACCTCTTAGTGTTATGGGGTTTTTGGGATTCTTTTCGTAGTCACGAGATGGTCATGCCTCATGTGTCTTATTGTGATTTAAAGTCCTTTTGGTTGTGCATTGAGGTACCCCGTTACTTGATTTTGATTTTAGGGCAGCTGTAGGGGAGAGTGGCTCTTCTTGGGGCCAGTGTACAAGTGTTCACCCTTGAAAGAGTTTCCCTAATTATGTAAAAACCTAATTAATGTACCTAGTGGGTTGGGTTAGTTATCAGTGTAGATGTCAAAATCTGCAAAAGAGACTTAAACCATTTCATGTTGTTAGCATAAGTTAGTTTAAATAAAAAAACTCAATATCCCTATGAAATATAGAATCATGTTAAACAATGCAAAAAAAACATGAATCATTCCTATCCCATATTGGATTGGTGCCACTTTTGTTGTGTAGAAAGCAACCCTTTCCCAACCCTTGTTAAGCCTTGAGATGATGATAGACAAAGAGACGGAAAATGAACTCAAGTTGCCTATAGTAAAAATGCCCAAATTGTAGATGCTAATGAAGGAGAAAACCCCTTGAATTTATAGTTGAGATTGAAGAGAGAAGAGGTAAAGTTGAAGAATGTGGGACTAATCCTCAACCAATAGAAAGGAGGCACTTGTCACTGTGTGAATGGGCCATGGTTGTGCAAGTTTTGGCCAATGTACCCATTTGAAATTTGAAAATAACATTAAATGTATATGGTTGAGGGATTTGGGGGGAAATTTGTTTGGACAAAAAATTCAATAAAGGGAGTTAATGAGGGCATATTCCCTGGGAATATGCCTTGTGAAGAAAAATAGAGCTTTTAATAAATCAAAATAAATGATTTATTGTGCAAGTGGGAAAAGCTAGGGGATGAGACATGGGTTAGGCTTAGCATTAATCAGGGATTTGATTAATTAAGCTAGTGATTAGTTGATTGTGACATTTTGACTTAGACTTGTGGGTTAGAGTAAATCAAAATGAGAGGATAATGATTATTAGCCATTTAATTAAATACATTTGATTTAACTAAATGAAGAGACTTTAGGAGGTTAATTAATTAATTTGATTTAATTAATTAAGAAGAAAATGATCAAATATGATGTTAATCAATAATGTTAATTTTGCATGTCTACATTTTCCCCCTCTTTGAAGCAATGTACTTGTTGGATTGGTTCAAAAAATGATGCTTCCAACAACGAAATTAATTTTTTTTTGGTTTTTTTCGGATGCCCCAGTAGAAATAAGTATGTTAGTACATTTCCCCCTCGAGAGATCGAGCGAAAGATTCATTTTGAGGTTGATCTCGCGACAAAGAGGTTCACAATGGATGTATTGATGGCTATGACTAACTAATCTATATGATAATGATGATGTAAATGAGATGTTTGGAAGATGCTTAGAATAACAAATCTATGTTATCCTAAACAACTTAAATGATTATCCAATGTATGTGAGATTGGATGAGATGGATGATGTTGTCCTATGATGACATGATTATGCAAGATGCGGGATGGATGTAGGATGGATGCGTTATTAGTGCGAAAGCGGATAGAAGAATGAGAGGGATCAACCCTTAAATCCAAGAAGATGCAGAAGTCCAACAAGTCCCCTAGTCATCGAGACTTTATTGGATATGATGATGAATGATGATGATGTATTGCTTATCCAAGGATGGGAGAGATAAAGAGCATACACTTCTTTATGTTTGATAACACACATAGGTGTGATGCATCAAGGTATTAAGGACCAAGATGGCGTTGCACCTAGTGTGATGGACTTTGACTCAACAATCAAATAGGAGTATTCTTGTTCACACTTGACATACAAAAACCTTGCTAGGACAGACCTAATAAAGCAAGTATTCGCCAAGTTATTTTACAATAGTATCAAACAAGCAGAACAAAAAAAAGATAATGATCATTGCCCCATTCCTTTCTCTCTAAACTTGTTTTGTTTAGGCATCATTGAGAGGTCTTTGGAATGAGCGCAAAATAAGATAAGTCAAAAAGACTAGATAAAGTAAACAAACAAGTTAATATTCTTCGTATCGCTAGCCAAAGACTAAATTATGGTGATACTTGATGCTGATGTCCATCGCAGGAAGGTCACATTCCTAGGACATGTTGTGATCAGGGTTTTGATGAGATTGATTGGATGATAAGCTATTGATACTCCGAGTTGACCAACTTGTTGAGTCACTGATCTAGATTTGAGACTTTGACGATTAGGCGTTTACTTTTGAACCTGTTAGACTTGCTTCTGATTGCCTTACCAAAAGATGAAGGCAAAGTTTGATTTATTATGAATGGTGATTATTGCGGGTGAAAGAGAGGTGAGTTGGATGCACCATTTTGGGTTTTTTCAAATATTTGGATGTTTTTGATGTTTTGAGGTTGTTTTTATTTTTGGATTTTTCAATGTTTTTGGATTTTTGAGATTTTATGAATGTTTTTAGATTTTGCGTCTCGAGGGCCAATCGAGGATGGCCTTGCCTACATTTAAGCTCATAACAACGTAGTTCAGATGACAATGGAGTTGATTGATGAAAATATGGATGGGCAAACAGATTGCCATTGCAACAAATGCCTAAAGGACTGACATAAAATGTGAAATAGATAGGCAAAAAGATTGCCATTGCGACGGACGCCTAAAGGACTGACCTAAAATGTCTCGGGGGAAGATCAAAGATCAACCTTGCCTACATTCAAGCTCAGAGACGACGTAGTTCGGTTGACATGTTTTTGACTTTTTCTGACTTTTTGAGATGTTTTTGGATTTTGAATTGTTCGGATTTTCGCATGATTTTGACAATTTGGATATGGATATGTGATGATATCAGTGCTCTGTTTTGGGATTTTGTTGAAAACCAAGCTAGGTTTGATTGATCGGATTGATAGTTTGACTAAGTGTGTTAAGTCAAACAAAAGTGATAATGGTACCTATCCAGAGCACCACTGAAGTGGTTTTTGCTAGAGGATGATTTTTGTCTTTACTGTTTTCAATCATTTTTTTGGATTTTTTATTTTTGGATTTTTTTGTATTTTTTGAGAGATTTTAAGTTGATGCTGAACCACCTGGTACTACTGATGTTGATGCTTCTGTCATAACACTCCATCGGTATCCTGCTTGAAGAAGTTTCTTCGCCAAGATACGTGCACTTGAAAGAGAATTTTTAGAGATCTGTTATGCTTCACTGATACCAGAGTTAACTTTGTCCTTGTGCGCGCATCGCAATAGAGTGCCTTCTGAATCCTTATGATGAAGGGTCGTTTCCAACACATGGTTAATGTAAGAATTGGATATCATGCATGGAGGCGTGGATGGAGTGTGTTTAGGAATAGAAGATGGATTGGTTGACAGTTTGGAACCTTTGACTCTCCAAACTTGGAAAGATGAGCAATTATGGGTGGATACGGAAGTGTATGTGGAATTAGGACCAACAACTTGATATACTTTGTACGTTGCTCGAGAAGCTCACTTTTTCCTTTGTGGACATATTTGATGGATACTTTTTGATTTTTGATTTTTCCCCATAGTTTCTTTGACTAATGGAGTTTGATATGGGTAATCTTTCTTCATATTCTTTAGCATCCACGTGTATTTGATTTTTCCTTCTTGCTTCTCAGCTTTTTTTGCTTTGATAAATTTTTTCAGCCTTGATTCAAGTCTTTCTTTTGATGTTGGTCCCAATTCATGGATGGGGTGATGGGTGGATGAAGATTCATGACGTGCCTAATTGTAGTATTGGCATTGGTTTCATCATAAGGATCCTTTGTGCTCCCTATGTTGACGTTTGCTTGAGATGAAGTTGCCCCCAATTTTATAGAAGTATCACTAATATGTTTAGATCCCTTGATTTTCAAATAACCAAGGCCTTGATGTTTAGGATTGCCAACAATCTGCACTGGTTCTAGGATACCCTGTTCATGTAGGCCTAATCCTCTGCCTTGATAATTCATTTGTTGAAACATTTTATTTGCAAAAGGATATTATTTACCTTGGAATCAAAGGTGCTAATCCTTCTCTACTCTATGGTGGATCTTCAAAAGCGACAACTTCTTTATTGATAAGATAATTTTCCCTTAAAAAGGCGAGTGATCCAAGTTTATAAGTGATAGGGTCTTCCATAAGTGGGATAAATGTCTGATTGATATCTTTGGCTTGATCTTGTGACATATCAGATTTTAATGCTTCTTCAAATGATGTTGATGATTCATTGTCCCCATAAAAATCTTCCTCTTGACTCATTTCATAGGATGTTTCTGATTTACGACTTCTATAGGAGCCTTCTTCATGATCCCTTTCTATTATGTCTCCACAGGATGTTTCCGATTCACAACTTCTGTAGAAGCCTTTGTCATGATCCCTTTCTAATACGTCTCTAGATTTTTCTATATCTTGATCATGTGTACAAATGTTAAGAGTAGGAGATTCTTGTTCCTTGGTAATGATATCAAGAGTATGAGACTCTTGTTTTGAATGAAAATCATCTACGTGTCCATCCAAAGAAAGAATCTCATGGGTAGATGGAGGAATATGTGCTATATGGATATGATCATCATTTGTTACATCTTGTATAGATAAAAGAGTGCCCATTATATCATTGTAGTATCTTGGAGATACAAATTTTTAATCTTGATTAATTTTGGAATTGCTTTCAACATGCTTTGGATCAAGTTCTTGACATGGGTTAATTTCAAAGGATGGATTATCTACAAGGGATTCTTGGATATTGTTATTAGGAATGGGAAGTGGATCAATATCCCATTGATCTTTAAGGATTCCTTCACTATCTGCAATCATGAGGTTGAGGGATGTCAGTATGTCTTGGGAAGGACCATTGCTAGACCTTGGTGATAAATGTTGATCATGCTTTGGAATAAATTCTTGAGATATGTCCTCTAATTCATTAGGTGATGTAGAGACATTTTCAACACGATCATTGGTGGATGGATCTTGGATTATGTCAATAGGATCAAATAATTTGAACACATCTTTTAATAGATCACTAAAAATTGGCTCTTGATGAATGTTGATTTGATCACTGGATGGGGTCGACATATCTTTGTAGTGCTCGTTGATGTATTGATTTTGATCATTGTCTTCAACAGTTATGGTGGAGAGATTGTCAATATTTTCAATCATAGGATCAAATGATGTTAACGTTTCTTGGATTGGATCATTTTTGGGCATCGTTGATGAGTTTTGATCATGATTGAAAAGTGCCTCTTGGTGTGTGTTGATTTGATCGTTGGTTGAGGTGGAAACATCTTTAGTGTGTTCATTGATGGATTGATCTCGATCACCGTTTTCAACAATTATGGAGGAGAGATTGTTAACGCTATCGCTAGTGGTTGACTTTTGATTATTGTCCCCAATAGCTATAAGCTTTTGATCAATCAGGTCTTGGATGAGATTTTTGAGTTGAATACAATCTGATGTTGTGTGTCCCTTTGTTTTGTGAAAATCACAAAAGTGTTTCTCATCATACCCTTGTGGTTTCACCATGGGTTCTTGATAATTCACATAAATGGGGATTTTAATGAGATTTTATCGTATCAACCATTGCATGACCGATTCGGTTGGTTCCCCAAGTGGTGTGTACTTTCGTTTGTTACCTTATGAGATTTGCATTTTAAATTGACCTTATGGCGATTGATTTTGGAGATGTGGTGATTGATTTTGTTGTTGATGTCGTTGATCTTGATATCCAACTTCTTGACATGGGAGATATTGTTCCTGATGTGATTGTGGAGATAGCTCAATGATTTGATGACATGGTTCAACCAATGGAAGAGTGTATTGATTTTGGGATGGAGATGTGTCTTGGCGCAATGGATCAACTACTTTGGTAAGTGCAACAATTTGATCCCACAAAATTTGATCTTAATTTGGATCTTGACACCCTTGATATGGTTGACTTGGTTGTTGAACAAACATATTTTGCATGTATACTTGTGGTGTTTGCATGGAATCATGGATGGATTGATCTTGAACAATTTTGTGATTTGGTATGATGCTTTTATTTGGCATTATAGGCTGAGTTTGAACATTGTTGTGGTTGAGAATCATATTTCCTTGATTTAGGTAACTTTGATTTTGCATGGTGTTACCTTGACTTAGATCCATACCTGGAGTCGTTAACATATTGTTTGGACTTTGAACAACGTTTGTATGATTCGTAAACATGTCTATCTCAAGGTTTACCAAGTGTGGATTTGAAATGTTCATGTTTGGAAAACTTGTATTTGGCATGTGTGGATTTGGTGGGATAATGTTGTTTGGAATAAAACTCATGCATTGACTGTTTGGTTGATAAATGTGTAGGTTTGGACTTGGATTTAAATCTACCATCGAGAAAGGTGGTCCAACATTTGTATTGGACATACTCATATTCGTTGTACCATTGATGTTTGTAGGAGATAATGATCCTATGTACGGATTGTACAAATGTTTGTTTTGATAATCAATTGGCATTGTGAGACTTGCATAGTTTGGTTGACTCATATTACTCATGATGTATGAGTTGAGTTTAAACTCCATGTTCCTCTTGTGTTTTGACCTTGTTGACCTCTGAGGGGTTTAGGACCAGTGATAAGATGAAGGATGAAAGGGGTGAATGATATGGGTGTTTAAACTTTTAGGAACTTTGGATCAATGCTAGATTTTAGGACTTGATTTGATTTGATTTTGGATAAAGATAGTTTGACTAAGTGTGTTAAGTCAAACAAGGTGATAATGGATTTGTAAACTCTAGAAAGTTGTGTTATCCTAGAGTAAACTTGTACACAAGAGAATAGTTTGACTAAGTGTGTTAAGTCAAACAAAGTGATAACGGATTTGATAATGAACTTGTAAATTCTAAGAAGTTGTGTTATCTTAGAGTAAACTCGTACATAAGATGATTTGACTAGGTGTGTTAAGTCAAACAAAGTGATAATGCACTTGTAAACTCTAGGAAGTTGTGTTATCCTAGAGTAAACTCATACACAAAAGGATAATTTGGCTAGGTGTGTTAAGCCAAACAAGGTGATGTTGATTTTTCCTAAAAGTCTAGCATAAGTGATGTTTTCCAAGGTTCCAAAAGTTGTTGATGAAATGGGATTTTGATAAATTTTTGGATCCAGGTGAAGTGTTTGACCTGATCCTAGATGAGCCTAAGAGGGACTTGTTTACAAGACCAAGGTTTTGAAGAACATGCTTTTCCCTAAGACTATTTCAAACCAAAATATCAATGTTCGCATGGAAAACCATAAGACAAAAGATTACAAGCACATGTGTGGTTCAATTGTCTGTTATCTTTCTTAGGTTCAGTTCTTTTTACCACAAACACTTTCTTGATTATGTTTCAAACTAAATTTCTAATTTCTTACTTTCTTTTCATCCCACAAGGTCCATTATGTGGAAATAAAGGAAATTAGGGAAAAAGTTTCCTAGTGTTGACTTTGGGAGAAACAAATTGAGATGTCTGAATGTTTAGAAGCCTTCTAGAGATAAGAACCCCTAGGGACAAATAGTAACATGTGGACACCTCCAAGGTATTTGTTCTACCAAAGGGTTTGAAATTATGATGATTCGTTGAATGCTTGTTTTCCACTGTTTTGGATCCAAGCAAAGTGTTTTCGATTCCAATAACATGCACAATCCTAGGATGAAAGGACAATATTTGTTGGGTTCCCACTTGGACGAATCCAACTGCGAATATTCAGTATGGATGATTAGATGCTTGACCACACAAGCTCCCCTTTGCAATGCACTCGCTTCTTGGGTCAGCTAAGCATCAGTACCCACGAATCTCCCATGGCATACTTTTCATCTCTACAATAGAACTACATGTTGCATGGGGCAACTTCAAAGGACATGACCTTTTGCACCAACAAATAGATTAGGATTTTGGATTTTTCTAAACAAGGGGTTTTAATTCAGACTTTCCATTCGTGGAGATTGACCCATGTGGCGAGAGACCATTGTTTCCCTTCTCGTCGGAGCCAACCATGTGATACTAGCTTTTGTTCCAGTACCCACTTTTATATCTCGACTAGAAATACACTTGGCTTTAGTGTGTTACCAGTTGGGTCGTTCCCTTGGGTGAGTAATTTTTCCCACAAGGTAGGCCCTCTAAGGTAAACAAAAGTGAGCAAACATATTCGTAGTTCGATCAACCTTCGTTTACAAACAAAGGGAGAACACACACAATAGGTTTACTCACACTCACAAGATGTTTTGTTCAATTTTAATCCCCAAAATGAAATGTGGAGGTAATTACTTTACCCAACTTAAGATCACCAAAAGGTCTTTTGATTCTCAAGATTGTCATGAGGTGTGAGAGAAGCGCATACATCCTTTCGATTGCAATTACAAAACAACTTGAAACACTTGTTCATTTTAATTTCCAAAGGCAAAATTAAGTTCTTTTTAAAGCCCCAAAATTGAAATGTGAAGTTGATTGTTCAAATTTTTAAGAACCCAAATTGAAATTTAGTAAGTTTCTAAGGTTCAATTTTAATCCGATTTGAAAAAGATCAAATTAGTGATTAACTTTAAACCCAAAATGGAAGGTGAGTTGGTTTAAAACAAAAAATGAGAGTAGAAAATGGAAGCTCTAGATCATTACAACAAGCATTAAAAAATGTCTTTTCAAGTTTTGATCTCAATTCTTCCAACTTCAATTAGTTCGTCTTTGTTCAATTCCAATGCTTGACTTCAATGCCAACCTATAAAGAGTACACAACTATAACAAATAAGTAGTATGATGTTTCAAGAAATCAATGATATAAACATAATGAACACATTCACCAGGAATTAATAATAACCTAATGAATAAATTCACATGCAAGAGGAAAAATGAAAAAGCTACTTAATGATGATCTCTTAAATCTATCTTTTTCCCATCCATTATAGATTTTGACATTGTTTATCTTGATTGTGAACTTCAGAATGTTGATTTCTAAACAATTTATGTCAATCATCTAACCCATAAAATTCCTAAAGTTGATCATACTGAACATTTTTAAGAATTTAAAAAGATTGATATTGTTATAGCCTTATCCACAAAAGTTTCTAAAGCAGAATATGAATAGAAATTGTAATTAGATTTTCTTTTGAGTCAGATGACTGCATTTAAAACCGATTGATATCCTATCACTTCTTAGAGCACTAGAAGTAATGTACTACTAACTCCACATTCCATTTACCATTATTTCCCATGACAAAAGAAACACCTGAATTTAAAAAGCTTAATAAAGGACATGAAATGAAATGTACTTCCCTCAGCTCACTTGATTGCTCCTATGGTGAAGCCAATGTTGTTTGTCAACAAATCCAACCTGGCTTGACTTACTATAATCCCAATATTCTTCTAAGGCATTTGTGATAGATTTATATCATCAGAAAAAAAAAAAAAACTCATTTTGTTTCTTAGTGAATATGTTATCTATGCAAATTTTTGCGAACGAGAGTAGTGTGAGCAGTGCATTCCTCAAGGCACACCAACAAACGTATTCAACATTCAATGCAAACATTATTCAAGCCTTTAGGCATAATACAAAATCACAGAGCATACCTGATTATTATTATTTAAAAAAAAAAAAAAATCAAAAAAAGGCTATCTGCAGATGTAAAGCTAGGGAACACATCATAGAAGAAGAAAGCCATTGGGAATTGGCAGATGAAATCTACTTAGTGCAGAAACACGTCTCATCAAGAGTATAGGCGCACACCTTTCCCAACACACTCCAATCCCAAGACTTTTAATCAATGAAATCCTTACCTCCTGCCATAGAGTCCCTTAATCGGTGTAGCTCCTAACCAATGCAATGGAGGTTTTACAAGAAAATACGTTCATTAATACAAGAAAAGATTTTGACTCTGATCATGCATAGTTTGCAACAAAGTTAATGACATTTCCAATCATATCGAATAAAAAAACATTAATGAAATGGAAAATCCGTGTTGGGTTGTGGTGGGACACCGTGTAGGCCTGTCAACACCACACCTTCTTTATAGGGCGATCCAATACAACATTCACGCCTTGCACAATGAATTGTTTACAAACCTCTCACTTCTCTAATTTGAAAAAGCTGCAACTACTGTCAAACACAAAGATATCCCTGTCAAACATAATCACTCCACTGTCAAACACAAAGATTATAATGTACAGATCATTATACAGTTGAGGACGTCTATACCTACCTCAACATCGGTCTTTACTCCACAACATCGAACCAAGGACGTGGTTTGAACATCAAGAAAACATACATAAGCAATATATAGGTGTGAGATTAATGCGCATGCCTAGATTTGAGAAATACGCACTTTGCACCAATTGAGATTAATGCGCAGGCCACAGGGAATGTAATGATTGCAGGATACTCAACAAATTGAAAAGATGAGAAGTATTAAAAAAATCACAGTCTAATAGGCATTCGACAAATATTTTATTGTAGTCTAGATATGGGTAGTCAGTGTGAAGGAATGGCGTATTTCACGAGAGGAAGAGGAGGGTGAGGGTGAGGGTACCCGCCGCCTTTTACAAAGCTTGCGTATGTTGGCCAACTTTATTGCTAAAGTTAGTGGAGGACAACCTTACTTTCCTAACTTGTTTCTCTCAGAAATCTATGCGCTAGGAAGTAAGTAACAAGTAAAAAAAACTAACTTATTACTAAGCGAAAATTTGTAATTTAATTGAATTCAATGAATAGTTTGGATGGTTTATATGTTCCTTTATTTAATTAGAACATATAAGATTTAATGCAAATGAAACGATAGGTGTAACACCGAACTTCACAACCTCTGCTAATGCTGCAGCCAAGCCAAGTGACTTGAAGAACATAGAAGCAACCTGAATGCTACACATCAACAAAGTATAAAATATATGAGAAATGCAACTTTTCAAACTCAACTAATAATCCCTCAACCACTTTACAATTGTATTATGTTCGAGAATTAGCACAAACTTCAAACATTTTTTTTGCCTGATGCTTTAGCCTTGATCTTCTTTAAATGAAACCTGTAACTACATTAGAATTTGGATGGCTGAATGCTCAATGGTAGATTTTTCTTCTAGAGTCTCTAAAATCGGCCACTTGTTTGTATTATAATTGTCCTTGCTTCGAAATACGCATTAAAGGCAGATGATGCAA
>CM021107.1:76166604-76179998 GCA_007115665.2 Sequoiadendron giganteum | reverse complement strand
ATGTTTTTTAGTAAAAGGTGGTTGGAGAGTCCTTAATACAAAATGGCTGAAAGGGTCATGAAGATCGTTTTTATGATACATTTGTCAACGAGCATGGAGGAGATCAACAACTTAAATGTTTGATCAAAATTTCCTTCTTTTTTTGATTTAACAATGTTAAAGTTGTTTTTGTAAAATTCTAATAAGAACCTTTAAGACATCATACACTGAGTTACAGGTTTCTAAGCAGATGGAAAGGAGAGTATTTTCTTCATCTTTATGCATTCATAGGAGAGTTACTCTATAGCCAAGTTAAAAAACATATATGTTTAGTTTTAGTTTACTGTTTATTAAAACTTAAAGTTTACAAAAATCCTTACAAAGCTATAAATGTTGTCCTTGCAAATTTGTGGTGGGAAAATTTTGGTGCCACAATACCTAATTTTCAAAAACTTACTATTTGCATTTTATCTCACCCCTATAGCACTTTTGGTTATGAGTGTAATTGGAGTGTTTCTCAAGCCATTCACACAAAGAAGCCTAATAAGTTGACTCAAGAGCACTTGAATGACCTTATCTTTGTGCAATACAACCTTTGGTTGTGAAGAAATGTAGAGAATCTTACCACACATCATGCACATGACCTTGAAGACATTGATCCATGTTCAAATTGGATTGCAAAAGATGTTGATCCATTGTTTATTGTTGATAAAATGGTTGATTTTGATGAGGGATGAAGCCAAATGGCAAGTGAACATGGTAGCATATGAGAAGGCAAAAGGCAAAGTTGGTGAAACATCAATAGAAGAATTCACCACATACACAGCTTGATCCTATGCTTGAGGCTCCTATTGAGGCTTTTGTTGAAGATATTCAAGCTATAACATTGAGTTGTATGACACCCACACAACGGAAACAAACTTTCCTAAGCTTTTATTGTAAATAAAATTTATAATTTGTTATTTTTATTGATAATGAAACTTGAAGTTCGAATATATTGGAAATTTGAACTTGTTTTTTGGTCTATGATGTGTATTGTACCCTAATTTTTATCTCTATATGAAGGAAATCAATTGTGTTCCTTACATTCAGTAAGATGTGTGTTTTTGACTTAAATATTATTGAAATTTTATGTATTTTTATGTTCAATAAATGTGTCAAGCTATTTCCGAGCTTTTCCCCAAGTTTATGCTGAGTCATGGATTTTTAAAACTTTTGGGTCAATTGAGTAAATGTTGTGTCTAAATTTTTCAACTATGGATGAAACATTGAAATGTTGTTAATTTGTATGTCAACTCATGAATTCCAAATTTGGCTCTAATGTTTCATAATATGGTTTTGAATTTGGTGACTTCCTTAATCATGTGAATATTTGAAATTTCCTACATTTTTTTTTGTCATTCCCTCCCCCATTACAGGAGAATTTCCAAATCATTGGATTTTTCTTTGAGATTTTACGAACAAAGATATAAAATTTGGCATTAATTGAATCAAAGATAGAGCCAAGGACAATTAAGGGTGCCAAGCTAAGAATCTAAATCTTCGAAGTATGACCCTTATGCCTCATATCAAACATCTTTTTAACCAAGATGTCGAATAAGACTTCCAAAACCTATACTGAAAATTTAGTTATTTACCTAAACAATAATCAAACCATCACGATTGGCACTCTTTTGGAAAAATTATACAATTTGATATGTTAACATTAAATTAACAATTGGATTGAGGACAAAACTAAGGAATAATCTGACTTTGGAAATCAACATCCTACTACTGATCAACTTATTACCTTCAAAGTTACTGCTGAGGATTATAAAGACAAAACAAAGGACCTCATTTGTTGTTTTATTGACTTCAAAAAAGAATTTGACACTGTCCCAAGAGATAATCTATGGAAAAGATAAGAATTTGGTATCCCTCTTGAGCTTCAGAACATTCTGATTAGGCTTTATGAAAATTTGTTCTCAAAATAAAATGCAACAATGAATAGTCAATGGATATAAAGTGCAACATTAAGTGAAGCAAGGATGCCCCATATCCTAACGTTTTTTGGTATCTATATTGTCAAACTTGCAGAATATTTAGAACGTTGCACTTGTATAAACATGGTTGAGCTCTGTCCTACTATATGCTGAAAATATTATCTTTCCTGCAAAAGCTCTCAACGATCTCAACAAGCAACCGATGTTCTTCAACAACTTCGTGAGAAATATGAACTTACAATTAATATTGGTGGCATTGTTACCAAATCTGGCTGGATCTAGATTTTTTGGACTGGTTGGATTTGTCTGATTTGTTCCAGATTTTTTAATTCCTACAGAAATATTATTATATTTCATTTTTTTTTTGGCTCTCCAAATGAATTCAATGTTTTCATACCTAATAACCATGTTTGCAAACGAGGGTTATAATCAAATCCAAAAGAAGCTATTATCATCCAATTTTCGTATTCCAACAATATCCTTGAAGAGGTCCAAAATTCCTCAACTCCTAGAATTCCATCAAACAGCGTCCATTTTTAATCCAGTGTAAAGCATCCCAAACATGTTTTCCCAGAAGTTTAAAAAGGTGAAAAAGTTGGAATTGCTGCCTGTGGGACCACAATTCCCCAACTCCTAGAATTCCATCAAGCAGATTTTTTTAGAAGAAATTATGCAACTCTCTCCACCATGTTAGCAAAATTTTATTCTGTATTTTTCATTAATTAGAAAATTTGGCTATTTCTTCATAAAGTTTCAAAAAATCATATTTTCCAGCTGCTAAATTCTTTTAAAAAAATGAATTGACCAAGTTTTTTATATAAAATGTACATAAGGTTATCAACTTAGAATAGAATAGAATAGAAGACTTTTAACGTCCACGGGACCAAAAGAAGGCCTAGGTTTGAAAAAAGTGCCAAATATTATTAAGTAATTTTGGGTTTTGTATTTTCAAAGGCAAGCTGCCCTGTTTTAATAAAGATGCTGACTACTTTCTAAATACGGCCCAATACCAGGTGTTATCTTTCCTTACTTTTATAGAGAGAGCCTTCCACGCATTCCTTCCATAAAGAATTTTACGTAGTTTTCCATTCGATAAAAAGCTCTCAAATGAACTACAAAATTGATCATAAACCAAGTCTTAAAGTTAAAGCGTTTTCCAATAGTATGAATTTCAATAACAGAACTGTAGGATAACTGAAGAAGACTGCGCCATTTTAATGCCATGCCATGATCTTAAATACTTTTCCCTTGAGTCATAATGGTTACAAAAAATTAAAAATATAAATGATATAACGATCAAGATCCAATTTTCTGTGCTTTCATATTCTTTGCTGATGGTCACTATTTTACCCTTCAATAACAAAAAATGGAATAAATTCTTTTAGAAAACCTAGGAATGAGTTGGAGCTGTATTTCATAATACACTTTCTTATGGTAGATTTGAACTACCACAACAAGCAATCCCGTGCAACTTTCTGATAGTAAAAACAGATCTGATTTTTCAACTGCAGTTTTCAAGTATATATAAAGAAATTTTCTTGACTGAACAGGAAGTTTAAATTCTATTTTAATTTTTCTGGGCATAGAAGCTTCAATTTTTTCCTCAGCAATAACTGCCAGAAAAAATGAGCATGATCATATATAGCTCACGTTTGAGGAAAACATTTTGATAGTGTAAACTATGAAAAATAGATAAAAGAATTCAAAAATCTAAAACACACTCTTCCACAGCAGCAATAAATAATTCAATGTATAAAGTGTTTAAATGGTCTTGTTTACAGATATAAGAACAAAAATACCTAGCACCATATTTGCATGTCATCCTAAAGCGAACCGCAGTTGTATGTTGTCATTCTCAGGAACATTTTTTCTTCACAACACTCCTAAGATCTCTAAAACCCATTACACCCATTCTATGAGACAATTAGGTCATGACTTTTACTTTCTTTTCTTACGTAAAAGTGAAAAAGGTAAATGTACAAATTTGTAATATACTTAAGTTACGTACAGGGCAAATGCATTTCCAACTCAACTGCAAGCTCTTATCAGTCAAATAAAAAAATCAAGTTCTTATGAACAACTGGTTCAGGAGAAAAACGGATTGATTTGACAGGTGGGGGCAACTTAAATTGACTTATGGAAATTCTTATCTTCTTTACTTCAATCAACTTTAGTAAGAGAGAGAATCAGCTATGTTACGAGTGAGTGCATTAAAACTTCAGCCAAACCATATCGAGTGCAAAGACACACATATTAAGAGCTATAACCTAAACCGAAACAATAACTTGGAGAACATAGTGCTAACAAGATATATTAATATTTTTTTAAAATTAAACATGTGGAAAGTATAAGAGGATTTATGTTTCCACAGTCTACAGTGATGAAGAATTAGATTTTCTGAGTAAAGACCGTGTGCAAAAATATATTTTGTCCTCAATATTCTAACCAATCAAGTGTAACATCATCAAGATGGATAAATATACTAAACCCACCAAAGAAATATATTAAATGCAATCAGTCATACATCAATGGTAACAACTAATTAAATTGAATAGACTCTATTTAATTTGTTTATAATGGACTTCCAGGTAAGACTAAAGCCAAGACCGTCATATTTATTATGAATTTGCTCGTATTTATTCATCTCCACTGCCTCCCTTAGTTTTTTGTTTTTTTTAACCATAAAGATCTTTACGCCCTCAATTTTGATAATATGTTTGATTGTACAAACATGCTCCGCCAAAGCCCATCGCTTAATCCTTTTAGGGAGTTCTAGTCCATCTTCACTTGAGTGATCCCGAAGGCAAAATAAATTTTGCATGCTGTCTTCACCCAGAAATCTAATTCTTCGTGCGGAAATATCTCATATCAAGAGCTATATAACTCAAATTGAATCAACAAAGTTGGAAAAACAGCTAATAAAAACAAAGATATATACAAAATATCTCAAAACTCTAATAACTCAGAGAATTCGTTTTAAAATAGAGGTCTGAACAAACAATTTCCCCAAATTAAGAGCTATAATCCAAATTGAATCAAATTCTTGGGAAACAGTACTAAAATCTCATGTTAAGAGCAATAACCAACTTGAATCAAGAACTTGGGCAGAACAGTGCTAGCACCCATACTTTCTGAAACCAGAAACATATACAAAATATTTTTAAAATCTAATAACTCAGAGAATTCATTTTAAAACGGATCTATGCACAACTAATTCCCTAAAAATGTCTCATATTAAAAGCCATTACCCAAATTGAATCAACAATTTGGGGAAAACAGTACTAAATTATCAAACTAAAGACAATAACCAAATTTAATTGAAAAATTAAGAAAAAAAAGCTAACGCTACATACTTTTAGAAAAAAGAAACGTATATAAAATATCTCAAGAATCTATAACTGGGAAAATTCGTTTTAAATAAAACGCCTGCACAGACAATTTCCTAGACATATCATTAAACGAACAACAAATCTTTTCCCAAAAATAAAAAATAGAAGAACTGACCGTATTCTTCATGGAATCAGTGGCAACAATATCAGAATTATCGCCATCTGTGTAGGCAGGAATGCAGTCGGAATAAAGCGAAACGTTAACGGTCCATTCCACGATGGTTTGTTTGCCGTCGGGGTGCCTCCACACTCTGGCGACTCGAACCCTCGACTTGCCGTGTTTTTGCTCCAATACTAGATTTTTCTCCATCGTCTCTTCCTCTCACAGATCACAGGCTTTAGACGTAAAAATGCCAACAATTATCTATTTTATCTTTAAAAAGTCAAATCTGCACACACCTTTTCCAATAATCTTTCCTTGAACAATGATTCCTCTGTCGAAGCATTTATACTAAGATTCTACGATACACAATACAAATGCATCAAAGTCACCGGTGAGCTAAGCCGTTTGTTTGCGCCCACAATAAAAGGTAAAACGACTCCAAAGGGGAATGCCTTTCCACGTCTCTTGCAATCAGGTTGTCGGGAACAGCATATAATCTGTTGTTCCTTTTTTCGCTTAATTCAATATAAAAAACGGTTAGTACTTTGAGAAGGATAGTATTCGTTGGAATACGATTCTGTCGTCGGAATAAAAGATTTTGTGGGGCACCTCACAGCTAGTATATGTAACGTGCACAAATCAATCAGATGCCATTCCAGAGTTGGAGAAATCTGAAGATACCCTTTATCATGTTGAACACATTATTGAAGAACAAGTGTTTTAATTTTGTAGCGTTTGTTTAGTGGTTCAATTTTTGCAGGGTCTTTCACTTGACGGTTTATTTGTTAAAAGATTTTAAGAATTGATTATGGTCTTCCTTTTTCTATAGCACGTTTACTCTATCACCCATCAATTTTTCATGTGCAAGTATTAGTACATGTAAATAGAATATTCAAATTTTGAAGGTATAATTAAAAAGAAAAGAAATGTGCACAAACAATGTGATATGTACAATCTAATCTCATGTCTTAGAATTTTTAGAATGTCTTTGTCTAAAGTTCAAAATCACTTATATAAATCCAATTCCTAGTTTTATGTTGCAACATCTCGATTAGTTAAAGAGAGCATAGTCACAACAAGCCAAATAAGATAATTTCCTTAGTCTTTTTCAGCATTTCAATTATCTCTAGCTTAATTATATAAATCTTTATTTCCGTGTATCATCTTGAGCTTCCCTTTTGAATCAAGAGTTAAATTGAATTAGTGTTTTATCTAGATATATAGATTTATATAAGGTTATTTTATTTCCTTGCATTTTAGTGAATCTATAATTTTCATTCTCATCCTTTAGGATAAAAATATTCTAAATGCTCTAATATTTTGTTGTCACTATGTGCATTTATTATTTTTTAACCCAATGTGTTTGACTTTGCATGCCTAAGAAGCTATCAAGACCCTTATGTCTTCTTTGACAAAGTGTTAGTTAAAACCCTAATCTTACCACCATGATTTATCTTCCCTGTACCTCTTGCCTTAATCACATGTTGCATTTTGATAAGGAAGAGGGATAATGTGGCCATGATGCATCTGTTGAAAGTGTCAGAAAGCAAAAGAAACATAAGGTTTCTGATAAGTTGAAATCCTAGTGCAATTAATTAGTTGCTATAAATGAAGATATATCTAGTTCATTTATCATTGATGCCCTCACCAAGATATTTCCTACTAAATAATATGAGATGGACATAATTAAGGCTGTATAGAAAATTACTGATGATGCATAAGACCCTCATATTATGGTCCATATTTCCCTAACCCATTTTCAACCCCTAGGTTTCATATAGCCTACCCATAGTTTTTCTATGAGCTATCCTCCCCTATGCCTAACCTTGTCTATTATATGTTACTCACCCTCTCATAGTTCACATTTCCATCCCACATATTCTCCATGTCTACTTTCAGCCCTCTCATTTTTGTGGCCTATGTGTATGCCTCTCAAATCCCTCATGCCTTTCACCCTTTACCTACCACATCCATAGCCACACCTTTTCTTATACCAAGTCATTCCAATCTTACACCTCACCCTATACACCCCTACTTTGACTACATGTATCCCATTGGTTTTTATCACTTATTTTTCTATTCATATTCCTTTGTTTCGTACACTCCTTTATGTACTAATTTAATATTTTCCTCTTATATTCCTCCTTCCTTTGTTGATTAGTATTTTGTTTCATCTACACCACCCATCCTTTCCCACTATTGTGCTACTATTGTGTAAGTGATTTGAAACATGTGTAAACTTTTATTAATGAATTAGAATATTTCTAGATGTAACCGTGTGATTTTTTTTGCATCAACATTTCATATCACACTCCATGATCCATCATCAAGATGAATTATGGATTATGGAGTGTGATATGAAACATTGATACAAAAAACTCACACATGATTACATCCAAATGCAATCTTGATCACAATTATAGATTGTGGAAATATTATCTCTCTCATATCAATTATTCACAAAAGTCTCTCAAATAGAATCTATTTAGTGAATCACTACTAATCCATTAACATATAGCATGTTAGCTTGTCCTTTAGGAATGGGATATGTAGCTCACCTATTTTTACAATATATGGTGGTAAAAGCAATTCTTTAGTGTACATGTGTTCTTTCAATGCAACATGTTTAGTTTAGATTTATGATGAAATATTATTTATTAAATCATTCACACTAAGCTTGAAGGATTATATACTTAATTAGTTCTACTCTTAACGTTGTGCTTCTATTCATTAATTGAGAGACTTAGTTGACACTTTTATTGATCATTTCCAACATAATATTAGAGATATTTACCATTTTGGAAAAATCCAAGCAAGGATTTAATGTATAATCAATAATTATTCTTGTTGGTGTGAGCCCAAGGTCACCAACTGCAACATAAATGTCCTTCATGGGATAGAGAGAGGCAACGAAAGGCCATTTCACTAAATAAGGAGTGAATAAAAATGAGATGAATAATTTAAATATTGTACAGGCCGTTAAAGTCGTGAAAAACACATATGGGTGAAAAAATACCCTACGGGAAAAACTAATTATCCCTAAATTAAACTTAACACACTAACACCCCCCCTTAAGTACAAACTTAGGGAGAATGAAGATGCAATATGGTTCATGGCTACACAACCATATTAGGTACTCATTTATAATGCAAAAAGAAATCTCTCACAACCGGGGAAAAAGAGAAAAATCCTGTGGGAAAAAACCCCTCTCCAAAAGAGAGAAAGGAAAACAAAAATGATGCATGGATGGAGGACTCAATCACACCCCCCAAGGACTGCATACATCATGTATATACAAAAATCATTAGCCGCCCCCACCTCATAAGAGGGAAAGAGAGAGACTATGTAGCCTCCCCACAATGTGTAATCACCTACAAAAATGGTAAGTGCCTAAAGACAAAAAATAATCCAATGTCGACAAACAACTTGTCTCCCTTTCAGAAGAAACAAAACCAAATACAAATGCAAGAATGCTTCCCATTCCATATAGGAACTAAAAGAAAGAATCATGAATATATATATATATATATGATGATGTCTCTGAAATCTACTCATGTATCGCCAAAAGCTTGGAAGATGATGCCACAAACCAATCAAGAACATGCCCAATCATAATAGGCGAAGAAAAATAAGGTACCACTAAAAATTGATCCTAAACACTCTCTAGAGACTAAGATGGGGTGACAACAATTGTATCACAAGTATCATCAAATAGGAGGGACATACCCTCAAATGTGTCTTCCAAGTCAAAAATATAAGATTCTACGAACAATGAACCAATGTTCAACAAATAAGAATCCCAATCAGGAAGACAATGAGATACTGGTTGTGATGAATCATTGGACATGCTCAATGAATCATCAACACAAGATGAATGGTCCTGTTGAACAGAAAAGATAGGAGCCTCAATCAATTATTGCATAATGAATCACTGAAGGTAAAGGTACATCAACTGTCCTTGATGGAGAAGAAAGAGCATATGAAGAACCCTAGTCATCCTCATCTGAAAATTCAAATTATTCCAACACTTCAAACTCAAGCATAGTAGCATGATCATAGGGTATCCTGTCTGAAAAATGAAGAGGCACAAGACAATCTAAAACAGGATCATCTGGGAATAGTTGAGTATCAGAATCTCCATGTATTTCCCATATTTTAGTCCAAAGAATATATGGACACTCAAAATGATCAATAGCATCCAAAGTGGCATCATCAATATGCATTGCAATAACTCCTAGGACATGATCCCTTTTGCAATCCCATGCAAATTTCTTACTATCGATACCAGGAAGGGGAACAAGATTATACAAATGTGGCAACAAATGAAGCCATCTAAGATGTTTTATGATACCATCTCTCCATTTTTTATAGTTTCCCATTTTCAGCATAACCACAACAGGATGTAATGAAAACCCCATAATCAACTATGACAAATCTCCAAAACAAACAAAGACAATAACCTTCAACAACAATTAGAAACTCCCAAATACTACAAATGAAGCAAAACCAATATCAAACTTCAACGAATTAAAAGCACCACCAAACAACAAAATATCACAGAAATTCCTCAACCACTACAAAGGTGACAAAAATACCTTTTCATTGATATGTGGTTTGTGAAAATCGGCCTTCATTTGCAAAAGATATGCAAAAATTTAAAAAAGGCCTATAGAGGCACTTTCGAAAGCTTTTGGAGCTCTCGATCACACTATACGACCATAGAATGCACAGGGGCTAAAAAAAGAGCCTATCAAAAAAGTCACGGCACCAAGCAACCAATCACCAAGCCATACACTTCAAGGCAAATCATGCATGCGTGAGAAAGGACCTTCCACTAGTCACGTGAGCCTTTAATCACACTATGCATATTTGCTTTGAGGTATATGAAGATCAATAAACACATTTTCGAGCACAATTTGGGATTAAAGTCCCAAACAATATTCCAAACAGCATAGGCGGGCCCACCTCCAACGAATCCTAGAAAATATTTGATTGCAAACTTTTTAATTATAAAGTTTGAAGCAAATCATCCCTAAATTAAACTTAACACACAATTCTTCTTGGATTTTAAACTATATTAAAATTAATATATGCATTTAAATGTGAAACACAAACAAAGGATTCAAATTATTAAATCCAAGCTCTATTCCACATCTAAATTCAACCTCAAGATTAAGCTAAAGGACTTACATATAAGGGTGAAAAAAAACCTCACCCACAAACCCCTTGTTGCACCAAAGGCGGTTGTGCTCAAAGTGGATTGGTGTGTGAAATGGAGTGGTTGCTCACTAGGACAATGAATCTTTGCATTCCAAGAATTTCTCCTTTTATTGACTCATATGATGAGCTATTTATAGATTTGGAAGATGGAGGATTAATGGACGAGAATATTTTGGAAGATTGATGGCTAGGGAGGATTAAGAGGTTTGGATGCATGAGGAATGTCTAAGTGACACCTTGTGATTAGTGCGAAGGGATTTAGATGGTATATTTTTTAGATTAAATGAATAGACAAGATTTGATTAGGATTTTATGGAGCCTTGTGCATACATGAAGCTATGTGCGACCTTTAGCCATATACAATGTTGACTTGGCTAATGATGCTTAGGGTTGCACAAGTGATTAGCAAGTTAACTAAATATTTTTAATTAGTTAATGATTTGAGGGGATTTTAAGAATTAAATAAATAAATTGTATTTATTTAATTTTTTGAAGATTAAATATGAGTGATGAACATAATTGCATACCCTTGCAATTTCACATATGTTTTGTGTCCACTTTGGTGCGCATTCCCTTAGTATTTTTGTAGTTTCATTTTAGCCCTTGCATCATCTTTCTTCCTTCTCAAGATGCTCAAGCCTCCTTTATTGTGGTCACTTTTTCATGGCGCCTTCATATTAGCCCTATATTTTTCTTATCTTGTCATTTTTTAGCATAAATTGTCTAAACACTAGCACTCGAGCGGACATTCATGCATCACACTAATATCTCACAACAATTTATGTTTGGCGATTATTTGTATTTTTCCATGTGTCACCTTCCCAAGTCAATGTCCAAATGACTCATCAGCCTCTTATTTTTCCTCTTGTTTTTTGAAGCTAATCTCATTTGATAGCTATCTCTTAGCACATTCTTTTAGCTCTCTTTCTCTCTTTGGATTTTTTCAAGCCTCTATAGGTAACAGTGTTCTTTTATTTTATTGCAAGCATTTTCTTCATTTGTTCCCTGAAGCACCTTGGGATTATCACATCCCTCTTTCTTTCATTCTAGTTTCACTATTGCACATAACAATTCTGATCATTACTGGACACATTTGGGATAGGTGCATTCACACACTATTTTCTTTCTATCTATCTATTTTGGTTGTTATGGTGGTAGAAATTTCAAAGTAGAGATTTAACTAAGGCAAATCCTAAAATAATCCCAATCATTTTTCCTTTTCCTTGCGTTCACAAGTATTTTGAGAGCACTTAACCGCACAGAGGTTTGCAAGTGCTTGTTATTGTTCATTTCTCCTGTTTAAATCATTGAAAAAATATATATATATTTTTTTTTTTCCCTCATATTTTTATGATATAGTATTTGCTATTGTATTTTTCATTTCTAGTCCTGCAAATTAGTTAAACAATAAGGTCACATTTTCACATTTTTAAATGCTTTTCTGCACTCAATTCATACGAGATGACAACACTACGTGTGGATGTTCGTGAGACATGTTGACATTCTCACCAATTATTTTTTATTTTTAACCCCAAGTTCTTTATTATTTGTAATTTCCATTTGTGTTGATTAGAAGTTGTAATTATTTTTCTATTATAAGATATTTTCACTTGTTTATTCTCTATAAGAATTTGAGCGTAATAAGTGAAATTTACTCTCAAAGAAAATTTATTCTTCATTTGTGAGAGTTAAATTTCCTATATTACATTAATCCATTAACATATTTCATATTAGTTTATCCTTTTACAAATGGGATATGTAGCATCTATTTTGACAATGTATGATGGTAAAGGCAATCCTTTAGCTTACATGTGTTCTTTCAATGCAACATGTTTAGTTTAGATTTATGATGAAATAATTAAATCATTTCCACTAAGCTTGAATGATTATGCACTTAATTAGTTCCACTCTTAACCTCATGTAACACCTCGCCACGCAAACCCCATAGGACAACTACAACAATACCATAATATATATATATATTTTAAACAATAATTACATTTAACAACATTAAACAATTATACAACATAAATATAACATACAACGCTAACCTAGTTCCCATGGGGTAACATGGTGCATTACTAGAACAAACCCAAACTAATTAAAGCAATAAACGATACCAAACTAAAGCGGAAAAAAGGAACATGAATAAAACATAATATAAATATGGCATTCATTCAACAGAATAAGATAGATAATCATAAACATAATTAAAATATTATTACTTTCAACTTCAGAGTTCAAGATTACAATCATGGAATATATTTCCATAGATACAACACAACATGAAACAAAAGTTACATTACAAGGCTACTTCCTTATAACATTGGGAAGGGTATAACATAATACAAAAGTACAATAATGAGAGTGATTTCTTTAAAGGTACAATCTTCTTCGTGTGAGCTCTGAGATCACTGCAACTGCGTCTGCGCCACGATCACCAACATGGGACCCAATGGGTGCATTGCATGTTTCCACCCAACCTTGTGAACCCGAAGGAACACCCCACGTGCAAGGAGTTGATAAGAAAGAACCCTTGGCCACAAACTCAAAAATAAAAGACTCGCATCACATGACTCAAGCCCATGAAACAACATAAACATCAATAGTAATTAAAACAACTCCAAAGGCAACAAGAACAAGAGAAAACAAAGGGGCACAATGAGAAAGTGTCATCGCATGGCCTTACATGGATTCACCAAACTACCTAATACTAGGAGT